>OU974082.1:5988388-7188388 GCA_918843875.1 Diadumene lineata
ACACTTCTTCAGCGAAGCACCTCACCGGTGGTAATTCATTTCTAAAAGGAAATACACCAAAGTTGATGACGATCATGATGATGATGACAATAATGATATGAAGTCTAATACGGACAATTCACCAACTGGGACTCCCATGGGCAATGTGCGAGCCATGAGATGACGGTGATTTCCCAACGGATCGAATCAGTATCGCAGTATTGCCAATAGCGATACCTGATGTTTACTAACAAACAAATTGTTATGCTAATATGCCACCCAGAACAACAATAAGCTCTATTGAAATAAAGGCCAATCACTGTCTGGTTGGCACATGAATAACAAAGGTTTACGTCAGCTGAAGTATTGCTATAGGGATATTGTTAATGGTGATGATGATGATGATGATGGTCGTGGTTGACAATGTCCACGTTCTACGATTACCTGTTGTGTTGACCTGTTCGTTTAAGACTCGTATTTGCGCTTCCTTGTTCTTTAAAGACAAGAGAAAAAACTGGTTTAACACGTTGATAAACGCCGAGAGAAATGTGTATTTTAAAGTTAAATTAATAAATAAATAATTACTTTTTTTGCGGAATATATTTTTTACTACAGATCCAGGAATGTTTCTGGGAGGGAATGCATCATCTTCAGAACGGGGTGCACTACCCAATAAACATGAAATACTGAGCTATTTTGGAAAATATTTGATAAAACAAGGACTCGAAATTATTCCAGGAGGTGGTCGGCACCTCCTGCACCCCTCCCGTAGATCCGCCCCTGAGACGTGCCCTCTAAGGTCCTTTTAATTAGTCCCTAAACAACCATTACTTAATTGATTTGGTTCTGGCGGAGGGGGGGGGGGGGGTGGTCTGCACTCCCCTATATTTGCTTTACGGGGATGTGCCGTGGAATGGAGGAATAGAGTATGGTTTCTAGTTCTCGTGTTATTAATGAGATTTACGTTTTATTCGAAATTGTCTTGAAGAGGTTTATCAAGTTCACGCTTTCCTTGTCTTAAACGAGGTTTGAAATCCGGAAAAATAAACTTTTTTATTGGTGATTGATAATAATTGTTGGTAGATGAAAAAAGCGCGTCCAAAACTGAACACAGTACCTTTTTCCTCCTTGTTGTCTTAGATAGCGTCGGGTTTTGAGGCCTGCGCGGAACACCTTCATTAGACTCATCAAAAGGAGACTTTTTGAGCAACATACCCAAACTCAGTTGTACGCTTTTGCTGTTTGTCACAGCTGACAAGATGAGCGTGGTACTGAGTCCGCGTTCTTTGAACGCGCATATCATTTTGTCACAAGTGATGATTAAACTAGAGTGTATCCTGCTACTACTCACTTTCAGCTCTCTTGATCAATGGTTTTGCCAAATTTAGGGATCTCTTATTTTCTTGACTTTTGTTTTCTTCCGCTATCGACAAGCTTAGATGGACTGGCCTAAGCGTACCACCTTCAGCGCTCATTTCTTCACTCGTCTTGCTACCTGGACCGAATGATGACGAACCTGGTCGTTTGTGCGTATCTTGTTTGTCAAGGGATTTGTTTGTGGTTACCATTGACGGAAGGTTTTCTAGACTAAAATGGAAAGTAAAAAAATTGAGTGCACTCCAAATAAGCGCGAAACAATTCTTAATATTTAGCGCCATTTAAGATTTAGTTAGAGTGCAAACACTAAATGTGTGCAACACTTGTCACTGTTTAGTGGTAAATAGCACTAACTAAACAATTAAAAGAAAACAATAGAATAAGCATAAAATAGCACTATTTAGTGGTATTTATGTTGCACACTTTTAGTGTTTGTACTGTATCCACAGAGAATTCACCGAGACATAAGCACAATACCACAAAGGAATTCAAATGAAAGCTCTCTTTGTTTATGCAGCGACTTGTCCCCTCAGTGTGCACTGGTTCAACAATCCAACCGATTGGATTTCATGCGGCAAGTCGCAGCGACAAAATTCTGTCGCGACGGCAACAATTTCCGCCAAAAATACTTAGTACCCACTGAAGAAAATTGTCGCTGCGACCTGTCGCGGGGACAAGTCGCAATCACAATCACAATCACAATCACAATCATAGTCACAATCACAATCACAATCATAGTTACAATCACAATCACAATCACAATCACAATCATAATCACAATCACAATCACAATCACAATCACAATCACAATCACAATCACAATCACAATCACAATCACAATCACAATCACAATCACAATCACAATCACAATCATAATCACAATCACAATCATAATCACAATCATAATAACAATCACAATCGCAATCGCAATCATAATCAAATGGGCTGCGGACAGTTCGGACAGTTGGTAAATACCTGTGACTTTTTCTATTCAGCAAACTCTGTCTTCCCTCATTGAAAAGTATTTCGCTCATTTGTCTCTGTAGACAGTTCTGCTCTATCACATGGTAACTACCAATCGATAAAGTATCATTGCTACCACTACCGTCAAACTGTAGATGGGAGAACTCGCTACTTGGTGTTTCTGGTGTGGTGTCTGAATCAAAGGTATCGTAGTCTTCTGTGTTGATTGAACATCTGAAAGATAAAACAGATCACAGAAAAAACGTCAAAACTTTGATATCTCATTGGTAAAATCGTGGAGGATCTATTAATTTCCTAAATAGTTAGTAATAATTAATAATAATAATCTATTAAATTGATAGTGAGCAAATAACAATTTACGTATTTTTATGAAGGCTCTCCCATCACTCCTTGCGCTAATAAGAACCTTAAGCATGAGGACGAGAGGCGATGACGACGACGAGTTGCAATAAGCTTAGTTGATTTATATGTGCTCTGAGTCTTTCTTTGGAGCTAGTAATTATATTTTCAGTAGTTGTTGTCAACAATGAAGGCGTTTTGACTAAATGTTACTCATTACACAATTTTTTTCGTGCACAAATAAAGTCCAAACTCGTCGTCTGTCTCGTCCTCATGCTTAAGGTCCTTAATATTAACCGCGAAGGATAAAATGTGACTGGTTCCGAGTCTGAAGGTAAGTAAAGTTAGATTACAGCTCGTCAGAACAACAAGAGACTACTGCATAAACAGAAATAATGTACTTTTGTTGTTTCCACTGTTTCGTCACCAGCGAGCATGATTTAACCATAGTTAATAGAAGGAGATGGTTATGAAACCTATTGTTATATGTCTTTGTTTCCCTTTTGATCTTGAACGGGTCCTGACGGTGCACAATGTTTGACTAATTCCCATCCGAAATTGCAAAATAACTGATCTTAAGCATTATCTACATGATTATAGTTAAGAATGTTCAAATATCTATCGAAAATCTTTAACTATTTAAGACTAGAAACCAAAAGAAAGATTTCAGACTGTCCAATCAGCCATAGCCAGCAAGGCTAAAACAATGCCAAAACAAAAGATTGTGCACTGTCACGCTTGAAAAACTTATACAAAGAGTTATAACAATAGGTTTCATAACCATCTCCCTCTATTAACTATGATTTAACTAAATTTAACATTTGTTCATTATGCTCAGTGACCGAGCTGTTTTTGTGCGCAAAAAAGGAGAAGTAATACTTTGGTGTTAAAATTAAAAAAAAAACTTTTATTATTCAATGAGGTTTAAATGTTATGTAAATGAGTCAACGTTGTGCTTACGAAGGAGCAAAGCGAGGAAGCATGCCATCACTTGATCGTCGGGAATCGAACGCAGTATCATCTAGACAGGACTTGAATGAGTCAGCACTGCAAACGCTACCACCACTACCAAGCTATTCAAGAATATAAAGAAGAATATTAGGATTATTACCATTATCAACATCATCATCCACTTTCGCAACCATCCTCAAGGTCAATATTCAGAAGACTTCAAAGAATCAGCACTGCAAACACTACCACCACTATCAAGCTTTGAAAGGATATAAGAAAGAATATTAGCATTTTAACCAAAGCCATCGTCATCCACTATCGCAACCATCCTCAATGTCATCATTCAGAAGACCTCCACGAACCAGCACCAAGGGAGTATGAGATAAGAGAGCTTATACTCCGTATTGGGCTTTACACTTATCAGGGGATCTTTTCATTCTATTTTTAAACTGAACTATTTTTGGAACGAAACGTGATTGGCCAGATTGCAGGAGGCGCGGTCGCATCGTCTAAACATCTCAAGACAACACAACGGCGATTGTTACCAAGTTTCTAAAAATAGCACGACGAGTAGAGCCCCTGATAGGGTCCGAGGATAAGCTCTCTGATCTCATACTCTCTTGTCGGCACTTAAAAACAATACCAGGCTTTCAAAGAATAAGAGAGAAGGTATCTTGCTTTTATCATTATCATCACCATCATTACAATCCTCATCATCCACAATCGTAACCACTCCCAAGCGATCAAAGAATAAGGAATATACTATAGACATCTTAACTATTGTTATTACTATATCACAATCATCTTTCATGTTTGCAATCACCTCCAACGGACATTAATACAATCACCACCATATTCTCTAGTTTGTAGCCATCAACATCATTATTATCACCATCATTGTCATCATCGCCATCATTGTCATTACCATCACCATAACCACCATCATTGTCGTCATCGTCATCATTGTCATTACCATTGATCACCATAACCATCATCATTACCATCACTGTCGTCATCGTCATCATTGTCATCACCATCATCATTGTCGTCGTCATCATCGATAATGGTCGTCATCATCATCACGATCATTGTCATTACCATCATCATCAACATCATCATCAACATCATCATCATCATCAACATCATCATCATCATCAACATCATTATCAACATCATCATCATCATCAACATCATCATCATCATCAACATCATCATCATCAACATCATCATCATCATCAACAACATCATCATCATCAACAACATCATCATCAACATCATTATCAACATCATCATCATCATCAACAACATCATCATCATCATCAACATCATTATCAACATCATTATCAACATCATCATCATCAACATCATCAACATCATCATCAACATCATGGCAACGATCATCCTAATGCATACCGACAGTTTTCTTTGAAGAATAGAAACAAACGGTGGACTGGCTAAGCCTTTGCTATAACTGGAATTAGTATGTTTTCTGTAAAAAAATAGAAAGCAAAACAATGATGTATACTGGCTTACTTGTTGCATTCACAGGACACTAATCAAGCAGACCACAAATAATAAAATAGATACCGATTTATAGCCAAACTTGAGCTAATTACACAATTTAAGAAAAAATTATAACAATTGATTGTTATTAGTAAAATTTAATTTAAAAAAATATTTCTGTGAGTCGCAGGATGTGTGTCAAAATTCAAATCTTCTATTTTTGTTTTCTTGCCCATGCATTCGCTAGTTTGGTAAAATATGATTTTGCTTTTCATTTTTGGACTCATTTTTGGACTTGCAGGAATTGGTCTTCATTTCCTCCTGCTCGTGCAATATCTCTTCGTAGTTGAACTAACATTTGTCTTGAGTTTTTGTTTTGGTTGTGCTTTTACTTATCGGTAAACCTTTGAAAACATTGAGAATTTCTACATCATTTCATTCTGGAATGTGGTAAAAGACTTACAGCCAAATTCGTTTTATCGCGACTCGCCGTTTCAAAACTTTGTTTTCATTTTGATCTTTTCTGAACCGTTATTGTTTCTGTCATTGGTTAATCTAAAATAAACTCCGCCTTATAATTTGATTGACGGTTCAGAAAAGACCAAATCAAAACAAAGTTTTAAAACGGCGTGTCGCGATACAACGAATTTGGCTGTAAAACTTACTTCAAATCCACGTTTGACGTAAAGTTGAGAACGATATTTCTACCAAATGATAGTAGTGACGCTGATGGATCTGAAAATCACAAAAATTAATATCATAATCATTTTCATCATCTTCACTATAATTGTCATAATTACCAACAGCAATTTTCACATGATCACCATGACCTTTACCGGCACCACCACCACCACCACCACCACCACCACCACCACCACCACCACCACCACCATCATCATCATCACCATCATCATCATCAACATCATCATCAACATCACCATCATCATATACATTTCCCTAATTCGATGACAATGAATTTCTCGTGATTTACAAGACCAATCAAATTGAAAATGAGTAGAAATATTGTTTGAGGTGCCAGAATGTTGTTTCTTGTGTTAGATTTTTTAAACTGTTTATTGTTATTTGATTATAACCATTTGGTTGTTTTTGAAGTGTTCCTCGAATTTTGGTTCAAGTTCCTTTTGATTGATTAGGAACTACTCTAAAGGAACAATAGTTCCTTTTGAAGAGACTATGATTCGGAACAAAAGTAGTTTAAAAACGGAACAATATGTGCTAAAGTGGAACAATACGTTCCTTTATCATAACGTGTGTTCCTCTATGGAATAAACAGGTCCGTGCTGTTGTTCCTATTAACGTAAAGTGGAACAAGTGTTCCTTTTTAATCAGACAAAAAGGATCAGTTTGTTCCTAGTTATAAGATTGATGTTCCCATTACCGACAAAAAGGAACAATCGTTCCTGTATTGGTTTAATAAGGAACGTTTAGTTCCTTTTGTCCAGCAATAATGTTCCTTTATACATATAATAGGGAACACAACGTTCCTGTATGCATAAAGGAACAATTCTCAAAGGCGAGTCTGAACAAAATCAAACGAGTTTGAATTTGTTTGAACAAGCTTTTGTCCAGAATGTTTTTGCCCAAGGGTTTGTTGTAACGAGTCATTAATATTGAACAATACATTTTCAAACATGTTTAAACGTGTCTATAGGCGTGGCCAGAAAGTGTTATTTTGATTGGTCGACATTTGGTCCTTTATCGCGCAAACAAAAATTCATACGTTCATTTCGTTCAAGTCCGCAATGAGTAAACGTTCTAAGTCAGTAGATTGGTCTTCGAAAGACGGTGCATCTCCCAAACCAAAAAGATTACATTTAGAAGAAGACGAAAGTGATAATCTATTTCACTGTCCAGTACCGAATTGTGATCACGATGGGTATTCAACACAAAGAGGATGCAGAAAACACGTCAAAAACAAGCATGGTTGGTTTTACTACTTTGATGAAGAACCAGCAAAATCGAGTGAAAATGCTAACAAGAAAGAAGACTCTCAAACATCGCCTAATTCAGATAAAGAACGTTGCATCAAAAAACAAGTGCCATCATTTGATATTTCTACAACCATTGGTAAAGAGTTTGAAACATGGCTGACAGGGAGTGGTGGAGGATGTAAAAGCAAGAATCAAGCTATGCAAGTTGTACGAAGAAGTTTTAAGTATCTCAAATTTTGCTGTGAAGATGAAGACGTTGACGATGAAGAAGAATTGAGCTGGGACTGGATAGACTTTAGTTTGAGCTCGCCTAATTTTCTATTTAAATTTGTCGATGTTATGCAAAGTGACTGGGGTCTTGGACATGCTGGACGTATTGGATACTTGGATGCCATAAGTGACTTGATTGATTTTCGTAAAGTTCATGGGGTGTGTTCAGATAATGTTCTGCGCAATCTCACTTCCACAGAAGTGTATCTAAAGCGAGCCCGTAAAACAGTTTCTAAGATGATGAGACTTCAATGGACTAGCGATCTCGACATCGACACTCTCGAATCCAAGGGACACTGGGCGACATTAGACGAACTTTTACACACCATAACGTACCACCTTCCTCGTTACGAGACTGTTACGAAGGTTTGCCGAGAGACGCCGAACAAAGCTACCCCGTCCGACCTGTCATTTGCTACTAAGTTTGTTGCTGTATATTTGTTTATCAAAGTGAAAGGATCGCGCCCTATGACCTATCAGTACTTGACAGTAGACATGGTTGAAACAGCGAAGGCAAATGGTGGTTTTATCGACCAGAAAAAGTTCAAGACTGCTGCGCGTTTTGGATTCGATACTCTATGTTTGACTGATACAAGTCTTCAAGTTTTGGATGCCTATATAAGCCACGTCCGCCCTCTTTTAAAACCAAATTGCGACTATGTCCTGGTGACCAAAAAGGGAAATCAACACACCAAAATTGGCCAACTTATGGGAAAGATGGTGTTCGATGCTACGGGAAAATACATTCATCCAACTCGATATCGACAAATCGTAGAGACAACAAGTCAAAAACAACTCGACACCAAAGAACAAGAAGCAATTTCTGAAGATCAAAAGCACAGTTCAGTGGTGGCAAAAGTGCATTATCAGAAACGAAGGTCACGTGACATTGCTAGCAAAGCGCACGAATGTTTAAAAAAACTGCACGGGGATAAAGGCTCGCAAGTAGATGATGACGTGAGTTTAAGACTTTCAAATAGTCCCACCTCCTCCCCGAGTAGCGAAAAAGAGCAAGAAAACACAGACACTGCAAATTCAAGTTTGGGAACAACGCAGGAAAAAACTTCGAGCGAACAAGTGCAACCAAAAAAGAAAAAGATCATGCTATTCAGTGCAGAGGAAGACGATTTTTTGAAAGCAGGAATCAAACGATATGGGTTTGGACAATGGTCAACAATTCTTAGGGATCAAGATTATAAGTTTCAGAAAGGCAGAACAGCTAATTCATTACTTAATAGAGCTATGCGCAAATTCCAAAATTATAGCGATCAATAGAGCAGTAATGTAAATATTATCACTCGCAAAAATAGCAAACAAAACGACAATTCCTGTCTTGTTTATTGTCTTACAAAAATAATAAATTAGTTTGTCATGATTTGCAATTCGTATGTTTCGAAGTCAATTACAATCTCCTTAATTGTTTTTATTAACTATTTTATGTACTATAATATAGTTATAATTGGCGTTTCCTTGTTTGGGGTGTTTTCTACGCAAGTTACAATATTTGTCAGTTACAATCTTATGATTTAATTGAATTCAATTGCTATACTGAAAAAATATCACACATCAGTTAATTAATCAAGTAGTGTACTGTTCAAGAGAAGTAATTCTTGAAATAGCTAAGTATGGAACCACTCTTCTTCTTTATTGGTGATTGATGCTCTTTATATTCAAACTTGCGTTTGCGTGTAGGTGTAATGAAAACATCAGTATCATCATCGCCCGTGCACAACTCTTCCTTCTTGTATGGGAGTGGCTCACTAAGTGTATTGATAAGATCTTTATCTTTTTCTCTGAGTAGTCCCAAAGACGTACAAGCTCGTCGTCGTTCCTCTAATGCTTCTGGCCAATTCAAGGTGTGTTTTGATATGTGGTGGAGTCTTAACTTGTTACTGTAGATTTCCATTACACCTCGTGCACCAGCACGTGTTTCTGGGTTGGTGCTTTCGTTTAATGTTGCAACACAATCATAAAGTTTTCTTTCTAATTCAATCAGCCACTTGTCTTTATACATGTCCTTACATACTTGCCTTCGTCGCTCTAATTCATTCTGCTGTTGTGCTTTCTTGAAAGCTGCTCTTTCTAGGACTATTGGAGTTGGGTCTGGATCATCGCTATTTTGTGGCACGAGGTGCAAATTTTGAGTGGAAACACCTTTCTCTTTGTACAACAATTTCTTTTTTTCAAAAGTGTCTCTTCTATCTTTGAGTCGTGTCTTTTCTTTTACCAAAAGCTCTTGGGCATGTCGGTGACGCAAAGTTTCGCTAGCTGCAGTCTTGAGTACTTCGTTAACTGCTAAAATTCTTGTGTCGTCTGTTTCGTCTTCTTCTTGAAGATCGTGCTCATCTCTGCTTGCTTCGTGTAGGTCATTGCATGTGGGATCGATTTCAGGAGGTACGAAAGAACGCAATTCATCTTTCTCTGTCTCATCTAATGTGCAGTCATTTTCTGGTTGTATATCATCTTCAGAACCTGAGTGTTCATCTTCGTCGAGTTGATTCAAAGTTGCAGCTTTCTGGGAGGCCCACACTATACAGTCCATTGGGTGATGCTTGAGCCAATCAGCAGCATTTTTCTTTGGAGAAGGCAAGGATAGAAAGTTGTATGTTCTTAGTCGTTTGTCCATGGCCTTCTGATCTTCGCCACCAAATTGCAGCTTTTGTTGTGCTGTAATCAACATTGGACAACGGTTGATGAATGCCTTGGCGGTTTCGTACTTCACGTCAAACGCGGCAAAGCCGCCTTGTGTAAGGACCTTCCAGTCATCTATAGCAAGGGTTGATTCTGTGGCCTCATCGATAAACACGCATTCTGTAAATTTCGTGATCATGGCTTTGTTGAATGAACGCTGTTTGGTGATAGTGGCAATGTTGGTATGGTTCACAATTCCAAGAATAGGGAAAAACAAGCTCGATTTACCACTGTTTGACTCACCAACAAGGCAAGGAACTTTTTCTTTGTGCTTTTTGCCATTGTAATTTAGAAGCCTTAGGAAATCTTCGCAGAATAAAGCCTGCTCTTCTTCCGGTAAGCTGTTCTCAAGTATCTGCTTGAAGTATTTTGGGTCTGGTTCTTTTTCGTGGTCGTAATCACAAAACGCTCTAGGGGAAACTTCACCAATCTTTTTGGATGGAATAGGGCATGCAAGAAATTTGCGTTCTTTAATTGACCAGGCCATACCTTTATTTACTTCGATTAGATCGTAGTCG
Source organism: Diadumene lineata (assembly GCA_918843875.1). NCBI lineage: Eukaryota > Metazoa > Cnidaria > Anthozoa > Actiniaria > Diadumenidae > Diadumene > Diadumene lineata. The sequence continues at coordinate 5,998,953 of OU974082.1, forward strand.
ATACGTAGCGGAGCCATAACCTGACAATATGGATCCGACATCAAATCAATGATTCTCCGCATGTTGCCGAGTAGACGTGGCTTGTAAAACTCATTAGTGGCCAAACTATTGACAAACTCTCTCGGATCACACTTATATGTGAAAGTGTATCTGGCCTTCTTTACTTTTTTATACACTTTTCCACGATAAAGACCAAAGCTAAGCTTTTTCATGGCAATATCTATGTCATTTACCATGACCGTCAACTTGTCAGAAAGTCGTCTTTCTACTTGCACTGTTTGAGGCTGGATATTTTCATCTGAAGGAATACCCACAACATCGAGTTTTAACTTGGCGTCTGTCAATTTGCCTAATGCATGCGAAAGTAGATGTTGAAATGACTGAAGTACACATTTAACTCTTACGACACTTTCAGATCCACACTCCAACTCAGCTTGAGACATGGTTAGGCTGTCGTTTAAGATCTCTTGCGCTTCTTTTACATAACAATGTCGGTACGACAACGAAACGAGGTCTTCCATGAATGGATTTTTATGATCTTTCATGATCTTAAAAAGCTCTTTCATTGCAGTGGAATCGATGCCGTCTTTGAAAGGTACCTATAAAGCAAATAAAAATAGTAGCAATTATTAGTAACAGAAAAACATAACAATTGACATAGAACGATATACACGAAAATAAAAAGATCAATCCGTTTATTATTGAAATAATCCCCTTCTTAATATCTCTATCAAAAGCATTTACTAAAAGACGCAAACAAAATGAATGAATGAATGAATGAATGAATGAACGAACGAACGAACGAACGAACGAACGAATGAACGAATGAATGAACGAATGAACGAACGACGAACGAACGACGAACGAACGAACGAACGAATGAACGAATGAATGAACGAATTAATAAATCCATCCATCAATCAATCAATCAATCATTTTGATACCTGTCGTGCATCGGCCTCCACTCCACATTCAATGAGGCTTCTTAAAACAAGTAACGGATTGGCAGGGGCACCATTTGGCGTTGTTAGTGCAAGCCAATACCAAATCACTGCTCGCAGGTTTTTCTTTTTAACTACAGAATGTGCTTCGTATGAAGCTGGAGGTGCAGAACTTTGCAAAGATTCTTCATTCTCATCAGAATCAGAGTAGTTGTCGTCTTCTATTTTTTGCTTCTTTCTCTTACTGTCCTGAGTTGCTATTGAACTAAAGAAGAATGCCACATTTGGAATTCCTAAAAGAAGACGTTAGTTGAAATAAGTGTTATATTTTGAAACTAAATTTCGCATAAAGCTTTTGAGAAAGCAAGAAAGTTACCTGATATAGCCGAGTCACATTTGTCTCTCAGTTGAACGATGTTTCTCCATGATTTGAGAAGATCTTTGCTTGCTGTTCCGCATTTTGCAACAACGATACTGCATTTGTCCTTGATCAACGGAGTCAGATAGCAAAGACATGCAGCTTTAATAGATTCACTGTTGAGCTGTCTACAAGGTTGTGTCGCTCTTGGCATCTTGTCGAGAAAGACCAAAACCAAAAGCGTTCCGAATTTTATACTCTGAAAGGCGTGAATAATTCGCGTGGAACAAAGGGGTCCAAAATGAATTACAACAAAGTAAACTCTTACGAAATTCACGTTGTTATGAAGATAACACAAAAGGTCCAGATAGTTCAAATAATGGTCAATAGCTCAACGTTTTCAAAACCATTTTCCTCGGAAACAAACACCAGAACTTGACCTTGAAAGACATTATTTTCTAAGACAGGTTTATTCGCAGAGCTTTTCACTCTTGCGAAATTCATGTTGCTATGTAGTCGACACAAAGGTCGTTATTGTTCAAGTTAAATAAACCACTATTGTCATTACCAACGAGTTCGAGTATTTGAAACCACTTAGCTTTGCAAAGCCACTTTATTAATAAAACACATGTATTCACGTATTATGCAGTAAAATGTTTTCAAAACTCCAATACAAAGTCTAAAAAACATCATAGGAACATTTATCGGGTCACACCCATAATGTAGAACTCTAAAAACATGACAAATATTACGGAATACACGGAGATCATGGATAATCACAAATAACAACGTTGTATGCTAGATGTGCCACACCCATCAGCTAAAACCCTATATCTGTAACGGATAATACAGAATGTACAGATATTACGGATAATTTCAAATAAGAATATAGTGAATATATATTCTATGCACTAGTGTTGATATACAAAATATATTTCACATAAACAAATCAATATAATATACTGACAACAGTAATATATCATAGTAGGTCCATACTATGAAGTTTTACAGAGTGGTTGTGGTTAAATGTGCAACACCCATTGGTAAAAACTCTACATATATAACGGATACGACTGAATATGCGGACATTACGGATAAATTTAAATAAGAATATATTGAATATATTCTTCTTCTTATAAATAAAATGTGTTTATATAATATATAAGATAAATATGTATATTATATATATATCAGCAAAAACTCTAAATATATAACGGATATGACGGAACATACGGATAGTACGGATAACTTTAAATAAGAATATATTAAATATCTATTATATATATTATATATAATATATAGAATATATATAAAATATATATTGTAGAACTAAATTATAGTAAATCCGTACTATCCGTATTTTCCGTATAATCCGCCATATTTTAAAAAGTTTTCAGAGTGGGTGTGGTTAATATGCCACACCCATCAGCTAAAACTCTAAATATATAACGGATATGACGGAACATACGGATATTACGGATAACTTTAAATAAGAATATATTAAACATATTATATATATTATATATAATATATATAATATATATAATATATGATATAATATATATAATATATATAATATATGATATAATATATATTATAGAACTTAAATTAGAGTAAATCCGTACTATCCGTATTTTCCGAATAATCCACCATATTTTGAAAAGTTTTACATTACAAGTATTATATATGATATATATAATATATGATATAATATATATTATAGAACTTAAATTAGAGTAAATCCGTACTATCCGTATTTTCCGAATAATCCACCATATTTTAAAAAGTTTTACATAGGGAGTGTGACTATATATACTATAATGTGTACCATATCATATGATATACTTACAATATTTATAATCTGTATATGTAGTATGTTATACACATATTCGTATAGACTAATTTAACAGTCATCCGTGTTATCCGTATTTGCCGTCATTTCCGCCAGGTTTTATAAAGTTTTACAAACTCAATATAATATACTAACAATATTTATAATTTGTATATGTAGTATATTATACATATATCTTCGCGCTCAGACTAATTTAACGTTATCCATATTATCCGTATATGCCGTTATTTCCGCCATGTTATATAAAGTTGTTCGTGGTGGGTGTGTCTGTAAGTATCATAGTTTAAAATACGATCTGCAGTCAGGTTGGCAAGTAATATATAGCTTGAGTTGACTTGCAGTCATAGAGCAATCCTACAACCTTGCCTGTGAGTATTATAGTCGTTTAAGAAGAAATAACTTTATGTATCTTTTGCTAATGTAAAGCGGTCTTCAACACGTTCCGAACCCTAGAAAAGGACCATTTGATATGTGTTCCTCGCAAAAATGACAAAATATATCTTTAAAAAATCGTAAAAAATCATTGAGAGATTTTCAAAGTCTAAAATTTTTCCAAAACATAGATAGGTCGAAACTTTTAATTATGAAGTGGATAAAACAATCAAATCTAGACCTCAAAAGCGCACAAGTGACATTTAAACAAAAGGAACATTGAAATTAGGGAAATGATCATCATCATCAACATCATCATCAACATCACCATCAAGAGGATCATCATCATCATCATCAACATCATCATCACCACTACTATCATCATCATCAACATCATCATCACCATCAACATCATCATCAACATCATCATCACCACTACTATCATCATCATCAACATCATCATCATCATCAACATCATCATCACCACTACTATCATCATCATCATCACCATCATCAACATCATCATCACCACTACTATCATCATCATCATTATCATCATCATCATCAACATCATCATCACCATCATCATCACCACTACTATCATCATCATCAACTTCATCATCAACATCAGCATCATCACCATCGTCATTGGCATAATCACCATCATCATCAAGAGGATCATCATTATCACAACCATCAGCATTACATTGATTTGCATAATCAACATCATTACCACTGCCACCACCTTCATCATCATAACCATCAGCATCATAATAATTTACATCCTCATAAGTATAATCTTAATCATTATCATCATCATAATAATTTACATCACCGCATTCATCACTACCATCATTAACATTTTGATACATTGCAACCACAAATAAAGATAACCAAACAAAATCGGCCACATCTTCACACTCCAATGTGAAAGATTCTGTGCCCTTATTCAATCAATATTTTCTTACCAACAAGAGAGCTTTCTGTCCTCTCAATGGCAATAGCAATCTCTTCTTGAGAGAAGCTCTACAACAAAATAAACAGTTTTAGTCAAGCATGTCCAAAGGCATAATTGTAAGTTAAGCATAAAGCTGTGACTACTAAAATCAAAGTATTTAAAGTATTAAAGATAAATGAATTATAGTTAAATCTCTTGGTGTAGCATCAGACATCAATACTGACCTGTACAAAGTTGCGAAGCCGATTAATTCCATCTTTAGCACCAAGTCCACAAAGCTCATGTAGATTCCTGAACATATCAATATCATTTGGTAAAAAATAGATCTAAGTATTCGCTGGATTGTCATTCGGTTCATCTTTATTATCACCAGATACATGTACCATCACCATCATCATCATCATCATCATCACCAACACCATCATCATCATCATCACCAACACCATCATTATCATCACCACTATCATTATCTTAAACACCATCACCACCATCATAATCATCATCATCACCACCATCATCATTATCATCACCACTATCATTATCTTAAACACCATCACCACCATCATAATCATCATCATCACCACCATCATCATTATCATCACCACTATCATTATCTTAAACACCATCACCACCATCATAATCATCATCATCACCACCATCATATATCATCACCACTATCATTATCATCACCACCATCACTATCCCCGCTACCATTACCATCATCATCATTATCACCACTATCATCATCATCAATACCATCACCATTATCACCACTAACTCTATCATTATCATCAACACCATCATCACCATCATCATCATCATCATCACCACTACAAGTATCATTATCACCACCACCATCATTATCATCATCATGGCCATCACCACAATATCAATCATTGATGGTAAGTCCCTCTAGTAGCAATATACCTGAGTTGTTTCATGTTTTGGAGGTAAGACGGAGCAAACGACTTGAAACAAGGCTCCTTAAAAGAAAAGCCTAAACATAAAGACCTTTCCTGGCAATAAACTTGTGGTGCAAACACAATTTCAATGACTCAAGTACTCACTGACCATTACATTGGTGTCTGCTTTCATGTCATCCAAACTGGACAGAGATTGTGCTGAAACATACATAGATAGTAACACCAACATAAATTATAGCAATTATATTATATTATTTATTTTTTGAGTGACAGGGGTAGACAAGTGGTTCAGACTGAAAAAATCAGGGGGCAGTTGCACGAAGCCTGAATAGCGCAAGCTCATGCATGATTTTGTACAAATAAAACCTTGAATGAACCAGGTTTGTTCAATTATGTTGTAAAACACAACAACTATCCACCAGATAAATCGCTAGCCAGCGGATAAATTCTAAAGAAATCCGTTTGAGTGGATAACTTTATCCATTCGAAAACTTTATTCAGGCTTCATGGAACCGGCCCCAAGGCTCTAGCCTGGGTAACCACAGCAGGGCTCAAAATAGCAATCAGTAATAAATGGCCAACTGAAAATGATTTTGGAAAGCTAAGAATATATACCATAGCAGGCCAAAAGTGAACAAATCATTAACTCTATAGACTATATTCCATAAGTGGTTCCCAGTTTGCTCTTTGTTGAGTGAACTGGGACCAACTTATGGAATCAGTATAATCATTGATGTCAAATAAATTAAATCTCACTGTACCTCGTCTTACTGCAGATTCATTGACCATAACAGCTTCTGTGTCATTCTCTGAACTCCTAGCTGTGAAATTTATCTTGATGACTTCTGATTCTTCTACTTGATGGGCTTCCTTTGTTGAGCTGTGTTCTTGCAGTTCAGCCTGTATTTCTAGCTTCTTTAATTTCTCCAGAATAACTGGATCATGCTGAAAGTAAATAAGGATGGTAATGATTGGGATTAGCCTCCTCCACATGTATCTTCTTTGGGCTTCCTGTATCAAGCAAAACTGACTGAGAGCTACTGGAAACTAGTCCATCACATCCACAGCCAACCAGCACCACGGTCAAACGTCAGCGCATGTGTGACATTTGCATTTGTAAACAATCAGATCGTTTGGCAATTGACTTTTAAGTCAATTAATAAGAAATTGTGTGAATATTTAGGCTTAATTTTTTGTATATGAACTCTTTGTTAAATTTTCTTTGTACCCTAAGTTTACATTTTTTCAATTCTGTTTACATTTTGAGAAAACAACGCTGAAAGTTTTCTCTTTCGTAGCTTTCTTTAGAAATCCCTACGCAGAAAACACTGGGTACGAGATCATTTGATCAGCATTTCTTATATTTTTTCGGGCATGTGCAGACATTTGACCGTGGTGTTCAGCCAACCCAAATGTCAACCTTGTCCCCAGGGCCACTCTCTTCGCTCTTTTTTTTTTCAAAATGGCGTTCACTCACACATTGACCCTGGTACTGGCTGGTTTGACACATGACTGTCGGCCATATTGATTTTATTGGTCGCGTGATCAAAATCTCCAAAAATCTAAGTTGGAGATTTTGATCACGTGACCAATAAAATCAATATGGCCGACAGTCATGTGTCAAACCAGCCAGTACCAGGGTCAATGTGTGAGTGAACGCCATTTTGAAAAAAAAAGAGCGAAGAGAGTGGCCCTGGGGACGAGGTTGCCCAAATGTCACAAAAACGACATAGGAAGCCCAAATAAAGAGAGTATCCTGTGAAGGAGGCTAAATAGGAATGATGATTACGACAAGGATAACAATGAATGTTGATAAAAGCGGTATTTCTGATGATGATGATTGTGGTGATGATGGTAATAATAAAGATTCTGTTAAATGTGATGATGCTGTGATTGTGTTGATGATGATGATGGTGTGTGGTGGTAATGGTCATGGTTATGAAGAGCAAAATGATGATGATACTAATGATGATGATGATAGCAAGAATGATGATTCTGTTGATTGATGTGACAATGTGATTGTGATGATGACAAAGCTTGATGGTAGTCGTGGTAATGGTCATGGTGATGATGAGAAGCAAGATAATGATGATACTAATGATGATGATAATAATTTTGATGATGATCAATGGTAATATACAGTAAATGGAAGATTGGCAATGATGTTTGTAAAGGTCTCTTAACTGCCCTAATTCACTATGTCATTTCTTGTTTATGTGGGGGATAGAATCACCAATTGTCCAGTTTCATGTTCTTCGTTGCTCAGCCTCGATAGTATGTGATATATTCTTTTGTACGAGGTACATCCCGTGGGAATGCACCAATCCAAAAACAATATAAATACCAGTGGTTTTGTCCTGACTCTTTTGTTAACTTACATGCAATTGAGGCTTAGCCTGAGCAACGAAGAACTTGAAACTGGTCTATTGAAAACCAATAGAAAATTCAACAAAAATGACCTGGTTTTCAATATGTGCTCACATGACTGTTCTAATTTAAATAATAATACAGGGGGTCTATTATTTGGGGACTATTCTACTTCGGATCTTTTCCTAAATAAAATACAAAATCATCATTAACACATGAATTCTTACCAAGTGTGGTCTTAGAGCATTTATAACCTTCCTAGTTTCATGTAATGTTTGTTGATAAGTTTCTTTTTGCTTATCAGCAGGTTTTTCATCACATTCTTGTTGACTTGATTCCTCTGGCAAAGTTTTACTTAATTGTTCTAAAAATAAAAAAATAATATATTATTATAGCATCCTTTGCATACAGCCCTATCCTTTGGGCTTCCTTTGTTACAGTATTATTACCATTATGGACTGAAGGTAAGCATATAGAGAATTTGTCTGCGCATGTCAGAAAATTTTAGCCCGTGGTCATGTTTACATTTTTTTCTACGACCGGGGAACTTTTGAGTTCCAATCGCAATCTTAGTGATCTTCAATTTAGGAAAATATAAATGGATACTTAAAGTCTATCACTTTGTAAGGTGCTGTGACTAAGTCAAGCAAATGTGGAGGTTTTTGATCTCAAAATATTTTTGAGCAAAAGTCCTCAAAACGAAGAAGAAAACACAAATCTACTGCATTCGTATGAGGACTGCTGCCAAAATAAAAGAAGTAGCAGAAAACTTTTTCCACAGATTAAAAATCAAAGGTCACGGGAATTGTGTGGTACAAAATGATTTCTTATTGAGGATCGATTTTGTGGAGTGATGAGCAGATTATTTGCGCATTTTGCAAGTTTTGGTCAACTTTCCTTCTTGATACGCGGTATGTTTGAGGGGCTGCGCCGAAGCTAAATATAACTGATGCGAGTCGTCAAACTACAATCTACATCACAGCATTATTATTTTTTTAAGAAAGATTGGCCAAAATGTGATATTGCGATATTTGTTGACGCCATGGTTGTGTTTCTCCTCTCAAGCAATTTCGACTGATTTGAATACCGAACCTGAAATTAGGTTAAAATGATCTTGATTAATCCAAATAATTGTGAAAACACAGATGAACCACCAAATTTTGTAAATTTCTGCTCAGGCTTTTGTTGATATACTTCTATCCTCACTAAATATAAACTTTAACTCAAGCACGGAGAAGATTTGTCAGTCTTAATCTATGGTCAATTTTTTCGCATAAATTTGAAGAAAAGTCGGGCTTAAATGTTATGCGCCGCTAAGTCTTTCCTTGGTATGCTTTCTTTAATAATCGTAGATTAGTATTATACTTTTGGTTTTCGATAGAGTATTGGCCAAAATCTTTGATCGGCAGTCAAAGACGACCTGGTCTTGTTGTGAAAGCGGCCATATTGCAGAATCTTGCAGATACTTCATGGTTATAAACAAACAAATTGTTATGCTAATGTCCAATAAGAACTATAATAAGCCATACGGAAATAACGGCCAATCACTGTATGGTTGGAACAGAGACTTTTGACAGCTGAAGTATCGCTTTTGTGAATTGGGATTAAAGGGGATTTAGAAGGTATTTTTCTTTCGCGTGATTATAGCGGCTTCTACCATTAACTTACAACATGCGCAGACAAATTCTCTATATGCTCTGAAGGTAAGAAAAGGATGAAACTTGCCCTCTCTCCCAGTTCCCCTTTCCTCTCTATGAACAGGAGGCCCAAGAGCAATAAAAACTTGACAGTCATATTTGCAGAAAAGGCAAGCGATAGTCAAGGACATGCAATTTCCTACCTCAGGAAATAAAGAAAAAGTCATAACAATCTGAGTAGTTCATGCTTTATCTAGATTAGATTAATATTATATTAAGAGGAATTAAAGATCGAAAATTAGCTCAAAACATCACAGCTACCATCTTGGATAATATGACTCAAGACTGAGCTAGTGGAAATGTTTAAATCTTTAATAATGACATGACTTGTATAGCAATACTTTGTGTTTACTAAACGAACAAATTGTTATGCTAATGTGCCAACCAGAACAACAATAAGCTCTATTGAAATAGCAACCAATCACTGTCTGGTTGACACACGAATAACAAAGGCTTGATACAATCTTAATATTTGTGTGCAATGTTTAGACAATTTTGTGACTCCCCCTCCCTCCACACAGTGTTGAGGCCTGGATAGTAATTATCTTTAGTGTAGAAAACAACATTGTCATGGGGGAAAAAATAAGTGTTTTGTGTCAAGTGTCCTGTCCAAGTTTGTAGATCAGTCTGTGCATAGTATACTGACCATTAATATTACAGAGTTCTACCAGTCTTTGTTCAAGATCAGCACTAAATGCAGTTCTGTTTCCTCTGTGAAATACCATTGCAATCTATAAAAAAAATATCAAGGAATAATAAGTTAAATGAACAAATAAATTGATTAATGAGTTAGTACAAATGAATGACTAATTGTACAAATGAATGAAAGAAAGAACCTATTAGGTAAATAAACAAATGAATGAATGTCGATCTGTATTGAATGAGGGAATAAATGACTAAATGAATGGGAATAGGTTTGTCAATAGATGAAACATTTATACAAATGAAGAAGAGTGATAGCATTTTAGTAATTTAAAGAAAATAAATGAATGGATGGATAAATTAATAATAAAAATCATCAATAGATGTTCTTTTACAAGCACATTTATACCTTCTGAAACTCTCTAACAAAACCATTCAAACAAGACAGGATTTTCCTAAATAATTATAAGAAAATATCAATTAAAAAAACAACAACTTACAACAAGTTACAAAATAAATATATATAATATAGAATAAAGTAAATCACCACTTGCAACTATAGAAGCGCTGTTTATATAGACTGGGATCCCGGTATGTTGCACGGTTGCGGGTCCGCACAATGAGGTACTTCCCGCACAATTCCGCACAATTGAGAAAATTTGCTCAAAATCCGCACAATTCAGAAAAATATGGCATAATTTATGCTCTTATTTTAATAAATGTCACTTTAAGAAGTTAATCTGGTGATTTCAGGTCCTTTTTTCTAACTTTTTCGTCAAAATTCCACTCACTCGAAGTGAAATTCGTATGTCAAAAACAAAATGGCGTCCATTGAATTGAGAGAGACTGTGCTCTAATAAAAAAACGCAAGGCGTTCCAAACTTGTGTCACACGGGCTCTCACGCTCTCGCGACTTTAGTACGAACGATAATTATCTAGCTCTGGATTCAAGATATAAACTTTGTAATTAGAGGTATACTTGATTAAACACTAGGCTAATTTTCTACAGAAATACGAAAAAAACGTTTTTGTAGTTAAATTATTATTGCGCAATCCCGCACATTTTACCGCACAATCGACCATTTTTTCCGCATAATTTGTCCTTGAATTTCCGCACAATTTGAAAAATTTTCCCGCAACCTACCGGGATCCCAGTATAGAATACCATAAATAGGTACTTGCAAGAAAATGAAAGAATTAAACCTCTGTGTGTTCCTGTTTTTAATTGTACTAAATTAATACATTAAAATGTACTAAGATGTCACATGAGAACAATGATCATCATCATAATGGTTACCTTTATTTATTCACACTGTCCAGTAGAACAAATGATTGTGCTGATTTCCAGCAGAGGAGTGTTTAAAGATATGATTAAAATTATCATTGTTGCATTTATGTAGGTGCCGTTCCCTCTGAGACCTTATCATTCAATTTAAATTTAAAAAGATATAATTTATATGTATCTAATGTATTCAGTATAAAAATCAGTATGTGATATAATTAAAATTATCATTAAATTTGAATTCAAAAAAAAATATTATGATCATAATTTTTATGTATCTATGTTACTATTCAGTATAAAAATCAGTACATGTATGTGACATAATTAAAATTATCATTCAATTTAAATTGAAAAAATATATATTTTTTATGTATCGATCTATGTATTCAGTATCAAAATCAGTATGTGATAATTATGATTAAAATTATTATCATTAAATTTAAATTAAAAAAGATATAATTTTCATGTATCTACATTTTTTGTATGTATTCAGTGACAGTATAAAAATCAGTATGTCCCTAAATAGAGATTGGACACAATTTTGAGTTTATATAAATTCACACAACATTTCTGACATGATCTACAATAATTATTGTTTTTATGCAAAGGATCATGGACAATGGATAGATTCAGATAAACACAAAATCACAAAGAACTGTTTTAAAATCCATCCTAAACCACGCAGTGAATTAGCACAGTTATCAAATGCACATAATGAACATACAGTATATTTGATCTAACAACCAGCCTATTTGAGAATAACCTCTTTTTTTAGGGGCAATTTTCTTTTTCAAATATCCTTACTATATATTGTATGTTATTATCATTGTAAATATTTTTTTTTCTTTTTGTTAATGGCGAATAGATTGAAATATTAAAGAAGTAAAGCTATTTATTTCTCGTACCTTTTGCTGTCTGTGATATAACTCATGCAAAAAGGCCTGACATAACCTCTTGCATGAATGTCATATAAGGTGAAATGGTGGACCTGTAGCAATGGAGAAAGAATATTTAGTTTCCATATTAAGCAGATACAGTTTCCATATTAAGTGCATGTCACTAAACTACAGTAAACTTAGCTTACAAATGCACACATGCCAGTCTTTTTATCTGAAAGAACCATCTGTGTGTCCTCTGATATGTTGAATTCAGCAGCCCTGCAATCAAAAACATTTGGTACTCTGAAAATTATAATTATGATTGCCTCAGAAACCATTTCAATTCTTTGAAGGGTGGAATCAAACATATGTCCGTAATTATAGCAGGCAGACAGCCTATCCCTGAGCGATAACGTTCATTAAATAAAATGATGCTGTAATGACACTATAAATAAACAAAAAAATGACAGTTTACTATGTAGGAACTCTGTAAAACACTAACACCTAAAATGAGGGGTGTATGAAACAAATCTCCCAAGTAATTTGCATATAATAAATGCAGTTTTTATTGCATGTTATTCTTGATGATGCATTCTGATTGGCTAAGCTCTGGTATATAACACAATCTTTTTCTTCAAAAGTAATAAAAAATTAAAGTGCAGATTTTCATGACACCATGTTGTTCACAATAATTACGTTTTACCTGTTTTGAGACTGGAAATCAACAGACATCACATGTAAAGCAAATGCATTTTTGTCAAAATCACCTGCTCCATTTGATGGAATAGTCAGCTAGAAATTACCAAGGCAAGAAAGTCATTGCATGTAATCATACATACTTGTACGGTTTGTTTAATATTGAAATGTGCAAAAACTATCTATAGTATACATAGTGTGATTTCATATGAAGACGTTGGGCCGACAAATTACCTTCAAAATGAGTTCTAAAAATGCTAATTAAAGACCCATTATCCATCAAGGTGAAAAAGTGAGAAAACGTTAAATGTGTAATGTCCATATAAAAAGAAATCAAGGAACTTCTAAAATATAGAACTTATTGGTGTTTACTAATGGGCTGCTTGATTTTACCAAAGACATGCCGAATTTGGGATGTGTTGATTTTTTTCTGCGATTATTAAAAGTGTTTATATTTTAAAGGCGGTCTTGAGCTTAGTAATATTTTTGCACTAAAAATGTAAGTAGCTTACATAAATGTCATAGAAATCATAAGTATTGTGGATGCAAAATTAAGTGCCGTACAGTCATGTTTAAATGTGTTTGCTATGCAAAAATGTTCAACTACCAGGTCGAATAAAAGGTATCCAACTTACCACATCTGTAGGGCCTTCATTCTCCGAAAATTCCGTAATCAACACAAAATCTTCGTCAAAAATCGGTCTTGCCCAAGGGTTTTTCATGTCATAAGGCAAATGCAAGCCTTTTGGTAGTCCTCTGAGTCTCCGAACTTTTTCAGCATCATCTTCAATATCACGAATCCTCAGTTTGCTCTGATAGCGGAAATGATGTGAGCTCTGCATGGTCGGATCTGCATCAACGAAATCAGGCCAACATACCTTATTGATTGCAAACATTGCAATAAACAAAAGCCCAACTCATGCTGAAAGAAGTATGTAGTAAACGTACGGCAAAAAGAAAGAGAAAGAAGCGAATGTTTCCGAGGTAAATTAGTTCGTGTATGATTCAGTTTGTTTCGATAAGCGAAGAACTCGCAGGCGTTGCTTTCGTAAATCTACCATTCTCTCTCGGCCATAATGACAATCAAAATATTGACAAAAATCTTATCTCAAAAATAAACAGAAAGATATGAAAAATGATTGGATAAAAGTACTGAGGTATATGCATTGCGAAATATGATATAAATTAACACGAATATACAGAGTCACTTCTTACCCTATCCGATTTTTTTTTTTTTTAATGTCCTGGGCCAGCACAGGAAACCCGTACATCTATTCCAAAAGAGTAGTGATAACAAAGGAAGCCGAGGACGCGCAGCCGCTTGTCTTTCTTTTTTCCAGTTTTGGCGCAATCTCATACTCAGAGCCCGCGTTTTTCCTCGCCAGCAGCGGATAACAAGGGCTCTGACATAATCAGATTTTTGTTAAAATTTGATTGGTCATTCAATTTTGACAACCACGCAAGCGCAAACAACCGGAAACACAAATAAACTCAAGCTAGATGTTTGTGACCGTTTTTAGCAGTAGAAAATATATAAAATATGATAAAAAATTAAGTCTGTACTTGTGAATCGCTATTTTCTTTACCTTCCTTGAGAATTTCAGCCAATTTGAAGCAATAGTTAGGAAATTATTTAATGTTTCGCCCTTCGTCACACACGGCTGCCAAAGGCCGACAGAGTTTCTCTTCTAGCTCGTCGAAAATCACAAATTAACCTAAAATCACTTCGGATTATGTTTACTCAATAAATAATCATTACAATCTATGAATTTTGTTCCAAAACTTCCACAATATCACTAGGAAAAATCCATTTTCATTGACGATATCGCCGTATGTTGATCGATGCGCCGATCGATGCTGGATATCGATTCCATTAGAATTACAACGGATTTTACTTTTAAATATCAGCTCTGACATAATCTCAATTCCCCATTGGTCGGTTTGTACATTGGCCGTCTCTACATCTACATCTACTTTATTAATCCTTAAAACTTACGTATCACAAGGATATAAAATAATACATCAAATTGAAAGTAATTATAAATAATACATAAATAATAAATAAAAAGAAAATTATAAAATATATATAGTATAATGATATACAGATAATAAGGATATAAAATAATATAAGAATATAAATAATACATGAAATTGAAAGTAATTATAAATAATACATAAATAAGAAATAAAAAGAAAATTATAAAATATATATAGTATAATGATATACAAATAATTTGATAAAGAGATATTTGTAAATATATATAAAAACATATTAAAATTAATTTGATCTTAAAGATTCTAATAATTTGCATTTAAATGCGTTTGAGGATGGAGCCAGAACAATTTGGTCATTTAAAGAGTTCCACTCACGAACTGATCTTGGGAAAAAACTATTGTTATAATAATTAGGGCCAGTTGATAACTGAATAAAGGATTGTGAATGGTGGTTTCTTGTAGATCTTATTGGTTGCTTCAAGTCTTCAGGTAGATTTATGGCGATCTTGTTGTTAACTACATTATAGAACACATTAAGTCTATTTGCAGTTCTTCTGGATTCCAAACTGTCCCAGCCAAGTTGCTTAATTAGACCAGATACACTGGTGTTATATCTATCATAACAGTTATAAACAAAACGAGCAGCTCTCCGTTGGACAGCTTCAATCTGCATGATATTTGATTTAGTGTAGGGATCCCATGCAGCAGAAGCAAATTCAAGATGAGGACGAACAATTGTAGTATATGCCATAGACTTGACATCAGTAGAACACTTGCTTAGATTACGCTTAATAAAGTTAAGTTGATTAGTTGCTTTAGTTGTAATAATGTCGATATGTTTGTTCCATCGCATGTCGTGAGATAAGTGAACGCCAAGGTATGGGTGATCAGATACTTGTTTCAGAATTGATCCTGAGATATTATAGTAGAATTCTTGGTTTGAGCGCAACCTTGAGACCCGTAGGACATAGCATTTTGTAGGGTTGAAAGACATATGCCAGTCTTTTGACCAACTCACCAGACGATCCAGATCATCCTGCAATGCACATGAGTCATGTATTGAGGAGATAGGTCGAAAGAGTAGACAATCGTCAGCAAACAACTTAATATTGGAAGTTACACCATTGCCAATATCGTTAACATATAAAAGAAACATGAGAGGTCCTAATACGGTTCCCTGAGGCACTCCAGAGTCTACATGTACAGATTCAGAGTTTTCGCCATCAACAATTACCTTCTGGTAGCGCAAGGTTAACCATGATCTTAACCATTGTAGAAGTTGCATTGGTAGACCATAGAAGGCAAGTTTCATCAACAGTCGTTCGTGTGGTACTGAGTCGAAAGCTTTCTGGAAGTCCAGTATTAAAAGATCTACCTGTGTTTTATCTTTCATAGATCGTACGATGATGTCAATAGCATTGATTAATTGGGATTCACAAGAATGGCCAGAACGAAACCCATGTTGATAATTGACAAGAATATTATTGTTATCAAGATGGCCCATAACTTGGCTGTAAACCACATGTTCCATAATTTTACAAGAGATACTTGTTAAGGAGATAGGACGATAATTTGCTGGAATTGATCGAGATCCTTTTTTGAATACAGGCGCAATATTAGCAGACAACCAGTCAGCAGGTAGAGTTGCACATTGGTATGATTGATTAAATATAAATGCAATAACAGGGGCTAATTCGATTGCTGCTTCTTTGAGAACTCTTGTTGGGATCATATCAGGGCCATTTGCTTTCTTAGCATTCAAGTTGTTAAGTAACTTCTGTACACCCTCTGAGGTTATGATGATGTCATCCATAATAGGTACATTACAGGGAGGCAGACTTGGAAATGAGGCAAGATCTTCTTTTGTAAATACCCCTTGAAACTGCTTGCTTAATACTTCTGCTTTGGACTTTGCATCAGATGCTATTTGGTCATTGAATTTCAATTGGGAAACTCCAGTTTTATCTTTCCTCAATCCTTTAATATAGGACCAGAAGCGTTTAGGTTTCTCGTGTAACGTGGAAGTGTTGATAATTTCTTTAACATAGTTGTCATGAGCTAGTTTGAGTTCTTTTTTAATTGATGCACGCAAGTTCTTAAAATTTCTCCAGTCTTCAGCTCTACCTGATAGTTTGGCTTTTTTGTATCTTCGATGTTTCTTTCTGATCTTACGTTTAAGTTCGTTTGTTAAGTAGGGTAGATTCCACCGACTACTAATTTTCTTTTGAGGAATATAGGCTATGGTAGCTTTTGATACAGCATCCTTCAGGGATTTCCAATTTTCCTCGATTGATTTTTCATGAGGATTAGTAGTAAAGAAGGTATGTTGGTAGTTGTTAAGATCTGATTTCAGGTCAGACCAATTTGCTTTGCTGTATACATTGACATATCGTGGTGGTTTCTTGTTTATTTCGGCCTTGAAGTCAACATTGGCCAACACAATATCGTGGTCACTCATACCTGGGCCAGTACGAATATTGGTGACTAGATCAGGATTGGTAACAAATAATAGATCCAGCATGTTGGCTTCCCTAGTTGGATGACGATTGACCTGAGAGATATAATTATCTCTAGCAATATCAAGCATTTTATAATTGATAGCAGGGGTATAGTTACAACTTTGTTTCAGACAGCCTTGAGACCAGTCAATATCAGGTAAATTGAAGTCTCCACTGAGAAGAATATTAGCTGTTCCATTAGTTAAAGTATAAAGTTTCTGCAACATTTCATCTAAGGCAATCAATGGGTCAATGTCATTATCAGGAGGTCGATAGAAAGAGCATAAATACAGTGGATTGGAATTGTGAATTTTTAGCTTTGCCCATGCTGCTTCACAATCAGAGGCTAATTCAGGAATGTCTGTAGATGCATAACGTTCATGTTAAAGGCGTAAAGGCGCATGCGCAGCCGGAAGTCCAAGAAACCTTGGACTTTTCAGTGGATTATGCCAGAGTCCTTGTTACGAGCCGCTGGCCGAAGTAACGAGGACTCAGGGTACGAGATTGGTTTTGGCGCGAAAACGAAATTTAGACGCGTGCGTGCATCCGGGTGAGTTGCTTCGACACGAAAATTTCCACAAATTTCTTGCATGGGATATTTTTTAATATAAAAATTAGGTAAACCTAATGGCGGACCTCCGATTAAAAGCCTTGTTTAGACAATGAATTAATCATTCATTCATCCATCCATCTATTCATTCATTCATTCTCAATTATTAAATCATCGGTCGACCAATTAATCAAACATAATTATAGCTAAAATGCAAACAAACAAATGAATGAATGAATAAACAAATACGTATAAGTAACCATCAACAGAAAATAACATAGCAAACAAATGAGCAATTCAATTGAATGAGTAAAAGTTTTGAAAGACCCCCCTATTCAAATATTCAAATCTTTGTGCATGCGAAATTTTATTTACATGTACTTCTGAACTTTTATTTCAATAAGAACTTTTGAAATTTCAACTTGAACGAGTTTACTGACGAATACCGATTTTACAAGCGTTTTATTACAACGTGAATTAAAAACAATTAGACCCTGAATTCAGGGTTTACTCGTGCCCAAGAACGGAGGTTCTTAAAAACCGAAAACAAAACAAAACAAGAAACAAAACGACACAAAATATGCAATACGGTTTCTTTGCGACATCTCGAACTTGCCTTTAAGCTCTTATAATACCACAGGCAGCCCAAGCAATCTACTCGCTTCGCTCGCAGCAAATAGAAGGCAGGAAACTATCATCCATACCACCTCTTCTTTAACGGCAAAAAATACTCCAAAATCAACAAGAATTACACAAAAACTACATCAGCATAAAAGCTCAATAAACAAGATTTCAATAAATTGCACTTTACTTCAATTTTTCACGAAAAAATACTGCAAATTTTCGCTTTTTCTTTCAAAATTCGGCAGATTTTCCAATCAGTTGAAGCGTGGACCATAGCGAGTGAACATTATTCGTTGTTTGCCCTTTGTTATGTTTCTCTCAATTTCGCAAAGTTCAGCCAAAAAAGAGATCCTTTTAGACTTGAAAAGTGACCAAATCAGGTCTCCTTTGGGTAAGATACCAAAAGATCCTTTTGAAATATTTGTCTTTTTTCGCTTTTGTTAATACACATCGCTAAACAATCCTTCTTCAACTCGAGTGAGCGAACTTCGATATGTATACGTCTACAAGCTCGAAAATTCTCACTTTCGCAATGAATTTCTTGCTACTTTTTGATCTTGTTCACTTCTAATAATTCTTCTTAACAATTCCACGAATTGTTTTTCCTTAAATTAAGTTTTATTTAGCTGTTTTGATGCGACATGGAAGCATTCGTTTTAATTATTTTTTTAGCTGTTTTGATGCGACATGGAAGCATTCGTTTTAATTATTTAAAAAATTGTTTATTAAAAAATAACTGAAATTGCAAAAGAAAGATTACTTAAGAATAAGAAAAAAGAATATAAAAAAAAGAACCAAAAAAGAGATTGGCCGTTCGGAGACTTGAACTCGTACTAGTTATATATTGCTTAATGGATCTCACAAACATCATGTTTGGCGCGATGGCAAGTCGGGTAAGGTGTAGCCTGACAACCCAAAGGTCGCAGGTTCGAGCCCGTGGTCCGTCCATAGAAATTTCTTTCTTTGTTAGTTAAATTAATCAGACCTGATGGAACTTGTCTGAACTTGTCTAAACTTCTAACAGCGAAATAAACGGAGGAAAAAAAAAAACAAGAAACTCGCAGCAGAACTATACTCGTGCCCTCGGAATCAAAGAATCAAATTGAAGAAAATTGTTATGAAATATAAGTCGATGGAGAAAAACTTAACAACCTAGAAAATAAATTTGTAGGAATAACTGCTTTTATGCGAATGGTAGTAGTTAAGAAAACAAAGAAATTAAAGGAAGATCGGTAAAAATAATCTAAACATACCTTAGGTATAGGTTGAGCAGGATAATTAAGTGATTTTCATTGCTAAGCAATTTTCACAACAACCAACCAAATTGATCAGTCGATGAATCAACGTCGCAATTCTCTTCTATACTGTCACTTTTCCGTTGAAATTTTGGTCCTCAGTTCATATCAAGATAATTTAAAGTGAAAAAGTTTTTTTTTCTAACTCTAAAAGCTCACAAAGTCCAACCGAATGGCGTAGCATTGCTCGTGTTGCTCGATAGTACATTGTGCTAAATTTGCATTTCATGGCTCTCGAACCGGCAGTACTTTGTTGACAAACATATTATATGAAAAGTTATAGTTTTTGTTCTGCATAGTTGATAAGTCTGCAATAATCCTACAGGTCCTTGTGTTATCATTTATCTTGAATTTCCACACAATGAATTGATGAATGAACATACAGAGTGCATGGATATTTTCATCGGTGATCGCGTGTGTTCATTTTGCTCACCTCTTATCGACTTCAAATGTCTGATTTTCGCGTTTTTGTTTTCATGTACTTTTGTTCACCGTCGATCTTTTTACTTTTAAAAGTAGATTAGTCGCCCCCGTTAAGCAATAATTGAAAAACGCCACGAAGAATCCATGAGAAATCCAGCCTTGATCTTTTACCAACTCGCAAACTTGTAAAAGTAAACTCCTTTAGCTGTTAGTTCATGCTGATCAAGTTTTCACTTTGCTTTTTTCAAGTTGTAATATCTTCATCTTTGTTGAAAAATAATTTTTTCGAAAAAAAGCACTGGATACTCTACGAGTTTTTTCTTCAGTAAAACTCTAACAACTTTTGCTAATCATAAAGTATTCCAATTCTGTGTCAGCACGCGTCGAAATTTTTTCATTTTACGCGCCAAAATGTAATCTCGATGGGCACGGACGGATTACGGACACGCGGAGTGGCCTGGGCCGAACCATCAAAAATCAACTCGATGGTTATATTTTCTAAAGTATGGTGCTCCGCTTGCGCGGGCCTTCGGCCCGCGCGGAGCTCCGCTATTAGTTTCATTCTTCCAAAACAAGCTGTTGGTAATCATCATAAAACACCATTTTAACTTTAGTGCGACAATTTTTAATGCGACAAAATACCATTATGCTTTGCAAAGATAAGAATCCGACTTGCCGGAGAGCGTGGAGAGGCCCGTGGAGAGGCTTGAAGGGGAAAAAGCCTTTTTCATATCAAGAGCACAGAATATTCAAAACACACTGCCACTTCCAGAAGAAGAGCCAGCCAGGGTACAGGTTAGTATTTTATTTATTTATTTATTTATATTTTGCCGAAATAAGTCAGGGATTTTAGTCAGCATGCTCAGCCGAGTTCTCAACTATTAGGAATAAATTCACAATATTGACCGACATATAAAATGGGACATAAACTGCATGTAATAATCTCATAATTCAGTTAATTCCATTTCATTTTTTCCGTATTCGTATTCCACATATCCTTATTCGATCCGAAAGTAGTGCCTTCGAAAAAATTAATTTCGGCTCATTCTCTAGCAGCAAGGCAACATCAGTTCTAAAAATGTACTTTCCTTGTTCCTGAACTTATTTATATTTTTGCAGTTTATTTTTTGTATGATTTAAAAAAGCGTACGCCTTTTTACATGTTTTGATGGTGAAGTTGCCGCCGGCGAAAATTCACTGCCAATTTTCTTACAGTTGCTTTTGCAATTGCGCTTGCACTTTTAACGTGTTAATCGGTAGAAAAACAAAAACAGAGGTGCAAATGCAAGACAAAATTGCAATGCGTTTTGATTTGCGTTGCTCGTATGAACCAGGCTTTAGAGTCTATTCTTTTATACCACGTCATTATTTTTATTCATTTGAATCACGTGTCCATTATCAAGCCATCCATTCATAATTTCATTCTTTAGACTTTTTTTCAGACTTTTTTTATTATATTCATTAGATTTTTTTTAGAATTTGTCAACTTTTTGTTTGTTTGTTTGTTTCTTTTTCCTTGTTTAATTTTTGCTCCTTGCCAACTGACACAAAGATTTATCATCAGTTATTCATTGTTCCATTTCATTTCAATTCGTTTCTTTTCTTTTTATAAAAAAAAGTCAAGGTTTTGATGCACTTTAACACAGGAAATACTCGGATCTTCGAGATCCGAACCAAGAGTTCTTTTAATAGGTTTGATTTCCAATCATATTTTTATTTGTGCTGCTGTTTAAACGGTAGGGGAATGGGCCCGAAACTAAAAACGACTACGAGTGACTCTAGCTGCTGTTTAATGCTATCTATATTGTGTTATCTGCAGTTTTCCGTTTTCTGCGAACTCAAACACTCGAACGCTATTCATCAAAACGTCAAACTCCGCACTTCAACGATAGTTTATGAACCCGCCCGCTGATACCTATCAAAGTTTGTAAGACCATAATGAACGTGAGTGATGATTTGGCATGATTAGTTTTCGCATAAAGCGTTGATGCGTTTGAGTTCGCAGAAAACGGAAAATTGCAGTAAACATACTATGTCTTTTTGAATATGCAATCGTTGTTAGTTGAACGATTAAATGCACTAGTATATAATCCGATACGAAAGTCGATAGAGAAACACCCCCTCCCCCCAAAAAAGGGGGAAAAAACAAACAAACAAACAAAAAAGACCGATAAGATTGTGCACTAAAAACGTGATGCCAAATTTATCTTAACTGCTGTTATTAAAGATTTTCCTGAAATGAATATATGCAAACCCAAACTACCCAACCCCCCCCCTAAAAAAAATATTGTGAAAAAAATCTAAAAAATAAACAAAATGATATGAAAAGTGATCGAATGAAAGTACTGAGGTATATGCATTGCGAAATATGATATTAATTAACACGAATATACAGAGTCACTTCTTTCCCTATCCGAATTTTTTTTAATGTCCTGGCCCAGCACAGGAAACCCGTACATCTATTCCAAAAGAGAAGTGATAAGAAAGGAAGCCCAGAAAGCGCAGCCGCTTGTCTTTTTTTCCCGCTTTTGGCGCGAAAACGAAATTTAGACGCGTACGTGCATCCGGGTGAGTTGCTTCGACACGAAAATTTCCACAAATTGCTTGCATTGTTCACTTTATAGGAAAACGTGAAAATTTTGGCGAAGGACGTTTTATTCATCCATAACAAGCTGTTGGTAAACATCATAAAACACTATTTGAACTTTTAGTGCGACAAGAAAATAAGGCTTTCTTTTGCATACGACAAAATGCCATTATGCTTTGCAAAGATAAAAACCCGACTTGGAGAGAGTGGAGAGGCCAAATTTATCTTAACTGCTGTTAGAGATTTTCCTGAAATGCATAGATGCAAACTTAAACACTACTCACCCCCACCCCCCCCCCCCCAAAAAAAAAAAAAAAAAAAAAAAAAAAAAAAAAAACAACAGAACAAAACACACACACCTACACATATAACTGTTCTATTGCAAATAATTCGCATGACCTGCTCTTTAATTGCCTCAAGGGGCAGAACCTTTAGTTTTAGTGTTTCTTTCCGTCACAAAATGTTTATATAGAGTGCAAACAATTAATCCGTGAAACTTTAGTAATACTAGATAGTGCAATATTATACAAATTCTGTTGTTTTCTTTTGTTTAATTAGCACTATTTTGAACTATTTGGTAATTAGTGTTTCAGTGATATATTGTTTGCACTCTATATAATGTTTATATTTCTTTCTTGCTCAACTTGCTATCTGATGATACCTAACAGTATGCAAATAAGGGACTTTCTGCGACATTGTGAATAAAACCCACATATTTTTATTCAGTATTTAGAGTTCTTAGGAAAAAACTCTTTACAAAGGGATTCTGATGGTAATTCTAATTAATATCAGTCAGTCAGTCATTCGTGAAGGAGAGATAATTTCCATTAATATGTTTTTTCTATATATACAGATTTCTATTTGAAGGGTAGACACTTTTTGTTAAAAAAGGTGTTTCTTGTAATATTATTCATCAGTAATACAAGTATTTACAGAAGTAATTTTCACAATTGTACCTTTTTGTATGATGATGTTACTCCACTAGAAACCAGCTGTGAAGAATGTTGATGCATAATTCAAATAAAGATTCATGAAAAGATATTTATCAATTTGCATTTACCAGACTCGTAACTAATAATGAATACAATTTCTTCGAATTAAAATTAAATTTTTAGTCACATAATCATTGAAAAATATACAACTCGAAAGTTATTTTCTAAAAGAATACAGCTTTGTTATTGACAATGACTATTTTGTTGTTACTTTTGTTGTCATACATGATGTTGATCAAGTTGCATATCCGTCGAAAAGACTTTTCTAGCGACTATCTTTTTCGCCGCTTCTCGAAAGTCGTTCAGAAAAATCAGATAAATTATTGGACTTAAACACGAATTGACAATAGGCAAAAACGCCATAAAGTAATAATACCAACTCCAATTTAGAGATACAGACTCGAAAGCACGTCCATTTGAATTATTGTCAATCCCGTGTAAAAGAAAATTAATCTCAACAGTTGCATAGCAGCAGCAAAATACAAGTAACGAGCTTAAGAGAGCGTCCATATAACAACCAGGCAGGTGGTGATAAACCCGATGTCGCCAAATCTGCTTATATTTGGCTCACATGTAGCACTCAGTCAGCATAGTATGTGGTAGAAGTTTCAGATCATGGTATTGCATAATCACGGAGTTGACCACCCCCCCTTGGGTTTGGAGCATTTTCAGTAAATTTCTGTTATTTTGGAGTGAAATTTTGAAAATTCATAAAACAACAAAAACATATCTGACGGCAAACAACTTTCTGCTATTGACTACTTGGTATTTGGTCTTACAAATTATGGGCAAAACAATGATGTGAATTGTTTGTGGTTGTCATGACAAAGCCATTAAGAAAGTACATTTTTCAATTTTTCAGCTACGATTCATTTTGGTAAACTTTGCACACAAATAAATCGCAAGGCCAACTTGATGATAGCAAAATTGACTTATAACTAATAAATATAATCCTTTGGCTATGTAGAAATGTAATAAAAGTGGTGGGTTTTTTCTTTAAATTTTCTCAGTGAAGCATTCAATATACCTAATATCCAAAAATTGCATATTTTCTATAAATTCAACAAGAAAAATAAAATATAAAGCGAAGTCAAAACTAACAACAATCACATAAAATGATTAATTGGAGATGTGCATAACGAGTTTTGAACAAAGTGAGTACCAAAAAAAAACATTTTCAAGACACAAACCTCACTTAAAATAACGTCCTATGACGAATTTATGGTTGAAATCGATTCTAATCGTCCCTATAGATTTCGTATATTTATACGACTTTAATATAGCGACAATGCACCTCAGAATGTCCATTTCGTTTATATGAATTAATTTTGGCATTATGTTTGAAAATCTTTGGCAAAAAAATGA
Source organism: Diadumene lineata (assembly GCA_918843875.1). NCBI lineage: Eukaryota > Metazoa > Cnidaria > Anthozoa > Actiniaria > Diadumenidae > Diadumene > Diadumene lineata. The sequence goes on from OU974082.1 coordinate 6,024,248, forward strand.
GGAAAACTACATTTCTTTTTACGTACCGTTTGTTTGTTTACAGCCGCCATATTGAATAACTAAGGAAGCCCACGGTCAATACAGGAAGCCCAATCGCAGAGACGAATCGACCTGCGGATTTCTACTTTTTTCCACCAATTTCAGCTTATCTATTTATTGATATTATTCATTTACTTATTTGATTTTTTCATCTCATAATTTGTTAACTGATTCATTCGTCATGTTTTTTATTTGGTTTTTATTTATTCATTTATTTATTTGATTCATTAATTTAATTTTTCATTTATTCATTTATTTATTCATTGATAGAATGACTGAGTTAACTATTTTTCAATTTATCTATTTATTTGTTGAATTTGTATTTTATCTATGTTTTCTACTATTAATTTATCAAGTCATTAATTCATAATTTGTTTTCATTTTTTTTATTTATTAAACTATTTGTTTTTTTTCATTCATTTATTCATTCAATCATTTACTTGTTCATTCAATTAATCATTCATTCATTTATTAACTCACTCACTCACTTATTCTGTCATTAACTAATTCATCCATTCATTCATGAATCCATTCATTCATATATTTCTTTACTTTGACACATAACGGCAATATATCTTGCGCTCATAGAAATTATTGAATACTAGCACTGATAAAATAAGCAAAACCGCAAAAGAGATGTATGACATTCAAAGGACTTTCATTTTTGGTTCTGATGGTTGGGCTTGTATGTTTTTGTTTCTTTTTTTTCTTTTGTTCTTTTTTGTTGTTGTTGTTGTTGTTTTGTTGTTGTTGTTGTTTTGCAAGTTTTGGTTGTATGTTTGGATGTATTTTTTTTACTTTAAAACAGTGTTTGAATTTTTTTTGTTTTTCACTTAACTTTTTTAATGGTACGTCCCTTAAAGACTCTTACGTCAATTGGGGTTGAAAGTACTGCTAGAGCGATCACAAATGTGCGTTTGAAAACGGACGCTGGTACATAAATTAAACAACATATATATATTTATGTTTTAATGATTTAATACATAATTGATTTACTAACTTACTAATTTGTCAGTTATTTATTTATTCGTTATTCATTTCTTCATTGATTCATTCCTCAGGGTTCCCACTCATCTGAGAAAGCAAACTTCCCTGGCTTTTCCCTGACTTTTCCCTGACCTTAAAGCATTTTTCAATGACCAAAGAAGAAACTTTATTTTGGATTTTATATAAATAATTCCTAGACCATTTGATTTATAAATCAATCACAAAGGCATAATTCAATGCACCGCTAACTTCCCGGCGTACTTAATCGATAGCAATCGATCATTGAAAATCAATCAATAAATCGATATTAATCGATAACAATTAGCTAATTGATATTGATTGGTATCGGACAATCGATGATCAATCGATAGTCACACGAAGCCAAGGTATCGATTGGTATCGATTGTCTGAAAAAAATATTTTAACGCAACTTTTCAGCAGTGATCGTGACTGTTCTGAAATCCAGTATATCCGACGTTAATTTTATTCAGTTTACCGAAATTATTCAGTTTACCGAAACCGCGTCGATTGGCTTTATTGATACGCGCAATTGTGGTAACTGCTAGCAACGTGAAATTACTTGAAAATAAAATTAATAAATGTCAAAATGGGAATGTTTAAAATCTTTTTTTTACTGAAGATGAAACTGTTCTAATATTTTGAACTACATGCACTTCGTCAAATTCCTGATTCAAACAACAAGAAAAGTTTGTTTTGAAATAGCCGAAAGTACGTTTTTTTCCGATTTGTTAAAATATCGTCTGTGTTTGCGTGATATTGTAACTTAACCGAGAACCGACGGCTTTCAATCAATGATAATCGATGATCGACTGGTAATCGATGACTCTCAATCGATGGATCGATGATGATTGATGATCGATTGACAATCGATGACTCAATCGATAACGATCGACGATTGATTGACAATCGATAAAAGGTCACATCAATGTTTCCTATCGATTGGTCATCGATTTTCAAACATCAATCGATTAATTGATATCGATTGTTATTGATTGGTATCGATTGACATCGATTATCGAATTTATCGATTAAGTACGCCGGGTAACTTACAATTTACATAACATTTCAGCAGGTTTCTGATATATTAAATCATTAGTCAAACAAACAAGCAAAAGAACAAATTTTACATTGCTAGATTTTTGGTAACATAAGAAATTTTTTTAAACTCTTAATAAGTAAGCATCGATAATTCTCACAAAAAAAGATTATAATAATGTGAGAAAAAAAATTCCCTGACTTTTCCCTGACTTTTTGACAATTCTCAAATTTCCCTGACCAAAATAAAAATTCCCTGACAATTCCCTGACCTTGAAAAAAATTCAAATTTCACTGACTTTTCCCTGACCGTGGGAACCCTGTTCCTGATCAATCATTCATTGATTTATTAAACTATGATGATTGATTAAGTGAAAAAATGAATAAATGATTGAATGAATGAATAAATGAACCATGGAAATCATGAATGAATCAATTTAAAATGAATGAATAAATAAATGAATAAATAAAAACCAAATAAAAAACATGACGAATGAATCAATTAACAAATTATGAGATGAAAAAATATATATATATATACATGAATTCATAACTTAATGTAACAAAAAGATAGTTAAATAGATGAATAAATGAGAAAATATATTAGTGAATCAAATAAGTAAATGAATAATATATATATAAAAATAGATAAGCTGAAATTGGTGGAAAAAAGTAGAATTAATCCGCAGGTCGATTCGACTCTGCGAGTGGGCTTCCTGTACTGCGCGTGGGCTTCCTTAGTTATTCAATATGGCGGCTGTAAACAAACAAACGGTACGTAAAAAGAAATGTAGTTTTTCTCATTTTCCCCCAAAGATTTTCAAACATAATGCACAAAATTAATTCATGTGAATGAATTGAACATTCTGAGGTGCATTGTCGCTATATTAAAGGCGTATAAATATACGAAATCTATAGAAACGATTAGAATCGATTTCAACCATAAATTGGTCATAGGACGTTATTTAAAGTGAGGTTTGTGTCTTGAAAATGCTTTTTTTTTTGGTACTCACTTGGTTCAAAACTCGTTATGCACATCTCCAATTAATCATTTTATGTGATTGTTGTTAGTTTTGACTTCGCTTTATATTTTATTTTTCTTGTTGAATTTATGGAAAATATGCAATATTTGGATATTAGATATATTGAATGCTTCACTGAGAAAATTTAAAGAAAAAACCCACCACTTTTATTACATTTTTACATAGCCAAAGGATTATATTTATTAGTTATAAGTCAATTTTGCTATCATCAAGTTGGCCTTGCGATTTATTTGTGTGCAAAGTTTACTAAAATGAATCGTAGCTGAAAAATTGAAAAATGTACTTTCTTAATGGCGTTGTCATGACAACCACAAACAATTCACATCTTTGTTTTGCCCATAATTTGTAAGACCAAATGCCAAGTAGTCAATAGCAGAAAGTTGATTGCCGTCAGATATGTTTTTGTTGTTTTATGAATTTTCAAAATTTCACTCCAAAATAACAGAAATTTACTGAAAATGCTCCAAAACCAAGGGGGGGGGGGGGGTGGTCAACTCCGTGATTATGCAATACCATGATCTGAAACTTCTACCACATACTATGCGGACTGAGTGCTACATGTGAGCCAAATATAAGCAGGTTTGGCGACATCGGGTTTATCACCTCCTGCCTGGTTCTGCCTGGTTGTTATATGGACGATCTCTTAAAACCATTTTGATAGCGCTTCTCATTCTCTTGGCTCTAGCTTTTCTTTGGTCCGCTGTCATACTAGCATCTTCAAGGTTTTGTTGATGTGACAATCGGTAAAGGGTACAGAGACTCAGTGTAACGATACTTATATAAGCTAAGGCTTTAGGGACCGGTCATTATTTAGCGGGGGGGGGGGGGGGGGGGGGGGGAGAGGGCCACTATTTTTGGGGGGAGGGTCACGATTTTTCAAACTCTCGTTTGGGGAGGGCCAAAGAATTTTGTGAATGACTTTGGGGAGGGTCACAATTTTATTTTCGGCTGCAGCTATTTTTCCATAGCATCAAATTTGATTTTAGCTTTGATACAGTGAACGAGCGTTTCAGTTTTCTTTGCTCAAATCTAGATTATTAAAAGAACACCTCCTGTCAGTCTAACATTGGTGCTCAACTGTTTTTCAGTCATAGTAGTAATCAAATAAGGACAACCACGCTGGCAATGTAGCTAATGTATGAAGTATATGGGTCAACCGTAACGATCCCAGGGCGATGTTTTTCTCTTTAAGTGTTAGGTGAACAGTGTAAATAAGTACGCAGATATAAGGGAACAGTCATTATTTATTGTCTGGGGGGTGCGAAGGATTTTTGGGGGGAATCGGTGTATTTTCATAAAAGCAAAAGGGGATGGAAATGACCGCTTTGAAAGGAGGATCAATATTTGGAAAGGCGAAAACCGATACCTAAAATTGCCTAAAATCGTGCAAAATTGCCTAAAATTAATCGCAAAAAATGCCTAAAATCGCACAAAATTGACTAAAATGGCGCAATATTGCCTAAAATCGCTCAAAATTGCCTATAATCGCAATAAAATTGCCTGAAATCGCCTTCAATTCACAACAAATATTAATTAATAGTCAATTTGTAATAATTTTACATTTTATATTGGCATTTTGTTATCTCTATCATCACTCAAAATTGCTCAAAATCGCTCAAAATTGCTTAAAATCGCTCAAAATTGCTTAAAATTGCTCAAAATCGCTCAAAAGTGCTTAAAATCGCTCAAAATTGCTTAAAATCGCTCAAAAGTGCTTAAAATCGCTCAAAATTGCTCAAAATCGCTCAAAAGTGCTTAAAATCGCTCAAAATTGCTTAAAATCGCTCAAAATTGCTTAAAATCGCACAAAATTGCCTACAATCGCACAAAATTGTCTGAAATAGCCTTAAATTCGCAACAGATTAATAGTAAGACAAGTATATCCTTGAATGAGAATTATATAGGGGGAGGGTCATGTTTTTTTGAGCTTCGGAATGGGGAGGGCTTCGAATTTTTAAACCATAACTACTGTAGGGTCACATTTTTTTGAACACCTTCGCTGACCAAATTAGAGGCCCTCCCCCCCCGCTAAATAATGACCGGTCCCTTACACGTACTCAATAAAACGCTTATGACCATTATAGGAAAGTCTGAGTAACATTGGTAAACACCATTTTCTTGGTAGGTAAATGCTGTGTGCAGAGCACTACTCGCAAAGGTAACACACAACGCCCAGATGCCTGAAAGGATTGTTAAACGTTGTTTGATAGAAAAAGGCTGTACTATTTGAAAAGTTCGTCTTGTTGCCCTGAATCGTCCAATACTAATGACAAGAAGAGTTACGAGAATAAGCCACATCCCCAAACTTAATAAAAAGCACAGAAATTTACACAGCCATTCAACACTATGGTCACCGATGTCCTTCCAAAATGGATTGTCAACTAAGCTCGGAAAATTCAAGTTCCACGTCGATAAAACTATGAGGATGTCAGACACAGCCATGTTGATGATCAAATGATGCAGTTTTTTTCTTACAGTGTATTTAGCAGCGAGTACGATGATGAACATGTTACCGATGATGGCAAAGCTGCCAACCAAAGAGAATGTTACTATTTGAAAGACGTGAAAATTGAACGAATCAGTTGTTTCGTTGTTAAATGAAGAGTTGGTACTGGCTCTGGTGATGTTGCTTGAAATCTTCATAATCTGTAGAGTGATTATCTTGCCTTGTCATCAGTTCTATATGCACGATCACGATAAAGTGTAAGTCCTAATGGGCATTGTTTTGTTAATTAATGAGAAAGAACCAAGGTCACTATAACTCGGAAATTAGTTCCATATAGTTGTTTAGTATTTACTTTTATGAACTTCCCTACTTTCCGCTTCAAACTTGAACACTGACCAAAATCAAAGCGGAAAGCTTTTCTAAAATTGTGTAGCACACGGTATACTAGCAATCGATATCACCAAACATTAAAGATTCGACTTTCAACACTTAGCAACTGCTGATGCGGAAGAAACGATGCAGGGAATTTTGAATACATCACCAGTTCAACTTTTATTTTTTTTAATACCACGGCAATCTAACTTTTGTATGACCACACCGAGCACTCGCAGCACTTCTCTTTTGATAAAAATCGCTAGTATAGTGTTTTTAAGCATCCAATGTGAGTATTTTGGTTATTATTTTATTTTTACATTTCTAACGACCCGAAGCAAGGAGAATCCTAAAGCCCGTGGTTGAAGCATAGTTTTCGAAGACTCCGTCCTTATGTTATTCTTCTGTTTCCTTTTGACGGGTTTTGGCGCGCGCGGCTTTTTCAGCGGTAATTTGCTCGTGGGCACAGGTTTCAAGCGTTGTTGTTAAAATTGTAAATTACTTTATGATATGACCGTGAATCTTGGAGTCTGGACACTAGCAAATGGAGCAATCTGATTGGTTATACGCGCTTTCCGACCGGTTAATATCCCCCTGTATTAAGACCGCTCACCGATCGACTGAGTAGCTGGCCTGGCACGATTGAACAGCTGATTGTTTTTTACATTTTCAAAACATTTTATGGGAGAAATTTTATTATTTTGTTATTAATTTTTTTTTTTTGCCACAATTTTTGTAGTTTTTCTCTACTTGTTTTTTGTTTACTGTCAAAAAAGTCCTGTTCAATACAATCGATCGTCCGAACTTCACAATAAATCACACAATTTGCACAGAAATATCCAGCTTTAGTCGAGAATGCCTATAACAAAAAAAAAAAAAAGAAAAAGAAAAAAGATTCTTCGATCTGTAAGCTTTTTTTCTTTCTTTGTTGAGAATTTGATGTTAGAGTGTCCAATTCAAATTAGATCCAAAGCCGCCACAAAACGACTGCAAGTAATCGCTAAATCAATACTCGTAAAACTAGACCAAAACGATCTCATTTCAAAACAAACACAAGTTAAGATTATTACTCGTAATTGATAATCGAGTATAAATAGAAATGGCATTCATAAAGTTGATTTTTTGGTGTGTTATTGCGAGAAAACAACGAACAAACAAGTTTGCTTGATCAAAACTATGCCAAACTCAAGGTTTGGGCTTTTCCACGAAAACGAACAAAAACTACCAACAGAAACGATTTGTCAAATCATGAAAACATTTATTGCATGAAGCTACTTACATTTTCTTAATTTCCATTGATAATTTGTCCATTTACACATTTTTCTTGAGAAAAACGTCTTGCTAACTTTTGCACACCAACCGGCTCCAGCATCGACTGACAGCATTTTCGAATTCAAGGGTTTGTCAAGGTTTTCAGCTAATGACCGCGCGGAAAATATCGTGATTGATTGATTGCTTTTAGTTTTTTTGAAAAAAAAAACATTTTCTTCTGCGTTCGGTCTGTACTTTTCGACCTCGGTCAAGATTCTCCTGTACAGACCTCCCGCTCGGTTAATAAGACCTAAGTATTTAACGTGGTAGCTACACTTAACGTTAAAGCCAGTTTTCAGGTAGTCCACAAATGAAACGGAACATTGTTAAGAATCCCAACTGACAAACCAGTTGGCTAAATACAAAGCATGACCGAGAAATTATACATTATAAACCAAATCAGAAACCCACACAAATACAAAGTGGACATGATCAGTACCCTTCAATGGTACTGGTTTTATTATAATAGTCCTCCGTTAGATACCTTACATTTTTCCTATAAATAAAATCTAAATGACATTCTTTCTGTTCTGATCATGAAATGTCTATATTTTTAAACATATTATATCCAAAAACCAGACCATTTGAGAATAAAATATATGTCCTACAGGATTTGGCGATTCGAACCCGCAGATATTAAACAGATTAAACAAACTGTGGCTTCATAATGCAATACGGTAGTTAGGTACAAAAAGGATTGCGTTTATGAAATCATTTGTGAGCAACAGTATTGTATTGAGGGAATAGGATAAGAGATGTCCTGTTATTTATGCAAAACGATTGTTGATGATGAAACAGTTATAGCAATTAGTTTATAGTTTAGTTTAGTTTATTTGTCACAATCAATTATAAAATACAGTATAACAATAATAATAATTTAAAAAAACATAATTACAAAACTGTAATAACAAATTGTGACTGGCGAAGAAAACAGAACTTACGTCCCAAAAAAACTTGAAACTTCGTCCCTGAAACTTGCCCAGTTGATAAATTATTGAGTGCTGCCGCAGTTGTCTTAGCTGTGAAGAGTAAACATATGAGTAAAATATTTAACACTGTCCAGAAATTATTGGTGAAAAGATCTCAGTAACCCATACCATATCAGTAAGAAAATTTGAAAGCGGTTGTGTAATGGACATGATCAGCTAGATGATTAACAAAAATACTGATGGACCATATCAGCAAAAATTGAATACCAAAACCGCCCAAACAATCCATCGACCGGTATTTTGGATTTACATAGAAAAAAAGAAAGAAAGAAAGCGTTTACGCGATTTCCATTTTTATTTTTATTACTCTTTTTTGTGTATTTAGGGGTCCCTGTTGTAAACATTTTCTAAAGGGAAAATGATGTGGTTTCTTGTTTGTGAGAGACTCAGATCGAGGTAGGGCGGGTATTTTTAAAATCGCCCTCTAAAAGGTACCAAAGTTCTATCCAAAAGGGCGTGGCAATACATGATTTTTTACTCCTAAAAGGTGCCAACCCAACCACATATATGTAACAGTTATCTGATTTTGACGCCTAAAATGTACGACGAGCATCCCCACCCTCTGGTATATGAATCATTCCCCAACCTCTACCCCTACCCTCCACCCCCACCCCATCGGGGATAGAAACACACAATATTCGACTCCAATTTCCAACGCAGTTCAAAAAATCACAAGAAACCCAATCAAAGTAAAAAATGAAAACCAATCAACAAGTCCCCCCGAAAAATATTAAAATGTCTAAAAAAATTCGAGACACTAGATAGGTCTTGGGTCGGGAGTACGTTTCCAGAGTTTATAATAGCAGGCAATGTTGGAAACTTTTCATACAGATTGTAAATAATTTCTCAGAGGATATACCCGAGTAACCAGGCTATAGTTAATCATTATGTCACTGTCATAAAGTTATAATGAACAATGAATAAATCGCTGTGTCAGCTGTCCTCCAGGTGGTCCATGCGTTAGTCGCACTCCATATCTGCCATATGTCGTAGTACCAATCATTGCGTTTGCCAAAAATGCGAAGGGTAGGAATGAAGCTGAGAAAACAACTACTTCTTTATAGTCGGGCTACCCCACAAGTTTATTTTTTATAATAGCAATATTCATTGTATTAATAAATTGATTTGCCAATGATGTTTTCAAATTTACTGTTTTAATTATTGCAGTCTTTTTTTTTTATTTAAACATATATATTCTCAAAGTTCTCTCCAAGAGTTCGTTAACGAACTCATCTAGGGAGATCACTTTAAATATTGATTACAAATTTTATAGGAGTTTAGATATGCAAAAAGATTGAAAAGAAAAAAAAAATAATAATAATAATAATATGTTGAGTTTACAAAGAAAATAACGTTAAATTAACAGATGTTTACAAACTCATACGAAAGGCGAGGACTGATTACATATAATAGTGGAATAGAAAAAGTAAGTATACTGAATTTACAAACAAAATAACATTAATGTGACAGATTTGTACCAATAAGAAGTGTGAGAGTTCAAGATTATAAATAAGAGTGCAAGTTTCAGAAGTTAATTCCATACGAAAGATGTACTGATAAAAATGTTGTTACGACTAATCATTTTGAAAACCTTTTTGAGTGGATGATAAACTTTTGGACTTCTAAAAACAATTTTGTATTATTTTCAGTTGACAAAAATACAGCACCGTTTAAAAAATATTGAACCTTTTCTTTATCAGAAATATTGTTATGAAAAAGCTGTGCGGAAAGTGACATTAGGGCTATTCGATGAGCGGCATATCGAGGACAGTGTAATAAGTAATGACAGACAGATTCCACAGAACCATCATTGCATTCACAAAGCGGAGATGGTTTGCAGGTGATCTTATACAGATATGAATTTAAGCCAGACTGGTTAAGACGCAGACGTGTGTGCAGTATGGAGGCCTGTCTATTCAGAGATGTATTTAAAAGTTGGCTATATTCTTTACAGTAATAAGACCTAATTTTAGATTTGAATGATTTTAACGAGTCCAAGTTACGCGCTTCTTCATCTAGTTCGTTCCATGATAGAATAACAGATGGCAAAAACGACTTTTTGAAACGCGCTGTTCTCGTTTGAATTAACGAGAAGTTATCGTTAGACCTTAAATTGTATCTCGACCTTTGACATTGTTTCAGAGGAAGTAAACTGAATAGATATGATGGAGTTAAATGGTTAACCATTTTGTAAAAAAGAATCAATTTATGTATTTTTCGTCTAATTTTCAAATCTTCCCAACATAATTCGCTTAACAAGTTCGCCTTACTGGTTCCCCTTATTGCTCCAGTTACTACGCGTGCACATTCATATTGTATATTTTCGAGAATATTGCTATCCTCTTGACTACAGCCATCCCATATGATATCCCCATATTCCATTAAAGGACGAATTAAACTTTTATAAAGAACAATTAAGGTTGAGCGATTCAATTTGAATTTGAGACCCTTAAATACGTTAAGTGCTTTACTAGCCTTTTCATGAATAGCTAAAATGTGTTCTTTCCAGGAAAGGTTGTCTGACAAAGTTAAGCCAAGGTGGGTATGCGATCTGATTTCACGAATAGGAACATCTTCGAAAAAAAGTGTGGGATGTACTATTTTGTTACGTTTTACTGAAAACGTCATTGATTCACATTTACTGATGTTCATTTTCATAGACCACTTATCACACCATTGACTTATAACTTTCAGATCATTGTTCAGTACATGAGAAGATTGCGAAGGGTCGTCGGTAATGTCAAATAACGAAGTATCGTCAGCGTATAGAAAACACTGCGATTGTACATCTACACATATGTCATTTATATAGATCAAAAATAACAAGGGCCCGAGAACAGACCCTTGCGGGACCCCTGCAGATATTTTTGACCAGTTAGAACATTGACCTTCGATTACAACACGCTGCTGTCTTTCTGAAAGATAACTGCAACCAACTTAACAACTTAACAACTTAACAACTTAACAACGGATCTTTGATGCCTATGTGTTGCAGTTTAAAAATAAGGCCTTCATGCCAAACTCTACCAAACGCTTTGCTTAGGTCTAGGAAAACCATTCTAACCTCTTTACCTTTTTCTAATGCCTCGAAAATACAATGAATGATCAGGGTCAGTTGGTAGACTGTACTATCGCCTGGTCTAAAGCCGGACTGATGGACATTAAAAAAAATAATATTTTCCAGAAACTTGTAAAGTCTTATAAACACTACTTTCTCAATGATTTTAGATAATGAATCAAGTAGCGAGACTGGTCGATAGTTCTCTTTCAGTTGACGATCTCCCTTTTTGAATATCGGAATTACATTGGCCTTTTTCCACTCGCTGATAAATTCGCCACGACTAAGACTGATATTGCATAGAACAGAAAAAGATTTAGCAATGCCCTCACAACACATTTTGATTATTTTGTTACTAAAATTATCATGTCCACATGCTTTGGATGTATCTACTTTCAGCATCAAATTTAGAATTTCAGTATCGGTCGTCGCTATATTGGATAAAGATAGAGACGGGGATCGAGTAACCGGTGTAAAAAAGGCCAAGTCTTGATCAGAAACCTCAATCCTACCCTGGTTTATAAAAAAGTCGTTAAACAAACTGGCTTTTTCACATGAGTCCGTGACGATTTCAGCCCCTACTCGGAGATTTGGGATTGAAGTGTAATTTTTTTTCTTATACATAGATTTAACACAACTCCACCATTTTTTGGGAGCAGTTGCCGAGTCTGACAATTGTTGATTCAATTTGAAGTAGAAATCATTTTTAGCCTTACGAATCAGGCGTGTGGTGTTGTTTCTTTGAGCTTTATAGCTTTCCCAAGCGATAGTTGTCTTTTGCTTATTGAACTTTTTTAATAACCTGTTACGTTTACGAATTGCTGATCGGATCTTTGAGTTGAACCATGGTTTGTCACGAGGACGAATAATTACCGTTTTATTATGTATATACTTGCAAACAATATTATACACTTGACTGAACCATTGTGAATACAAGTCATCAACATGCGAAATATTTTCAATGATTGAAATTAACTCGATCTCATTCAACTCTTTATTCAATTCTGAAATATTGACCTCAGAAAAATTCCAAATATGTCTTTTGAAGGCTCGTTGTCTAGCAAAACTAACACTGCACTTAGCAAATATGTAAGAATGGTCGCAGTTAAGTGGGGGTCTGAATGTCCCAATATCAACAACAAAATTAGGACAATTAGTAATAACAAAATCTAAACATGATGCAGAATGTTCAGTTATACGTGTCGGTTCATTGATTAGCTGATGTAGATTATTCAAATTCAACCACTGTAGAAAACGTACGCCGAAAGCGGAGCTACTTGAAATATTGTATATATCATAATGTGCATTAAAATCTCCCATTATTACAACAAAATCCTCATATCAAACAATTACTGTCGTTCGTTGGGGTTCCTGTGTAATTTTCATTTTTTTGGGTTTCCTGTCTTTTTAAACAAAATTCAAAATGGCTGCCAGTTTGTTAAAGTTGTTCACTACAATCTCTGCAAGTTTTCATCGAATTTTGCCGAGAATTTTCGCTGCAAATAGTAGAAAATCACCAAAAAAGAGTCCATTGTCACTTCCAAATAAGGTAAGATGACCAAATATGGTTATGGATGCGAACGACAGTTTTCTTAAGATGATTGTTTGATATGGACTATTCATTAAAACCTTGTCTATGGAACATTGTAAATGGTCAAGAAACAAAGACGTGTCTTCAATAGAATTCTCAGGAGGTCTATAACAAACACCGCAAAGTAAATTAATTTTACGCAATTTTATCTCGACCCACAACAATTCTATACCATCGCAAGCAAGGTCGTCCCGCCTTTTAACTATCAATGAATCTTCGACAAACAATGCCACACCCCCACCTCTTGAATTAAGACGGTCTTTTCTAATAATAGAATGATAACCATTTATACTCAAAGAATCATCGGATATCTTATCATTTAACCAGGTCTCAGAAACTGCAAAAACGCTGACTTTGTTGTCAAAGATAAATGAAGAAATTTCATCAAATTTTTCTTGAACATTAAGACTTCTTGCATTTATATGAGAAAAGACTAAGTTATGCAATAATGGTCCTGGATTCATTTCAATGTCACCGGCTAGCATAAACAATATAAAAATAGCCATGATAATGGAAAGCTGGCATATTAGCAAAGATGAAAACAAAACACAAAATACCTTGACTAATTTTAAAATAGAATTATTGAAAAGTCCGATAGCCGCTCGATAAAGAGTAATCTCAACCCCCATCTAAAGCACAGCAGTCATAATTCCGCACAGCAACGATAAAAGTATACTCAAAATTATACTTAAAACTAGAAGTATCATCAAAAACATTCATAGTACATATAGTAGGCAATATTATAGCAAGAAAATATATTATAAAGGAAAACAGTAAATATAATAAGAAATAAAGTTCATAACTTGGTAACATAAATGTATATAAGTTCTGGTAGTCTATAATGACGAGATATATTAGTAACGTCGCTGTTCGTCAAAAACATTAAAGTAGCCATATTCATTGGCTGAGTATAAATTAAACTTATGCAAATCATCGAACTTACGAATACGCAGTATTTTACCATCGTTATTCCCGGCTAGGATCTTGCCATCTGCAACCCATACTGACTTTACGGTTGTTTTGCAATTCTTTAGAATGAAGTTGAAGGTCTTTGCGTTTTCCTTGGTCAGGTCTTCATTGATATATATTCGAGTTCCCTTCAATGCACTCTTCTTCTTGGTAATCATCATTTTCGTATCGTATGATTTGAACTTTACTATTATTGGCCTTGTCTTATCTGCTTTTCTAGGACCAACACGGTGGGCTCTGTCGATTTCCTTGTCGTCGATAAGAGTATCAAGTGTATCTTTACAGAAAGACACAATTTTTTCTCGACAGTCTTCTCCCTCTTCTTCATCTAATCCCACGAACCTTAGATTGTATTTTCTTACATATTGTTCGTTATCGTTGGCATGAGCTTTCGCCTCGGCAAGTTGTGATTCTAACATTGAAATTTTTCTTAGCAGAGGAGCTGTGGCTTTTTGGACTGCATCTTCAACTGCATCCTTAATCATTGATTTAAATTCGGCAGATTTGAAGAAGTTGTTTAGAGCTTCTTTCATGTTAGTACTCTCAGCTATTTTCACGCTCAAATCAAATATTCTTCACTGTGTAAGTCGTCATATATAGACCAAATTTGGCGTTAGTTGATCATCTAGATATAGCCACTTGAGCAGAAGAGAATTTGGAAAGAAAGCTTTAGAAAAAAGAATCCGGAGAGCCGAGAAACACGTCTGCACTCCACGGTTGCACTCCACGGTTGCAGTCTTGTCTGTTTATGTCATACATTTAAGCTAACTGTGCATAAACAATACACTTACGTCGCTAAAAAAATGATTGTTATTTATTTGAAAAAGCTGCACAATTGTGTGTTGATGTAAATATAATTCATAATAAACGTTCAATGTCAAATCAAGAATGCACAAGGTCTCGATATGGCAATTTTCTTGCTTCTGAGTTTGCAAAAGATTATTCGTAAGTATATTGCAAAAAAAATGTACCTATGACGTCTAAAATACACTGTTATGTCAAAAAATGTGGCGTCATTGAAGGAGAAAGCAATCAGAAAAGTACGCATAGTAGAATACACAAAATGTACAATTCTGTAAGAGGGACTAGAAAAAAGATCGGCATATAAAGTCTTTGACTCATCAAATAACATATGTTTTTATCTGCAAATATTTACCCCATACTTATAAAAGTCGCAACCACAAATTGAACACTGTAAGTTTACTTTAAGTAGCGATGTAGAAAAAAAACCCAGGACCCTCTACAATTATATATATATATATATTTTTTTTTTGGGGGGGGGGGTCAAATAACTGCTAGTTATTTCATTTCAACTAACAAACATTTTAGAAATTCTGATGAAAAGTAGCCTGTGTAGTAATAGTTTCATTAGCGGGGAATGGAGAAAATAGTATTTTGAGAGTGCTGTGTGGCTAATATGGTCGTGCGGAATCTAAGACGAGTGTCGCAGTTCTTTTCCTTTCCACCGCGAAAGCAACGCATGCTACGCAGGGTAGATTAAAAGCTTTCGATTCTTAAACTTATGAGTTAATTTTCTAGCAAAAAATGAAATTTACGCAATCTTTTTAAAGCATATAAGATTTTTGAGAGGTTATTATTTCAACTATGCTGGAGTAGATGATTGTAACAACTAACAAGGATCTAGGCGGATCTAATTTATTTTGACAAAAAGGGGCTCAAGCATAAAGGAACCAAACGTTTTCACAATGTGACTGATATTTCCTCAGTTTCTTTCATCATTCCAGTTTCTTTGTAGTGTAGCCCCACTTCACGCCACTTAGGGCGTCTAGTTGTTTATCATTCAAAGATCGTTGATTATAACTATAATAAAAATTGTTTCGTCAAACAGCTCTTGATTTTCTGTAAAACGTACGTTCAAAGCAGATAAAGATAATCCTAATAAACTTAAAAAAGATATTCAACTGTCGTGATTAGATGTCGGAATTATTCAGTTCAATTAAGTTAGACTAACAAATTAAAATTAAAAAAAGTTATTTAGTGTACCGATGGCAGCTGGTTAAACTCTGCTTGTTTAATTAATATTTACTTCTTCAGTCAGTGTTTGAGATAAATGACAACTACATAGTTAAAAACTCTACACAACGCTTTCCTCTAATCGTCTGTTGTTGAAGTTACAGAAAAGAAAGACGTATTTAATCTAAACACTAGGATCAACTGTGGAAATTCAAATATATTAACAAAGAGAATGCATAATATGACTGAAAAAAAGAAGAGCAGCAATTTCTGAACAAGTTCACGAAATTTTGTTTTGGAATACACGAAAACAGCATGTACATGCAATACCAACTTTAAGCAGACAGCTGACAAAGCAGTCAAAACGTTTTCGAAAACTCTGATCGGCTGGATTGCCTGAATGTGCAGGTTGACGTTTGTTGATATCGATATTCAAGTTGTTATGCAGGACAGGGGGCAAAGTATAATACTTTAGAACACCAGGCTACTAATCGAAAATAATGATTTTTTTTTACTCTTTTCGCAAAATAATTAACTACACTTGAAAGAAGCTTCAACCTAAAGTACATGTCAAGTGCTTTCGTGATGTTATATAGAGGAAATGAAAGTCGAGGCTGATTAAATGTAATCGATGTGTACTCAATGTTTCAAAGAGAACGTGCTGTTAGCTACAAATTTCTAGAAAAAATGAAAGCTGGCAACGAAAAAGGCGTTTCAATCAAGTAGTTAATGATTATGCAAGCAGGTTACTTTTTAATTATTGAAAAAGCGAAATTGTATTTACACTCTCGAGCACATCATGAACAACATATCTTCCAACAACAAGGGAAACTATTCTTGCCATTTGACAGATTTACATCTCAGTCGTACGTCAAAAATCGCTGTTTTCTTTATTTTGGGAGGATTTGGCGCCATTGGTAACATTTTCGTAATCGCACTCGTGGTTAAACTTACTGTAAGAAAAAACCTGCATCATTTGATCGTCAACATGGCCGTGTCTGACACTCTGGTAGTATTCACAATGTTTTGTTTAGAAGTGCCAGGTTTATTCAATGATTCTATATGGAATGACTGGAGAGAACTTGGCGGTCTCTTTATCTGCAAGTTTTTAAAATTCCTAAGTGCCGTTGCTGTTACAGTGTCGTATCTCACTCTTTTAATGATCAGTATTGAACGCTTTAGAGCAACTTTAAGCACTGGTCAAAGACTAAGCTCGTACTCTGTTAAACGACGCATTAAGGTCTTTGGAGCCTGTTGGGTATCGGCTATGGTATTTGCTTCACATGTCGTGCCGTATCGGTCCATCAAACAAGATTTACCTGGAATTTACCGATGCGGTATTGACAGAGCGCCTACGTATCTGAATATCTTCATTTTTACGGTTATGTTCTGTCCTTTTTGTATCATATTAATCCTCGGTACAATCACTTTAAGAAGGCTGGTGTTTGCAGGCCGCAATAATATAGCAAACAGTTTGACAAATCTGCAAAGAAAAACAAGAGCAAAGAGAAAGACTAGCGCCATCAAGATGGTTTTAACTTCGTTACTTCTGTATTCATGTTGCTATCCTCCTTATGTTAGCTGGTATATATTTAGGATTATGTCCAGTTCTTCACATTCCTTCATCTGCTATGTGTATTTGTTTGAATATCTGGTGACTCTTCTTCCCTTGATCAACTCCCTTTGCAGTCCTATCATTTATTTATTCTTTCTGAGAGAATTTCGCAAAACAGCTAGAAAACTTGTATTTAAAAGGATATACCAGTTATATTATCAGAGAGCAGTTTCAATACAACAGCAAAGCAAACAAAGATACTTTCAAGATGGAGATGAGAATAATATTTCAAGAGCCAGCGCCATATTTAAGGACGACACATTAACTATAGCAGAGTCACGAGAAGAGCGCTCAACTGCAGAATCTGTCCTTTGAGATCTCCGTAGTGGCATTGATGCCCTTTGTTTATTTGACGTTTGTTGTTGTTGTTGTTGTTGTTGTTGTTGGATTATTTGTCTGTTTATTAGTTTGATCAATTAATTGTTTATTGAATTTCTTTATTTTTATTTCTTTTGTTTTACTTATTTATTTGTTTGATTGTTTGTTGGCGTGATTGTCTATTTGTTTGATTGTTTATTATTTGTTTGTTTAGTTATTAGATTATTTCTTCTACTCTTGTACATATATTCATTTAATTTATTATGTCAGTGTGTAACTTATTATCTATTCTATTCTATTCTATTCTATTCTATTCTATTCTATTCTATTCTATTCTATTCTATTCTATTCTATCCTATCCTATCCCATCCCATCCCATCCCATCCCATCCCATCCCATCCCATCCCATCCCATCCCATCCCATCCCATCCCATCCCATCCAATCCCATTCCATCCCATCCCATTCCATCCCATCCCATCCTATCCTATTCTATTCTTGTCTACTCTATTCTATTCTATTCCATTCCATTCCATTCCATCCCATCCCATCCTATCCTATTCTATTCTTGTCTACTCTATTCCATTCCATTCCATTCCATTCCATTCCATTCCATTCCATTCCATTCCATTCCATTCTATTCTATTCTATTCTATTCTATTCTATTCTATTCTATTCTATTCTATTCTATTCTATTCTATTCTATTCTATTCTATTCTATTCTATTCTATTCTATTCTATTCCACACCCTTTACTCCACACCCTTTTTATTTTATTTTCTGAAAGCGTTTCTCACAATTGTTTGTTAGTATAACAAAATTTCATCGGGCTGTTTTATTTCTACGGAATTACCTTAATTACCGCAGTTGTATTTGTACTTTCTTCAGCCACTAACAAATTTGAGAAAGACAGGTTAGGTTTTCACACAAACAGAAGACTAGAAATAATGCATGGTTACAATATTTGCAGCTGCGTTAACAAAATTGTTATTCGCCAATTTATTATCGGTGTTAAACAATATCAGACTTTTATAAATCCCCAAAAGCAATGCTTCACAACATGATAAAATGCAAGTGTAATATTTTATCTCAGGTATTGTGCGCATATTACAAACCAAACGTATTAGGAAAACTAATTTTTTTGCATACTTGATATATATGTCTGCAATGATCCTAAAGTTCTCCGTGTTATCATTAAGCTTTAAATTGTCATACAAATTGATTAAATTGACAAAAAATGATGAATCAAAGCATGTTTTCTTCCTCCGCGTCCGTGCTTACCTTGCTATTCACCTCCTTGGCATTGCAAATTTCCGTTTTTCGTGATTTTGCTTTTATGCACTTTTGAGTTCACCGTCGATATTTTTACTTTTATAAGTAGAAGAGTCGATACGTAATAAATGAAAAACGCCACGGAGAATCCACGAAGCCCCGAAACTTAATTCTCAAATATACTCCTCCTCATTTTCATTATGCAGATCAAGTTTCACTTCTTGACGAGAAAGTTGTAAAATCTTCATCTTGAATGACTTAAAAGTGTAAAAGACAATTTTAACAGCCATACATGAATTTTTGATTTCTTTTTCTCGTGTGTCTTGCGCTAAAAATAACTCTGGATTATTCATCATATCAACATCGCGCGCTGTGGGCACGCTCGTACGGAAGAATGGACATTGGGCTTCCTGTGGTGGTCCACATAAATTAACTTGATGGTTTACCATTTTTTCTAAATTATGGAGCTCCTCTTGCGCGGACACGGAGCTCCGCTGCAATAACCTGTCTCTAGCTATAAGCAACTATGATCAACTGTCCTTAACTATGATCAACTGTCCCTTGTTATCACTGTAGAATTTACTAGATAAAAGTAGCACACACTTCGAACTCAGTACGTACAGCTTTAATAGAATTGTGGTTTATGGATTCATTGTTACTATTGGTATAACTATAGATTACACTTCATTGTTGCTTGTTGCTGTTTCTGGTTGTTGCTTCTGGTCCGAAAAGCGTGAGCTGTCCGGCTTTTCACACACGCACTCTAACCTAAATAAACGCCAGTTGCCTGGCAACCGGTGAAATCTATAATCACCTGCCCCTAAATATGATCAACTGTCCCTAGCTATGGTCACCTATCCCTAGGTATGATGGATGTCCCTAACTATGGTCACCTGTTCCTTGCTATGATCACTTGTACCTAGCTGTGATGGCCTGTCCTTTGCTATGGTCAACTGTCCCTATGATCAAGTGTCACTTGCTATAATCACGTGTCCCTTGCTATGATGACTTTTTACTCGGGCTGAAAAGACCCGAGGTATAATTTCGGGTTGTTGTTGTTGTTTTTTTTTTCGATCTGTCGTCATTTTAAATTTTCCGCACTTTGTATTTCTGTCGGCTCCAGGTTTGTGAATGGTTGTATTTATTTCGATTGTGATTGGTGGAATCGATCACCACAGTCTTGAACACGACGATCGTAGATATCCTAGTTCTTTTATTGAAAATAAACTTCAACGTCTCAAAATAATCTATCTTAAATTTATTTCATCTTTTTTTAATGTTTACAATACGAATTTTTTTTAAAAAATTACAGTATCTTTATTATAATTTAATATAAACAAAGTGTTGTAATGTTTGGCTTATAAGATCCGAGACGTCAATGTAAACGCTATATAAAACTTCCACACAGGAGGGAGGGGGCGTCTCTAGGGAAACCTATGTTCCATGTCTTCTCCACTTTGACGTCACGCATAGTTTTCAAAATGGTCGAGATTCAATGCATGAAATTTTGTTGAAAATTGTCCAATTTCGTCGTTCTTTTGTGCATTTTTTGCTTAGAAATGCTTCGATAAGTTAATAAATGAGTCTCTTTTGCTACTGGATAAGCTAATTGAGCAATAAATTCAAATATTTTACTTTTTGGGAACGATTTTGTCGAGGACCGTCATCATTGAGACGTGCCATTTGCACCAAACAATCGTTAATATCTAGCCAGAAACACAATATTTTCCTACCAAAATAGGAGGTTTTATGAAGAAGGTATAAATCATTTTGTGTGTGAAATTTCCTGTTCATTGGTTTGCTGGTTGTGCTCATCAATCCTCTCAAGTAGCCTTTCAGTGTTTTCCTTATACCGTGTTCATGTAAATCTATGCGAGAAATCCTTCTCTAAAAACCTTTTTGCATTTCAAACTGAGCTTCTACATAACTTTGAATATTTACTGAAGGACAAGTGTATATTGGTCTGGTAGCTAAAACCCAACAAAGCAAGCAAAAGAGAGCAAGGAAGAATAATTTGATGATGACAAATGTCTGTCATAGTTGACTGTTCGAAAAAAAGCGGAGTAAAACTGTCCAAAATGACTAAAAAAAGTCAGCAAAAAAAATGCACATAAACTGTTTTTAAACTATCAGAAAACATACAATTACTAAAACATACCTTTTTGAACAAAACACAGTGAACTACTGCTCAGCTTTCAGTTACTTTGCGAGGTTGTAAACTTGCACAATTTCAGATAGATATGTAAAAGCGGCGGTTGAATTTGACATCATTCATGAGTCATAATTTATCTTTTCTGCTTGTGTTTTTGCCATGCTGAATCAATTTAATAAACTTTGATTTAAGTTTACATAAAGTTTTTCCACCTTGAAAGCGAAAGAAATACTTGAAACGATTCATTAATCTTGAATAAATGCAGCGACGGAGTGAAAGTTAGTTCAGTTTGCGATGATCAAATTCAGATTTCATGAGTTCTTTCTTCCAGAAATTGCCGTACACCAGTTTGTTAGAGTTTATAGTTAATAAAACTCTTCAGGGCTATAGAATAACGTATGAATCAACAGTAGTCCATCATGTTTTCTCGATAACAAATGTCCTCAAATAATCCACGATTTTTAACCCCAAAACATCCAACTTTTACTCGTATTGGTCCACATTATTCAACTGAAGAAGTTCTCCTTTTCCTCGTTGATTTTGTATGATTTCCTGCTAAAAAAACTACTAAAAAATCACTAAGACTTATCAGCTTTTGCATCTTTACCGTGTTGGTAAGTTTACTGAGATGAACTACTTCGCATGCTCATTGAAAACTAGCTTTACTTCAGTAAAACTACTGGGAAGCCATTCAAATACATAGCAACATCGCCCGTCATTCAGCACAGTTTAGCAACAATAACAACAACAAAATTATAATGAGCAAAAACAACAACAACAAGCAGTTTTAAAAATAATTTTGTCGTTTAACAAAAATCCCTATTTTCCAAGCTAGGTACCGTGAAAATATTATAGCATTATATTTACGTTTTGGGGGTAAAACGTTCATGTACTTAATGTGTACTTCGCTTTTTTGCACTCAATTTTAATGCACGACTGTACAAAAAAGGATTGATGAGCAGAATGAAGTGTTGTCATTCAAAACACATACGCCAGGTTTAGTCTATGATTATCAGTGAATAAAACCTCCTTTTGTCAAAACATTTAGTAAAGTTTAATTACAGAAATTTAGGTGAAAACTTTTGCGTCCCGAAAAGAAATGGCGGATCCCGCGACGACTAATTTAACAATTATCAATTGGTTTGTGTGAGATTGAAACACATAAATTAAGTTTTGAATGGCTTAATATATACAAGCAATATTGTAGTACTGTTCACGACAGTTTTTATTTGGTTTTCAAACGATTTTATTTATTGTCAAGCTTAATTGTTTTGTAATTAGGGATGAAAATTTTTCATTCGTCCCGTTACCGTCCCGAAGCGAGAGCTGTCGTTGCTACGGAGCCTCGTGACGTCAAAGTGGAAAAGACATGGAACATAAAAAATCATTTGGATCCAATAGCAGTCATCCCCTCCCTCCTGCTTCCACAGTATTTACTCATTGCTTACTGTATTTTGGATTGGTGAATACTGAAAAGAAAAAGGAAAAATGTCAAGTTAAAATTTGGAAAATAAGCAAAAATGATGTGACTGAAGCACAACTCTTGCGACAGCGTCGCTTCGTACATAATTTTGATGGAAAACTTTAGTCGAGCAGATCAAATACCTCTAGTTGTGACCTCTAGGCAATTATCTTGATTGTGAGCCGGTGTTTGTATCAGTGAAGTTTGTACATGTTGAGGGAATATCATTTGATTGAACATTATGTTTTTGCTCAAAGCGAGCGGCCATAACTGTCAAGCGAGTTTAAATCAATGGAATTTTAGCAATAAAAAATGAACTTCATCGCTGCTTGAATAGTTTGATATTCTCATAATATTAGTCGAAATCCACATTCTTTAGATCTAGGATAGAATGATTTGTCAAAACGGTTATTTGCTGTAGTAACAGTGAAAATGAAACTAAAGTTTGGAATAGAACAACAAACTTACTGCGTGTAGTTTGACCTCGTTCCATAGGTAGCCCAGACAATATTTTAGTGAAGCTTGATCACCCTCCCCTCCCCTTCAATTGTGCCGCCATTTTGAATATTCCGCAGCCGTTAGTAGGTTTTAGCAATGTCGTTCATTGTACAAAGAATAGAATAAAATTTAAAACTTTGTCTTGATAAATGTGTTCTCTATTTAT
The DNA here is from genome assembly GCA_918843875.1 of Diadumene lineata. Lineage (NCBI taxonomy): Eukaryota > Metazoa > Cnidaria > Anthozoa > Actiniaria > Diadumenidae > Diadumene > Diadumene lineata. Next base: position 6,047,563 of record OU974082.1, read on the forward strand.
TTATTGTCAAGCAGGGTAAATTTCAGGTGGTTTTGTGGAGTTCTAGAGCCTTTTTTTAACTCTTCGAAAATCTCTCTCACTCCTTTTATATATAAGGTTACACACTTCGCCGAAGCCCAAACTCGACCGCTCTCGGAAATAATTTTTTTTCTTCCCCTAAAACTTCTCCTTTTGCTTTGAAACTCCAGGAGACCAAAGCCAGATAAACTCACTTTCCCAATGTCGAAAGAGATCGACAAAAAACTGCGTTTATGATAATAAAAATCCAGCGAGAATTGGAAGCTAACGCTCGTTTTTAAAATATCTATACTTACAATTAGAGTACTGAATTTTTCGTGGAGCGTATAAGAAAGTTTACTTTTGAGTTAGCACTATAAAACAAAGAACTAAATAAAACAGAGATTTTAGACTCTAGTACTAACTAATTATGCGTACTATTTTTGCACACTCGATGGAAAGCTACTAAATACCGTAAAGTTACTAAATGCTTAAGTTACTAAGACTATTAAGACTTGACTCATTAAATACTTAAATCCAGTCACCTTTGCAATATTTCCAACCACCATTGATTTATGCTGATATTTTCACTTCTTCTTCACAAAATGTTTTTGATTCACTTGGAATTGCTTCCTCTGGGGATGACTTTCTTTTTCTTATTTTTTGAACCGTCGGTTTCGGACAGCGACGTGCGTGCTTTAGCATTCAAACGCTTTGCTAAATCAAACCAAACTGTAACTTTCATTTGAATATTAGATGATTGCATGTGACTACCTTCGTTAGATCTGAATTCTTCTTTTAATCCGATAAATATTTAATTTTGTTAAGACAAATTCATGCATTCGTGCCTTTGTTAAAAATCCCAATAATCATGTAAAAAATAAAATGAGTCTGAAGATTGGTCTCCCGCATATGATCGAAAACGACCGAGAAGTTTTTTTTGATTATATGGAAACCAAAGTTTTTCGATCCAACGACCATATTCGATCCATTTCGATCGTCTACGATTATATGGAAACACTTATTTTTCGGAATGTTGCGATTGTTCTCGACCGTTAATTTTTCTCGATTCAGGATATTTGGAAACCAGGCATTATATAGCTAATTCAAATAACGTTGTCATCAGCTAAAGACAGTAGGTCATTCCAAGACCACTAGGAATGACGGGTAAAAGTCATTACAGAATGTAGAATAGCATCTTGGACAGTCAAAAAGATGAATATTGACCTTTTACTCTATGGATAGAACAGAAAAAAAAAACAACTAAATGGCGTGGATTTCTTGTCAACTGGTGCAATAATTATGACAGTACTATTTATGCCCATAGTTCCTAGCAGTCTTGGAATGACCTGTTATTGCCTTTTGGTGATGACAACGTTATTTGAAATAGCTATATAACGCTTTCATAGGTAAATACCTTCGTTAGACTGAATTCTTTCTTTTATCAGATAAAGCATTCCGTCTTATTCTGACAAATTCATGCATTCAGGGCTTTGTTAAAAATCCCAATAACGATGTAAAAAAAGTATAATAAATCTTATATAACTCTGTCATTAAAAGCTATTTGTTCATGGTTCCCAGTCTTTCTCCACAGGAGCTGTTACGTGGGTATAAAATTGATATTGGTTTTATAACATGAGATTACAATCTGACTGTTCCGATCCTTCTTTATTTGTTATCTAGAAAGAAATTAAGGCAAATAATTAAGGGGCTGTTTATTTGGATTGAGCCAGTCCGGTTTAGTAGACTAGTTGCTTTTGTGTTCAAGCTCTTAGAGCGTGTAAAAAAAGAAAACAGTACTCTAAACCAGGCTGCTCAATCCATACAAACAGCCCCTAAGGCACAAAATGGATCATGCGCAATGAATTGTTAACATTAAAACTTGAATAATCCATAACTTCTCCTGACTATTATAACTGAAGTGAATCAACTTATCAGGTCGATAAAGAATCCTGGAAAGAAGATTCTGATTGGCTCATTTAATCTGATACGATAAAAAAATATGTGTTTTCATGTTATTGACATATCACATTTGTGTTATAGTCTATTGTTTTCTGGTCAGTCAAACGAATGCGGGGAAGCTCTATTAACATTTTGATTCTCATCTGATCATATTAGAACCGTCATGTTTGCTTTCGTTTTTAGTATTGTTATATTTGTCAAACTCACGATACTTCAAGAACGAATTCAACGAGTGCCATTCTTAGGCTTTGCAGACCGAATGTTTCCTTGACTATTATCATGTATTCCGCTTTCTGAGAAAACTCAGTTTGATGACTCAAACAGTATGTCGCTGAAAAACTAATAAATTGATCAGCAAAATAATATTCAACATAATGAAAAGTAATTTAATACTACCCACGTATTGACTCCGCCTTATAAAAGCAATCCAAACTGTAATTTATTTTTTCTACACCTGTAAACTGGTATACCAGGGGACCCTAAAATTTGATGTCCATGAAACGCTTTTAGCCAGCGAAATATTATAGATTCTACCATAAAAGTATACATATCATTTTCTCAACAAGATGAATAAATGTACATTACAATAGTATTATTATTATAAAATCAATTTTTATTATTTACCTAAGTGTTTTGTGAGTTTACATGGGAAACAAAATGCAAAATTCAAAATGTGATCGTTTATAAAATGTAGATTCATTACCAAGTTCAACTATCAAGATATCAGGTTTGATCATCAATATCACGTTTTTCGGAGGTCGGAAAATTTATATTATCTCAATTCCGATAATGAAACAAGTGAAATGTCAAGGGAACAAGCGCTTGGACTATGAAAAATGAAGATTGAGCATGTTCAGTAGGTACGTTGTGAACCTTGAATTAACCTTTAGGCCTAAATAACTGAAGAAGCGAAATGGTCTCTCAAATGTTTGTCAGTGCAGCTTATAGTTCGTCAGTGGGTACGTAGTAGTGCTTTATCTACGAGGTCTAAAAGACAGAGTCAGCTGTCCACGAATGCTAGCTTTAATTTCTCTTAAAAAATTAATTGACACGTCAATCCAAACAATCCATAGTAGAAAATCTAATAAACTAAACAGCATAGTTTCTTATTAATAGAAAAAAAAGTAATTTGACTCTAGCAAGTTTCACCCAATGGAAATAGACAGTTCATTTTTTTATTACAACTATGTCATACAAAATAAAGGACGACTATCACCAAAGATCAACACTCGTACAGAATCACCAAGAAGTGATAAAGCGTCTCTCAGCAGAACAAGATCTCCGTCCACTCTTTTTAAAGAGTCGCTACAGATTGACAGTTTGCAAATGTTATTCTTGTGACGAAGCGAATACGCTATACAAAGAATTCCTATCAGAAGGTCAGATTTGGAAAATTCTGGCAAGACATAAGTTTGAGCCGAGTTGGTGAAAAGAAGATTTGATTAAAAAGCGGCTATTATTTATTAAAAAAAAAAAAATTACCACAGTTCAGAAAAAAATACACGAAAAGAAAAGACAACAAAGAAACGAAACGAAACGAAAAGAAAAGTAAAGAAAAGAAAAAGAAAAGCATTACCAACGAAACTGGCATAGAAATGTTTCGATGTGTAGTACTTGCCAAATGAAGAATTGTTGGGACATCCGTGTTAGTTCGATGCCAGCGTCCTCTGAAAAACCATAGAGTGTAGGGATTTACATATTAAGTGGTAAACGTAACTTTCGACACTATGAATACAAGTATTCGTGGCCAGGAAAACGCTTCTTGTCACTTTTCAGAATCCACTTTGACTCGAACTTTGAAAACCGTTACTGTTTTGTCTACTGGAGCATGTGGAATATTTGGAAATGTTTTCATTATCATACTCGCTGTTAAATTCACATTAAGAAAAAACTTGCATCATTTAATCATCAACATGGCTATGGCCGATACTACTGTAGTTTTGGCAACACTCTTGCTGGAAGTTCCAAGGATAGCGAATGACCAGTTATGGATGAAAATGTTACTAGCAGGAGGAGATGCATTATGTCAAGTCCTTTCCTTTTTCCTTGTTCTTTCAATTTACACAAGTTTCTTGACACTTTTTATAATCAGTTTCCAAAGATTTCGTGCAACAAGGTTCCAAAGAACACAAGTATATACACCAAGAAAACGAGCTATAGAATTGGCATCGTCTTGGATTGGATCTTTTGGAATGTCTTTCATTAGAAATTGGAATGTTTCGATCAAAAAATTCTCACCCACGGGAAGATGGTTCTGTTCAATTGATATGATACCTGTAGGATGGGAGTTTTTTTTCTATTTGTCTGTTGCCGTGACAGTGTTTCTGACTTTAACTCTGAGCGGAGTTACATTAAAAAGACTAGCACGCCAAAAGGCCATTGAAGACAGTTTACCTGAGGTACAGCGACAAGCTAGGGCCAAGAGAATGGCAAGCGCTATCAAAATGGTCATCGCATCATTACTCTTGTTTACATGTTGTTATACGCTTTTCATAAGTTCTGTGGCTTTCAAAATGTTTTGCCCTACAGATGAATACACAGATCATAGCAGATGCACTACAGCATATGTGTTTGAGATAGTTGAAGTGTTTCTTCCCCTCGTCAATTCCTGCTTCAGCCCTGTGATCTATTTAGTCTTTTTATCTGACTTTAGAGAAGCAGCGAAAGGACTGGTCTATAGGAGAATTTACCCAAGAGATACAAATCAGGAACAACAGCAGAATGCACAAGCATCAGGTGCACAATAAAGTGATGCAGTATGAGTTCCCAGACGGTTCACACAGATAAAGAACGTTGAAGATACAATACCATGTGACGCCAAGATTTATCGGTCATGTGATTCGGGTTCAGGAAAACCATACACATGGCGAGCAAAGTATACTTTGTTTTATTCTATCTTTGTATCTTTGGGAGAATTGGAAGCCGAAATAGTCTGGTGAATAAACATGCCGGAGTACTGTTGAAATTTATTTATAACTTATTGGGAGACCATTGATTCTTTAGAAAACCGTCACTGTCGACATCGTCTTGTCACTGTCGTCGTTGATGATGATGATGCATTTGAATGGAATAGAGTGTTATAGTGTGAAACTTTAGGCGTGTTTTCATCACTTGGGTACACCTAGCACCACGACAATAGAAGTGACAAACTTACCGTGCATCACTTTGCTTTACCACTAGCAAATCTGGTCACAGACTACCCAAGTTATGAAAATTGTAAAGTGTATGGGACGGTCATATTTTAGTTTTGACATTCTCACATCTCTCAGCAATTAATCAACGTGAGCTCTGTTCTCCAGCATCTAAATTAACTTAATTTAATTTAATTTAATTTAATTTCAATTGACAGCCCGTATGCTTTTCACTTATACAGCCTACATAATGTAAATAGTGTGATAGTGGTACAAACAATGGTACAACTAAACATACATTCATATTTATCAAGATAGGAGAGCTTATCCCCGGAGCCCATCAGGGGCTTTACTCGCCGTGCTATTTTTAGAAACTTGTTACTAATCCTCGTACTTTTATCTTGAGATTTTTTGACGATTCTTTAACTTGAACTTTATTTTCTTTAAAATCAAGAATAAAGTCATAAACTCACCAACCTGCAAATAGCAAAGCCAGTCTAGGCAGGTTGGTCTTTCTATTTATGAGTAATATATATAATCAAAATTACATTTTTTCGATATTACATTACCTGACAATGGATAATCATTACAGAAAAATCTTTTACATAGACAATAAACATTTTTCCTAGTTACATTGACATATTATTGATTCGACCGCGTCTCCTGCAATCTGGCCAATCACGTTCCGTTCCCGAAATAACTTCAGTTTAAAAATAGAATGAAAAGATCCCCTGATGAGTGTAAAGCCCAATATGGGGGACAAGCTCTATTATCTCACTCTCTTGTATTTATACGACATACCACACACACCGGTAGCTAAACAGCCTACTTTTACTCGAGTATTTTGAAGTATGGGGAGGCGGGACCTTTTGTCCTTTTGGTCATGTGCAAATGTAAATACAAGTGTTATATCACGTGTAAAATAATTAATTCTCACAAGTGAGGTAACAATAGCGGAGAAACACAAACAGTATTATCTTTTGAAAACGACTCACCATTGTGACCTCACTTGCCCAGCATAAGTTATATTACACTGGAGATGAGACTCGAATATTAGGATAGGACCCTTTCCTTAGGGGTGGCTCACTGTCTAGCGACTTGTGAAACAATATGTCCATTGCATCAAATTGCAGTGGTCGGTCTGATATCGTATAGATATTGACGTTAGATTGAGTACCAGGGGCCGGCTGCACGAAGCCTGAATAGCGCTATCCACCGAATAAATCGCTATCCAGCGGTTAAATTCTAAAGAAATCCTTTGGGGTCGATAACTTTATCCAGTGGATAACTTTATTCAGGCTTCGTGCAACCGGCCTCTGGAACCGAAGGGTGGAAGTTGGCTCCGGTACGAAGCTGTTAGGGTAATCACAGACCTTTTTGGGTCTCCGACAGACTAATGTTATAACAATTTTAACTAGAGTAATTATTATGAACATCGATAATATACCTGTTATATGTCATAACTTGCAACGATGAATATATGCAATAAATAAACATTTCATTTATAAATGTGTTGTGGTTGTTTGTCAGTTGTCAGCTCAAAATTAGGCCATTTACCAGTAAATGCATTTTTTGGATTGCTAGAGTGGACGCACTCAAAGTGTGCAACATAAAAAACACTAAATAGTGCTATTTTATGCTAATTCTATTGTTTTCTTTTGTTTAATTAGTGCTATTTACTACTAAATAGTGACAACTGTTGCACACATTTAGTGTTTGCACTCTACCACTAAATAGTGCTATTTTATGCTAATTCTATTGTTTTCTTTTGTTTAATTAGTGCTATTTACTACTAAATAGTGACAACTGTTGCACACATTTAGTGTTTGCACTCTAATGTCAGTTGTCAGTATACAGCATACATACAGTATAATAGCCTTGTTTGAGGTCAGTTGTCAGTGGTATTTTTGGCCATTGATCAGTTGACAGTTAACCCATTTCCTACCCTGTGATATATATGAGTAAGAATTGGATCCGAAAACTAAAAAATAAATTGATGATAGCAAATACTTGATACTCTAAAAAACAATGAAGGGATTTGATTACTTAAGCGAAAAGTCATTAGGATTTTTTGCCTAGAAATATATTTTATAGAGAATTTAAGGTTCAATTGAATTTCCCAATGTCGAAAAAAGCATTTTGCGCAAAAAAAAACAACAACAACAACAACAAACAAACAAACAATTAACAACAAACAAACAAACCAAAAGAAAACAAAACAAACAATAACAAGCTATTGACGTGGTTTTCACCGGCAATCTCAAATTGACATTATTTTACACAGTTGTGGTAAAAACAGGGTAGTGATGGGGTTATCCTGATATCAGTTGTCAGTTCGAATTCGGTTCGTTTGTCAGTTGTCAGCTCAACATTATACCATTTATCAGTAAAAATGTTTTGGTGTGCTAACGTCAGTTGTCAGTATACAGCATAAAATAGCCTTGTTTGTAAGTTGTCAGTATACAGTATAGAATATCCTTGTTTGTCAGTTGTCAGTATACAGCATAAAATAGCCTTGTTTGTCAGTTGTCAGTATACAGCATAAAATATCCTTGTTTGTAAGTTGTCAGTATACAGCATAAAATATCCTTGTTTGTAAGTTGTCAGTATACAGCATAAAATAACCTTGTTTGTTAGTTGTCAGTATACAGCATAAAATAGCCTTGTTTGTCAGTTGTCAGAATACAGCATAAAATATCCTTGTTTGTCAGTTGTCAGTATACAGTATAAAATAGCCTTGTTTGTCAGTTGTCAGTATACAGCATAAAATATCCTTGTTTGTCAGTTGTCAGTATACAGTATAAAATAGCCTTGTTTGTTAATTGTCAGTATACAGTATAAAATAGCCTTGTTTGTCAGTTGTCGGTATACAGTATAAAATATCCTTGTTTGTCAGTTGTCAGTATACAGCATAAAATAGCCTTGTTTGTCAGTTGTCAGTATACAGTATAAAATATCCTTGTTTGTCAGTTGTCAGTATACAGCATAAAATAGTCTTGTTTGTCAGTTGTCAGTGGTATTTTTGGCCATTTATCAGTTGCCAGTTAACCCCATTTCTACCCTCCCGTAAAAAGTAATTTATACACTGTTAAAAGAAGAGAGTGCTTACTGACGTTCCGGGCGTTTCTTTTTCTTTACTCTGACGAAGGACTAGCGTCCACATCAAACTGTCTAATAAGTTATTTATTATCCAACTATCTCGCAAAAATTAAAAAAGGGTCGAATAAATAAAAAAAAGTGTAATTTTCTATTCCATAAAATATTAGTTGGACATTGCGTGACGTACGTATTGCATTCTGATTGGCTCGTTTTTCATACAGGTCAAACCGGTTTTAGCAGATCTCACAAACACGCCGTTTTATAGTCGATTACCCATGTAATTTTCTCGACTGTTTTGTGCACAAATTTTGGCTGAATTTTGAGTAAAAAAAGAGGAAAAAGATCAACAAGACAAAGGAAAGAATAGCTATCGATTGGAAACTTTGATGAAGTCAAATACATACTGGAGTACGTAAATAAACAAAGTAAATGTTGTGTCTAGAACTTGCAGCGATTGTAGTGCCGCTTCCATTCTTGGATAGTAGTTGTTTGCTTCAATTACCTTTACACTTCTACTATAAAGCCAAGGACATTTTACAGCTCTCCCACTAAAGGATTGATATTTTGTGGTATCAAGGTAACATTTTTTTTTTCTTTTCCTTGTACGAGCTACAGTGTAGTTCTGTCAATAAACTTGTGAGCTTACAAAGCAGTTTCTGTTCTCTGTGTTGATATGTCCACTTTGACTCTGTTTTCGATTTTAATTTCGACATTTCCGTTGCTATCTTATTGACAGAAAAATCGAAACCGTTTTGTGTATGAAATGTTCAATATAAGTTTAATTTGCGGCTTGCAGAAATTTTACTGATCTCTTTAGCTTCAGATGGTGTAGATGAAAACCTGTCAAACTGGTATAGACACCGAAAAATATCGCTGTATATTTTTACTCGATCCAGTCTTACTCACGCGTTATTTTTTACAAGTTGGATAATAAGATATATTTATTTTACGCAAATGTGGGAAAATAAATTATACTCAGTATTGTGTTTGTTGATTTATTATTATGAATTGATTGTAAAGTTTGACCATTTTAATTATTTATATACTTTGGCATGCCTGATTGATCGCTCTTTAAGATACGGAAATGAACATGAAATGTATAAGGTTTAATTATGTGTGGTCCTTACGTGGGAAAGGGAGATTTCCTGATAGCATCACAGCAGGTGAAAGGAAGACAAAGGCCACCCTGAGGACATAATAATTTTTCTGGAACATAATTACAGCTATTATTTCAAATGTTTCTTCAATTGAATGTCGTATTCTAAGCAGAGGCGGAACCAGGATTTTTCAACACTTTAGCTATATGAGTGCTTTTCGTCATTGAATTCAAAGTATTAAAAAACGGATGCAACGGACATCGTCGCACTACCTCTAGATCTACCACTGTAAAAGCATAGTTAATAGAAATGTTGACTTTCGCGCGGGATCCCTGTGCTTTTCAATATCTGAACAAAATGGCGGTCTGTTAAGTAGTGTTTTTACTACAATTTCTGTAAGTTTGGGGCGATTTAAGGCCTTAGAAACCAAGAAAAACGCCAAAAACAGTTCAAGCGTACTTCCAAATAAGGTACACTATTCCAAATATGGATATGAAGCGATGGCTGTGCGAAGAACAACTTTTTAAAGGCAATTCTTTGATATGCATAGTAAAGGTAATTCCGTAGTTTTGCACTGCGCATAGTTCTGCGCATGTTTCAAGACTTTTGGTTTCAGCGCTTATATCATGTAACCTAGTCAAATTGTGTTTGTAAAGTGCTTTAAATAAAAAAAATGAAAAAAGAATTGTAATATTTTCGAGCGAGAAAACGGAGTAATTTTGTAACTCAACCCAGTCCCCTCTCGGAAAACACTTTTTGCCAATAAAATGAGGATATTTTTGGCAATATTTCGCAAACTAGCACTGTGACCTTTGTTTTTATTTTATAAAATTAGTTGTTATAATATAACAAAATACTTTCAGCTTAGGACTTTTTCGAACGAATTAGCACGTTGGTATTTCGTCAATTTCTTCAAGATCACATATTTTTTATACATCTGTTCATATTTTTTAAATAAAATAAAGTACAGACATTTGAACAAAACACGAATTTTGCTCTTAAAAGACATTACTGTGTTTTTGTTTCCCTTCTCTACGGTTTTTGAGCTTGTTTCTTTACGTTCTCAAGTCACCCATATCAAACTTATTGTCGCAAAAGCCCCTTTGAAGTCACGAGTGTCACGCTCCACTTCAGACTCCATATAAACACCGTATAAATTCCATAAAATTTTCAGCATATTGCCGTTTTACTCAAAACCCTTTGAAATAACAACATTTTTACCACGGTGATCAAATATTACACTATTATAGCTGTCATATTGTATAGTTTTCAAGCCATTACGGCAAACTTTTCGTGGGGCAATTTAGATTTGCAAACAGAGGACTTTTAGTGCTTTTACAAGAGAAATTACCATGCTCAGGTCCATTTTTACCGCAAAAATCGAATTCTATATAAAATTTCCTGTATTTTGACATATAAATTGTCTATTTTTCGACAAAATTCGATGGGGCAAATAGCAAGAGAAGATGGAGCTCTTTGCCGTATTTATAACCATCTTTCTTGTGTCGGTATAGGCAATAGCAGAGGACTTTGTAGCCGGCAATGGCGATTCTTCGCAGTCAAATCGCAAAATTCCAATGTTTACATGCAGTATCAACAAGTAACATCTATAACTTACTTATAATAACTTTTTGTGTTATAACTAATGTCCAAATAAGCTTCGACAGAATTGATATTGATAGTTTGAGCAAATATTCCACAACATGGGGAATAAGTTTGATATGAAAATGCATGAACTTTGGCGTCATACTGCGCAAAAACAAAGTCGGTGACCCCCCTTTTTTATTGGATTTTCTGAAATCGTTTCTCAAAATTGTTTGTTAGAACGAGTATAAAAAAAATTCATCGGGCGGTTTTATTTCTACGGAATTACCTTAATAGAAAGAATTGTTTGCTTATTGTTTTATTGTTCGTCTTTGAGGCTGAATTGGTCTTGACCGTGCACTGCTTTTTATTTATGCTCATTCGAAATTGTGAAATAAGTAGAAATTATCTTTGTCTCTGATATTATAGTAACTGAATTGTTAAGTTTGTTTCCATAAATTATTAAGTATTTCGAGCCAGCTGCTAAAAACGATATTTGGTTTGTTCACTCAGCCTTATCCAACAAACAAGGCGCCATTTTACTGCGCAAGCGCGCCATGCTTGAATTCGCCCCTTCAAGGAGTTTCAATTATGTGGAGATAAAAAATATGCTCAAAAATCTACTTTATTGTTTTGAACAACCGGTAAAGGCCATCAAGCATCAACCTTGGCATCAAATATGTATCCGTTGTTCGATTCAAGTGAGCATCAACGCATGATTTCTTTCTTTTTTTTTTTTTTTTTTTTCAATTTAAAAAATGACGCAGATTCAAAAATGCTAAACAAAATTCCATTTTAATTGTCCAGCCCCCTCTTTCTCAATATCCTGGATCCACCCCTGTGACGTGCCTGTACTTGATGTAATTCCTGCAGATTTATACAGCATTAATTTTACCAATCTACATGATAATTATTTGCACTACATTTATTGATTGATTGCCTTACAGTCTTGACAAATAAAAGATCACATTATGTGTGTGTTGTTACTCTGTCTCTCAAACCCGTGATTAAAAAATATAATAAGAAATATCAATAAACAAGTAGAATTCCGAGACATTTTGTTACGAACTAATTGAGTGGGTACACTTTGGTTAGCCGGCATCAAGATCTCGCAGCACAGCAGTACACGCACTGGTCATGCAAAATGGCCCCTCGTTACCAACAAAGGTAAAACAATAATAAAACAATGCATGGTCACGCTTGAAAAAAGGTGTACAATAACTTATAACAAAGGCGTTTCCTAACAATTTTGCTCTATTAAGTAAGGGTTAAAGTCTTCATGTAAATAAGAGTATTGATGTGATAACCATTTTGTTGGCGCTCACCATTCTCTTGGCCCGAGCTTGTCGCTGTGCTTCGGGTAGACTGTCTTAAATATATTGATGATCATAAAGTCTTGTTAAAGTAATTATGCTTAGAGAGATTATAATAACTATCTATAAGTCAATACAAATTAATGTGTATTTGACAAGGTTTTAATTTTCTGCAGAGAGGTTGAGCATTTTACACAGCAACAAGAAGAAAGATGAAACATTTTCAATATTTTGCGTATATTTGTCATGATTTACAATACAGTATTTACTCAAATAAACGCGCGCCGCCATTGAAAAAGATTAAACATTTGATTTACCTGTAATTCATAAAGATGCACAGAGCGTGTTATATCGTGTTTAAATATTCTGATCCGAAGGCTAATTTTGCCTAAATTCTCTGTGAAGCCTGTGGATTTTGTTCTGACTCCTGCATCGTTGTACCTATTAGATTGATTTTCTTACAAAGAAATTCTTTCGCTGCTTCTCTGAAGTCTTTTAAAAATGTTAAATAAATCAAAGGACTAAGGCAAGAATTTACAAGGGGAAGAAACCCCTCGAGTAACTGAAAGACATACGAACCAATGCAAAACGTTGGATTTCCTGAATCGACTCCTACAAAGTTTTTTAGAATTTGCCAAAATAAAAAAGGCGTATAACAACATGTAAATACGAGTATTGATGTGATGACCATTTTGATGGCGCTCACCATTCTCTTGGCCCGGACTTGTCGTTGTACTTCGGGTAGACTGTCTTTAATAACTTGATGACCATAAAGTCTTCTTAAAGTAATTATGCTTAGAGAGATTATAATAACTATCGCCAAAATAACTGGCGAATAGAAAGCGTATTCAAACAACATGGGTAAACTTTTTATTGTACAGCGCGGAATTCCAGTAGGTTGGACGTTCTTTACCGACACATACAAATTTCTGGCAAAAGACATAATAAATGATCCAATCCAAATCGATACCAATTCTATGACTCGTTTTCTTAGTGTATATGGTCGTGATGTTTGAAATCTTGTTGCTCGGAACCTTTCGATGCACACTATCAAAAGTGTAAAATAATTTGATAGAATTGCAAAAGATAGCAAAAAAGAAGTAAGCTGACATGATACCATTTCAGTGACTTTCGAAATATTTGTCATAAGTTGACTGTCAAATAAGCTCGGAAGTTCCAAGACAAGTATTGTAAAGACTACTACTGCATCAGACACCGCCATATTGATGATTAGATGATGTAAATTTTTTCTAACAGTGTATCTAACAGCGAGCACCGTGATGAAAACGTTTCCAATAATTCCAAAAGAACCAGTGAGAATAAATGCAATGATTTTCAATGTCTGAATTAGAGAGGTATCTGGTGAGTAACAGAAGACGTTTTCCTGATCATTGGTTGCATTCATAATGTCAAATGTGGAATTATTCATTGTCAAAGTTTTTCTGATAAAATGCATTTGTCTCTCATATATGATCATGCTTTACGCCCGTACGCGCAAAAACATATCACATGACTCTCTCTAATGTTCAAGTCAAAGATGCTGAATTCTACATTCACTATTACATTTAAATGGCTTATTAGATTGGCAGATTTTTAAGACTTGTCTGTTAGTACTCTTTTTTCGAAGTGTTTAGACGTCGTCACCTAGAGCCTTTCACAAGGAAAATGCAATTCGCCTAATTAAGGTTTTTTTTTTAAATCTTGTCGAAGTACGTACCAGTTTCTGCATGAGCTTTGTTATCCGTATTTTAATAACCGAACTAAGCCAATGGCAACTTCATTGATCAATGATTACTTTTGAATTTATAGCTAGGTGGTCCTTTTGTGGTCACTCGTTTGTGGACTCTACTAGAAAAGAAAGCTTCTTCAATCTAGGACTAATTTAAAAAGAACTTCTTGTTTTTCTAAGATTAAATAAATATAAACAGATGAACTGGCATTGTTTTGACAATATGACGTGAGTGTGACAGGTGCTGGTTGAAAATATGCTTCGTTCCTGTCATTACTTCTAGCCCTCTCGCATTTCCTAGAACACCTAAAGCCATTCGTTGACTTGTAAATCTAAAGTTCGATTATATATTTATTTCACTGTATCCCATTATTAATAACCAACTATTCGGATTAATGCTATTGATAAAGAACGAGAATGGTAATTAAAATCAACCAATTCAACCGACAGCTGCTGCATATAGACGCTTTGATGATAACTAATATGGTAATTGGACAGACTGGAGTGCACTTCATACCAAAATCATGCAAGTGATTCTCACAAGTATGATTTTGGTCCAAGATATATTGCACGACACGAGGTTCAATTACCAATTAATGAAACTGTAATATCAAAGCCTTTTCATGCCAATTTGAAACAACAGAAGTCGAACAGTTAACCAATGCCCGGTGGCTCAGTTGGTTGAGCGCCAATCTATCGTGCGGGAGGTCACTGGTTCGATCTCCGTGGCCGGACCAGCACTCAGGATCTTAGAATAACTGAGAAGAAACTGCTGCTTTGTAATTACATTTTCAAATGGTTAGAATTTTATGACAATAAACTGGAGGTCCCAGGGCCCACGGTAATTGGCGAAAGCTGTTGTGGTGTTCGTGCCTTCCTTTGAAGGAAGAAAAATCGAATAGAATAAACATTCAATCTCGCTCAATCAGATAAACCATCGTGCTTCAAACCATGAGCGAAACCTTACACTTAACTTGGATCTTTGAAAAATATGAAAAAAACAGGGCTGAATATTTTTTAGTTTGCAATTGACGTCATCAAAAATTTGACAACGTCATTTTTAATCAAATAGAAACATCCGCACCATATGTTATTACTAACGATTATATGAAAAAGACTTATCGGTCCAAAAATGTTGTTCACTTGCGAGATATTTAGGTGTCACGAGATACTATCGCGTAATTAGAAGCGAAGGATAAATACCGAGAGAAAATCATCTCTGTGATACTGTTTAGGCTCACATTCACTATTCAATGAAATTGAATGAAAGAACACTATCAAAAAAAAAAAAAAAAAAAAAATGGGTGTGCATTCATTTTTAGACAAATGAGGTTCTATCACCATACATTTTTACCAAATAAAACGAATTCATTCTTTCCACGACTAATCAAAGAATCTATCGAAATCACAAAACGGCCAAACTCATACAAGCTGAGAGTGAACTGGCTCATCCAACAATAGCTTCTCGTCACTATGGCAATTCACTTCAAACATTTACATATAGTTTTTTTGCTATCTCATTCTTATGACGTCTTTTGTCCAAGTTGGCTATTTTTCTATTGAGAGTTACAATTACATCAATAATAGGAAATATATAGATTGCATGCACTAAAAGTGTGCAACATAAATGCCACTAAATAGTGCTATTTTAAGCTAATTTTACTGTATTCTTTTGTTTAATTAGCGCTATTTTCTATTAAATAGTGACAACTGTCACACACTTTTAGTGTGTGCACTCTATATGCATCAAGCCATATTTACAAGAACTATACAGCCAAATTCAAAAATTTACTAGGTAAATACATTTATACACATATATAATGAGATGTACAATATAAAAACTGAGATGGTGCACGCTGAGTGTTACTGCAAAATGTTCAGTAATGGCTGTGGATGCAACATAGGTACATTACCATTTGTTTACAGGGGCGGCGGAACAGTAACAGCCATGGGGGGGCACTATAACCCCCCACCCCTCCCCTCCCCATCTCCCACCCCAAAATCACAAAACAATTTTTTTTAACTGTATAAACTCATGCATTAATGTCTTTTAACCAATATTTTGTGGGGGGGCCGAGCCCCCCGGCCCCCCCGGTTCCGCCGCCCCTGGTTTAGCATATCATTTCATATAGTAAATGGCGGTTTACATGTCCCATGCATCTGATGGACTTATTGTTTGCACTAGTTTTCGAGTTAAGGAAATGAGTTTTTTTAATGGTCTCCGCCTTTGGAAAAGCGTTTTCAATGCATCAAAACAAATACTTTTCTATAAAGAAATAAATCAATCCTCTAATTAAAAAAATAAGGGATGGATTTTTTATTTTTTTTATAGTGAAATAATGCGCACCAGGGATGTTCGTGAGAACACGAAAACAGTGCCACCTAAACGTTTTTTCACTTAAACGAATTGACAAGGGGAAGAAACCCTTCGAGTAACTTAAAGACATACAAACCAATGCAAAACGTTGGATTTCCTGAATCGATTTCTACGTAATTTTTTTTAAACTTGGTTAATTGGATTTGCAGGCTGTTATGAGGGCTTGTCTGTTAGCATTGTTTCTCGAAGTGTTTAGAAGTCATAGGTAGAGCCCTTCACAAGCAAGGAAAGCACAATCCGCCCAAGTTAAAAAAAAATGTCGATATCCGTACCAGTTTCTGCATGAGTTTTGTTATCCGTATTTTTATGACCGAACTGAGCCAGTGGCAATTTCATTGATCAATGATTACTTTTGTCCTTATAGCTAGGTGGTCCTTTTGTGGTCGCTCGTTTGTTGACTTATCGATCGAACTAGACTAGAAAGGTCTAGGACTAATTAAAAAAAAAACCTGTTTTTTTTTAAGATGAAATAAATATGTAAAAATGATCTGGCATTGTTTTTGACAATATGACGTGAGTGTGACAGGTGCTGGTTGAAAATGTTCATCCTGTAATTACTTCTAGCCCTCTTGCATTTCCTAGAACACCTAAAGCCATTCAATGACTTCTAAATCTATAATTCGATCATATATTTATTTCACTGTATTCCACAATTAGTATAAGCAACTATTTGAATTAATTCAATTAAAATTAAACGATAATACTAACTTAAGGACGTTTCTGGGTAAATGAATTGATAATGTCATTTTATGAAACTTTGTACAAAGATATTTCTTTTTAACATTAAACTTTATTGTTTTGTAAAGTTTCATTCATAGTAGTGACCCCTTTGTTGGTTAACATAATATAAAGAGAACTAGACGCATACCTGCGTTCTTAAAAGATCTCGAGAATTAGAAAATGAAATAGAAATAATAACAAAATCGTTCTTTTCAGATGTTCAAATTACGGTTTTTATCCGTGCCCGTGAGTTTTTTTTATTTTTATTTTTATCTTTTTTTCTTCCATGTCAGAAGTTTTGGCAAGTTCGGACAATTCCCCAGTATCTTTACTCTACCATCAAAAATATGTACATTTTTACTCAACTGCTCATGCTCAATACATGTTTTCTGACCAAACTTACATTTTTTTACTTTTTTAAGCATTTTCGCATTTGATATTACTTAATATAGGTATTGGCGTTTTTGAAGCAGTTTTATAAACTCGCAGATCGTGTTTTATCAGGTTTAAAAGCTCGAGCTCGTTCATTAAACAGGAACTTAAAATCAGTACTAAAATGCCATTGATTTCAACGTAACCGGCTCGCTTGACTTGAGAAATTAAACATGGGCGCCCGATTTGAGCAAAAGCATAATCCGGATAATTTCTAGGCAAAATATTTTCCCTCCAGAAACTTACAATTAAAGTAATTGACTAGAGATCATAACATAGTAATATTTAATTCTACCTGAATGCAATGTCAAAATCATGTATAAGGCAAGGATGTCGCAAGAGTTTTTTTTTTCAAATTTGCCAAATCATAAATTGATATTTTGCTTCATATCAAACTTTTGTTGTCGATTTTGGGCTTCCTGTGGTGAAATACGATTTGTTCCTGATTTAGGTTCAACAGTTTCTTTTCGACTAAAAACCAAAATGTCTGACTTGTTGTGCATGCTTTCACTAAAACAAAACTGGAAAAATGGAGTGATTTTGCGAGAAAAATAGTTTATTTCGCATTGCTGATTTACTCCAATTCCCAAATATGGTGGTACAATCCTTATAAGGGAATACGTGAGGCTTGATAGAAAACGACAACATTCTTACGGGAAAAGCTTGATATGTTCCAAAAGACAGTAAACAATGAGTAATTGCCGTGGATGTTTTGTGAAGTGTTCAGCACGGTCACGTCTAATCTTAAATACAGTGTAATGGATAATAAAATTATTAAAGACAGACCATTTTGCAGAAACGTTGAACTTTAATATAAAAATTAGGTAAACCTAACAGCGGAGCTCCGATTTATAAATAGGATTGTTACAGACAATGGAATACTCATTCATTCATTAATTTATTCATTAATTCATTAATTCATTTATTCACTATCTTTTCTTAAAATTGTTGATCAATGCAGAATTAATCAAAAATGACTATAGATGAAATAGGAAACAAATAAATGAATTAATTGATTAATCTATTCAAACAACCACCAAAAGAAAATAATATAACAAAAAAGCAATTCATATGCTTAAATGAATGAGTGAGTGAGTGAATAAGAAGATCGATTGAAGTATTCAAATCTTTATGCACGCGACAAAATTTGACGCAAGAAATGTGCACAAAAACTCGAGAAATATCCGACCGTATTTGACAGTCAACGTGCCTTCCGGCCTTTTTGTTGTTATCCATGGTAAAAATAGCACTTGTCAATTAAAATTGATTATCCAATGGGAAGTTAGAAGAGCATTAACATGGCTTTTTGAGTTGTAAACAAATTCCCGCATTATGTTCGCTTTCACGCTCTCATTTAGGTTAAAAAAAATGTAATAAAAATCGAAAAAAACTTGAATTTTCTCATGAAAGGTATGATGAACAAATTATTGGTAATCTATCTATCTAACACGGCTGTGCATTTTTAAAAAAATAGCTAGGCAACTAGTATTCTATATTTATCCTATTTGCTTACTTATGAACTTTCATTTCAAGACAAAAACATAACAAATCAAAGAATTACAAGAATCATCGATGCCGATGGAGAAATAGCTTGCTTTCATATGGATATTAAAAAAAAATTAAAGGAAGATCGGCAAAAAATGTTAACATACCTTAGCCATATGTTGAGGAGGATAAAAAAGTGACTTTCAATAAACTTTTCCTCAAATCCGAGAATCAACCGGCGTCACGTTTCTAGTCATGAACTGTCACTTTTCCAGTCTGAAATTTCCTTCTGATCACATAATGGCTTGTTCATGTTTTTAGAATTTTAAAAGTGAAAAAACATTTTCACCGCCTCTAAAAAGTTCACACAGTTCAACAGAACGGTGTAGTATGGCTAGCTCGTGTTGCTCGATCACCCACCATTATGCCAAATTTGCATGCATTTCGATCCACTCCCTGAACTGGCAGTCCTACTTGGTTGAAAAACATCTTGTATGAAAAGTTTTTTGTTGTTGTGAATAGCTGATAAATCTGAATTGATCCTAAAGGTCTCCGTGTTATGAATTGCCCATAAGAATTGATGAATGAACAGATTGAACTGGCATCTTCGTGCTGGTTAAAGTGGCTATAACCCTTTGAATGTAGTTAATTCTACTCACTGTCAGCTTTCGAATGAGAATATATTCGATAAAATACGACCAAGTTATTCGATGCGAAAGTTAGCAATCTTTTTGTATTTTTACATGGTCGTCCGAATGACGGAAATGACGTTCAGGCAGGTACCTAACTTGCGTATTGTGTGATATCCGGTTTACCGTTCTTCGTATAATTATAAAAACCGGAAAGAAAAGTAAACCGGACATCGCACAATGCGCATGTTAGGTACCTGCTTGAACGTCATTTCCGTCAATTTAATCCCATACCATTCCTCTGCATCACACAGCGCGGATGGGTTCGTTTCCTCGCTCACTCTCTTTCGCCCTGAAATCAACAATACACTCTAGGAGGGCAGGCTTGAGCCGGCTTGACTGTAATATCAACCTCGTTCCCAGGGCCCCTCTTCTCCCAATTGACAAGATGGCGGACGCTTGAACAAAGACCCTGGCAAACAGCAACCTCGTCCCCAGGGCCACTCTGTTCGCTTTTTTTTCAAAATGGCGGTCACTCACACATTGACCCTGGTACCGGCTGGTTTGACAAGTGACTGTCGGCCATATTGATTTTATTGATCACGTGATAAAAATCTACAAAAATCTTGGAGATTTTGATCACGTGTCAAACCAGCCGGTGCCAGGGTCAATGTGTGAGCGGCCGCCATTTTGAAAAAAAGAGCGAACAGAGTGGCCCGGGGACGGGCAAACAGTGGTTTGTCACGTGATCAAATACTCCATGATTTTTGGAGTATTTTATTGTGACGTGATTTTGGGCCAAAATGGCGGTGCAATAGTGAGAAGAGGGGCCCTGGGGGAGAGGTTGCTGTAAAATGTGGATCGAATAAGGATTGGCGACAGACATCTTTGGATGCCGAGGGCCCCGAGGTTTTCAAACAAAACAAAACAAAACAGGACGGACAGAACAGGACATGACAAAACAGGACAAAACAAAACAAAATAAAATACACCGCTTGGTACAGTGCGACGATACGGCAAATCCGAGCCAAAACAACCCTTTCCGGGTATACGACCCATGGTATAAGGAAGAAAACACTTATGAAAATACAAGTGATTCTAGTAACATCGAGCAACCTACAGCTACAGTGGTTCTTCCTTATGTCAAGTGTATATCTGAGAAATTACAACGCCCTCTGAAAATACACAACATCCAAGTTGCCCATCGCCCCATAAAACGACTGGACAATATTTTTCACGGAATAGATGTATGCCGAATTTAGAATGTCAAGACACCAGGAACTAACCTTCAAAACCAAACAAACATTAACAAACACGAAAAACTAAAACAATGACCTTTCAAACTACTCATTTATTTATTACAATAATTCATTATTTTCTTCTATTTCTTTATTATCAGGACACAATTCATATATTTCCCACAATTTACTTCTTCTGCGCTATGCTGCGCCATGCCATGCCATGCTATGCTATGCTACGTTATTCTAGCTATGCTACGATATGCTACACTGCGCAATGCTATATGCTATTCTAATAATAATAATAATAATAATAATAATCTCTGGCTCATATTTCAACTTCATTTCAATATTTTAAATTTATTTGTAAAGGTTGCAAGAGCTTAGATTAACCTTCTAGGTTGTTCTTTTGCAACCTCCACAATATGTTTCTCTTATATATTTTTTCAATTTTTGTAAAATGTTTTTGTTGTGGAAAATAAAACCTTTGAAACCTTTAATATACTGTGCTGTATTGTACTGTGCTGTGCTGTGCTGTGCTGTGCTACGCTATACTATGCTATGATCTACGCTACGCTATTCTAATATGCTGTGCTGTGCTGTGCTGTACTATGCTGTGCTCTGCTACGTTGCGCCACGCTATACTAGTACTTTACTATGCTATGCTACGCTATATGCTATTTCTGATATGCTGTGCTCTGTGCACACTATGCTATATGCCATGCTATGCTATATGCTACGCTATATGTTATTCTAATATGCTGTGCTATGCTATGCTATGCTATGCTATATGCTATTATAATCACTGTTCTCATCACAACCCATTGTTTTTACTCAGTATTATCCCAACGAATGCATTAGGTCACACTTCAACAAACAGCAAACTGCATTATCAAAAATAATGCTTCTAGCTAAAAGCATTATTTTTAATAATGCAGCCAGCAGTCAATATAACGAAAACGAATAAGACAACGATAAGAACAATAATTATACTAGATAATCACTTCGGCACACAGCATTCGTGGGTATAATGCAGGCAGCTTCGGGCTGCGCCCTCAGCTGCCTGCATTATACCCACGAATGCTGTGTGACGAAGTGATTATCTATTAAATAATTTCTTGAAGGAATATTATATTATAGACAATCACTGAGGCACTTAGCTGCGCCCTCAGCTGCCTGCATTATACCCACGAATGCTGTGTGCCTAAGTGATTATCTATTAACTAATATGCTGTGCTCTGCTATGCCACGCTATGCTATGTTATTCTATGCCATGATATGGTATATTCTACGCTTTGCCATGCTATTTATTATGTTATGTTTCGCTATATACTACATAGCGTGCTAAATGCTGTGCGCTGCTAAGCTGTGGTACGCTATGACATGTCATGCTATGCTACATGCTATGCTACGCCATATGCTATTCTAATATGCTGTGCTCTGCTATGCCACGCTATGCTATGTTATTCTGTGCCATGATATGGTATATTCTATGCTTTGCCATGCTATTTATTCTGTTATGTTTCGCTATATACTACATAGCGTGCTATATGCTGTGCGCTGCTAAGCTGTGCTACGCTATGACATGTCATGCTATATGCTATGCTACGCCATATGCTATTCTAATATGCTGTGTTCTGCTTCACTATGCTACGCTTCGCTCTGCTACTCTGTGCTGCGATGTGCTACGCTGTGCTACGCTGTGCTACGTTGTGCTACGCTGTGTTATTCTATGCCATGCTATTGTATATTCTTTGCTTTGCCATGCTATGTATTTATTATGTTATGTTTCGCTATATACTACATAGCGTGCTATATGCTGTGCTCTGCTAAGCTGTGGTACGCTATGACATGTCATGCTATATGCTATGCTACGCTATATGCTATTCTAATATGCTGTATTCTGCTACGTTTTGCTATGCTACGCTACGCTATGCTATGCTATGCTATGCTCTGCTATGCTATGCTACGCTTCTCTATCCTACGCTATGATATGCCATGCCGTGCTATGCTTCATTCTATGCTTTGCCATGCTATATGTATATATTATGCTATGTTTCGCTATATACCGTGGTATATACTGTGCTCTGCTAAGCTGTGCTATGCTAAGTCATGACATGCTATGCGATATGCTATATAATATGCTATGCTTTGTTATGCTATGCTATATGCTGTGCTGTTCTATGAGGGGCTTTATACCCTCACCACAGACGATTTTCTCCAAGTCAGCAATGACTGTCTTGGTCTCTTGTTTTGAGTTTTCTTTTCTCCTTGTTAATTCTGAGAAAATACAAACAAACACAGATATTTTGAGTAATTTGCTGCATTTTTTTATGTGTTTAATTAAAAGATGCTGGATTCCTGTAATCGAAATCAGAACGCGAAACGAGACAGAACTTGTAACTCAAAGAAGAAGAATTGCTTTGTTAGCCGCTTTTGATTGTATATACTCGTGATTGGAGATGTGACGATTTGAATAACAACCACGTGGAGAAGTAAGGATAGTAAGAGAATAATGGAATTGTTAGAATTAAGTGAATTGGGAAAAACATGAGTTTAAAACAGCCCAGCACTACACAACAAGCATGGTACTACATGACATAGAGCATGGTATAGCATAGCATTTTCTGACATTTCGTTAAAAAAATCATCGCATTACATACGGGCCTCAAATGTAGCTAGTGTCCATTCCCACTCGTCCAAACCATTGAAGTCATATCAAGCTTTTTCCTTAAGAATCTTGTCGTTTTCTTTCAAAGCTCACATATTCTCTTATAAAGATTGTACCTACCATATTTGGGCATTGGAATAATTCAGCAATACGAAAAAAGGGATTTTTCTCGCAAAAATTTTCAACAAGTCTGACATTTTGATTTCTGGCCGAAAAGGGACAGTTGATCCTAAAACAGGAACCCTGTGTATTTCAGCACACGAAGCCCAAAATCGATAACAAAAGTTTGATATGTCAATGAAGTCTTAGTTCAAAAAAAAATTTTTTGTTTGACATAAAACACACTTTTAAGGTAACTCCGTAAAAATAAAACTGGACATGAAAATGCCTTGAAACTTTCCACAATAATTTTTTTTAGTTGTTTTTTTCAAAAATGAAATTAAAAAATGGCGTCCCCGAACTTGTTTTCTCGCGAGAATTTTTTGAAAAGTACCATGTTTTGTATTTTGGGAGTAAAATACCAAAATTCAAAAAGAATTCATTACTGTTCGATAAATATTTCTAGACATACACAATTCTCTTGATTTTGCTATTTTCCATAAATATATAAGTGGATATAAAAATCATGTGATTATTTGATCAGAGAAACCTTTTTTCTAACCAAAAATACTAAAGTTCTAACATAGAGTATAGTGTTTGAGGGAAATGCCTATTCAAGACACATTTCTAAACTAGACATGGAACTTTATTGACAATTAGATTTGTGAGACAAAACATAGTTTTTGAAAAAAATAAAATAAAATAAAATAAAATAAAAAAGATAGGTGCCCGAGTTCGTTTCCGTGCTATCGCCGTCTAAAGACCTCAAATGTCTGAAAATCTATACATTACCGGGAGAGGACTGGGTCGAGTTACAGAAATATCGCTTTTTCTCGCTTGAAAATGTCTGAATTGTCCGAGTTTTTACTTTAAAGCACTTTTCAAACGTAATCCGACAAGAATCCACCATAAAATTTATAACAGCAAAAAAATTGAAACGTGCGCACAACTTTGCCCAGTGCAAAACTATGGAATTAGTATAATTAGTCGTAATATCAATAAGCCAAAACCACCACCAGTGCAAGGCATTACTCAGGTTAGCGAGCTTAAACTCTTAGGTGTTCTTTTTAATGAAAATCGTTGTAACTGGGACACACATTTTAATAAACTCGTGAATAGAGCAAACAGTAGGATGTATATTTTAAGAACATGCAAAAGCCATGGGTATAGCATAGATGATTTGCATATACTGTTTCATTCTCTAATAATGTCCCTGTTTCATTATGCCATTCAAGTATGGGGTGTAGCTGCTTATAATAAATACCTAGGTAATATTGATGAACTCCAAAAAAGAGCTCAAAGGTCCGTGTGGGTATATTAAAAACATTACCCCAGTATCAGAACGTTTTCTAAATAAAGACTTTTATTATTACTATTATTCATACGTATCAGTCTTTATGTAGAAAACGTTAAAAAAAAATTTAAACGGGAAGTGTGATACCCAACCTACCTTAAATCAGTTGTTTCTTAATTTTAGAACTAACATTTATTGGGCGCTCGATAAGCAGGTTTCGCGTTTTTTTTAAGCTGTATTAACCTCAATGGCAAGATATATGCTTTGAATTGATCCTGTGCATCAATCCATCCGTCTACAATAAACTGTAGAAATATAGCTAGAGGCTTTGTCTTGGGTCGAGGCTGATACAGCGTATAGAAGAACACGAAACTCGGCTATAGTTACGATTTGTGGTACACTTATGTAACTTTATGCGGCGTGAATTCTACTACTCTTTCGTGATAAAGCATAGATTATGATCACACGTAGACCCGTTTTGGAGTCTTAATTATTACAAATTGTGAATAATTAAAAATTCTATCAAAATAATTTTTTAGCTTTACTTGTTGTTTGTTAGAATTCACTGTAAAATAAACATTTTTATATAACATTCATTGGTAAACAAACTTCTTGAGAAGCTTTGTTTATTTAGGTGACTTTCTTTGTCTTTCCTGTGGTAAACGAAATTTTTAACGCACGAAAACTAACAGAGCGCGAGCGTTTGAAGGTTTGTGTTAAAATTAACGTGCGCATTAGATGTGCGCAGCTAAAAACTATGGAACCACCTTAATTCATCAAAATCCAATGCAGTTGCTTTCAGACCTCCGTTCATAATAACTGATCGAAAACGCTTTTTGAAAAGTAGCACTTTTATTAAAGCCCGATTAAACAGCACCAATGTGCTTGATGTCATTTTATACGTCTCAGGTAGCCGCATATAGCAAGTCAACCGGCAAAAATATCAAAATGCTATTTTGCAATATTCACGACTAGTTTGGAAACGGAAGACATTCCTTTTTTGAGTCTGTTTTAAACTTTGAAAACAAAACTCTTTCGGAACAAATATCTAGTCAATCACGAGAAACAAAGACAACGGGGAGTATCTTATTTAACAACTAAATCTAATGAGATTTGAATAAAATTTAGAAATCACTAAAAAAATTAATAATAGCAATGCATTTGTAATCACTTCCTTAAGTAATGCAACCGACCCCTGTAAAATAGCAAACTAAGAAATAACTGAGATTCTAACATTTTCAGATTTCGTTGGTGTACTAGCATGTTCCTTGTACTGGGATCATCCTGTATTAAGGATGTGTCGGACCCTAGTCAAGCACATGCAAATGAAAAAAAAGTACAGATAACTTGCCTGCTATAGGGTCAAAGAATATCTATCTTAGCGGATTCCTGCAGTGCTAGTGTGAGTAATTGCGGGCTTTTTCGCTTCTTTGGGTGTTGTGCTGATTTCATAATGAATGCGTTCAAGCTTCGATAGTTCGCTGCATCCCTATGGAGAGCTAATGAGCATTATTTGTTACAGCGGATAATTCGTAGGTAGAGTGCACATAGTATACATATGAAATATCTGCTATCAAATGAGAACTAGTTTGCGCTAAATAAGAATGAAGCGATTTATCAAAGCTTGAACGTGTTCGTTGTCAACAACATATCACAATGGTTCAGTTTCATGTTCTTCATTTCTCAGGCTAATTTACCCTCAATAGCATGTGACATATTCTTTTGTACGAAGTCAAAAAATCCAAAAACGAAATACGAATTGTTTTGTCTTGACTCTTTTGCGAATTTACCTACAATTGAGGTTTAGCCTGAGCAATGGAGACCTTGAAACTGGTCTATTGAACAAATGTAAAACAACGAATTGCAAGGTTTGCCTGCGATATATTAAAAAATAGTGCACTCGTATTTCTAAAAAATTATTTGAAAGTACAATCCAGGCTAGACCATGATAAAAAGACATTTACCAATTACAGCTTCCAAAGCTAGCACTAGTTGGTAATCAAACACAAAAAATTGTATTAGGACCAGCTGACCCCAGCTACTTAGTTTCAATTCAAGCAATCGGAAAGTACACAAACACTCCATAAAACCCCTAGGGTTGAAGTTTCTGTATCTTCCATGAAATTCTATCATAGAATTATATAATTTTAATGGTTTATTTGGTGGAAAAATAAAACATTGAAATCACCAACTGCAAGTTAAAAAATACTTGTAATGCATTTTGTACAAACCTAAAAATTTAAATTCACGAGTACAAATAAACTTCTTCTTTTTCATGAATTAGTTAGTCAATTAGTTAGTTAATTATTTTCAGGTATATTATCTTCACTCGAACACTCAACCAGAATACCATACAATAACCAAAGAAAAGTTCTGTTTCAGAGCTACTGATTAACAATAACTTAATCGCAACTTAGGTTGTTTTCCTTTCATAGTTATGACAAAAAGATTTTAAATGAAGTAGTGACTGAAAACCTAGAAATATTCAATGAAACTGCGCATTATTTTTCATAGATTATATTTGCCATCTGCTCCGACCATTTAAAAAATTAATGTTGCTAGATACCTTTAAAAGGATAAGTTGTTAAAATCTATATCATTTGATTTGCGAATTTGCGGATTTTAGTACCCAAAGGTTTGATTCCTGTTGTTATTTTCAAAACCTAAGACAGCAAGTGTAGTTTAGTCTGCTTATCAATGGATATCAAAGAGTTCAGTCTACTCATTTTGTTTGTCAATTTCCTACAAGCTCGAGGACAGAACAGTGAGAGCATTATCGTCAACGCCGCAAACACCTCTATTTTCAGAGACAAAACTAATGGTATTTACATCGCTAATTTCAAGAAAATCACCAGTGGCCATTTGAAATTACCTCCATTGAAAAGTTTTTGTGTTAAAGACACAGTAAAATGCGCTGAGGAATGTCTAAAGTTGGAAATATGTGAAACGTTTAACTTTGGAAAGCTTTCAAATTGTAGTGGTGAACACGAGTGTGTAATTTTTCACAAAGACGTGATTGGCAAGGTAATCCAACTGGAGAAAAGTGTCTATTACGATTTCTTCTCAAGTTCCTCTAAAAATGTAAGTACAAATATGTATAAAACGTTTTTGATCGGACATTTACCGTGACCCATTTCTTTGGCTTAAGGTATCAGGGGACCTTAAAAATCGATGCCACAAAACGCCTTATGGCGCGCGAACTATTATAGATACTACTATAAAAGTATACATTTTATTAAAGCTGAATAAATGGAGATTACAATGGTATAAAAATTATTTTGATAAAATCGATTGTTATTTTTTTCATTAAATGTTTTGTGATTCTCGACCGCCTCATTTCACTAAGTTCCAGGAACACGGGATTTCAATCGATTGTGTTGAAATTTTGCATCGATGTAGCTTTAGATGTCGAAACAAAAACGGTGTCTCAGTTTTTTGATATCTTGCCGCGTTTGTGAATTATTACCAATTAATGCCAAAAAATGCTAAAAATGACGCTTTTCAACTTTAACAGCGAATATTTTTGCAAAGAATATGTTAATAAAAAAATGAAACACCGTTTTTGAGATCGGACTTTCCTCTAAACGATAATGTTATTTGTTAGTTTATGTAAAGTAATCCTGTTGTCCTGGAACTCCACGAAAAGAGGCGGACAAAAATCATAAAACACTCACTTAAAAAAAATCAATGGATCACATCAAATTATACCATTTTATACTATTGTAATCTCCATTTATTTAGCTTTAAGAAAATGTATACTTTTATAGAATTATCTATAATAGTTCGCGCTCCATAAGGCGTTTTGTGGACATCGGTTTCTAAGGTCCCCTGATACCTTAAAGGGGGGCTATTGAGGTATACTGACATAAAAATGATGAATTTAGGTAAAACTAAAAAAATGATAAATAGCATTTTAAAGTCATTTTTGATGTTAAGAAAAACTATATCTTATATTTATTTTGATGTACATACATGTACTCTTTTCGAGTGCCGTTGATCTGCACTTCCCCTCTACTAACTATGATCTGCAGTCGCCTATTTTGATCCACCAGAAAACTGGTACAAGGCAGTGGATGTCACAAACTTCAATCCCTTTTGAAGATGACTGATCTACCGTTTTCGATATTTTCGGATTTGAATAAGATTTTCAGGAAGTGCTTGTGAAAATATGGGTTCTAACGAAAATTAAATGAAAACCGATCGAATGAATATTGACCGCGATGTGAGCAGTTGAAGTGAAAATCGTCAACATATTTATTCAAACGTCCGTTCTCGCCTTTAAATGTCCACACGCGCGCGATTTCGGTCAATTTGTTTTTCATCGTAAGTCATATTTTTGCTAACATTCTCTGAAAATGCAGAACAGTCGGAAACCCAAACATCCAGAAATTATAAGTTTATTTTTTGATTGATATCTAAATTTTAGAAGAAAAAATTGACAAATCCACATGAAAAAAAAGAAAGTGTAAATAGAATATAATTGATTTAATGTTACTTTTATAAATTGGTTGTAGGTATAGTTAAAAATCAACCACACCCTAAATCCATTGTTCTACGTAGGCTCTTAAATTCGGCGGAAACCCGGATTCCTAAAGCAGGAGACGGCATTGATATCAACAGGGGAGAGTGGGGCTGAATTATAAACCCGGGATAGGTTTTTAATTACTTGTCCTAGCCTCGGTTAAAAAAAAAATTAAAATTGCTTTATTTAGTATTCAATTATTTCACATAGAAATTAAAGTTAATGTTAGTTTTTGCCTTTGAGATCTTCTAGTCTTTCGGCCTTCCTTGTTTCGGTTTCAACATTCAACTTATTGTGAACATTCTGCAGCTCTTCTGGACTATCTTCTTGTTCAAGAGGAAACTAAGATTGTAGGATCGTACTGCATTGCCTCTGTGACCTAGAGAAAAAAATTGATTAATTTAGTACATATGCATAAATTTTGGTAAAACAAGCACAGTACTAAATTCAATACTGACCCGTTTTCCACCTTTCTTGTCTCGTGTATAAATAGAGCAAGAGTTGCATTGAGATCCTCAGGAGTCATTTTTTCTAGGCTTTTCGTGGGAGCCAGTTTAGAATCTTTTTCACATGTTGGAAAGCACGCCACCGTTTCTCTCATGTCGCCACTGCTCGAACAAATTCACAGCCCAAGTATCTTTATATGTAGTTGCCTTTGGTACACTTTATCTTAATTTGTCGTCGATGTCTTTCTCCACAAGTGGCTCGGCAAACCTGTACCGCGTACAAAGTATACCGTCACCATGTGCTTCATCATTTTCGAATTGCAATATCGCTTCATAAAGCGTTTCGTCTTCGACCCACGCCATGAGGCCTTGAAATATCGATTGCGAAGTAATCGAATATTTAGGCCTTATACGCATTCCCAAGAGAAAACAAGTTTGAATACCATGCATGCTAATTTCATTTCTGTTGAACAATGGAATGCGAAAGCACGAAGCAATGCTTCTTTTCATATTTAAAACGGAATTGAGAAATAGAGGAGAGTACTATTTTCATTTTTATTGGAACTGATTGATCAAGTGTGACCGCGGATTATGAGCACTCTATTTCCAAAAAAACAAAGCAACACAAATCTACGGCTGATTTCACTTGAATTTAGTATTTCATATTTTGTATTGTACTTTTTATTTCATATTTTCAATACAATGGATTTAGGGCTTATTTGATATTTTAAACCAGTTCAAACGCACGGGCTCGGTTATGCAAAACCTCGCCATAGCGTTTGAACCTTTATTTAAGTGTCAAGGAAAAGGTTAATATTTGTTAATTCTATATTCAGATAGCGTGTGTGACCATTCCATGCCAAAATAATGGTACCTGTGGAGGAGGGCAAAATATGCTCAGATGCGTTTGCTTGCCAGGTCTTGCAGGGCCACTTTGTGAACGTTTCGCAGGTAGGTGCAGTAATTAGTTACAGGTTACAGGTTCACGCGTTTTTTTCGTAAAAAATCGCCACCGCATCGGATTAACCCTTCAGTAAATCATATAGCTACAAAATCGTATGAGCGATGTTTGATATTTTTTTCTTTTACAACCATTTTCGTGGAAGTGAGACCCTCGAACATTCTAACATTCTTCTAACATTCTTGTCTAGAAACTGGCATTTTGGTGGACGTCAATCAAAAAGCCGACAAAGTCTCACTGTGAAACCAATGGTCACAGTCTGCCTCGTCTTTTTCATTGACGTCCATGCCAGTTCCTAGACGAGACTTTTAACTTCGAAGGTCGCACTTCATCGG
The DNA here is from genome assembly GCA_918843875.1 of Diadumene lineata. Lineage (NCBI taxonomy): Eukaryota > Metazoa > Cnidaria > Anthozoa > Actiniaria > Diadumenidae > Diadumene > Diadumene lineata. The sequence goes on from OU974082.1 coordinate 6,078,684, forward strand.
AAATTGTTGTAATTTTGTAGTGGCTACTTTCAGATTTCGATAAAAAGTTAAACGCCAGCTTATCGTTCACACGATTTTTAATTCAAGTTTTGCTGATTGATTCAGACAATGTTACCCTGGTACCAGTAGGAATGCACGATGGACGTATCGCAGACTCACAAATCACAGCAACGTCTTATCATGGTAGTTCCTTTCTACCATGGTATGGGCGACTTCACGTGAACAAGGGAAATGGATGCTGGTCAGGGAAGACTCAAACAGTTGGTGACCACCTACAAATTGATTTGATTGACATAACAGCAATATTCAAGGTGGCTATTCAAGGAAGGTATGGAGCAGTCCAATATGTCACCAAATTCTCACTACAGCACAGTATTAGTAGTTCTAAGTGGACGGTCTACCAAATCAACGGCACTAAAAAGGTAAATCATAGTTAACAACAACAACAATAACTTATTGGATATTAAACAATAGTTACAAATAAGGGCTATTGCTAACCGCAGTTAGTTCTAAAAAACTAGTCTTTTTAACTTTTTAAACTTTTCAAGTTTAACTTCTTTTGTCTGGATCGAGATATAGCATAGTTAGTCTTTTTTACATTTAATGATAATCGGTTTGTTCGTAACCATTCGGTTAGCATGTGGAGGTCGGTATTCAGTGTGTTTATAGAGGGAGATGGTAAGGAAACCTAATATGTTAACTCTTTGTACATGTTTTTCAAGCGTGACAGTGCCAATGGTATTTTTTAGCATGGTCAACAGTGAACAGACTGAAATCTTTCGTTTGAATAGATATTTGAACATTTCTCACTTTAATCACGTAATCAACGTTTATGATAAGTTATTTTGCAATTTTGGATGGCAAGGAACTATATGAACTATGGGTAAATTGAGTACACAGTTTCCAAGTAAAAGGCCATCAAAAGACAAAATGCTAATTTTATATTTGATTTTAATTCAATTTTGTTAAATTTATTTGAAAAAAAAAAATGAATTAAAAATGGGATCGAAGTACACATTCTAATGATGACTTTTAAATTCAAATGAAAAATCTAAAGGGAGTAGGGGGTCAACACTGCTTTTTTAAATTGCGCGTGGTAATAGGCACTAGCTGCTTTTGAGGCCCGTATGTAATGTTGTGATGCTATTTTTAAACAAAAAAAGTTCAAGCTAGAATGACAATATTTTGGCTCGAACGCATCTTTTTTTTAATCGCACTGGAATATTTATTTTATTGAACATTTATCATTTTATTTAAAAGAAATAAAAATATTTTTGCTCGACGAATTTTTTTTTCGTATGTAATATCTATTTAAAAAAACAAACAAGCAAACACATTTGCATTTGTATACTTTCGTTTTTTGTTTTGGCAATCCTCACTCTACTACTCTTTTAAGATTAAAATCTTTGGCTACCTGTGCCTCTCTTTTCTTCAACAAATATCCCTCTCTTTGATTGCAGGTATTTCCAGGAAACGTGGACAATGTTTATGTTGTTTCTCATGTTCTGGACCTACCCTTCTTGGCAAGATTTGTACGATTTGTTGTAGAAGAAATCTACAACTGGCCATCAATGAGAGTTGAACTGTATACAAGTACAAATTAGCAAGAGCGAAAGATAACTTTGACTCAAACCAAAATGGTGTTCAGAGTAAAATTACTAAGGAATATCTCATGTTTCGCGTGTGTATATCTAGTTCTGGATGCACGCGGGAGGTTGATAAACACGAGAAAAGGGCAAGAGTAGCACTCTAGATTTTGAGTGGTTAAGCAGCTCCCCAAGTTCATCCACAACTGGATATACGCTCGCAAACCATGAGACATCTCTAAAAAACACCATTTCGCTAAACCAGTTTAGCACAGCACAGTTTTAATTATTGAACATTTTAATAGTTTCATTCAAATAGATCAACCTGTACAATAACAATCGGTCGTCCGAACTTTCCTGAAAATCGCACAATTTCCACAAAAACATTCAGCTTCAGTCGAGAATGCTTATAACTGATAACAAGAGATAATATTCGTTATTTCCTTTTTTCTTTCTTTGGATAGAATTTGATGTTGAAATGAATATAATTGATTAAATTACAAAAATGAACAGTTTTTGGCTAAATTTCAGGCAAGTCAAACCTGAGTTGGATATGTTTTGCCTCAAATGTAACCAAAGCTGTTATGGTAACTCAACTTTGAAATCTCAACATTTTTGTTTAATTAAAGGCGCCCTATAAGCGCATGTGTCTACTAGAATGTGTCACTATATGCGAAAAGATATTGCCAATAAAATTGTTCAAATTAGTACAAAATTCATTGTCTTCTATTTTGGAGTCTTAGTGAAATTTCGTTGCGTTTCGATTGAGTGGTGTTCGTTCCTGTGCAAAGTCACATGTCACTTGTGCGAGTGCATATGTCGAATTGTTTCTTGTACTTTAAATGGAAGATTATAGCCATGCCGTCGCAAATAAGGACTTAAAAGGCTGCCTCCCTAAGAATCAGCCGGTGGATTTTGGGTCGGAAAATAGATTTCCCTCTTTTTTCCTTGGAGAATTATTATCATATGTGATGAACAAATACCAGGATAATTTTTGTCAAAACTCTTTTTTTCAATTTTTTTGAAGCAATTTTTCGAATGGACTCAAATGTGCAAAAGTTGAGCATTTTTCACGACAAATTTTATTAAAAGTTGAAGCTTCGTCATACCGCGCACATTTAGTTTGACGAATTCCAATTCACACCACTTATTGATATATATTTCCAAATTGATCACAAAGTACACGTTTTTACTTTGGTCAAATGTAAAACAAGTTATCAATTATTTTGTGACCCCTACTACAGCGCTCTGATCACAACATGGCCTACATAGCCAAACTAAACCTCCATTTTCTCAAAATTGGCACCTGGTTAGCAAACCGTTCTACCATAGTTAGTTACTACTAGCATTAAGCTACACAAATATGTAAAAACATTTGTGTGGACTCGCGTTTTGTTTCTGTACCGAAGCGTTCAATTTCCATAAAAATTGCTTTTCGCTCAAAAACAGCGATATTGTATAGCTAATAATTGGTCGATTATTTGGTTGCAATCCAATCATATTTTTGCTGTCAGTACTTAAACTAATTGTAGTTTAAGGAAATGGGTTGTTAGCTTTAAAAAATATCTCAAAGTGTGCATAAATGTCGTTAGTTAAATAGATTATTTTTAGCTGCAACAAAATATGCTAATTAGGTCTGACTACATTCTTTCTTTTGGAGTCTAAAAAATAAGCCCTCACAACATCAAATGTGTTTTAAACCGGACATTTAATTTTACTTTACATATTGAGCTATTTTTGATGTATTATTTTGCATTTGAATCCATTTTGCATTTGAATGTAATGTTTTGCACACGTTGCAACAACTCGTCGACAAGTGTCTGTGTGAACGGTGAAATCTACAACAATAATGCTTTTAACGTGTCACGCAAATGCAAAACTCTTGTGTAAAAAATGGATGAAGTGAATTGGCTTAGGTAAACAACCTGAAAAAGTAAAATAAATTGATCGTTTTCTTTGTCCATTCCCTCTCATTTTATAATCAATGAAATGAAATACTGAAGGCCCACTAAAATGTCATACAAAACATGCACGATGATCAGATTCAGTGATAAAAAATAACGCGCGATTTCGCTGTATATTTTAAGATTTTAAAAGTACTTGTCAATTATGCTTTGAAAGTGAAATATTAGAGCAATAATATTAAAACAATAATATCAAAGCAAAATGTCCTCACAAAACCCCCCAACTATTCGAAGATCTTTTCTAATCTTTCAAAAATCTGCAACGAAAAATAAATATTTTACCCTCAAGGTCTGAATATCGTTCTAAACTATTTACTACTGCCATAAAGATATTTTAAATAATTTTTCACATTTATTTTATCGAAAACATATATTTGTAGTTGATGGCAAGGCTTCTGTAAATGATAACCAAGGAAATCGAACTTTGTTATTTTATTGATAGTCCAAAGAGCGCTGGAAATCCATTCAAATGCTCCCTGCGGTATTGATACAAGGTGCATAATTTTGGATCAATATAAACCAAATATTTTATTGTTTTCACAGCATTAATATTTTCTAGCTGTAGATTGATTCTTTTGTAACTGTAGATCATTTTAGATAAGGTTGTACCTCATTGTAGCTCATTGCGCCTTTTAGTAAGTACGGGCTCAAGCAAACTAAGTTATTCAAGATTTGTCGCTATATGTTGTTAGTTTTAGAACCTTTTTTTATTTATCATTTCTTCAGATTTCCTTCATACTTACCTTTTTTCAGTAACCTAGTTCAAATCTAAACGTTCTTAATGATTTTGCACATTTGTAATTTTTAATTTTTAGTGGTCTTTCACACGGTTTTTATAAATAAATAATAGTTTTCAGCGGACCTTTTGCTTTTCGAGCTGTACGAGCACCTTGTGCCCTGCCTTTGGTTACGGCCCAGCAACAAGTGAGAATTAACCCAAAAAATTAGCAGAGAACTGAGATTTATATAAACTTTTCAAGAATTTTTCCATTTTCTGCTCAACTAAGGTAAAATTTTAATTTTGAAAATTAGTAGTTAACTGAGATTTGGGCAAAAAAAATTAGTAGTCAACTCTTTTTATTAACTAACGACGAGACAATTCTGCATCCGATTGAGTTTGCTGCGGTGAATTTCGAATCCTACATTTTTTGTCTCAAAACACTTTTGAGGTGGAATCCTTCGTGTTGACAGTTAGTGTCTTAATATACCGAACTAATAAATTCAATTTTTAATTTTTGTAAAATTAATTATGGCAAGGAAACTTTAGTAAATCATAATTAACCGCTGTCGCTGACAAACCATCAGTCTAAAATTTGTATCCCACATTAGGCTTTCAAAGGAATATCGAACAGTCAAAAATTCTATAAAACATCTAGAGTTTATTCCTTAACCGATAAAAAGAGTTTTGCTTTCGCGTAATACGATCGATCGTACGTTGTAGATTTCACGTTTCAGACAGACACTTTTCGACGAGTTGTACACTGATTCCATAAGTCGGCCCCAGTTCGCTCTATGTTGAAAAGTTTTTCGCTCTCGGTGTCCGACTTATCAAATTAACTATGTCAAACTGATCCGCATTCTGAAAAATGGGAATGGACCAATTGTAGCGCTTGTTATATTCTTCACAGAACATTGACCAATCACAGCTAACGTACTAGCTTGAATTGTCTGGAAAATAACTTCCGTTGAGACTCGAACTCAACTGTGATGTCGCAATTTTGCCGAAAGTTATTCTCCGTATTGATCAAGAAATAACAGTTTGCTGTATTGAAGAGGCACCAAGAAAATGTAATTCGAGAGACTGCTAAATTGGAGATAACCGAAGCAAACAATTTAAAAAATTAGAGTGAATTGTATTGAAAAAAAAAAAGAGATTCACAATTATTTGCTGTTACGCCACAAAATGTAATAACTCACACAAAATGTAATAACAATGCAAAATGTAATAACTTTTGCCGCAAAATGTAATATTAACGCAAAATGTAATAACTTTTACCACAAAATGTAATAACTGCGCTAACGCAAAATGTAATAACTTTTGACGCAAAACGTAATAACTCTGTTTAACGCAAAATGTAATAACTTTTGAAATGATAAATCGTGGTGGGGCATGCATACAAAACCGTCGATTGCAATTGAAAAAACATTGCATTCTTTTCACTCAAATACATTCTCAAAATACTGGGGTCAGTTGTACGAAGCCTGAATAGTACTATCCAGCGGATAAATCCCTATCCAGCGGATAAATTCTAAAAAAATCCTATGGAGTGGATAACTTTATCCAGTGGATATATACATGCTTCGTACAACCGATTAAACTGGTTTTATTTGTGAAAAAAGAAAAAAAAAACTAGCGTTAAGCTATGTAAATTAAACTTCAAACTTGAACAGGAAACATACTCATAACCAAAACAAAACAGGCTGTTGCATCAAATCGAACACACCAATCATATTCTAGCGAGACTTATTTCACTAAAAGTCATTATCTTTTCCGTTATTAAGGACGACTGGGCGCACTAACGTTAATCTCTTTGTTGTTGTTTTTTCATTTTTTTTTTCATTTTCGTTTATTCAACTGGGGCCGGTTGTACGAAGCCTGAATAGCGCTATTCACCGGATAAAACGCTATCCAACGGATAAATTCTAAAGAAATCCTTTGGAGTGGATAACTTTATCCAAGCTTCGTACAACCGGCCCCAGAATGACAAAGCTATCTTAGCATATATATGATATGGTTGTTAACGAAATTAAAATAAAAATAGATTGTGGCACTAAATATATTAAACAAACACAACTTGAGTTTTGTGTGTTATTTGATTTGAAAGAGTCCGTGAATTTACTCATACCAGACATTTTCTTCTCCTCATGCCTCGTATACGGAAAACACAAGTACGCTTTGGAAAGAGAATCTCTTCTCGAAAGCGCCATGCTTCGCTACGCCAAGAAGCTAGAAAAGTGAACTATAATTGCACCTATTAGAAGTGATAGGAATATACAATGGAAAGAATCCACTGTGTAATCACAACTCTCCAGCAACACAGGATAAAAAGTCTTGACACCTGCAGTACTACATTTTCTCGTTTTACCTTTGGAAATTCGCAGCAAATTAATATCTACGAATAAACAATGCACCCTTGATCAGAGCGAAATTTGTACACATTCAAAAACCCAAAGGAGCTTTTCTGGATGTTGGACAAGTATTGAACTCTTGAAAACGAGGTCTTTATGTTATGAAATTATTGCTATACAAAAGGTATGCTCATTTGAAAATACAACCACTGAACGATTTGAAGGTAACGTGAACATATTTTTTTAAAATGAAAACTGAGGCTTCGGGCTACCCCTCATGGGTTTAAAATAATTTTGGACAAAAAAAGGTATGTTAAGGAGTACTTTGAACACGAAAATATCCAATTGAATCGAGAAGAAATTCAAAAAATGAAGTTATTTCACCTTGTGCCATTGTCGGCACAAGGTGTGCCTCAGCATAACCTGTTTAGGTAAAGTTTAGCAGTTGGGGCTGTGCCCCGTTCACCGCGCCCAGTGAGTCTAATTTTTCTTTTAACTTAGAATGTCATTCACGTTTTTTTGTAGAACTATGTGGTTGATTTTTTTATGTATATGTGGGTACTTTAAATGATAGTGGTAAAGACTGTGATTCATTGCCAATACTATAGTAAAAAAGGGCTACAAGTCACGACTTCAATAAAATCTTACTCATTGATGTCTTTCTTTTTCTATCAAAGAGACAACTCAGACCATGTAAATATCAATCCTGTTCTTTGGGTACGCTTTTGCGGGAGCTAGGGTTCGCAAGAAACTGAAAAATTTTGAACACATTATCATAATTTGTTTTTTGGTATCCGAAGCGAAAAAAATTTCAAAAGGGTGGTGGTGAAGATTTAGGCTACTACACAGAAAACAAGACAGGAATGGAGTTTAAAAGATTTTTATTGAGGAAAGATAACAATACAAGTGAAGTGATAAAGTTGAAGGAAAAAGAAAGTTCAAATGTTCCTGTTGAGATTGTAATGAACAAGACATGGGAACTTTAAGTTTTCTGTGTATGAAGAAGTCTTTATTTAGATTCTTTTAATTCAATAAAATCAACTTAATGTGCTGTTTTATTGTAGTTTCTTATTTTGCATGCAAGACAAAGCTACTTGACTATTTCTTTTGTGAAAATTGTGTTTTACATGACTTAGATATCCTCGAACAAATACATTGAAAAGCAAGTTATTACTAAACGAGTTTACAATCATTGACATTGATCTTCCACGATTTCGGTTTATGATAAAATATAGACAAAACTGTCCTCACGAACTTGACCTCAGACTTCAGATGATCGTGTATGTGACTCGAGGAATGTTTTAAAGCTTTCTTGATAAAACTCTAGAGGATATCCATAAGAATAAAAAAAATGCCTTCTGATGGAAAGTACATAGCTACCCAGTGTGAACCTTTTTCACGTTGTGGATCAGTATTTACGATCAATCCACACGGATATCGTTCGATAACATCTGGTAAAGTGTCTGAAGCATAAACACCACAAAAGTTATTACGGCTATTCGGATCTTTTTCCATAACTTGCTGCAACTGTATCGTGATAATGACGTATAATCGTACAACACCTTGCGCTTCCTGTCGATTTCAAGAATATTCTCAAACTCTCCAAGACAGAACAAGTTTATGCCTTCAGTTAAAGCTTGGTTGTATGTGATTTCAATTGAAAGGTTTCCTCTTTGTCTAAGACCAAATCGCTCTAATGCGTCACACCCATCGGCTCTGAGATCAAATACAAAAATTCCAAAGTCTTCATAATAGTCAGCACGAGTAATCATATTGCCTGCGTCATCGTGGTATTTTGAAGTGCCCGTAAACAGAGTCTGATAACGTTTCAGAAGCGTTTTGTCATTTCCTGAAATATTTAACTTGAGAGGCTTGCAAGGGGCCTGCTCTCCGTCGACATAAACACCAATAGACGAAATATCAAACAACTTCAAGTTGAAGGGGTTCATCTTTAAGTTCCCGTTGGTTACAGCGGCTCTAGTCATGAACACTATGAGACGTTTGGGGATCTGGCCATTGAACACGTTGTCTTTCACAAGAGACGGGGTAGTACCAGGAATAGTGAAGGACTTACACATGGTTCTGGGAACGTAATTAACTGCAGGCGACTTGTTTATGGCTGCTTGGTGCGCCACAACCACATGATTGGATACTTTCACTTTTCTCACTTTGAGCTTAATTGAAGTGAAATCAATTTTGTACTCTTTGGCTTCGTCACTCATGATAAAATACTCGGGTGGATTTGGAACAAGTTTTATCTTCAGATCAATGAAGCTCAACAGATATTTTCGGATCATAAATACATCACAGAGCAAAGGGCTGATCAAATCAAATTCTTTCGACTCCTTGACAAGTTCACTGCGTTTCTTTAATCCTGCATTTTTTCCTGCGCTACCAAACTACTATACCCCCCACTATACCGCACTTTTCAAATTGAATAAATTAGAATAATTTTTTTTGGCGCATAATTTATCCAAAAAAATTTTTTTTTTGGGGGGGGGGGAGGGGAGGCGGGAGGATAAGGGAAAAACAAAGAATTTACTTTTCCTACCCAGCTGTATAAAAAAAGGGCAAAAAAAGAAATTTCTTTTCATAGAAAAAAAAAGAAAAAAAGCTAAAAAAATGTAGTTCTCAAAAATTATTTTTTGGTGGGGAAGGATAAAGGAAAAAGAAAAGATTTATTTTTCCTACCCCGCTGTATGAGAAAAATTGAAAGAGTTTTTTTTTTCATAGAAAAATCTTGGATCGGAGCATCATTCGTCGCCTGTAATTAACCTTAACAACATCTACTACTATCACATCTTCAGGTGAACATCATGGTTTCACTAGATTGCTATCCCTGCTTCTGCGAGAAGAAAAATGTTTTAGAGCTTTTTACATCCCAAGTGAAAGGGAAGTTTATAAGATGAAAGGCTCGTAAATGTGTCTTCTTTACAAAGGCCGAGGGCTTTCTTGAATATATGACTGCTTTTATGCATGGCGTGCTTGATCAATACAGGAATAACCGACCTCGTTGCAATCAAAGACAAGCAGCAACCTTCTGATTTTTAAAAAGTGAAAAAAATCCAGGCAGAGGATACTTTAGATGTAGACAGAGAGGTGATATTTTCATTGGTCTGACGAAAAACCATCCAAATTGATTATCGTTAACAGTTCAGAAGTGCAGACAGAAAAAGAAACGAGCGCTGAAGTCGAAGTAGAAGTTGTAGACGACAGCAAGAAGAGAAAAACCGACGTAAAGAAAACTGAAAAGAAAGAAAATAAGAAAAAAGTGAACCCAGCGAACATTGAGTAAAACAAAAACAAAAAATGTTTTTCAATCTGTTCTCCAATCGCTAAAAAAATAGTATTAGTTAGTTTAAGTTTTGATGTAAACAATCCCACAATTTAGTGATCAGATTTAGTTATCAACGAAGTAAGACTATTTTTTTTACTTTGATGTAAATTTTTCTTCGTATTTTTGTTGCAATAATATTTGCCGCGCAGCACATACAGAACAATGTATGTCATGGCTAGAACGAATTCAAAGTCAGCGAAGAAACGAAAAAGTAAAAAGAGTCAACGAAAAGTAAAGCGAGTCTTAAAGCGAGTGGGAAGGGAACTGAACAAACAGCGCTAAAATATAACTTCGAATTACAAAAGGCTGTACAACTAGGTTACAAAATTCTTGAATACTATGAAGTCTGGAATTTCGAGAATAAATCTACCTATCTTTTTAAAGACTATGTCAACACTTCTTTGAGATCAAAACAGGAATCAAGTGGATTTCCGGAATGGGTGCAAGATAAAAACGATCGTGCACAGTATATTCAAAATTATTTTGAACATGAAAGAATCAGTTTAAGACCTAAGCGAATCCAACCTAACGGAGGTTTGAGAGCCATCAGTAAATTATGTCTTATAGGCTTTGGGGTAAATTTGCACAGAAAGAAGAACGTATTAATTCTGGACTAGTCTATGAACCTAACAGGTTTTTTGAAATTGCCCACAGCGCCGAATATGAAATGCATGACTTTTTCATTATTAATGAGCATGTAGCAGAGGTCATTTTTTTCTCAGAAGAATGAATATCGCAAAGAATCGCCATCTACTAATATTTTTATCGCCACTTTCACAACAGTTTTGGCGAGACTGAAACTCCATACATTGTTAGAAAGATATCAGGATAGAATCTTGTATTTTGACACTGACAGTATTATCCTAACTGAGCGTGAAACAGATGGAGAAAATTTCATTGAACTGGGTGACTATCTTGGCGAACGGACAGACGAAATTGTAAAAGAGCACGGCCCTGGACACTACATAGAGGAGTTTGTGAGCTGTGGTCCAAAAAATTACGCCTATAAAGTGACAGATAATACCTATTGTGTGAAAATTAAAGGATTCACACTCAATTACACTAATGCACAAAAACTGAACTTTGAGTCGCTCAAACAAATAGTTAAAGACATTAATCACAGTCACCAAAAATGGTGGTCACCAATGAAAACATCAAACGGGACTCGAGTACTAGGAAAATATATACTAAAAGAGAAGTAAAAACTATCAGCTTGTGTTTGATAAGAGATTGATATTGAACAATGGAGCAGAGACAGTTCCACACGGATTCTTCTGGGAAAAAAGCAGTTGACTGTGAAGTTACCGCCTACCATCAACCTAGTTTAATAAACACTTCAAATCTACTATTGTTCTCAACGCATTACGTTCGAGCAACGGAACCTGAATTAATAGGTGAACTCTATATAAGTGACACTGAAAATATGTACAACAATGATCAAGAAATAGCTAATGATAACATCGAAATTGATCTTATGAACACTTCCGATGAAGATGATGATGATGACTAATTAACATAGGAAGATTTGTTATTTCTGCACGATGATGACGACAAAGACTCACAGATACTAACAAATGTATCTTTTTACCGAACTCTAGATAATAACGAACAGAACATTTGTATATAACTATTTTAGGTTAGAATAAGTTTAAAAAAAATCATTTTAAAAAAGTTAGTAAAGTTAGTTATTTTATCTTTTAGTGATTTTTCTCTTGTTCTTGTAACATTAACTTTAAGTGTTTTTTTTTCATTAAAGTGGTTGCACCGGCAAATACTGGTTATTTCAGAAGGAATTTTAAGTGAGATAATGAGCATTCATAGAAAAATAAAGCTTATTTATGGAAAGTTTAATAATTATAGATTTCAAATTTGTACCGTTTGTGGTGTCATAAATAGACAGGGGGGGTTACTTGGATTAAACAAAATATAAAAATTTGACTTTAAACCCGTTTTATTCTTTCATAACAAAATTCTCTATCAGCGCCAAGAAAAAAGAATCTGTCTGACACCTATTGTCAAAAATCCTTATTTTTGTTGCAAAATATGCCATTTTTTCCTTTGAAATTGCCTTGATTATCTCACAGGGACCCCTAATCTATCACATATTAACAATAAAAGAGAGAAAAAAATAATATATAGCGTGCGTAAAAAAGTTTTCGTTTTTGGGTTTCCTGTGTAAACCACCGCGCGCGATTTGTCTGGACTTCTATGGTGTCGTTATTTGCCTTCAGTTTGCTTGTATATATTTTTGTGACAAGGGAGGAAACTCCCAACGGCCATTTCTCACACTTTCATAGTTTTCGCGTGGAAAACCATAGTAAATACAAATTAAACAGCGCACACATGTAGACTGACATTAAAACTATTTACTTTATTTTCTTTTTCGTTAATACATGTTTTAAATTTCTGATATTTTCAAAAATTTATCAAAAATAAGCTACTGCAACGTGGGAGTACCGGAAGTGAGATCTTTAGTGCAAATATGTCAATCAAAATGTGGTATCTGAGTAAAGTGGGAAGCTTCAAATGAACAAAATATGGATCTAACTTGAATTTTTTAATGAATTTATGGTTTTAAATTTCTGACCACCAATACAGGATAATTTTAACGAGGATTCACAAGATTCAGTCTAGAGCATTGTTTAAATTTGGACACGATGCAAGAAATAAGCCAAGGGCAACTAACGCTAGTACACAAGTTGAAAGACTTCGTTGCTGGAAAAGGTTATTGAACTAAAACATCTCCTCGAAATATTACAGCATATGTTATCAATGCTAAAATGATGATTTCTAAATTCAAAAGCTAATCAAGGAAACCATCTCCGCAGCTGAATGACCATTATAAATTCAAGGTAGAGAAGATGAAGGAGTTGATTGAAATCGACCGTGTAAACTTTCCATGGATTTCGTTGAATGACTCATGCTAACAAAAAACTGATAGACTGTAAGCAGACATAAAACATGTTAAAAATGGTTTTGCACTTCAGCCATTAATGTTTTTATTTAGCTTTGTTGAGCACATGACTCAGTCTCTGAGTTTGTGGATACACATCCTGAATCGTTAGAAAGATACCGTAGTGGCATTCTTGTCTTGTTTACATTTCCCGCTTCTTTTGCGTGGATTTTGACAGCCTTCACCGAAAGACAAAAAAAAAATCCTTTAGAATAAATGTAACTTTAAGTAAACGCTATATACGAACAATGACAGATAGATTTAATGGACGTATCTAACATTGAAAAAGAAAACAAAGGCTTCGATTTTATACTCGTGGCAATATACATTTTGTCAAAGTTTTAAGTGTTGAGTTCCACTGAAATAAAAAAATGCTACAGATACCACAAATGGATTCATCAAAATTTTGAAAGAGGTCAAATCGCGCAAGCCGATTTCTGTGCAAAGTGATTTTGGAACGGAATTTGTCAACAAAACATTACAAGCTCTCTTGAGGAAAGAAAACTTTCACTACTTTAAGGACGTTCCTGGGTATTGGTCGCGCGCATCGTTACTGCGCAAGATTGAGCGCGCGCGCTCATTACCGTTGGTCAAATTAATGATAATTTTTCCTTCATTTTTTTCATCTTAGTCCTAATTGTCTTCGATTGAAAAGCAATTGAGTTTATTTTTCTGCAGTTTAAAGTCAATTTGCTACAAAAAGAGCAAATATTAAACGTTTTATGAGGTAAACGGCAAATTATTAGAACCCAGTCTTCGCGCAGTATTCAAGATGGCCAGATTTTTTGTCAACTTTGCCGCAAGATATCTCGAAAACAAATCCGGTGACCCCTATTTTTTTCTTTCGTGAAATGAAGATTTTTATCAACACTACAACATATGTGAAAAATGACATTACATGAACGGGCTATACAAACATTGAAACATAAACTGTACAAACATTTTACATTCAAAAATACTTTGAATTATCTGAACTTTTTGCAAGATATTGTAAATAGTTATAACGATACTTTTCACTCGTCCATAAAACAAAAACCGCGCCTTGTTAGTCTTGAAAACGAAGATCAAATATGGCATAATTTGTACGATAAAACGCGTTTAAACGAGCCTGCAAAGTTTCGTTTTCAAGTAGGTGATAAAGTTCGTCTTTCAAAGAAAAAATCTAAATTTGCGAAAGGATATGAAACAAACTTTACGAAAGAAATATTTGTCATCACAAAAAGCTAGAAGTCCTCCTGTTTACACTATTAGCTTGTATAGATAGAACATTAGAACAGAATAGAACATTATGGAGTTTACTGAATTTTCAAAGTAAGTCAGTAAAGTAAGCATTGAATTTTAGTTTTTTTTCATGGAGCGAGCTGAACCAAAATCCCATGTTAATGATATAACTCATTTTTTCCCTTTATATTCGTTTCCAGATTGAAATGGATGTGGTAAAAACGTGAATTTTTAACAATTTCTCAAATTTTGCCCTGTAATCACGGGATGTGCACGGAATGTGCACTATATGTGAAAGAGGTGTGGGTTTGCGGTAAAACCACATGTTGGTAAGTAATATCAAGTACTTTAACTGTTTTTAAGAAGGGGTTTAAAAAAAGGTGTTTGAAATAAGAGAGATAAAAATTAAAAAAAAGCACCATTTCATTATTCCCAATTAATGTTAACTACGAACCAAATTCAATCAATGATATCATCTTGTGTATGGTTCTTCCTTATCATTATTTTTTTATTTTATTAGTTTCAACTAGATGATTTCTAGCTCGTATATATGTCAAGACTTTTGTGGTGCCACCATGTGTCAGTTACATAATCGTTTTAGCCAATATAACTTTGTCCGATAGACGACCACAATAGTCACACGCAAAAGCAATTTAATAAAAAGAACAATATAGACTAAGTCTATGTTTATTTAGCTAGTTGTATAAATAATTTCACTTAATTGATGATAATGTAGAGAGGGAAACAGTATACCCCATTCACCTTCAACCTTTGTTAGCTTTTTTCCCAATCTCTCTGTTTTTGGTAGAATTTAATAAAGTTTTAAAAATAGCAAAGTACTTACTACCAGTTCAAACATCACAATCTCTACTGTTGAAAGTTTCACTTATGTCAACATAATAACTACAGGGAGATGATGAAACATTTACTGTTGTAAACATTTTCCCAAGAAGATACCATGAAAATTGAAATCCAGTACTTCTATGTTGTTTATCCATTACATGTTACACCCCAACAAAGAGGCGGTTTTTTTTTCTTTCAAAAACGTGACATCCTTTAGATGTCATTTTTCAATATCTTTATCAAAGTTTGTAGAACTTTACAATGTACAAACATCTAAAATGTACAAACAAGAACAATGTACTGTCATTGATGTATTGGTATGAAATTGTCAGCTTGAACTTTGTAATTAAGTTTGTTGGTTTAATTGGTTCATTAAACAATGGAAAAACTAACAGAAAGCCCTGTAAAAGAAGACAGTGACGACAATGACATCAGTTTTACAAAAATGAACAATGTCCTAGGGACACATCTAAAAACTTGGGCTGAACAAAAATCATTTTTTTAAATAAAAAAATATCAGATCGCTAATCAAATTCATATTAAACGATCCGGATGTAAGTTACCAACATCCAAAATATAAGGATAGGTAAGAATTTCTTTTAATATATTTATTATTATTTTGATTTTTTTGTTTTTACTGTTTTCATTGATTGCATATCTATCTGATAAAATATTCTGTATTTGTGAGAGGTGGGTTTACGAAAAAGTATTCAATTTTAAAATTGGTGTACATGGAATCACTGGGAAGACATGTTATGGTGCGAAAGTAATCGAAACTTTCAATGGCCGTCTAATTACAGCATTTCCAATTTTCTTAAAAAAAGCAAGAACAAAAGAACAAAAAAATACAACGAAATGAAATTATAAAAAGAAGAACATCAGGTGAGTATTTACATTAATAATTGAGAATGTTTTCGTCAATCTGAATCTTTTTAATCAAACAATGAAATACCGCGCCCATTTTGAATTTCGCGCGATTTTCTACTTCATGAAGTCTCAATGCAGATTCAAGATAATCTATTTATTTATTTCACAATTCTTCTTCTGTAATATTATATATTGCCTTTTTTCTCTTTCAACATTGTTTTCTATGTTTATTTCCCATGCGAAGTTAGTTGAATATCTGCAGTCGGTGTGTTTTTGAATATCCACTGTAAAATGAATAACGAATCGAGCGCTTTTGCATTGTGGGCAATTAAAGTATAACTACGATGTGTTTCGCTGAAAAAAAATGAACAAAATTCGTGTAATGTGTTCCGTCCTTTAAATATGAACTGTTTACCTTTGAAATTCTGAGCAACACAAAATTTGCTAGATTGATCTGTCTCAAAATTCAAAAACAGTAAATTTTCTGACGGAGCATGTGGTTCCTTTTCTTGTATATGTAACAAAGATGACTGGAGAAACAAATTCTTAACAGGTCCAACATCTATATTCTCGGCGGCGAAACATTTCGTAGCCCAGAGAGTGAAATTCATAAAGCGTTTTTATTACATAAACGATTTTCTAGGTGATAAGCTGTAATTTGAACATCTGATTGCAGATAAATGATAATGTAAACATGTAATCAATTTCCAATATATGTATAATATTCACATCAAGTTTTTCTAACTTTTTGAACATAACTGTCAATTACTGTTTTTATGTTTTTTTTATAACTCAACAGTTAGTGATAATTAAATTATACTGACGTATCAATTACTCTACAATAAACGATTTCGTCGTCATCATCCTCATCAATTTCTCCTATGTTAAAAATGTATAAGGGTATAAAATGTTCACGACGTTCTGAACGCCGGCGTAGGCGATTTCGGCAGAAACGCTGCAGCTGTTTTCTTAGTAAAGCACAAATAAAAACTACCGTAAGAAACAGAGCAGTCGGCAAACCCGCTTGAAGTGACCATCGTAGAATAACTTTGTCTGAGTGTTTGTATTCTGCACTTGGACTTTGAAAACCAATATTTGTCGTCCTTGTTTGCACTGAAGGTGTTGTTGTTGATGATATTTTCGGATTAATTGGTTGAGAGGTCTTGCCTTTTTCGTTGATGTGTTTGTATTCTGCACTTGGGCTTTGAAAACCAATATTTGTCGTCGTTGTTTTCACTGAAGTTGTTGATCTTTTCGGATTAATTGGTTGAGAGGTCTTGACGGTGGGAAATCTTGTAGGACAAATACTTTTCACAATAGGATTATTTATAATAGGAATGCAGGAACAGTTCAAGTTAGGATTGTTCGTTAAGATTTTGCTAATATTAGGGCAAGTTATTTGATACCGTCAACCATGGCACGCTTCTTGCGAGATTGACACAAAGATATGGCATTAAAGGTACCGTGTTGAAATGGTTGTCTTCCTATCTTTCAACTCGTACTCAGTTTGTTGAGATTGGGTCCTCAAAATCGTCCTTGCGCTCGATGAACTGCGGTGTTCCACAGGGGTCTGTTCTTGGTCCTCTTTTGTATGTTCTTTACACGGCACCCATCGCAGACATCATCAAGAGACATGACCTTTCATATCATTTTTATGCGGACGATTCCCAACTTTATGTTTCTTTTGATATGGCTTGTGATGAACATCTGCAGTCAGCCAAGAGTAGTATTGAAGCATGTGTTAAAGAAATCATCAACTGGATGATCTGTAATGGTCTAAAGCTTAACGAGGACAAAACGGAGTTACTATTTGTAAGCTCTCGCCACCGGCCAAAACCCATACTAGGCTCTGTTCAAGTTGGTGAAGAGTTCATCCAACCATCCACATCTGTACAAAACCTGGGTATTACCATTGATCCTAACAATACTATGGAGAAGCATGTTAAGAAACTATGCCAGTCATGCCACTTCCAGCTGAACAACATTAGTAAGATCAGAATGTTTTTAAATCGCGAGGGTGCAGAAATTATCACTCATGCCCTTATTGTATCTAAATTGGACTATTGCAATGCCCTCCTGTACGGTTTGCCGAAGTGTCTTCTTAAAAATCTACAATTATTGCAAAACAGAGCAGCACGAATAATAACTCTTACATGTAAATACAATCATATTACACCAAGTCTGATAGAACTCCACTGGCTGCCTGTTGAATATCGCATCATGTTTAAGATCTTACTCTTAGTTTACAAAGGTATTAATGGCCTCGCTCCTAAATATATATCAGATCTGTTATGTGACAGTTCTTCCTCGTACACATTACGATCTAACACCAACAAATGTCTGCTAGTTCCAAGGAGTAAATTAAAAACCTATGGTGATCGTAGGTTTTCTGTTGCTGGGCCTAAGTTGTGGAACAATCTACCCATTCAAATCAGGCAATGTGACACTACTATGAATTTTAAAAAACAATTGAAAACACATTTATTTCGTTTAGCCTATTCTGCTTAATTATATATGAGTAAAATATTTTAAATTATTATTATGATATAATTATTATTATTTTTTTTTAATAGAATGTACATATGTTTATGTTTTTTAGTCTTATTTAGCTTAACACCTTTGTAATTAGTTTTTTAGCTTAATCAAACACGTTCTTGTAAATAGTTTCTAATTTTATATTCATGTAGTTATTATTGTAAAGCGCCTAGAACATGTATTGATATAGACGCTATATAAATAAAGATTATTATTATTATTATTATTATTATTTTTCAACGACAACACGTAAAATGTTGATGATTTACACGGTGTTAATTTCTGATAATCTTGATCAGTCATCATCCCAACACAATCAATGACGTATGGTACACACTTGCACTTTTGAAAGGGGCAACACGCGTGGATGGAAGTATACAATAAAAAATAAACACAGATTAGATTTAACATCGTACGCACGAGACCCATTATTGCATATTTTAGCGGAGCTCCGCGCGGGCAAGCGGAGCACCATAATTAAGAAAATATGGTAAACCATCGAGCTCATTTCAAATCGACCACAGGAAGCCCGGATTTCGAAAATACGTACAACATCCGTGTACCACTACCGTGCGAAAACGCTGACCCGTTTTAGTCGGGACGCCAAAATAATTTTTTTTGCAGCTCACTGAAATTTTTCTTCAAAATGTATTTCTACACTGGACAAAGAGCATGAAAATGGTAAAGCTAAGCTGACGGCTTGAAGAGATTTGACTAAGAAAGAGAAACAAAGACCGCCACGTGAAAAGAAAAATAACTACGATTCAACGATGAAGCTACTTCAAAATATTTTCATACACAAAATGGGTAAAAGTCGCTCTTGGCGCTGTTTTTAACCGTCCAAATATGCAGTCATGCAAAACTGGAACTTTTACAAGTTGAAATTTATGGAAGAGTTTATTTGACAAGTTTGTCAGATGGTAAAAAAGGCCGTATTCTTCCTATTCTTCGTGGATTTTTCGTGGCGTTTTTCAGTCATTACTAATCGACTAATCTACTTTTAAAAGTAAAATCGACGGCGATGAAACTTTTATAAAAACAAAAACAAAACAAATACGCGCTGCATTTGCAGCAATTCAAATGAGGTGAACAGCAAGACGAACACAACTCATTCATACCACGGAGAGCTGTAGGATCAATGCAGATTTATCAACTATTCACGACAAAAAAACTTTTCACACAAGATTTTTGTCAACAAAGTAGGACTGCCAATTCATGGAGTGGATGTAAATGCAAATTTAGTACAATGTGCGATCGAGCAACACTAGCTTGCCATCGCCGTTCAGTTGAACTTTTTAGAGGCGGTGAAAATGGTTTTTGCCACAACTCTAAAAACATGAGCAAGCTTATTGTAATCAGAACTGAGGACAAAAAGTTCAGTGGAAAAGTGACAGTACAGGACAAGAAACGTGGCGCCGGTATGTTTACATTTTTTGACGATCTTTAATGAATTTCTTTTTTTACCATCCACATGAAAGCACTTTGCAATAATTATATTTACTTGTTTTTGTAAGATATTTATCCATCGTTCATATCTTTACGTGTGTAGGTTTTTTTAATTTGATTCTTGTAATTCTTTGATTTGTTATTGAAAATAAAACGCTTGTATGAATTCCTCAGTGTACTCATCTTCAAGTTAAAATTTCAAAACTTCATACTAGTTAATAAGTTACGCAGTATTCACATTTGATAATTAAAAATTCACAACCTTTTAGATAGCTAGATTAACAATAAGTAATTCATTTCACATTTCACCAGAAAAGTGAAATTTTTGTCGATATTGCTATAACATTTTTTTCAAACGTGAAAGAAAGAGCGTAAAGCGAGAAGCGCGCGGGGATTTGCTTACAACTCAAAGAATCCATCTTAGTGCTTTTCTAACTTCTCATTGGACAATCAATTTTAATTGACAAGTACTATTTTTACCATAAAGCTTTGTGTATTTCAATTTATTATATGATTATTTGATCATGAAAAGAAAATAGCAGCAAAAAAAAAAAAAAAAAAAAAGATCAAGAATTTGATAATTCGTAGTGAATGAAAAAATGAAAGAATAAATGATTGAATAAAAAGTTTCATTTCAATAAATCGGAGCTCCGCTATTAGGTTTACCTAATTTTTATATTAGTCGTATTATTAATCCTAGACAAACGAATGGAATTATATGTCAATCAATTGAAAACAACAAACTCGCGCCAGTTTATCATTCATGCATCGGCACATTTGTTAACTGAGTTGACAAATAAAATCAACGAATTGGAAATAGCAATAACAACAACATAACTGACAAAAGAAAATAAAAACGTTAAGAAGAAAAAATTTCGCGTGTATTAAACAGTAAACAACAACATAACTGACAAAAGAAAAAAAAACGTTAAGAAGAAAAATTATCGTGTGTATTAAACAGTAAACAACAACATAACTGACATCATGTGTATTATATAAACCAGCGAAAAAATCGTTAAGTTACTCACTTCTTTCCAAACCACGATAGAGACAACTAGCTTGCAAAGTTAACATGGCCAAAGAACAAATCATTTTGTTTGACTCCTTCTTTGTATCGATAACCAATGATACAAACATCAAAATTTTTCAATTCGCCAAACAAGAGCAAGAAAATCCCGTCAAGATAAACCTCTATCTCACAGATTTTGACGAGATAGCCACCATCAAAGACCTGGTAGTACCGGTGATCCAAACGCTTCAAAAAATAAAGCAAAAAGAACAAGAACCAAAAGAAGAAGAAAGCGGAGAAGAAGAAAGCGGAGAAGAAGAACAAGGAGAAGAAGAACAAGGAGAAATTACAGAATCGAACGGAAAGAAGTTGAAATTAGAAATACCAAAAGAAAATGTTCCCAAGGAATTACCCCCGAAAAGTGAAAGAGACGATGCCGTAGAAAATGTCCTTTATCAAATCTATGCCGAGGAAGCATTGAATAAATATTTGGAATAGGTGGTATAGGAGAACTGTTTTGGGTGCGTTAATGATTGTCCAAGTCAACCCGACCACGATCTCTGCTTTACAGAGCCTGACGACTATCTACTGGAATCCTATGTATACAAGACCATAGAGAAAGTCGATCTAGAGAAAATCCATCAGCATTGGATAGAGCAGATCAATGACGAAAACAGCGATATTTAACCTCCACTAAATGGACTAGAAAAACTTAAATACCAGTCGGTAGAATGGTTCAAACAAACTTTAGACATTTTTAATGGACTAGAAATAGTTAAGGAACTATTGACACAAAAACTTATTACTAGTTGTAATAGCGTAGCTTTCATTATGTATTGGGTCTTATGTAATCTTATAGCTTGTAATAACTAATATGTATGCATGAAACATTGGTTTTAAATCATATATAAAGAGGTGGTTATATGTTTAGCTTTCATTCAAGCGTAGGATACACTAGCGGCATGAGCTCAATGGGTTGCTATCCGAAATCAGGCGCACTTAAATTGAACTTTTCAAATTGGTTAAGAAAATCAAAGTGTATCTCTGCATGCTGCGGGGGAAATATAATAGTCGAAAATTCTAATCAAATAGATGGAGAAATATCTATCAAAGCTGTTTTACGATCCAATTCACAGCGGATCCTTGTACCGTGCTGTAAAAGACGAAGGAAAGTTTAACATATCTCGGAACAAGATACGACAATGGTTGGCAACTCAAGACACCTATACGTTACACAAACCGGTCAGAAAACACATGAAGCGCAATAGAGTTCTAGCAGATGGTAAAAATTTCGAATGGCAGGGCAATTTAGTTGACATGAGTTCCTTGTCTAAAGAAAACGATGAAGTGAAATTTCTGTTGACATGTATAGGACGTATAGATGTGTTTTCAAAATACGCATGGATTATCATATGAAATGATGTTTATTTGTGCCCTCTGACGTGCTATTTACATTGTATAATTTTTTAAATATATACATAAGAGTTTGAGGAACCACTTGCCGCCTAAAAATAGCATAAAGCTAGTCTAGTTAGGCAGCAAATTGGTCATTTGGTACAGTCAATGTTAACTAATTTAATTAAAGTTAAAGTATTATATTTAAGCTAGGTAATGTGAATCACAAAAGGAAATAGAACAAATGAAAATGAAAAAGAAAGAAAAAGAAAAAAAATAGAATTAAATAACCATGGGGAAAGAGTAGAGTGCAGGCTCGTAACATGGTATATTTTCTTCTAAATGATACCGGTATTTTTAGACAATTTTGATCCCTGGGCCCAATTTTTAACAAAATTTTGATCCCTGATCCCAACTATAATTATTGATCCCACTGGTATTTTCCCCTTATTTTCTATGTTTTGCTGGATGCACAGTAAAGGCACAAAGTTTAAACTGATTTTTTTATACCCACTTTTAGCTGAAAGAATGACACAGGCACTAGAGAATAGTATTTTTTTCTCACTGGCAGTGATAATATTTTGTTTTAAGCTACATAATTACACAGTTGTTTTATATTCAGTTTCGTCGATCGTTCGTATTTTTTTTTTCTGGCTTCCGTTTTTAGGGTAGATGGATATAAAATTATATAAAATTGTCAATCACTCAGAGATAGCATCTCTTTAGGGAGGTTTGGGGGCATGCTCCCCCGAAGAAATATTTCAAATTAAGAACATTAACAGTGCAATTTTTAGTATTTTGGACTATAAATAAGTTTAGTTTTTGGGTTAGGGGGGTTTGGGGGCATGCTCCCCCGAGAAAATTTTTCTAATTTACAAGTTTAAAAGTACAATTTATAGCATTTTGGATGATAAATTAGTTCAGTTTTGGGGGGTACACAGATATAAAATTGGCAATCACCAAGAGGTGGTATTTCTTTATGGAGGTTTGGAGGCATGTTTGTCCGAGAAAATCCTTTTACATATTAACCTCAATAAAGCAATTTGCACCATTTTGGACGAAAAATGTTCTGTACTTTACTGAATTTTTCCGCCCAAAAATTCTCAAATTTAGTTATTTTTGACGTGCGATTTACAGTTTTAGTATGAGGGAACTGATTTTGCTGTTTTCGACTATTTGATATTTTGTTCATGCCCCTCCCCCTCAATAGCACATAAATACTTTTAATGGCCACCCCAAAAAGTAGCCAACTTTTCTCGATGTCTCTCCCCCGTTCCCCCCTCCCTCCATAAAAAAAAAAAAAAAATCTCAAAGGTAAACGTTCTTTAACATCATTTGTGAAGATTCTCACGGTTAGTGAAATTTGAGCATTTTCCTGGGCATTTTGCATTCCAGTGCAACAGCAACATGAAATATTAAGCAGAATCCCATATCTCAATCGAAAATCGTATCGCGCGCTGATTGGCTATCGAGAAGATGAATTTAGCGTGGAATTCAACGTTACACAGATAGCCCGTACGCTTTTCATTTCACAACCAGAAAAAAAAGTTTCGATTTAGATATGGAATTCAAGAAAAATTCAATTCCTGACTCGTGAATTCCACATGTTTTTCTCGTGAAATTCAATGTGGAATTCCCAACTTATTGATTTGCATCACTACATATCCTTCAAATGTTAACTGTTTCATTTAGCATTATCTTGATCGTGAAGTCCGCTTGGACTTTCTAGTTCTTCTATCGATAGGTCGTGATTATCGAGAGTGAAAGAAAGCCCTGAAAGCTGCTCAGATATAAATGTCAACCGACTCAACTTTGGTTCAGGCAAACCTGTTGTATGCATTTTCTTTTACATACCTTCTATGATCGTGGCTTTTTCTTTTTTTCCCATCATAAAAAAAATATTTATCTCAGTTATCAACCTTTAGTATTATAGCCAGTGTACCAGCAGTCAAAACTTCGATACACATGAATTACGTCATTCTACAGGAGACTGAATTTACGTCCAACTCCACTTCCGGTTAGCATGCATCTGGGATATGTTGCCTATCATTCTATGCTTAAACACACCAGTAACAGCCAGCAAAATTTACTCGAAGCAACGATGAACTTTTTATATTTCAGCCAGTGACACCAGTGACAAAACATAAATGATCCCACTATCCCCAAATTTTATACCTGATCCTCAATCCCAACGCTTTGATCCCCGAGCCCATGCTTTTGATCCCGATCCCAAGCAAAATTTAGGGCACTTATCCCTGATCCCATGTGTTTTAAGATTTGATTAGTTATTTGCTTTTTAAAACCTGAACGTGTGGATCTTTTACATTCATCATTGACCTTATTCCAAATATTGGCACCGGTGTACCGAATGTTAAATTTACCATAATTTGTTCTTATTTTGGCAATGTAATAAGAGTCTTTGGAAGCTAATCGTGTTCTATAGCTATGAACATGACCTATTGGAATGAAGAGGTCATGGAAAACTATATCAAGTATAAAGTAGTATAAAGAGCTCAAAACCTTTTTCATCTTTACAAAAACAATTGTATTTTTCTAGCGAAACCATTTTTGAGACTTGTACAAAAGGAGTCGAAAGAACAGAGCTACACCAAGGATAGACAAGACAAAGTGCAACGGAATTCGTTGGGAGTAGCTTAGTATACTCTTTCAAGATAGAGGCGTGTACATAAAGTTATAGGCCAATCAGAAAACTTTATTCTAAGATAATAGCGGAGCTCCGCGCTGGCCGAAGGCCTGCCAAGCGGAGCACCATAATTAAGAAAATATGGTAAACCATCGAGCTCATTTGAAAACCGACCACAGGAAGCCCAGATTTCGAAAATACGTACAACGTCCGTCCGTACATACATACATACATACGTCCGTCCGTGTACATTCATGCAAAATTTGCTGACCAGTTTTAGTGGGCGCCAAAACAATCATTATTTTTTGCAGTTTTTGATGCAGTTCACTAAAATATTTCTAAAAAATATATTTTTACACTTGACAATTAAAAAGAGCATGAAAATGGTAAATCTAAGCTGACAGCTTGAAGAGATTCAACTGAGAAAGAGAAACAAGACCGCGGCGTGAAAGAGAAAGATAACTACGATTCAACGATGAAAAGCTACTTCAAAATATTTTCACTGACAAAATAAGTAAAAGTCCCTCATGGAGCTGTTTTTAACCATCCAAATGTGCAGTCATGCAGAGCTGTCATAATTCATCAAAGCTGGAGATTTTACAAGTTGTATTTTCTGGAAGAGTTTATTTGACAAGTTTCTCAGATGGTAAAAAAGGCCGTATTCTTCATGGATTCTCTGTGGCGTTTTTCAGTCATTACTTATCGACTAATCTACTTTTAAAAGTAAAATCGACGGCGACAAATTTTCATAAAAACAAAAACGAAACAAATATGCGCTGCATTTGCATCAATTCAAAAGAGGTGAACAGCAAGACGAACACGACTCACGAAGATATATAATTTCACTCTGTTCATTCATCAATTTTTACGGAATATTCATACCACGGAGAGCTGTAGGATCAATGCAGATTTATCAACTATTCACGACAAAAAAACCTTTTCACACAAGATGTTTGTCAACAAAGTAGGACTGTCAATTCATGGAGTGGATGGAAATGCAAATTTAGTACGTGTGATGGAGCAACACGAGCTTGCCATCGCCGTTCAGTTGAACTGTGTAAACTTTTTAGAGGCGGTGAAAATGGTTTTTACTACTTTTAAGATTCTAAAAACATGAACAAGCTTATTGTAATCAGAACTGAGTTCAGTGGAAAAGTGACAGTACAGGACAAGAAACGTGGCGCCGGTATGTTTACATTTTTTGACGATCTTTAATGAATTTTTTTTACCATCCACATGAAAGCAGTTTGCAATGATTATATTCACTTATTTTTGTAAGATATTTATTCATCGTTGATATCTTTATGTGTGTGGTTTTTTTAATTTGATTTTTGTAATTCTTTGATTTGTTATTGAAAATAAAACGCTTGTATGAATTCGTGATTGTACTCATCTGCAAGTTAAAATTTCAAAACTTCATACTAGCTATTTTTTAATTACGCAGTATTTACATTTGATAATTAAAAATTCACAACCGTTTTAGATAGCTAGATTACCAATAAGTAATTTATTTCAAATTTCACCAGAAAAGTGAAATTTTTGTCGATATTGTTATAACATTTTTTTTCAAACGTGAAAGAGCGTAAAGCGAGAAGCGCGCGGGGATTTGTTTACAACTCAAAGAAGCCATCTTAGTGCTTTTCTAACTTCTCATTGGACAATCAATTTTAATTGACAAGTGCTATTTTTACCATGCATAACAACATATTTTTCGCATTTTTGCGTATAATAAAATGTTGTCGCATGCATAAAGCTTGGTGTATTTCAATTGATTATATGATTATTTGATCATGAAAAGAAAATAACAGCACAAAAAAAATGATCAATAATTTGATAATTCGTAGTGAATGAACAAATGAAAGAATGAATGATTGATTAAAAAGTTCATTTCATTAAATCGGAGCTCTGCTATAAGTTTTATCTAATTTTTGATATTAATTATTCGGTGCAGTTTTTTTGACAAAATGTATTGACAGATTACGCAGAATTATTACAAATTCAGTTAGAAATCATATACGAAAGATGACTTTCTTTGTTTTTACATAATTACCATAGAAATGACATTATGTTTGACTGCGTCGTAAATTAAAAATAAACATATCACCAGAACAAATTTGGCATACGAGCGAATTTTGTTAGAGTATCTCAAAAAAGGAGATTCATAGTTGAAATACAAATACAAGACCACCTAATAATGATACATGTTATGAGATCTAAAAAAGAGCATTCATTACACCATTATCAGACACCGAAAAGATTTAACTTAGCACTGAACCATTTTTTTGACATTTTCTGCCATTAACTAAAAATTTGAAGCGAATATTATTCAACCCTCACTCCATAACTCAAATATGACAACCAAGGCCGGTGGTGGGGTTAAACAAAAACGTGAGTACAATGAAATAACAAAATACCTACGTAAACTTCCTTTAGTTGTTCCAAAATGAACGCTAATAACAACAACACTAGTAAGTGCAGAAGCAAAAATTATCTATTTGCTTCGATTATCCAATTTAGAAAGTTTGTCAAACAAGTAAGAATTTAGCTGATGCACTTTTTTTGTTTCCTTTTTTCTCAGGCTGTCAGCGTTGTGGTTACAACACCAGCAAGCTATTTCACCTTGTGCCATGTCGTCAAAGAGTTGGGGCTATGCCCCATTCACGGATGCCAGTAAGTCTTATCTTATTACTCTTTTAATTTAGAATTTCAGTTAGTATTTTTTGTACAACTAGTATGTACTTGTGATTTTTTTATATGTGTTGTGTGTATGTTTACAATAACAATGGTAAAGATTGTGTTTCATTGCCAACACCGATAAAATGTGACGATTGCCAAAATCATCTTACACCTCGATGTATTTCTGTGCAGAGGTTGATAGGGCAGTGTATGCGGATCCCACCTTGCCAGCGGAAGTGCTGGAGGCACTTTAAAATCAATGTAAGTTGAAACATTTATTCTTAAAACAGAAACAGAACCCTACACAATATTCAGTCAAGAAACATAACTACATTTAAAAGTAACCCCTTTTTTATTATTTATTGCAGAATGAAACAAACGATGAAATAATTTTGTTTAAATGTAAATGTATTTTTTTGTCAATAAAATGTATTTAAATGTTACTCGTGAAACACTTGTGTAGTTGGAAATAGGGGGAATAAGGTTTTTTGTAAGTTGAACGAGAAAAAATAAGTATGTGATTCGAGTGAGACTGAAACAACAGAGTATATCGAATTAGTTGTCACAATTGATGTAGTTTTCAATAACCAATACTTTCTTATTACAACGAATTATCATGTTATACACAATAGATTAAAAATAAACATATCACGAGAAAACATTCCGCATACGAGCGAATTTTGTTAAAGTATTTAAAAAAAGGAGATTCATAGTTGAAATTGATGAAGTGCAGATTTTTATGATCTGATTCTATGAAATGAGAACTAATAAATCGTGGTCAAATCGTATAGCTAGAAGTCCTCCTGTTTACACTATGAGCTTGTTTTGTCATACAGTCCTCTGATTGAAAAGAAGAAGATAAAACATTAGAACAGAATAGAACATTATGGAGTTTACTGAAAGTAAGTCTCAGAATTTAATTTTAGTTTTTTTTTTCATGGAGCGAGCTGAATCAAAATCCCATGTTAATGATATAACTCATTTTTTCTCCTTTATATTCGTTTCCAGATTGAAATGGATGTGGTAAAAACGTGAATTTTTTAACAATTTCTCAAATTTTACCCTGTAATCACAGGATGTGCACGTAATGTGCACTATATGTGAAAGAGTTGGGGGTTTGCGGTAAAACCACATGTTGGTAAGTATTATCAAATACTTTAACTGTTTTTAAGAAGGGGTTAAAAAAAAGGTGTTTGAAATAAGAGATAAAAATTAAAAAAAAAAAAACACCATTTCATTACTCCCAATTAATGTTCACTACGAACCAAATTCAATCAATGATATCATTTTGTGTATGTTTCTTCGTTATCATAATTTTTTTTATTTTATTAGTTTCAACTAGATGATTTTTAGCTTATATATATGTCAAGACTTTTGTGGTGCTACCATGTGTCAGTTACATAATCGTTTTAGCCAATATAACTTTGTCCGGTAGACGACCACAATAGTCACAGGAAAAAGCAATTTAATAAAAAGAACACTGTAGACTAAGTCTATGTTTATTTAGCTAGCTGAACTTTGTAATTAAGTTTGTTGGTTTAATTGGTTCATTAAACAATGGAAAACTAACAGAAAGCCCTGTAAAAGAAGACAGTGACGACAATGACATCAGTTTTACAAAAAAGAACTATGTCCTGGGGACACATATAAAAACTGGGGCAGAACAAAAATCGTTTTTTTTAATAGAAAAAATATCAAATCACTAATCAAAGCAACCTTAAATGATCCCGATGTAAGTTACCAACATCCAAATTATAAGGATAGGTAAGAATTTCTTTTAATATATTTATCATTATTATTGTTTCCTTTTTTTTAGGCTGTCAGCGTTGTGGATACCAATCAAATAAGCTTTTTCACCTTGCGCCATGTCGTGACAAGGTGTGCCTAAGCACAATGTGCTTAGGCACCGTAAAGGAGTTTGGGCTATGCCCCATTCACGGATGTCAGTAAGTCTTATCTTATTGTTCTTTCAATTTATAATTTCAGCTAGTATTGTTTTGTGCAACTAATATGTACTTGTGATTTTTTTATATATGTGTGTGTGTTTACAAGAACAATGGTAAGGATTGTGATTCATTGCCAACACCGATAAAATGTGACGATTGCCAAAATCATCTTACACCTTGATGTATTTCTTTTTCTAGCGCAGAGACCGATAGGGCAGTTTATACGGACCCCGCCTTGCCAGCGGAAGTGCTGGAGGCACTATTAAATCAATGTAAGTTGAAACATTTCTTCTTAAAACAGAAACGGAACCATACACAATATTCAGTCAAGAAACATAACTACATTTAAAAGTAACCCCTTTTTTATTATTTATATCAGGATGAAACAAACGATGAAATAATTTTTTTTAAATGTAAATGAATTTTTTTGTCAATAAAATGTATTTAAATGTTACTCGTGAATGACTTATTGTGTAGTTGGAAATAAGGGGGATATGGGTCTTTGTTAGTTAAAGAACGAGAAAAAATAACGATGTGGTGCGAGTGAAACTGAAACAACAGAGTATATTGAATTAGTAATCACGATTTATGTAGTTTTAAATTACCAATACTTTTTTATTACAACGAGTTATCATGTTTTACTCAATAGATTAAAAATATACATATCACGAGAAAAAAATTTGGCATACGAGCGAATTTTTTTAAAGTATCTAAAAAAGGAGATTCATAGTTGAAATTGATGAAGTGCAGATTTTTATGATCTGATTCTATGAAATGAGAACTAATAAATCGTGGTCAAAACGTATAGCTAGAAGTTCTCCTGTTTACACTATTAGCTTGTTTTGTCATACAGTCCTCTGATTGAAAAGAAGAAGATAGAACATTAGAACAGAATAGAACATTATGGAGTTTACTGAAAGTAAGTCTCAGCATTTAATTTTAGTTTTTTTTCATGGAGCGAGCTAAATCAGAATCCCATGTTAATGATATAACTCATTTTTTCTCCTTTATATTCGTTTCCAGATTGAAATGGATGTGGTAATAACGTGAATTTTTTAACAATTTCTCAAATTTTACCCTGTAATCACAGGATGTGCACGGAATGTGCACTATATGTGAAAGAGGTGGGGGTTTGCGGTAAAACCACATGTTGGTAAGTATTATCAAATACTTTAACTGTTTTTAAGAAGGGGTTAAAAAAAAGGTGTTTGAAATAAGAGAAAAAAATTAAAAAAAAACACCATTTCATTACTCCCAATTAATGTTCACTACGAACCAAATTCAATCAATGATATCATTTTGTGTATGTTTCTTCGTTATCATTATTGTTTTTATTTCATTAGTTTCAACTAGATGATTCCTAGCTCGTATACATGTCAAGACTTTTGTTGTGCCACCATGTGTCAGTTACATAATCGTTTTAGCCAATATAACTTTGTCCGATAGACGACCACAATAGTCACACTCAAAAGCAATTTAATAAAAAGAACACTATAGACTAAGTCTATGTTTATACAATTTAATAAAAAGATCACTATAGACTAAGTCGATGTTTATTTAGCTAGTTGTATAAATAATTCACTTAAGTGATGATAACGAAAGGAAAACAGTATACCCCATTCACCTTCAACCTTTGTTAGCTTTTTTCACAATCTCTCTGTTTTTGGTAGAATTGAATAAAGTTTTACAAATATCACAGTACTCACTACCAGTTCAAACATCACAATCTCTACTGTTGAAAGTTTCACTTATGTCAACATAATAACGACAGGGAGATGATGAAACATTTACTGTTGTAGACATTTTCCCAATAAGATACCATGAAAATTGAAATCCAGTACTTCTATGTTGTTTATACATTACATATTACACCCAAACCAAGAGGTGTTTTTTTTTTCTTTCAAAAACGTGACCTCCTTTAGATGTCATTTTTCAGTATGTTTATTAAAGTTTGTTCAACTTCACAATGTACAAACATCTAAAATGTACAAACAAGAACAATGTACTGTCATTGATGTATTGGAATGAAATTGTCAGCCTGAACTTTGTAATTAAGTTTGTTGGTTTAATTAGTTCATTAAACAATGTAAAACTAACATAAAAGCCCTGTAAAAGAAGACAGTGACAATGACATCAGTTTTACAAAAATGAACCATGTCCTAGGGGCACATCTATAAACTGGGACACAACAAACATCGTTTAAAAAAAAATTGAATCACTAATCAAAGCAACCTTAAACGATCCGGATGAAAGTAACCAACATCCAAAATATAAGGATAGGTAAGAATTTCTTTTAATATATTTATTATTATTATTGTTTCTTCCTTTTTTCTCAGGCTGTCAGCGTTGTGGTTACCAATCCAATAAGCTTTTTCACCTTGTGCCATGTCGGCACAAGGTGTGCCTAAGCACAAGGTACTTAGGCACCGTAAAGGAGTTGGGGCTATGCCTTACTCACGGATGTCAGTAAGTCTTATCTTATTGTTCTTTTAATTTATAATTTCAGCTAGTATTGTTTTGTGCAACTAATATGTACTTGTGAATTTTTTTATATATGTGTGTGTGATTACAATAACAGTGGTAAAGATTGTGATTCATTGCCAGCACCGATAAAATGTGATGATTGTCAAAATCATCTTACACCTCGATGTATTTCTTTTTCTAGTGCAGAGGTTAATAGGGCAGTGTATGCGGATCCCACCTTGCCAGCGGAAGTGCTGGAGGCACTTTTAAATCAATGTAAGTTGAAACATTTATTCTTAAAACAGAAACAGAATCATACACAACATTCAGTCAAGAAACATAACTACATTTAAAAGTAACCCCTTTTTTATTATTTATATCAGGAGGAAACAAACGATGAAATAATTTTTTTTGAATGTAAATTTATTTTTTTGTCAATAAAATGTATTTAAATGTTACTCGTGAATGACTTATTGTGTAGTTGAAAATAAGGGGGATAAGGGTCTTTGTTAGTTAAAGAACGAGAAAAAATAACGATGTGGTGCGAGTGAAACT
The DNA here is from genome assembly GCA_918843875.1 of Diadumene lineata. Taxonomy (NCBI): domain Eukaryota; kingdom Metazoa; phylum Cnidaria; class Anthozoa; order Actiniaria; family Diadumenidae; genus Diadumene; species Diadumene lineata. The sequence goes on from OU974082.1 coordinate 6,111,193, forward strand.
GAAACAACAGAGTATATTGAATTAGTAATCACGATTTATGTAGTTTTAAATTACCAATACTTTTTTATTACAACGAGTTATCATGTTTTACTCAATAGATTAAAAATATACATATCACGAGAAAAAAATTTGGCATACGAGCGAATTTTTTTAAAGTATCTAAAAAAGGAGATTCATAGTTGAAATTGATGAAGTGCAGATTTTTATGATCTGATTCTATGAAATGAGAACTAATAAATCGTGGTCAAAACGTATAGCTAGAAGTTCTCCTGTTTACACTATTAGCTTGTTTTGTCATACAGTCCTCTGATTGAAAAGAAGAAGATAGAACATTAGAACAGAATAGAACATTATGGAGTTTACTGAAAGTAAGTCTCAGCATTTAATTTTAGTTTTTTTTCATGGAGCGAGCTAAATCAGAATCCCATGTTAATGATATAACTCATTTTTTCTCCTTTATATTCGTTTCCAGATTGAAATGGATGTGGTAATAACGTGAATTTTTTAACAATTTCTCAAATTTTACCCTGTAATCACAGGATGTGCACGGAATGTGCACTATATGTGAAAGAGGTGGGGGTTTGCGGTAAAACCACATGTTGGTAAGTATTATCAAATACTTTAACTGTTTTTAAGAAGGGGTTAAAAAAAAGGTGTTTGAAATAAGAGAAAAAAATTAAAAAAAAAACACCATTTCATTACTCCCAATTAATGTTCACTACGAACCAAATTCAATCAATGATATCATTTTGTGTATGTTTCTTCGTTATCATTATTGTTTTTATTTCATTAGTTTCAACTAGATGATTCCTAGCTCGTATACATGTCAAGACTTTTGTTGTGCCACCATGTGTCAGTTACATAATCGTTTTAGCCAATATAACTTTGTCCGATAGACGACCACAATAGTCACACTCAAAAGCAATTTAATAAAAAGAACACTATAGACTAAGTCTATGTTTATACAATTTAATAAAAAGATCACTATAGACTAAGTCGATGTTTATTTAGCTAGTTGTATAAATAATTCACTTAAGTGATGATAACGAAAGGAAAACAGTATACCCCATTCACCTTCAACCTTTGTTAGCTTTTTTCACAATCTCTCTGTTTTTGGTAGAATTGAATAAAGTTTTACAAATATCACAGTACTCACTACCAGTTCAAACATCACAATCTCTACTGTTGAAAGTTTCACTTATGTCAACATAATAACGACAGGGAGATGATGAAACATTTACTGTTGTAGACATTTTCCCAATAAGATACCATGAAAATTGAAATCCAGTACTTCTATGTTGTTTATACATTACATATTACACCCAAACCAAGAGGTGTTTTTTTTTTCTTTCAAAAACGTGACCTCCTTTAGATGTCATTTTTCAGTATGTTTATTAAAGTTTGTTCAACTTCACAATGTACAAACATCTAAAATGTACAAACAAGAACAATGTACTGTCATTGATGTATTGGAATGAAATTGTCAGCCTGAACTTTGTAATTAAGTTTGTTGGTTTAATTAGTTCATTAAACAATGTAAAACTAACATAAAAGCCCTGTAAAAGAAGACAGTGACAATGACATCAGTTTTACAAAAATGAACCATGTCCTAGGGGCACATCTATAAACTGGGACACAACAAACATCGTTTAAAAAAAAATTGAATCACTAATCAAAGCAACCTTAAACGATCCGGATGAAAGTAACCAACATCCAAAATATAAGGATAGGTAAGAATTTCTTTTAATATATTTATTATTATTATTGTTTCTTCCTTTTTTCTCAGGCTGTCAGCGTTGTGGTTACCAATCCAATAAGCTTTTTCACCTTGTGCCATGTCGGCACAAGGTGTGCCTAAGCACAAGGTACTTAGGCACCGTAAAGGAGTTGGGGCTATGCCTTACTCACGGATGTCAGTAAGTCTTATCTTATTGTTCTTTTAATTTATAATTTCAGCTAGTATTGTTTTGTGCAACTAATATGTACTTGTGAATTTTTTTATATATGTGTGTGTGATTACAATAACAGTGGTAAAGATTGTGATTCATTGCCAGCACCGATAAAATGTGATGATTGTCAAAATCATCTTACACCTCGATGTATTTCTTTTTCTAGTGCAGAGGTTAATAGGGCAGTGTATGCGGATCCCACCTTGCCAGCGGAAGTGCTGGAGGCACTTTTAAATCAATGTAAGTTGAAACATTTATTCTTAAAACAGAAACAGAATCATACACAACATTCAGTCAAGAAACATAACTACATTTAAAAGTAACCCCTTTTTTATTATTTATATCAGGAGGAAACAAACGATGAAATAATTTTTTTTGAATGTAAATTTATTTTTTTGTCAATAAAATGTATTTAAATGTTACTCGTGAATGACTTATTGTGTAGTTGAAAATAAGGGGGATAAGGGTCTTTGTTAGTTAAAGAACGAGAAAAAATAACGATGTGGTGCGAGTGAAACTGAAACAACAGAGTATATTGAATTAGTAATCACGATTTATGTAGTTTTAAATTACCAATACTTTTTTATTACAACGAGTTATCATGTTTTACTCAATAGATTAAAAATATACATATCACGAGAAAAAAATTTGGCATACGAGCGAATTTTTTTAAAGTATCTAAAAAAGGAGATTCATAGTTGAAATTGATGAAGTGCAGATTTTTATGATCTGATTCTATGAAATGAGAACTAATAAATCGTGGTCAAAACGTATAGCTAGAAGTTCTCCTGTTTACACTATTAGCTTGTTTTGTCATACAGTCCTCTGATTGAAAAGAAGAAGATAGAACATTAGAACAGAATAGAACATTATGGAGTTTACTGAAAGTAAGTCTCAGCATTTAATTTTAGTTTTTTTTCATGGAGCGAGCTAAATCAGAATCCCATGTTAATGATATAACTCATTTTTTCTCCTTTATATTCGTTTCCAGATTGAAATGGATGTGGTAATAACGTGAATTTTTTAACAATTTCTCAAATTTTACCCTGTAATCACAGGATGTGCACGGAATGTGCACTATATGTGAAAGAGGTGGGGGTTTGCGGTAAAACCACATGTTGGTAAGTATTATCAAATACTTTAACTGTTTTTAAGAAGGGGTTAAAAAAAAGGTGTTTGAAATAAGAGAAAAAAATTAAAAAAAAAACACCATTTCATTACTCCCAATTAATGTTCACTACGAACCAAATTCAATCAATGATATCATTTTGTGTATGTTTCTTCGTTATCATTATTGTTTTTATTTCATTAGTTTCAACTAGATGATTCCTAGCTCGTATACATGTCAAGACTTTTGTTGTGCCACCATGTGTCAGTTACATAATCGTTTTAGCCAATATAACTTTGTCCGATAGACGACCACAATAGTCACACTCAAAAGCAATTTAATAAAAAGAACACTATAGACTAAGTCTATGTTTATACAATTTAATAAAAAGATCACTATAGACTAAGTCGATGTTTATTTAGCTAGTTGTATAAATAATTCACTTAAGTGATGATAACGAAAGGAAAACAGTATACCCCATTCACCTTCAACCTTTGTTAGCTTTTTTCACAATCTCTCTGTTTTTGGTAGAATTGAATAAAGTTTTACAAATATCACAGTACTCACTACCAGTTCAAACATCACAATCTCTACTGTTGAAAGTTTCACTTATGTCAACATAATAACGACAGGGAGATGATGAAACATTTACTGTTGTAGACATTTTCCCAATAAGATACCATGAAAATTGAAATCCAGTACTTCTATGTTGTTTATACATTACATATTACACCCAAACCAAGAGGTGTTTTTTTTTTCTTTCAAAAACGTGACCTCCTTTAGATGTCATTTTTCAGTATGTTTATTAAAGTTTGTTCAACTTCACAATGTACAAACATCTAAAATGTACAAACAAGAACAATGTACTGTCATTGATGTATTGGAATGAAATTGTCAGCCTGAACTTTGTAATTAAGTTTGTTGGTTTAATTAGTTCATTAAACAATGTAAAACTAACATAAAAGCCCTGTAAAAGAAGACAGTGACAATGACATCAGTTTTACAAAAATGAACCATGTCCTAGGGGCACATCTATAAACTGGGACACAACAAACATCGTTTAAAAAAAAATTGAATCACTAATCAAAGCAACCTTAAACGATCCGGATGAAAGTAACCAACATCCAAAATATAAGGATAGGTAAGAATTTCTTTTAATATATTTATTATTATTATTGTTTCTTCCTTTTTTCTCAGGCTGTCAGCGTTGTGGTTACCAATCCAATAAGCTTTTTCACCTTGTGCCATGTCGGCACAAGGTGTGCCTAAGCACAAGGTACTTAGGCACCGTAAAGGAGTTGGGGCTATGCCTTACTCACGGATGTCAGTAAGTCTTATCTTATTGTTCTTTTAATTTATAATTTCAGCTAGTATTGTTTTGTGCAACTAATATGTACTTGTGAATTTTTTTATATATGTGTGTGTGATTACAATAACAGTGGTAAAGATTGTGATTCATTGCCAGCACCGATAAAATGTGATGATTGTCAAAATCATCTTACACCTCGATGTATTTCTTTTTCTAGTGCAGAGGTTAATAGGGCAGTGTATGCGGATCCCACCTTGCCAGCGGAAGTGCTGGAGGCACTTTTAAATCAATGTAAGTTGAAACATTTATTCTTAAAACAGAAACAGAATCATACACAACATTCAGTCAAGAAACATAACTACATTTAAAAGTAACCCCTTTTTTATTATTTATATCAGGAGGAAACAAACGATGAAATAATTTTTTTTGAATGTAAATTTATTTTTTTGTCAATAAAATGTATTTAAATGTTACTCGTGAATGACTTATTGTGTAGTTGAAAATAAGGGGGATAAGGGTCTTTGTTAGTTAAAGAACGAGAAAAAATAACGATGTGGTGCGAGTGAAACTGAAACAACAGAGTATATTGAATTAGTAATCACGATTTATGTAGTTTTAAATTACCAATACTTTTTTATTACAACGAGTTATCATGTTTTACTCAATAGATTAAAAATATACATATCACGAGAAAAAAATTTGGCATACGAGCGAATTTTTTTAAAGTATCTAAAAAAGGAGATTCATAGTTGAAATTGATGAAGTGCAGATTTTTATGATCTGATTCTATGAAATGAGAACTAATAAATCGTGGTCAAAACGTATAGCTAGAAGTTCTCCTGTTTACACTATTAGCTTGTTTTGTCATACAGTCCTCTGATTGAAAAGAAGAAGATAGAACATTAGAACAGAATAGAACATTATGGAGTTTACTGAAAGTAAGTCTCAGCATTTAATTTTAGTTTTTTTTTCATGGAGCGAGCTAAATCAAAATCCCATGTTAATGATATAACTCATTTTTTCTCCTTTATATTCGTTTCCAGATTGAAATGGATGTGGTAATAACGTGAATTTTTTAACAATTTCTCAAATTTTACCCTGTAATCACAGGATGTGCACGGAATGTGCACTATATGTGAAAGAGGTGGGGGTTTGCGGTAAAACCACATGTTGGTAAGTATTATCAAATACTTTAACTGTTTTTAAGAAGGGGTTAAAAAAAGGTGTTTGAAATAAGAGATAATATAAAAATTAGGTAAACCTAATAGCGGAGCTCCGATTTAATGAAATGAACTTTTTATTCAATCATTCATTCTTTCATTTGTTCATTCACTACGAATTATCAAATTCTTGATTATAATTATTATTATTTTTTTTTTGTGCTGTTATTTTCTTTTCATGATCAAATAATCATATAATCAATTGAAATGCACCAAGCTTTATGCATGCGACAACATTTTATTATACGCAAAAATGCGAAAAATATGTTGTTATGCATGGTAAAAATAGCACTTGTCAATTAAAATTGATTGTCCAATGAGAAGTTAGAAAAGCACTAAGATGGCTTCTTTGAGTTGTAAACAAATCCCCGCGCGCTTCTCGCTTTACGCTCTTTCACGTTTGAAAAAAATGTTATAACAATCGACAAAAATTTCACTTTTGTGGTGAAAGGTTTAATGAACTACTTATTGGTAATCTAGCTATCTAAAACGGTTGTGAATTTTTAATTGTCAAATTTGAATACTGCGTAATTAAAAAATAGCTAGTATGAAGTTTTGAAATTTTAACAGATAAGTAAACTGACGAATTCATATACAAGCGTTTTATTTTCAATAACAAATCAAAGAATTACAAGAATCAAATAAAAAAAAACACACGTATAAAGATATCAACGATGGATAAATATCTTAAAAAAACAAGTGAATATAATTATTGCAAACTGCTTTCATGTGGATGGTAAAAAAAGAAATTCATTAAAGATCGTCAAAAAATGTAAACATACCGGCGCCACGTTTCTTGTCCTGTACTGTCACTTTTCCACTGAACTCAGTTCTGATTACAATAAGCTTGCTCATGTTTTAGAATTTTAAAAGTGGCAAAAACCATTTTCACCACCTCTAAAAAGTTTACACAGTTCAACTGAACGGCGATGGCAAGCTCGTGTTGCTCGATCACACATTGTACTAAATTTGCATTTCCATCCACTCCATGAATTGGCAGTCCTACTTTGTCGACAAACATCTTGTTTGAAAAGTTTTTTTGTCGTGAATAATTGATAAATCTGCATTGATCCTACAGCCTCCTACAGCTCTCCGTGGTATGAATATTCCGTAAAAATTGATGAATGAACAGAGTGAAATTATCTTCGTGAGTCGTGTTCGTCTTGCTGTTCAGCTCTTTGGAATTACGGCAAATGCAGCGCATATTTGTTTTGTTTTTGTTTTCATGAAAATTTGTCGTCGTCGATTTTACTTTTAAAAGTAGATTAGTCGATAAGTAATGACTGACAAACGCCACGAAGAATCCATGGAGAATACTGCCTTTTTTACCATCTGACAAACTTGTAAAATAAACTCTTCCAGAAAATACAACTTGTAAAATCTCCAGCTTTGAATGACTATTGATGAATTATGACAGCTCTGCATGACTGCACATTTGGATGGTTAAAAACAGCTCCATGAGCGACTTTTACCCATTTTGTCAGTGAAAATATTTTGAAGTAGCTTTTCATTGTTGAATCGTATTTATCTTTCTTTTTCACGGCGCGGTCTTTGTTTCTCTTTCTCAGTCAAATCTCTTCAAGCCGTCAGCTTAAGCTTTACCATTTTCATGCTTTTTTTAATTGCCCAGTGTAGAAATACATTTTGTTGAAAAATTTCAGTGAACTGCATCAAACTGCAAAAATAATGATTGGCGCCCACTAAAACTGGTCAGCAAATTTTGCGTGAATGTACACGGACGGACGTTGTACGTACGTTGTACGGACGTTGTACGAATTTCTGGGCTTCCTGTGGTCGATTTCAAATGAGCTCGATGGTTTACCATATTTTCTTAATTATGGTGCTCCGCTTGCGCGGGCCTTGGGCCCGCGCGGAGCTCCGCTAAAAATTAAAAAAAAAACACCATTTCATTATTCCCGATTAATGTTCACAATGAATTAAATTCAATCAATGATATCAGTTTGTGTATGTTTTTTCGTTATCATTATTTTTTTATTTTATTACTTTCAACTAGATGATTTCTAGCTCGTATATATGTCAAGACTTTTGTGGTGCTACCATGTGTCAGTTACATAATCGTTTTAGCCAATATAACTTTGTCCGATAGACGACCACAATAGTCACAGGCAAAAGCAATTTCATAAAAAGAAGTCTATGTTGATACAATTTAATAAAAAGAACACTATAGACTAATTCTATGTTTATTTAGCTAGCTGAACTTTGTAATTAAATTTGTTGATTTAATTGGTTCATTAAACAATGGAAAACTAACAGAAAGCCCTGTAAAAGAAGACAGTGACGACAATGACATCAGTTTTACAAAAAAGAACTATGTCCTGGGACACATATAAAAACTGGGGCAGAACAAAAATCGTTTTTTTTAACAGAAAAAATATCAAATCACTAATCAAAGCAACCTTAAACGATCCCGATGTAAGTTACCAACATCCAAATTATAAGGATAGATAAGAATTTCTTTTAATATATTTATTATTATTATTGTTTCCTTTTTTTCTCAGTCTGTCAGCGTTGTGGATACCAATCCACTAATCTTTTTCACCTTGTGCCATGTTCGTCTTTCAAAGAAAAAAAATCTAAATTTGCGAAAGGATATGAAACAAACTTTACGAAAGAAATTTTTGTCATCACAAAACTCATAGCTAGAAGTCCTCCTGTTTACACTATTAGCTTGTTTTGTCATACAGTCCTCTGATTGAAAAGAAGAAGATAGAACATTAGAACAGAATAGAACATTATGGAGTTTACTGAAAGTAAGTCTCAGCATTTAATTTTAGTTTTTTTTTCATGGAGCGAGCTGAATCAAAATTCCATGTTAATGATATAACTCATTTTTTCTCCTTTATATTCGTTTCCAGATTGAAATGGATGTGGTAAAACCGTTGATTTTTTAAAAATTTGTCAAATTTTACCGTGCAATCATAAGATGTGCACAGAATGTGCATCACATGTGAAAGAGGTGGGGGTTTGCGGTAAAACCACATGTTGGTAAGTAATATCAAGTACTTTAACTGTTTTTAAGAAGGGGTTTAAAGAAAGGTATCATTTTGTGAATGTTTCTTCGTTATCATTATTTTTTTATTTTATTAGTTTCAACTAGATGATTTCTAGCTCGTATATATGTCAAGACTTTTGTGGTGCTACCATGTCTCAGTTACATAATCGTTTTAGCCAATATAACTTTGTCCGATAGGCGACCACAATAGTCACACGCAAAAGCAATTTAATAAAAAGAACACTATAGACTAATTCTATGTTTATACAATTTAATAAAAAGAACACTATAGACTAAGTCTATGTTTATTTAGCTAGTTGTATAAATAATTTCACTTAAGTGATGATAATGTAGAGAGGAAAACAGTATACCCCATTCACCTTCAAACTTTGTTAGCTTATTTCACAATCTCTCTGTTTTTGGTAGAATTGAATAAAGTTTTAAAAATAGCACAGTACTTACTACCAGCTCAAACATCACAATGTCTACTGTTGAAAGTTTCACTTATGTCAACATAATAACGACAGGGAGATGATGAAACATTTACTTTTGTAAATATTTTCCCAAGAAGATACAATGAAAATTGAAATCCAGTACTTCTATGTTGTTTATCCATTACATGTTACACCCCAAAAACGGGACCTCCTTTAGAAGTCATTTTTCAATATCTTTATCAAAGTTTGTAGAACTTTACAATGTACAAACATCTAAAATGTACAAACAAGAACAATGTACTGTCATTGATGTATTGGTATGAAATTGTCACCCTGAACTTTGTATTTAAGTTTGTTGGTTTAATTGGTTCATTAAACAATGGAAAAACTAACAGAAAGCCCTGTAAAAGAAGACAGTGACGACAATGACATCAGTTTTACAAAAATGAACCATGTCCTAGGGACACATCTAAAAACTGGGGCAGAACAAAAATCGTTTTTTTAAATAAAAAAATATCAGATCGATAATCAAATCCACATTAAACGATCCGGATGTAAGTTACCAACATCCAAAATATAAGGATAGGTAAGAATTTCTTTTAATATATTTATTATTATTTTTATTTTTTGCTTTTACTGTTTTCGTTGATTGCATATCCATCTGATAAAATTTTCTGTATTTGTGATACGTGGGTTTATGAAAAAGCATTCAATTTTCATGGATTCACTGGGAATCCATGTTATGGTATGAAAGAAACTTTCAATTGCCGTCTAATTACAACATTTCCAATTTTCTATAAAAAAAAGGAACAACAAAAGAACAAAAAAATACAACAAAATGAAATTGTAAACGTCGTTTAGTTGTTCCAAAATGAATGTTAATGGCAACAAACTAGTAAGTGCAGAAGCAAAAATTATCTATTTGCTTCGATTATCCAATTTAGAAAGTTTGTCAAACAAGTAAGAATTTAGCTGATGCACTTTTTTTTGTTTCCTTTTTTCTCAGGCTGTCAGCGTTGTGGATACACAACCACTAAGCTTTTTTACCTTGTGCCATGTCGGCACAAGGTGACTACTAATCCTGTTCTTTGGGTACGCTTTTGCGGGAGCTGGGGGTCGAAACAAACTGAAAAATTTTGAATAAATTATCATAATTTTTTTTTGGTATCCGAGAAAAATTCAAAAGGGTAGTGGTGAAGATTTAGGCTACTAGACAGAAAACAAGTCAGGAGTGGAGTTTAAAAGATTTTTATTAAGAAAAAATAACGATACAAGTAAAGTGATAAAGTTGGAGAAAAAAGAAAGTTCTAATGTTCCTGTTTAGCAATGTATAATAAAGTTGGAGAAGAAAGTTCTTGTTGAGATTGTAATACTTCATTTTGGTTATTCCACATCATTTCTGAGTTGACCTTGATATTCCTGTTTAGCAATGTATAATAAAGTTGGAGAAGAAAGTTCTTGTTGAGATTGTAATACTTCATTTTGGTTATTCCACATCATTTCTATCTGAGTTGACCTTGAAGAATGTCCGTTTTGACTTGGTGAAAATAATACTCGTAAGCCAGTATAGCATCAGGCGTTGGGGCACGAAATGTGTGAGTCACCTCTGCTTGTCTTAACTTAAATCTCCACTCGTTTGGCCATGGATTGTGTTGTGTATTTTCCTCCATTCGTTCTACTGTAATCTTGTCAATGCCGTCGTTAGACAGACGAAGTCGGTATCAACCCTTCTTCACAATTTTTTGTTCTAGATAATCTCGTACCAGATACATCTTGTCCATCTTTCGTAATCAGCAAAGCAGGTTTTTCTGTAATATATTCTTCTCGTTGTTCCAGCTCAGAGTGAAACTGTTCTGATTTATATCCAAGCGAAACATGATGGAAACTGAGCCTTTGCTTTACATGACTTAGGTTATATACTTCATCAAATAATTGGCGCCGCTTTTATTCCACAAAAATTATCATAATTTGAAGAATGACAGTGAACACTAATGTTTACTCCTTTTAGTAAAGTCATTGTTTTACTGCAGATAAATGTACATTAAGGATTCTACATAATGGCTGCCAACAAACCTGTACAGTACGACGCCCTCAAGAAAAGCTGGTGGAAAAATTTAACTGAGGAAGAAAAACTGCAATATAACGAATTCCCCGTTTATATTAAAATGCGAAACTATGTTGAATCGGGAGGTGACGAAGCAATGTTGGATTCCTGCACATTCAGATACATCGTGAAAGCTATCAAAGGAACACTTCAACCGAACGAAGCTGGAAGATTGACCATAGCGCTAAAAGATTGGAAGATCATGAAGTTGGATGGCTATTGTCTCGGTATTTATTATGATACTAAAGATACGGTAATGATGGCTAAAGATCTTATAGCTTGTCATGTGCTGCACGAAGACTTTGACAAATAAAAAAACACGCAATGTAAAAGTGTTCGATCAAGTAACATTTTTGTGGGCTATGTATCTAAAGACTTTCTTTTACATGATTACTATAAGCTTGAGATGAAAACTCTATTGTGTACAACATGATTATTCGTTGTAATAAAAAAGCATTGCTTATTTAAAACTACATAAAAATGTGATTACTAATTCGATATACTCTGTTGTTTCAGTTTCACTCGCACCACATCCTTATTTTTTCTCGTTCTTCAACTTACCCTTATCCCCCCACCACTATTTCCAACTACACAATAAGTCATTCACGAGTAACATATAAATACATTTTATTGACAAAAAAGTACATTTACATTTACAAAAAAATATTTCATCGTTTGTTTCATCCTGCAATAAATAATAAAAAGGGGTTACTTTGAAATGTAGTTACGTTTCTTGACTGAATGTTGTGTATGGTTCTGTTTCTGTTTTAAGAAGAAATAATAATTTAATAATAATTTAATTTTTCTATAGCGCACGGTCCATAGGAAGATGCTCCCGTGCGCTTTACAATGATAGATATGATTTTAAAAGAAATTATTTACAATATAAAAATACACACATACAACAATACATTTAAATATATAGTCTAGGGTGCTAGTAATTACAATTTAAAATTTAATTTATTTTAGGTAATTATAATTTAATAAAGAAAAAGAAAATAGTATATTACTTATGGACTTCAATATGTGTATATCTAAAGATAAAAATATTAAAAAAATAATAATAATAATAGTAATTTGAGTCTATGGTAGTTCATATGCTTTTTTAAACAAAAATGTTTTAAGCAGTCTTTTGAAAGATAATAGGCTTTCGGTATGACGTATTTCATGGGGCAGATTGTTCCAAAGTGATGGTGCTGCAATTTTGAAGCTGCGGTCGCCAAGAGTGCGCAGTGATTTGTATCTAGGAGGCTGGAGTAGGAGTTCACCGGTTGACCTGAGATTGTATCTGGAAGCTCTTTGTAATGTTATAAGTTCACGTAAATATATTGGAGCTATTCCATGTATGACTTTATAAGTGATCAGCAGAAATTTGAACTCAACACGGTATTTAATCGGTAACCAGTGTAGTTGTATTAACGATGGAGTGATATGGTCAAAGCGGCCAACCTTACAAATGAGTCTTGCAGCTGTATTTTGGACTCGCTGTAGTTTTTGTAGCTCGCAGGCAGGAATACCATATAGAGTGCTGTTGCAGTAATCAAGGCGGCTTGTAATAAAGGCATTGACCAGTGTCCGAGTGTCGTCGAAGTTTAGAAATTTTCTGATTTTCCTGATGTTATGGATATGGAAATAGGCAGCTCTGCATGTTTTGTTAATAAAAGTGTCCATTTTAAGTTGATCGTCGAACCAACATCCTAAGTTTTTAACAACGGAAGATGACGATACAGTGACATTACCTACGCAAAGAGAGTCAATGTTGACTTGAGGCACACCAAACTTAGAGTTAAACTGTTTTGATGTATGACCATCAACAGTCACTGTTTAGGCGATGAAGTAAAGTTGAGTGGTCGACTGTGTCAAAAGCAGCACTTAGATCTAAAAGAACCAGAAGAGTGAGATGCTGTCTGTTCATATTCACCAATATGTCGTTCTTCATACGTAGAAGTGCAGTTTCCGTGCTGTGATATTCCCGGTAGGAAGACTGAGCTTTTGGGTACAGGTTGTGCCTGGTAAATGTTTCAACTTACATTGATTTAAAAGTGCCTCCAGCACTTCCGCTGGCAAGGCGGGGTCGACATACACAGCCTTATCGGTCTCTGCACTAGAAAATGAAATACATCAAGGTGTAAGATGATTTTGGCAATCGTCTCATTTTATCGTGTTGACAATGAAACACAATCTTTACCATTGTTATTGTAAACACACACACACACACACATATCCCAAAAAATACTAGCTGAAATTCTAAATTAAAAGAACAATAAGATAAGACTTACTGGCATCCGTGAATGGGGCACAGCCCCAACTCTTTCACGATGCCTAAACACATTGTGCTTAGGCACACCTTGTGCCGACATGGCACAAGGTGAAAGACCTTGCTGCTGTTGTTACCACAACGCTGACAGTCTTAGAAAAAAGGAAACAAAAAAAAGTGCATCAGCTAAATTCTTACTTGTTTGACAAACTTTCTAAATTGGATAATCGAAGCAAATAGATAATTTTTACTTCTGCACTTACTAGTGTTGTTGTTATTGGAGTGCATTTTGTAACAACTAAACGAAGTTTACGTAGGTATTTGGTTATTTCATTGTACTCACGTTTTTGTTTAACCCCGCCCCCCGGCCCTGGTTGTCATATTTGAGTTATGGAGTGAGGGTTGAATTATATTCTCTTCAAAATTTTAGTTAATGGAAGAAAATGTAAAAGTGGTTAAGTGCTAAGTTAAATCGTATAGATGTCTGATAATGGTGTAATGAATGCTCTTTTTTAGATCTCATAACATGTATCATTATTACGTGGTCTGGTATTTGTACAATTATGATTCTTCTATACATTGATTTTTGATATCTATCAATTCCTTTCAAATTTCATTTACATTCCATAGCATCCAATAAATATAAATTTGTGTTTATAAAAAAAAATAGATATTACTGACCACGATTTATTAGTTCTTATTTCATAGAATCAGATGATAAAAATCTACACTTCATCAATTTCAATTATGAATCTCCTTTTTTGAGATACTTTAACAAAATTCGCTCGTATGCCAACATTTTTCTCATGATATGTTTATTTTTAATTTACGACGCAGTCAAACATAATGTCATTTCATCTCAGTTTCTATAGTAATTATGTTATGAGTTCTAACTGACTTTGTAATAATTCTGCGTAATCTGTCAATACATTTTGTCAAAAAAACTGCACCGAATAATTATTATCTTAGAATAAAGTTTTCTGATTGGCCTATAATTTTATGTACACACCTCTATCTTGAAAGTATATACTTAGCTACTCCCAACGAATTCCGTTGCACTCTGTCTTGTCTATCCTTGGTGTAGCTCTGTTCTTTCGACTCCTTTTTTTTACAAGTCTCAAAAATGGTTTCGCTAGAAAAATACAATTGTTTTTGTAAAGATGAAAAAGGTTTGGAGCTCTTTACGAGTCAAAAAGACATCCAATTCATTAAGTGCAAGTCAGCAGGGTGTGGATTTTTCACCAAAGCGACTGAGTTTGGAAGCTATCTGCAAATCACTGAAGAAAAGGTGAATCGGATATACAAAGAAAAAATCCCGCTTTGCTGCCATGGCCAACCAGCAACCATGTACGTTTCACAGAGAAAAATCCAAAAAGGCCGTTCTTTAAGTGTAGCGAGAGAGAGGATGATTCTTGTGGCTACTTTCAATGGGGAGACTACTATCCGAGCAAGACTACAAAGGAGAATTGGAAACCCGAGTCTACAGATAAAAGCACTCAGACCGAAGTCGTAAAACCTACAAAACCTGCAAAGCGTATCAAGAAAAATGTTATTGAGGACTAGTTAAACTCTATGAAGACAAGTATCACATGGATTAGACGTTATGAACATTTTTTTCAATGATTAACTGGACTTGACTTTTGATTTTGTACATTGTTCGAGTTTGGAATTATTTATAACATAACTACAAGAACGGATTAGGAACGATCAGGTTTCTTCAAAATGTAACACTGCCGAACTCAAAAACAGTAATAAAAATTATATTGAAGAATGAAACAAAGATATAGTTGGTGTTGAATTTTATTAAATAGATTCGATATTATACATCTGACGAGAAATTTTGGCGCGAAGGCGATAGCCAATGAGCTTCAGCTAGGGTGGGGCTAACTTAAATATATTAAAACGCAATTTCATTTCTGGGTGGGATTATTGTAGTCATGGCTAAGCCAAAGAGCAACTCAAAAAGAATAAGGCATGTATCCTCAAAAAAGCTTCAGCGAAAGGCGAGGCGTTTGTTAAAGCGCTCCCAAAGAGAATTTAAAAAGAATAATCCATTTTAGGTCATATGAAAGACCTATTGGAGAGAGCCACATTGCTATTGGCGAAGAGCGCCGAAAACTTGCAGAAATATCAATCCTCTAAACAAACGACAAAAAAAGAAGTAACGAAGCAAATCCAAAATTCCAAACTACTAGCTGTTCGTATAAAGCCAAGGTTAGTCTCCCGTCAAACAACGAAAATGTCAGAATGAAAGATGCCATGAACACTCTAGAGAACTTATTTTCCGAGGTTATTACAGACATTTCGCAAAAATGTAACTTAAATAATCCTAAGAAAGATAGAATGAGAATCCTTGTAACATCGGAACAGCTCAAAAAACCGACTCGTAACTCTAGTCGAGCAAAAACCGTCATTAATTTTATCTGAAATTTCAAAGGTTCTTCAAAGTGACGAGGAAATTTCGCTAGATTCGTCATTCGACATTGAGGTGGTATCTGTTAAATTTCCTACAGGCTCTGGATATTATAAAGTGTTGAATTATTCCAAACACACTAAACTCAAACGCAGCATCATAAAAATCCAAAATTCTGATAACCTTTGTTGTGCAAGGGCGTTGACCGTAGGTTTAGCACTAGCCTCAAACAGTCCAAAACTGAAACAAATCAAAATAGGTAGGCCGATCCAAAAGAGATTGGCACTTGATTTACATAGGAAGGCAGGTGTAGAATTAGGTACATGTGATCTTAACGATATAGATAAATTCCAAAATGCTATACCTTCATGTCAAATTGTCGTGTATAGTTATGATGCTAAGAATAGTATAATCTATGAAGGTCCCGAGAGGGAAAGGAAAATCATCTTATATCACCATGAGGGCCATTTCGATGTTATTAATCCAAAAATGCTTTCTGCTGTTTTCGGAAAACGATTTTACTGCAAAAAGTGTCAAAAATTTTACAACGAATACAATAGCCATCCGTGTAATAACTCATGCAAAGTGTGTAAGCGAAGGAATTGCCCGAAAGAAAAGGAGGTGATCGAGTGTCCTGAGTGTCAGCGATTTTGTCGTTCACATTCCTGCTTAGAACACCACAAAAACGAAAAAAACAAGGGCGGCAAAACAGTTAGATCAAAATGTCAAATGTTTTTTCGATGTTTGGAATGCAATGCTATCGTTAACACGGATCGAAAAGAATGTCACATTTGCGGAGAATATAGATATTGGACCTGTAAAGAATTTGTTTCTCCAGGTCATCTTTGTTACATACAAGAAAAGGAACCACATGCTCCGTCAGAAAATTTACTGTTTTTTGATTTTGAGACAGATCAATCTAGCGGAGAACACGTCCCAAATTTTTGCGTTGCTCAGAATTTCAAAGGTAAACAGTTCGTATTTAAAGTACCGAACATATTACACGAATTTTGTTCATTTGTTTTCAGCGAAACACATCGTAATTATACTTAAGTTGCCCACAATGCAAAAGCGTTCGATTCGTTATTCATTTTACAGTGGATATTCAAAAATACTCCGACTGCAGATATGCAAATCATAAGAAACGGTCAGAAAATTATGCAACTGCATCATCGTGATTTTAATATTCGAATAATTGATTCATTAAATTTTTTTCAAATGAAGTTAGCTGATCTACCCAAGGCTTTCGGGTTGAAAACCACACTCAAAAAAGGCATGTTTCCACAAAACTTCAATACACAAGAAAACTGGAAATACGTAGGTCCTTTACCTGACACGAAATATTACGACCCTGATAACATGGGTATCAAACAGCTCGAAGAATTTTTTACATAGTACACTTCTTTGCAAAATCAAAACTACGTGTTTGATTTTCAAAACGAAATTTTGGATTACTGTGCAAATGACGTGACGATATTAAGAGAAAGCGGTCTTCGTTTTAGAGAAATGTTAATGAAAGAATGTGAAGTAGATCCCCTACAATATGTACAATAGCATCGGCATGTATGGCCATTTATCAAAGTAAATTTTTGCAAAGAAAAAGTATTGCAATAATTCCAAAAGATTTGTATCGGGGTGTTCAAAAAATGTATTCGCAAAGTAGCATAGAGTGGCTTGAGTTTGTAAGTTTTGTCACTCAAAAAAACATCCAACACGGTGCAAACGTAGGTGAACATAATATCTATGATCATGAATTAAATAAAACATATTATGTAGACGGCTTTTGTAAAGAAAGTAATGAGATTTGGGAATACTATGGTTGCATTTGGCATGGCTGTAAAACATGTACAGATTCAGATGCGCCTAATGTTTTTTAGGAATAACATGCAGAATGGTATAATTTATCAACAAACTAAGGATAGGGAAAATCGACTAAGACAGTTAGGATATAATGTGCACTTTATTTTTGAATGCGATTTTGTCACTTTAAAAGCGAAAAAACAATTTAGGAGTTTCATCAACTCGCACGAAATTCCAGGGCCACTAAACCTTAGGGATAGCTTTTTTGGAGGTCGTACGAATGCAGTGAAATTAATTTACTCGTGCAAAGACGACGAAAAAATTAAGTATTATGATTTCTGCTCTTTATACCCATATATAAGTAAATCGAAACGTTTTTGTTTTGGCCATCCGACCGTTTTGACAAGTAATTTTCAAGATATCTCACGATATTTTGGTTTAATAAAATGTTAAGTGTTGCCTCCTTCTGGGTTATATTTCCCGGTCCTCCCAGTGAAAATTCGTAATAAGCTTTTGTTTCCATTGTGTAAGCAATGCGCCATTGATCAAAGTAATATTTGTACGCATACTGAAGCTCAGAGGAGTTTTTCTGGATGTTGGACGACTATTGAAGTGTTAAAAGCGAGGTCTTTAGGCTATAAAATCCTTGATATACAGGAAATTTGGTCGTTTGAACAAACTTCGAGTGAACTATTCGAAGACTATGTCAACACATTTTTGAAAATCAAAACCCAAGCATCGGGCTTTCCATCATGGGTTAAAACTGATTCCGATAAAGAGAGGTATGTTAAGGAATATTTGGAACACGAAGGTATCCCTCTGAATCTGGAAGAAATTGAAAAGAATCCACCTCTCAGGAGTATAGCGAAAATGGCTTTGAATAATCTTTGGGGGCGGTTTGCCATGCAAACAGATAGACCCGACTCAGAATTTGTACATGATGCTAAGCGTTTTTTTGAGCTGTTTAATTCTAGTGACTCAAACGTTGAAGATTTATACATTATAAACGAAGATATTTTAGAGGTTATTGTTAAAAAACGAAAAGAATTTGTAAGGGAACATGATGCTACAAATATTTACATAGCTATATTTACTACGGCTCACGCAAGATTAGAATTGTATAATTTACTCGAAAAACTAGGAACTAGAACACTATATTACGATACCGACAGTGTTTTATCACATCAAGTCCACAAGATGACTACGAACCAGAATTATCTGACTACTTGGGAGGCTTAACTGATGAAATTGAGAAGGATTACAGTGCTATGACAGCAGGCTAAAGTACATCTAATTTGTCTTAAAATATTTCCTAGTTTTAAAGAGTTTGGCGGTAGCGGCAAACAGCACTTCATGATCACAGATCAGAGTTTTTCACACCGAATAACAATCTGACGACAAACGACTTAAGTTATAATGAAATTGTATAATGGATTGTATTTTGATAGCGACAGATACGGATAAACAACTAAACTGAAATATAAGCTAACAGCATTAACATAAACTACGACACTAAATAGTTGTCTTCAATAATGGCTCGTTTTGGGCTAACTTTACTCCTTCTTTTGGGAGCTCATTCAGCTACAATCAGTGGTTTGTGTTTTATTAGATGGACCACTAAATTCATCGACTGTTCCTGGCTTAATCTATCCCAAGTACCTCGCTTCAAAGGTGTTGATTTTGCCACTACTCTCTCTCTCCGTAATAATTTTATTCGTAAATTGAACCTTACAGCACTGTTTCGTGATCTCCCTAATCTTCAAGCTGTTATATTATATGAAAATCCGATGAGATGTGTACGGCAATGTCAACTCGCAAGAAAAATTATATTAAAAAGTCATTGTTACTGTCCGCTATCTACAACTTTCCTCGTGTCATCAACCACTTCTACTACCGAACGAGACTATACTCAACCTAAATATTTTACCACGTCCCATGTTACAACAACTTTGGCAATTACTGGCTATCGTAAGACAACAATGGATATGTACATAATCTTGGTAGTGGCATCATTATTGGTCATATTGCTCTGTTCATTGATTTTTGTTTGTATTTATAAGCGTTGTAGACATAGACCTCGTGGTGGTCTTAACATGTAAATGGTTATTGTACAATCTCATGATGAAGAAGGAGAAAGAGAAGGAGAGGAAGAAGAACTAATTTTTTCAATAATAAAGTCGGACTGAAGTACAACATAAACAGTTTAATGAAAAAAAAAATACTTAAAGTTAATTTTACAAGAATCAGAGAAAAAAATCATTCATAGATAAAATAACTAATTTTACTAACTTTTTTTAAATGTTTTTTTTTCTAAAATTATTCTAACCTATAGTTATATACAAATGTTCTGTTCGTTATTATCTAGAGTTCGGTAAAAAGATACATCGTTAGTATCTGAGTCTTTGTCGTCATCATCGTGCAGAAATAACAAATCCTCCGATGTTAAGTCATCATCATCATCATCATCTTCATCGGAAGTGTTCATAAGATCAATTTCGATGTTATCATCAGCTATTTCTTGATCATTGTTGTACATATTTTCAGTGTCACTTATAAAGAGTTCACCTATTAATTCAGGTTCTGTTGCTGGAACGAAATGCGTTGAGAACAATAGTAGACTTGAAGTGTTTATTGAACTAGGTTGATGGGAGGCAGTTACTTCACAGGCAACTGGTTTTTCCCAGAAGAATCCGTGTGGAACTGTCTCTGCTCCATTGTTCAATATCAATCTCTTACCAAACACAAGCTGATAGTTTTTTTCTTCTCTTTTAGTGTATATTTTCCTAGTACGCGAGTCCCGTTTGATGTTTTCATTGGTGACCACAATCTTTGGTGACTGTGATTAATGTCTTTAACTATTTGTTTGAGCGACTCAAAGTTCAGTTTTTGTGCATTAGTGTAATTGAGTGTGAATCCTTTAATTTTCACACAATAGGTATTATCTGTCACTTTATAGGCGTAATTTTTTGGACCACAGCTCACAAACTCCTCTATGTAGTGTCCAGGGCCGTGCTCTTTTACAATTTCGTCTGTCAGTTCCCCAAGATAGTCACCCAGTTCAATGAAATTTTCTCCATCTGTTTCACGCTCGATTAGGATAATACTGTCAGTGTCAAAATACAAAATTCTATCCTGATATCTTTCTAACAACGTATAGAGTTTTAGTCTCGCCAAAGCTGTTGTGAAAGTTGCGATAAAAATATTAGTAGATGGCGATTCTATAGGAAAATTCAATGGATGACGAGGGAATTCCACATTGAATTTCACGAGAAAAACGATATCGCACGAATCGCGAAGCGATGAGTGCGATATCGTTTTTTCGAGTGAAATTCAATGTGGAATTCACGAGTCAGGAATTGAATTTTTCTTGAATCCCATATCTCAATCGAAAGTTTTTTTTTTTCTAGGTGTGAAATGAAAAGCGTACGGGCTACCTGTGTAACGGTGAATTCCACGCTGAATTCATCTCCTCGATAGCCAATCAGCGCGCGATTTTCGATTGAGATGTGGGATTCTTTGCGATATTCATTCTTCTGAGAAAAAATGACCTCTGCTACATGCTCATTAATAATGAAAAAGTCATGCATTTCATATTCAGCGCTGTGGGCAATTTCAAAAAACCTCTTAGGTTCATAGACTAGTTCAGAATTAGTACGTTCTTCTTTCTGTGCAAATTTACCCCAAAGGCTATTGAGACATAATTTACTGATGGCTCTCAAACCTCCGTTAGGTCGGATTCGTTCAGGTCTTAAACTGATTCCTTCATGTTCGAAATAATTCTGAATATACTGTGCACGATCGTTTTCATCCTGCACCCATTCCGGAAAGCCACTTGATTCCTGTTTTGAACTCAAAAAAGTGTTCACATAGTCTTTAAAAAGCTCAGTAGATTTATTCTCGAAATTCCAGACTTCATAAAATTCAAGAATTTTGTAACCTAGTTGTACAGCATTTTGCAATTCGGCACTGACCCAGGTACCCGTGAGAGCCCTTTGTTCAATTGTGTGTTTGCATACTATTTTCGGATCGTCAACACACGACTTGCACAGTGGAAACAAAAGTTTTCCATTAACATGATAAGGCAAAATACCAAATAGAGGATTTGGTGGTGGAAGTACTTTACATCGAATTAAACCGAAATACTGATTGATATCTCCGAAGTTTGATAGAATTCTTTGTGGATGCATATTTACGGGGTATGACTGCGTTTTATTGATATAAGGATATAACGATGTGAAATCTACA
The DNA here is from genome assembly GCA_918843875.1 of Diadumene lineata. NCBI lineage: Eukaryota > Metazoa > Cnidaria > Anthozoa > Actiniaria > Diadumenidae > Diadumene > Diadumene lineata. Next base: position 6,133,045 of record OU974082.1, read on the forward strand.
TATCGGATCTTTTCACCTTGTTTGACTTTGTAAAACAGCTTGTTTGGTGAAACGCGACCACCCGCAAAAGAATCTCTCGGATCCAGATTTCCTGGTATTTCATGCGTAGAAATAAACTCCTTAAACTCGCGCGTTTTTGAAAGAACTTCCAAATCACAATACCAAATAAACTATCCTAAGGTACGGAGTCTTTCTTCGCGATAGAGAGTTTCGTTGTAAACAGTTTCATTTGTAACATTTTTCCGGAAAGGATTAATCGAATCAGGCTGATAGCATCGATTTCAAGAGTGATAGCAACACCCATACATCTCAAAAACTGTTTTACCGGCTAGGCCATCGACATAATAGTATTTATTTTCAAGTTCGTCATAAATTCGCTCTTCACCACCATTAAGAGCATGTTGTATTCTTGTTCCTGTTACATGTGACACAAAATCGAGCCATTGTATGCACGCCTTGGAAAATGGCTTTTGACTGCCACGATAATTGTTTTGGTACAATGGCTATCGTTTCGGCTTTAAAAACTTATCTTTGTATAGGGCCATCACTGTTGACGCAATTGTACAATATCGAAATGGATCGGTACCTGTCTCGTCTAGAAATATTTGCCGAAATCGAAGGCAACTTTCTCTCAATATATTTACATCTTGGATACAATATTTGCGAATTTCTTCTTTGAAATTAAAAACATAGTTGAAATTTTTCAAAGCTGTATGCCATTCAATTAGCTTTTGTCGTTTTTCTTCACTTAAATTATTCGGAGAATAATATTATTTATTATCCAACTTGTAAAAAATAACGCGTGAGTAAGACTGGATCGAGTAAAAATATACAGCGATATTTTTCGCTGTCTAAACCAGTTTAACAGGTTTTCATCTACAGCATCTACCGCTAAAATGTCTGCAAGGCAAACTGAATTAGTTTGGAACGTTTTCTACAGAAACGCTATCGATTCTTCTGTTAATAGGATAACGAAAATGTCGAAATTAAAATTGAAAACAGAGTCAAATTGAACATGTAAACACAGAGAACAGAAAATGCTTTGTAAGCTCACAAGTTTATTGACATAAGCTAGTATAAGGAAAAGAAAAGAAAAAAGAAATTTTACCTTAATACAACAAAATGTAATCCTTCAGTGGAAGAGCTGCAAAAGTGTCCTTTATAGTAGAAATGTAAAGCTAATTGAAGTAAGCAACTACGATCCACGAATGGCAACGAAAGCACTACAATTGCTGCAAGTTCTTGACACAACATTTCCTTTGTTACTGCATTTTCATTTGACTTCATCGAAGTTTCCGAACGATAGCCATTTTTTCATTTGTCTTGTTGACGTTCTCCTTCCTTTTTCTCAAAATACAGCCAAAAGTTGTGCAAAAACAGTCGAAAAAAATTACATTGATAATCGGCTAAAACGGCGTGTTTGTGAGCTGCTAAAACCGGTTTGACCGAGGTTTGACCTGTATGAAAAATGAGCCAATCAGAATGCAATACGTACGTCACGCAATGTCCAACTAATTTTTTTAAGGAAAGGAAAATTACTATTTTTTCGATTTTTTCGACCCTTTTCTCCTTTTTACGAGATAGTTGGATAATAAATAACTTATTAGACAGTTGGATGTGGAATATGGCTGGATATTTTACTCGTCAACTTGCATTTTGACTCGCCTGAAGGCTCGTCAAAATACAGCGTGACTCGTAAAAATATCCAGCCATATTCCACATCCAACTGTCTAATAAGATATATATATCCGGAATAGGACCACAATATTCCCAGTTTTCACGGACATTAAATAGATGTGGAAACGAACCTTTAGAAAAGCGTGAAGTATCTAAGTCAAACATTTTCGCTAATTTATCTAGAGGCTGGGAAAACCACAAAAAACTATCAATAACCTGAATGTCTAGCGCATTCACTCGAAGCTGAATTATTTGCTGGCCGTTCCGGATGATTTGTATGTCCGATGTAGGTCTATGCTCGAGTAACCATGTTAAAACAAATAGTGTATCAAATTCACTGCCATAATGACTAATAACTGAAAATCCGCGATGATTTTCATCAAACAATTACTCGCAAAATGAATTTAATGCATTGTATCCCTCAAATACTTTGGTGGTTCCGTGAAAATCTTTAGCCACAACATAATTTACCACATGTTCTGAAGTACTCTGATCAGTTTCAACATAAAAAAAAATCAGTTTTACCGAACGAGATTTTACCGGTTCTTTTTGCATGTAGCAAAGATGATCAGCAGGTACAAACTCTTTACATATGTGGCACAAATGTTCACAACAAGTGTGTGAAAATTTTCGATGTGCGTCAACTATCGTACTGCATTCTGTACATCTGAACTTTTTGCTGCATTTTGAACGGAATTTTTTGCCATTTTTTGTCCGATCTTTTTTGTGACTATCGTGGCATTGTCGCGAGCGACAAACTCGATGGCAATCTTTACATTCTACGGAATTGTCGGTTCTCAAACATGATTTTTTTTTGACAAACTGTACAAGTATCAAAACAAGGGTGGTAACGCAAATCGCTATAGAACTTTTTGCACTTGTTACAAAAAGATCGCTTTCCAAAAAACGCCGGTAATTTTTTAGGATTGATGACATCAAAATGACCCTGATTGTAATAGAGGATAATTTTTTTGTCTTTACTTTTACCCTTTAAAATAGTAGAATTATTAGCAGGAAAACTTATGACAACGATCTGATAATTTGATAAATATGATTGAAATTGAGCCACCTCTTCAAGACCACATGGCCCAACTGGCACGTTGGCTTTTTCGTGCAAGTCTAATGCTAATTGTTTTTGAATTTTTCTACCATCGCGTATATCTGAAAATTTACGATGCCCATCAGCAAGTGCTTTCCCTGTGACAATCGCTCGAGCACAGCACACTTGATCCTTATTTTTAACAGTTATTATACTTCTTTTTATTTTTGTATGTTTGGAATAGTTTAAAACTTTGAACGATTTTCCGCTACCCACAGAAGCTTTCAATCCAACAACATCTATGGTAAAAGAGTTATCTAAAGAAATTTCTTCTTCCGACTGAAGAATTCCTCCAATTTCATTCAAAATAAGCGAAGAATTTTGTTCACCGACTGGAACTACAATCTTGGACAACATGACTTGAGACTGCGTGCGCAAAAACGCCTATTTTTCATTTTATGCATTTTACGCTTTCTTTCGCATTTTTCTGACAAGTCTCCCCCTCCCCCCCAACTCAATGTTGTTGCCCGGATAGCAGCTATCCCAAGCGTGATTTCTAGACTAAAACAACATTGTTCTGGGGGGGAGGGGGGCAGCAACAGACACAAGACCAAAGAACGTACCAAAACTTGTGTTTTGTCTCAACTGTTCTGTCCAAGATTGTATTTGAGTGAATAATCGAAATATCTCAGTCCACAAGTGTATAGATCGATTTCATGTGACGTCATAGACTTTAGCGAGCGCCATATTGGCGCACATATCATGTTGCAAATTGTATGTTAATATATGCAAACACGCGCCAAGTTTTCTATCATTGCAAGTTTTCTATGGCTTTTAAAGTTAATTGTAAAGATACAACAGCTGTTAAAGTGTCTCCAGATCAGTCTAGTGTTATACCATTGTCGGACTACGCAAAAAAACTTGATTCTGAAGTATATAAGCGGTATTTAGACAAAGTTAAGTTAATTGGAATCGACCCTGTGCTGCTAAGATGTAAAGCTTCCGATCCCGATTGTCTTCCTCCTGTAGAATCCACGGACATTCTCTGTTATTTAGTTCTTGAGACCAGTTATTATACAAAAGAGCAGTTCAAGAACTTCCGTAGCCTAGAGGCTTACAACCAGCTAGTAAGTGGCTTTGTAACAAGCATACAAGGACACAAAATATGCGATAAGTTTGTTGTCTTGGCAGAGGTTCGTCACTCTCAACGCATGAACGACGTACTGATTCCCGTTTGGGTTATCACGGAGGAAACTGGCGTAATTCTTGGAGCCCACTGCTTGGGCTGTAAGGCTGGATTGGGAGAGTCTTGCTCTCATGTCGCTTGTTTATTGTATTACCTCGAGTCATGGACTAAAATTTATGGCAAACTGTCTTGTACTCAGTTGAAATGCCAGTGGGTTTTGCCTCCTTTTGTGAAGGACGTTGAGTACGCTAGAGTTCGCGATATCGATTTCAAGTCAGCGCAAAAATTAAAGAGTGAGCTTGATAATAAAATGGAAAATTTGTCCTCGCATTCCTCTAACACTGATGATGTGAACAAGGACAAAGAATGCAAAGCAACCGCAGAGTCAAAGGATAAAGATCCCCCTCCATCTGAACTTGAAATGAAAGTTTTTTTTGAAGATCTTAGCAAATGCAAGTCGAAGCCTGTTGTATTATGCGTTGTGGAGCAATTTTCCGAGAGTTACGTTCTCGCAAGCCGCAAAATTTCAACAGTGCCAGATCTTTTTAATTCAAAATATCTAAGCATGTCTTATCCTGAGTTGATTGAAGCTTGCATGAACATCGAGCTTAAAGTTTCCAAGCAAGACATTCTTCAAATAGAGAAAGACACTATCAAGCAAGCTAAAGGGATCAATTTCTTCAAACATAGAGCAGGTACAACTAGCAATATCATTTTCATTATTATTTGACTTAAAAATAATATATGTTCAATGACAACAATCTATAACAATAACAACAACTGTAATAATATTAACAACAGTGATATAACCTAATAGTATTTACAGTTGTGTAGTAATTATAAAAAGACACACATGTTTTGTAGTTAACATAGTTTGTTTACTGTTTGATATATTATCATTGCAGGTAGAATTGGAGCCTCACAGAGTAAAGCTGCTAGCCATACCAACCCAGCACAGCCTTCAAAGGCATTACTTCAATCTATTTGCTACCCAGAACTCAGTAATTTCACATCAAAGGCAACAGAGCATGGCTGCAAACATGAAAGTCTTGCAATTCGTACTTATGAGCAAATGATGCAGTCCTCACACAAAAACTTTAAGATCAAGCAATGTGGACTTATAATAAATGAGGAGATGCCTTGGCTTCATGCTACACCAGATTTTCTGTGTGAATGTGATTGTTGTGGTGAAGGCTGTGGAGAAGTCAAGTGCCCCCTGTGTCTTGATAACTGTGACTTTGAGAATTATGTTCTCAAGAAAAATAGTTGCCTTAAAAAATCCAGCGAGGGTTATTACTACCTACCAACTGATCACCAATACTATTACCAAGTACAGCAACAATTATTTACAACTAGAAGACCATACTGTGATTTCATTGTGTGTGCCGTGAGCCCAGCCAAAGTTATGCTTGTAACGCAACGCATCTTGCCTGAAGAAAGACACTGGAAAACTGTAGTACCCAAATTACAAAGGTTTTGGCGGGTTTGTGTGCTACCTGAAGTACTTGGTAGATGGTCAACAAGAAGATTTGATACCACACCATCTGTTGACAACTGTGAAAACAAGATGTGCTATTGCCGATCAAACAAAGATGAGGATAGTGTCAAGTGCTGCAATCCTCAGTGCCCCATAGGAGAATTTCACCTATCATGTCTAGGGGTAGATAGCACGCCAAAAACATGGTACTGTCCAAATTGCAGAGCATTGCCTGATTTTAAACCTGCACAGCGAAAAAAAGACATGCTCAATAAAGCAATAAACATGAAATCAATATGTGTATGTACCAAGAAGGCTAAATCAGGTGACAAGATTTTGGAATGTACTAGTGGTGTCTGCTCAAATGGAACTTTTTTTCACTTGAGTTGTCTCAACTACAAGCGCATGCCCAATAACAGCAGTTCATGGCTATGTCCAGTTTGTGCCCTTTCAAAGGTCAAATCACAAAAAGTTCAAAAGGTGGCTGCCCAACCTGCAGGAGCACACACAATTTCCGCTGTTAACCAGCAACAAAGAACACCGAAGGCTAGCATACCTATCTGTAGTGCTAGCTCTGAACAAGTAATTGTAAGTCAGCCAGAATCTTGTAACACTAATATTAGTAATTTGAATCCAGATAATGGAGATGTGGTATTAGTGAAGGCAGTCCAAAATGTGTCTAAATCCCAACCTGACAAAAATAGTTGCCAGGGTAGAATTGGACCATATGAGTATGGACTTATAACAAATCCAACTTCATGGCTTGATTGTGTTTGCATCCAATCGGCACAAATTCTCTTGAAACAAGTTAATAAGGACATTCAAGGTTTTCAAACACCCACATTAGGGATAGTGAGGCAGTTTGATGTCATGACAGGTGACTTCATCCAAATTTTACATTTAAATGGCAATCACTGGGTATGCATGACATCAATAGACTGTGCAAGTGGTTATGCAATTGTTTTGGACAGTCTCCATTCACCTGTATCAAGAGAACTCCAAGAACTAGCTGAAGACATCATAGGGCCAAATTTTAAAGGGGTCCGTAAAGTTAAAGTTCAACAGCAACTGAATGGAAGCGATTGTGGTGTGTTTGCCATAGCATTTGCCACCTGTTTGGTATATGGAGTAAATCCAGTGTCAGTCACATTTGACATTCCAAGAATGAGGCCACATCTTGAGAATTGTCTCAAAACAGGTTCAATGACTTGTTTCCCTACCATTTGAACTTCTTAAATCAAAATGTATGACAACAGAATTTGAAAAAATAGTGTTATAAAGTGATATATTGCAAACTATTTTATAAACAACTGTATAGTATTTTTTGTACTAGGTGAAACTAACTTCAACAATACTGCAGTTAATAATACAATGTATAAATGAGCTATCACAGCTGGCCAAACAGCAGAACTAGTTACAGTTATTTTCATGGTATGATCATCCCCATGTAAAACTTAAACAAATTGAACAAAGAGAATTAGCATTTTTTTTTGCTTGAAACTTTAGACTTAAGATGTCTTATGTGATACTGTATCATAAGTGGAATCAAATCAATAGCGTATATAGGTCCTTTTTTATTACAGGTGCAAGCCATTTACTATTATCATTGTTATAAAATTATATGCAAAGAGGAGGAAGGATTAATCCAGGACCGGGTGGTTTGAAGGTTGATCAGTACTCATCCTGGTTTAAATCTTAAGAAAATCTTCTCATTTAATCCTGGATTATTGTTAATAGAGCTTTGCCCAGCCCAGAAGGATAAGGGGGCCCTGATATATTTCACACAATTGTTTCTTGAATTCAATCTAATGAAATCTGCTTCAAACCAATTTGAGAATTTCAAAAGTGAGTTGTAAGTTTATATAATACAATCATAAATACAAACTAATGCAAAAATAAACAATATGTTAAAAAAGTACAGTTTATTGGAAATGTTACAGAAGAAATGACATAGGTATGGATAATTTAAAACAGAATGTTAAGAACTTTCAATGCACCCACTATTTGCACCCCTCCCCTTTGATTACATAGCCTGCCCCAAAAGTAAATTACAAAGTTGTAATTTTAATAAAATGTATGAGTCAAAAATGGGTGTCATAACTGTCTCATTCAATACACTTCCTATAACATAGAAATTATATAATGGAAAATAATTTCCTTAGTTATTTACTTGTGAACTATTTTTTTTAGTAAATATTTATATATGATTAAACCATCAAGAACAAATTTTACAAATGACTGTGAACTGAAAAATTAAATCAATTTTTTTGGTAGCAAAAATGTTCCCTGCTTGCAGTTTTTTTTTTAAACAAACCTTATTCATTTTCAAGACAGACTGATTTTTAGATGCTTAATAGCATATAGTTTTGGAAAAAAATGTGTTCTGTAGATTTGTGTTTATAATGTTTTTTTTTAACAAACTAGTAACCAAGCTGTTTGTGACTTGGTAGCTTCAAATTTATTATACAGTGAAACCTGGTTCACATATTAGGCTTAATCTTAAATAAAAGCAAGACATAAGGAAATACAACAATGCTTCTGTCCAAGAACCAGGAGTTAGAACAAAACAATTTTAGAATTTTCATTCTGCAATGTGGAATAATTTACCACAAATGCCAAATATGCCATGTCTTATTTCCTTTTGTAATGTGTTTACAAATTTTTTCTACTAATCTTCAAGTGAAATATAAATTTGAATAAAAAAAGAAAAGACCCAAGAGCATTCTTGTATTTGTAGTAAGAACTCAACTATCTTTAAGCAAATGTTAACTTTTTGTTTTCAGCAAACATAGAATGAGTTTAGCACTCCAAAAAACTGGAGCCTACCAGAAGGAACTTAGCTTAAATTTCAGACTTTCATTAATTGTTGTTAGTTGGCCTTCAAAACTATGTCACAATTTTTACACATGAAGAAAATTATGACATAAAACATTCATTCTCAACAAATTATAAATAAACAGTAGTGCTTTAAGATTATTACTAATTTGTTGTGGTGTCTTGTTATAAGATAGCATTTTTTTTACTTCATTTTTGGAAATTTAAAAACGTATTTTGGTGTGGCATCTTTGCCTAATTATATAGTCAAAGCTCGAGTGCTTGAATTTGAAGTTAATATTGTAATATATTACTTCCTGGTTTAAGTTACTAAGAAAATCAGTGAAGTGCTAAAATGCCTCATCATTTCATAATCATGTGGTAAGATTTTCTATGTACCATGTGATCAGCTTTTGATGTTTGGCACTTGTTTGAACCTTTGACTCAAACAACTGATCATGTGGAATGAAAAAAATAATGATTTTAAGGTACTGAAACAGTCACTGATCATATGATACCAAAGTATTGATAGGAGTTGAGACATTTACCACTCTACTGATTTTCATAGTTTATTAAAGGGGGACTATTACATAAATTGGCCAAATTTTAACTCTACTTTTACGCAATATTTTCGGCCTGAAATCTCAAACCAAAAGTAAGGTTTGATACTCTTGAAACATTCGAAATACTTTTGGCTAAGAAAAGTCTGTAAATCAAGCAAGCAGCAAGCAATCTTGATATCATGTGATCATATGACGTCACTCAATCAACACACAGCTGAGCTATTGTAGAGAAACTATGGTGGATCTAAATGGTATCTAGATTTTAACTATTTTAGCTGTGTTTAGTAGACATTTCTATGATAACTCACCACTGCCGCACTGATTTTCATTCATGTTAATTTGTTGTGTTGATTGAGTGACGTCATATTGTAATAGTCCCCCTTTAACCATGTCCTCAGTCAATGCTATTAATCCAGTGGTACAATGCCTTCACAAAGATTAGTTAGAGCTGCAGTTACATTTATGATCCTGTCAATCATTGGCTTTTCATCTTTCTTTTTGTCATATATCAAAAAAGAAATCGGGAGTGTACCTGAGAGGATGGTGAACTTCCTCCTTAACAAACCAATCACTCGCTCCACATGAATACGTACATTTGCAATTCCTCTGGTTTTTTCCACATCAACAGGGTCCAGTTGTTCCTTTCCTTTTGTGAATGCGGGAATTGCTAGCTCTGCTCTTCGCATCACAACACTGTCATGAATGGTAAAACCACGGTCTGCCATTACCATGTCACCAGGTACTAATTTGTTCATTATCTTACAGTGCTCTGTTAAATATTTGTCAGAGGTCCTTCCTCCCCAAGCTTGTGACACAAATGAGATACTGCCCTGTGGAGTTATGCCAATCAGTATCTTCACAGTGTTGTGGCTTTTGTAGGATGAGTAGGTCTGGGCTCTTGCATAGAGATTTGAAGGTCGTTCAATGAACACTTCAAAGCAATCGATAATGACTGTTACTTTATTTCCAAAAGAAAACTGAAAACATTGGGGCATTGTACGTATGAGGTCTTCTCGTTCAGGCCATACAATTAAAGGAGAAAGGCGTACATCCATGACACACATCCATGCAGAGAAAATCCTAGATACTGTAGAAACAGAGATACTGAAACGATAAGCCAAGTCTTGCATAGGCATATTTAGCTTGAGCTTCATGATTGTCATTGTAAACTCTTGAAAAGTTGTCAGAGTCATTGACTTTCTATTGACATGTGGAGAAACATGCCTAAATACACACATCAAAACATCGAATCCTGGAAGACCAGTGTAGAATTGAACTTTTTTATCATCGTTTCTGAACCAGTTTTCATCAAACTGTTTCTCTGGTTCTGACAGAAACAAATATTCAAACTCTTCGGTTTGAACCGCCACTCCCGTCTCTTCTTGGCCATTGTCCTCACTAACAATAGCATCAACTTCACAGAAATCTGCTATTTCAGCTCCAGATTCATTTATTTTTTGACGTTTGACTCTTGTTTCTTCTTGAAATCTTTCATAATCTACACGTTTTTTGTCCAGAGAACGAGCTCTCAAGTCTCTCTTAGCGGCGACATCGAGCGCAGATTCTAGCTTTTCTCCTGAAGGTTTCTTACTGTGACCGAGATGAAGGGATGGAACCCAGTCAGGATTGTATCTATCCCAAGGTTTAGCCGCAATTCCATTCACAAAATGTTTACTACAGACTCGGCCATGGTCCAAGAGTGACTCTGTGAGATCAGCTCGACTAATCGCAGATATCCACAGTTTTCTCCGCAATTCCGAAAGTTTTTGGGTTTCCTCTCCTTGATTAGTTACTACAGCTGGTACTCTTGAAAATCTAACTCCTTTATCTCGATCAGTTCGGTTTCCACAGCCAAAAATAAGACATAAAACCATCTTGTCTTCTACTTTTCGCCTACAATCTCTCACACTTTGTGTCACGTGTTGTGCGCCAATATGGCGGCCGCTTCGAATAGTGTCACGTGACTGAAATCGATCTATTAGAAGAAAATCCAAACATGTGAAGAAAGACTACCATTAAGCGATTTTGTGTGCAAAAAATCGTCTCAAAATACTAACTGTCAAGCAAGCACGGAGGATAAACATGCTATTTGAGATGATTACGCAATGTCTAGAAATTTGTACATTTGAAACGCTTATGACGCCTCTAAACATTCTCATGGAATGTTCATAGTATGGAGCTTATCGAAAGTTATAAAAGTGACGAATCTTTATCCGAACAGTCCGAAGACGACATTGGTAGTGAAGAACTAGAACGGAATCAGGTGAGAAGTGTGTATTTGGTCACATATAGCCAGGCCGATAAACGTAAATTTCCAACAAGACGATCGTTTGCCGAGGCCGTCGTGGGGGCCTTCTCGCATGGAAACGCAAGAATTCTACACTGGTGTTGTAGTGAAGAAAATCATTCAGAAGGAGGGAAGCACTATCACTTAGCTTTGAAAGTAAATAAAAATCAGAGATGGTTACCAGCGAAAGAACACCTTATGCAGGAGGATGGGATCAGCGTACATTTCTCTAATGTCCATCATAACTATTACAGCGCGTGGACGTATGTTACAAAAGAAGATGAAGATTTTATACAGAGTGAAAATCACCCCCGTTTATAAGTAGGGACAGCACCGATAACAAATGAAGCTAGTAGAACACGAAGAGGATCCACAAGTGAAAGTAGAAGTAACAATGATGAAGGACCGGGCAGTAGTAATAGAGCAAGCCGACGCAGTCAAAGACAAAGCAAGAAGAAACGTATCAGCGCGTTCGAAGTATCAGAAATAATAGTAAGCAACAACGTGAAAACACTGACAGAGCTGCAAGCAATCGCTTTTGAGCAAAAAGAAGAAGGCAAGACAGATTAAGCAGAGTTTTTAATAGCTCGTAATCCCCGGGCAGTAGCAGATATTTTAACAACTGCATGGGAAATAGAAGGGGCAAAAGACAAGCTCGAACGAGCAAGCAAAACACGACTCACGTTGTTGAATGAAGCTAAGGAAGGGGAATGCCAAGAAGGATGCCATGGACAATGGATTCGGCAAGCTACAGAGATTCTTCATAACAACAACATTTCTGAACAAGATTTTACTTCATCTGTACGCGACCTGCTTGTCAAAGGACGCGGCAAGTATAGAAATATTATGATCATTGGGCCGGCGGACTGTGGCAAAACGTTTTTGTTCAATCCACTACGGTCGATATTCAAGACTTTTTCAAATCCTGCTAGTGGTACCTTTGCCTGGGTCGGTGTAGATAATGCGGAAGCAATATTTTTGAATGATTTTCTCTGGACATCGAACCTCATCCCATGGCATGATTTGCTGTTGCTACTCGAGGGGCAAGAGGTGCATTTTCCGGCCCCGAAAACACACTTTGCGAAAGATATATCTTTAATTGCGGACACACCGATCTTTTCTACAAGCAAAGGCCCTCTAAGATATATAAAAAATGGTATAATCGATGAGAGAGAAACGGAGATGATGAAAGTAAGATGGAATATTTATCAACTCCATTGGCAAATCCCGCGGGATTTGCAACGGGACATTCCTGCGTGCGGGAAGTGCTTCGCATCTTTTATCATACAGTAAACTTTCTGTCGTAAACAATTATATATACAACATTTTACTGAAGTAAACGATTCATATGCATCGTTTTCCACAATATTCTCTTCACAGAGAATATTGTATCGGTTAACATGGCATTTTAACGGTTAACGACAACATAATAAAGAGAAATATGCTTTGTCTTTTATTTTCTACCAAAGCAGCGTTAATCGTTCCAAATTATACTTGTGTTATATAATTCATTTGGTTAATCGTTGGAGATAAAATATAATTTAGTTATGAATTATATGATGTACATTTTAGAGAGAAAAGTTTAATTCTTTTCATGAAATGTAATTTTTGAGGTTCGCACTATCATTACTAACAGAACTGTTGCGTTACTTGTTACGCCTGTCACGCAATAGACTAACTGCATAAAAGCGCGCTTCACTTCATGTACGCCTTGGATTTGTTCACTTACAATAATGGCAACAACAAAAAAATGAAACTTTTTGGAGCATGAAAATGTTTTAATACTTTAATCTTTCTCCTTTACATTTAATGATTCCTTGTACACGTTTATTCATGGACGCTATAGTTTTGTCTATTACTTCAACGGGCAGGTCGTACAACGTATTCATTACTCTATCCTTAAATTGTTCAAATGTCTCTCGAACTATATTGCGAGCTATGTCGTCTTTACGAAGCTTCATTTTAAGCAGATGAAATACATTCTCGATTGGATTGAGGTCGGGACTTCTTGGTGGAATAGTTAGTTGTTTTATTTTATTACGTTTTAAAAGTGCTTTTACTTGTTTGCAATTCTGTGAAGGATCGTTGTCTTGCAAAAATAAGCGAGTTCCTTTCCCTGTTTTTTTCAATATCTCGTCAAAGTGTTCTTGTGCATAGTGATGAAATTCGTCGCCATTGAGTGAGGTGTAGGGATAGCAGTGCACTACGCCTTTTCCATACGATATCGCCACCATTAGCTTCAGAACTTTTCCACCGCTACCTTCCTTTGAACCTTTTGTCGTACACCCTTGTTTCAGTCCCTCGCTTTTCAATCGCCATATCCGTCCTTGAGCTGATCTCGCTTGGTCAGCTGGATTTCTTTTATAATAAATTCCAACTCCATCCAGGTAGAACTCGATTTTAGATGTCCACAAGTCGTCTTCGTACTTTTTCAATGTTGATTTTGCAAAGTCCACTCTTCCATTTTTGCCCTTGTCGGACATGAGTCCTTTCTTTCTGCTTTGTAGGTAGAAATAGCCATTTTGGCTCAACCAACGCCTGACAGTACGGTCTGAAACGTTTCTCAAAAGTCCCGTAACCTCGGCCAACCTCTTTGAACTGAATTGACCACCGTTCCGCCTCAGTTGGTGAAGTTGCCGTGGTAGAGCCCGTTGATCTCGGATAGTCAGTTTTTTACCACCTCGACTAAGTTTTCTGTCTTTCTTCTTTTTTTCGAACTTCTTCATCTGTTCACGTCCAATTCTATATATCGAAGCCCTCGATACACCTGTCAATTTCATTATTTCTTGAACTGACATGTGGGTGTGATTATACAAGTAGAATATGTACGCTTTTACACGTTCACTTAAAAACTTTGTCAACGCCATCATTTGCCTTGGGCGTCGAATTTCAGTCTGTCGCTAAGCAGCAGCAGCAGCAAAAAAAAAAATCCTTCTGCGCATTTCGCCTGCATGACGTTGTTAACTACCTCATTAGTAATCTGTTGCCATGACATCAACTTGTTCTGACATTGGGATTCCTGTGTTTTTACCACTTTGTTGATATTTCTGACAATTTTGTAAAAATACAATCTTGGACAACATGACTTGAGACTGCGTGCGCAAAAACGCCTATTTTTCATTTTATGCATTTTACGCTTTCTTTCGCATTTTTCTGACAAGTCTCCCCCTCCCCCCCAACTCAATGTTGTTGCCCGGATAGCAGCTATCCCAAGCGTGATTTCTAGACTAAAACAACATTGTTCTGGGGGGGAGGGGGGCAGCAACAGACACAAGACCAAAGAACGTACCAAAACTTGTGTTTTGTCTCAACTGTTCTGTCCAAGATTGTAGTCTAGTGGATAGAGGTTTTTTAAGATTGTCAGCACTAACGATCACGTGCATTCTGTCTTTTTCACTATTATTGAGCTTACATTTAGTCTTAACCTCAGATATGACGTTTGAAAAAACATTATCTAGAGCATTTAACGAATCCTTGATTAAGTTGTTTGAGCCCGTAACATTATTTAATTTCGCCCGAAAGGCACAACTATACGCTCCATAAGATTTAATCTGCCTATCAGAAATTTTCTCTAAACTAAAAGTAATATTTGTACTTTGTACTTTGGCACTGACAGAGCTACCTGTGTTTGTGCTGACAGCTCTTTTTCTTCATTGATAATTTCGTTCAGCAGAACGGTCACTCTTTTCTGTAAGGCAATGGCTCGGCTGAAATCAGGGCGCTGTTTCTTCAGTCCCCTTCCCACTTGCTTTAAAAGTCGCTTTTCTTTTTGTTGACTCTTTTTACTTTTTCGTTTCTTCGCTGACTTTGAACTCGTTCGAGCCATGATTCGAGAATGATTTGCTGAAATGCAATCGAGCTTTATAACTAGTAGTGAACCCCTCATCCCCCCCCCCCCCCCCCCCAGACAGCTCCACCATGTGCCCATTGTTCTGCATGTGCGGTGCGCCAAAATATTATTGCAACAAATAAATATGAAGACTTTTTTTTAACACAAATTACTTTTAATGAAAAACTTTCGAAACAATTTTTTTTTTACAGTCAAAGTAAAAAATAGTCTTACTTTGTTGATAACTAAAGCTGATCACAAAATTGTGGGATTGTTTACATCAAAACTTAAACTAACTGATACCATTTTGTTAGTGAATGAGGAAAAGTATTGATTCTAGTTAAAAAAACAGTTTTTTTGTTTTACTCAATGTTCAGTGGGTTCACTTTTCTCTTTTTTTCTTTCTTTTCAGTTTTCTTTACATCAGCTTTTCTCTTCTTGCTGTCGTCTACAACTTCTACTACGACTTCAGCGCTTGTTTCTTTTTCTGTCTGCACTTCTTTATCTTCAACATCTGAGCTGTTAACGATAGTCCATTTGGATGGTTTTTCGTCAGACCACTGAAAATATCTGCACTTTTCGCCTCTCTGTCCACATCTAAAGTATCCTCTGCCTGTTTTTTTTCTTCACTTTTTGAAACGCAGAAGGTTGCTGCTTGTCTGTGATTGCAGCGAGGCTGATCATTTCTGTATTGATCAAGCACTCCATCCATAAAAGCAGTCATATAATCACTAAAGCCCTCGGCCTTTGTAAAGAAGCCACATATACGAGCCTTGCATCTTATAAACTTCTCTTCAGCTTGGGACGTAAAGAGCTCTAAAACATTTTTCTTCTCGCAGAAGCAGGGATAGCAATCTAGTGAAACCATGATGTTCGGCTACAGAGGTAGTAGGTGCTGTTAACGTTGATTACAAGAGACAAATGATGCTCCGGTCCAAACTGACTTGCATTTTATAAGCAATGCACACACATGGCCATGAATGCTCAACAAAGGGTAAAGTTTACGATACGGGTGGTCGTATTTTTTTTACCTTTCAAAAATATGCCTAGAATTTTCGTTCTTTTATTGCTTCTTTTTGTACTAATCAGGGATGATACTTAAAAAGTAGCCCCTCTTTTCTGTAACACATTTTGTTTTTTTAATATAAGTAAGATTTTCAATATTGTAGTATTTTAATTTTTAATTTTAAGAATATATTAAAAACTTGTTAGAAAATTAGGTATTTCAAGCTTTCATATATGTACAAGCTTTATTACAGATATCAATAGACTAGTACAAATCAGTCCGGTTCATAACTAGATTTGGTAATATTTTGTAAACAGTGCTTCAACCAATCAGAGAGAGCCTTGCATTAAATTTCATGGCAAACATCAATCAACACCACTCAACATACTGAGATTCACATCAAATACATGATTGAATTACATAGTTTAAGGGTCAAGAAAGCTATTTTACTCCGGGTGATACATAATATTATTTATTTCCAGTATTGATCGTTACATATTTAAATCACAAGTTTACATATCAACATCATCTGTTCTGACAATTTATAGTTGTTGCAGTCCTCGCTCAAAATTTCATTGTTGACGTCTCGTAATTGTTTCATAATGCTGCCTATAATTCATGTTTGTAAGTCTGACTGCACAATCCAATAATCTCTGATTTCTTCCCTTTCTTGAGTTTTTCGAACATCTTCGTACAGTCATAAACATCTTAACAAGTGATAAAAATACAGTCATATCTCTCTGCTAGCCGTTGTGCTATTTCTCTGCTGCATCAAAGTAATGTAATAAGCAGAGACTTTCAGCAACTTTTTGTAACTAGTAAATACATTTGAAAATTGGAACTCGTGTTGTTCCCTTGTCTCATCAATACTGTCTGTGTGTCTGTGTTGCTACCGTTTGCTATATTGCTGGCTGTATCAGGTCTCTTCCTTTTCTTGGCTTCAGATTTAACACATTGGCATCCTTTATCTAAATCAGAGTCGTCCGTGAAGTAAATTATTTTTTCGACTTGTAACATTGACCTTCGCGCTGTGTAGAAGAAAAGCTTGCACGACACAAAGGAACTGCGGAAATTAGTCGTTTCTTTCTTGTCGTTAATATTTCAGTGATTCTGGAATTCTCTTACAAACACATCCTTACAAATCCTTTCTCTACTTTTTCTTGCTGAATGTCTCCCTTTCAGCGAAGTCGTACAAACAACTCGCCATCAGTTTATTAATCATGCATGTACATCCATTTCTGCTCGGGCCGGCTGACCTCCATTTCACAAGAATCAGACACTTCAAAGCGCTGGGCACTTCACTTTTATGTCGGGCACTCCATCAAAACAACTTTTTAACGATAAATCAACTCTTCTAGTTTGCCTTCATATGGGCGAAATTATGAGCAGAATGGGCAAAGATCCTTAAAATCACGTTTTAGCGAGTAAACACCAACGAGATGAAATAAGAAACCTTTCGAAATAATCAAGGAAAACACTCGAATATTGTAAATTCCACACTTTTGTTCACATCAATATGGCTGTTGGTTATAGGCGAATGAGTAGGCGTGCAAAGAGTAATGGGAAAGGGTCTTTATCAAGCCGTAAGGGACCAAAAATAGAGGTGCTCTTGAAAAAGTTTTGTCCGCCATCTTGTGACGTAGGCATATTACCAAATCTAGTAATGAACCGGACTGCAAATAGGTGTTGTAAAATAAACAGATGTACATTGTGTAATTAGACGATGATTTAGTTTCAATGACAACAAAATCGATCTGAAAGTATGTGCTTTTTTTGCAGGGTTTAGTAAAACATTGTTATTGAATTGTAGCTTGATAGAGATTGAAAATAAGTAACACATTTTTAGGTTAGAACATTTTTTAATTGTCTATTAGAACTCATATACCTGAACAGATTTTTATCGTACAACAATAGACGAAAGGGAAATTACAAATACAAAAAGATGAAAGTTTGTTTTATATGGTATTTTCCAGCTGTGAGGAAATTGTTATTAGCACAGCTGGTACAAAAAAACAAACAAAACGCACACTGTGTATCTGGCCTGTACTTTGTAAACTATTGAGCACGCTGGAACTTATGACCTGACTTTTGTCCAGGCTTGAAAACTATAGGCCACCTGTAGATGTTGAACATTCATGGAGAATAACTTTGTTCGCATATGAAATCAAAAAAAGAAGTAAAGATTATTTTTTTCAATTTAATAAAAAAATAGGCTTTTTTCATTCATATAAAAAGTATTAAAATATACGTATAAGTCCCCTATTGATTGTTATGTTTAGTTTAGTTATTTGGTTGATTGATTTTGGCGTCTTATAAAAAGCCGGCTATCATTACAGTTTTGTCATACCGTCCTCTGATTGAAACGAAGAAGATTACTAAGAAGATAATTAAACATTATGGAGTTTAATGAAAGTAAGTCTCAGCATTTAAGTTTAGTTTTTTTTTCATGGATCGAGTTGAATCAAAATCCCATGTTAATGATATAACTCATTTTTTTTTCCTCCTTTATATTCGTTTCCAGATTGTAATGGATGTGGCAAAATTGTTAATTTTCTAACCATTTCACAACTCTTACCATGCAATCACAGGATGTGTACTGATTGTACACTATTTGTGAAAGAGGTGGGGGTATGTGGAAAAACCACATGCTGGTAAGTAATATCAAGTACTTTAACCGTTTTTAAGGGTTTTTTTTTTTAAAAAAAAGGGGGCATGAAATAAGAGAGATAAAAATAAAAAAAACATTTCATTATTTCCACATAATGTTCACTACGAACCAAATTCAATCAATGATATCAGTTTATGTATGTTTTCGTTATCATTATTTTATTTTATTTTATTTGTTTCAACTAGATGTTTTGTAGATCGTATATATGTCAGGACTTTTGTGGTGCCACCACGTGCCAGTTACATAATAGCTAATAATTTTAGTCTATATGATTTTGTTCTTTGTCCGATAGACGACCACAATAGTCGCACAAAAAAGCAATTTTAATAAAAAGAACTAGTACTTTTTAACGCAACATCCTAAATTTTTGTTTTTTGTTCTTTAGGAGCACGCCCACACATCTCTTATCTGGGACGTTTGTGGACGTCGAGCCACCAGAGGTAATGATTAAGTCAGTATTTCGATCCTTTCTGTCTAATATCAATTAACACATATGTGTCTACCAAACTGTGTGAGGCTTTGTCAATATTTTATCTAGTTTAGTTATAAATTAAAGTTGAAATAAAAAATGCAAATTTTGTTGTGAAATTGGAGACTCTTGGTCATAACTCTCGAACGGCGCTTTTATTGAAAAAACGCTCACACAGTTTGGTAGACACATATGTGTTAATTGATATTAGACAGAAAAGATCGAAATACGATCGTAACTTTTTTAGATCAATTCGCCGAAGCGAAGACAGTCATTTTGAATTAAAAGTGTCGAATCTCCTCATACACGAAACTTTTAATAAAACAAATTACACAGACGTATTCTATGGCTATTTAGCTTTATAATGATGTATAAATCGTTGTGATATCATAAAATCTGACGCGCTAATGATTTTTTCCCCGAGACACCCCGCGAAGGTTTACTGTAACCTTAATCTCTACATTAATTGCTATTCTGTAATCTTATTAATTATTTTAATTTCTTTATGTTGTAGATAGCAGCAGCTGAACTTTAGTGTATTTGTGTGTAATTCAAAAACTGTAAAAAAAAATTGTGAAAAAACCTGTAAATATATGCAAACTGATTTTTTTTGTGAACAATAAAAGATATATTTGTTATCCAAAATATGGCTAGTTTATTAATGTGAATCAATCACTCTTTTTTTCTATTATTATCTATTCCATTCTTGAGAATTTCTTGTAGATTATCTTTTTTTACTTTTCCTGTATTCTACTCGGCTGTGAGCGAAAAATAATTTTCCTTTTTTCTAAGAAAAAAACTCTTTCAATTTTTTTTTCCTACAGCGCGGGGTAAGAAAAATAAATTCTTTCTTTTTCCTTTTATCCTCCCCCCCAAAAAAATAATTTTTGATAATTTATGCACCAAAAAAATTAATTTATACTAGTTTGTTTCATTTGAAAAGTGCGGTATAGCGGTGGTGTATAGTAGTGTAAGGCCTTTTTCAGCACAGTCGATTAAATGTAGGACTTCAAGATAGTTGCAGGCATTTCCATTAGTTAGAGTAAGAAAAGAAGCACAAAAAGCGAATATTAATTTAAAGCTTGCCATGTTCACACGCAAATTAAAAACCAGGAAAACCAGACAAAAAGTAGACATTTACAGACCTACCTTGTAAATTTCACACGATGACATATTCTGAACTCCATTGCAGTTATTTATTCTCTTCAAATGAAGCAAAAAAGGTAAGTTAGTTCTGAATACAAATGCTCTGGTTAATATTAACCATGTATACATTAAAATATAATTATCTTTTCCAAGAAGAAAAAACGGATTCTCCCCAAGTTATTCAGTAGAGCAATCCAACTTGTGTCAAATCCATAATTACAATGTAAGCGAAAAACGTAGAAATGCTATCACAATACAGCTTTAACTACGGGAAAAATCTACTAGAAAATCGTATTAGCTCTAAAGACCCTTCGTAAACAGATCAGTTAAATATTTACTTACATTTCGAAATTCAAGAGAGAGCCTGGTAAGTGTCAGACACATGAGTCCAAGGAGGGGAGGGGGAAGAATCTACTCCACAGGAAGTCCAGCCATCTGGGATCACTAGAAAATTACTCGGATTGTGAAAAAATTGCATTGTAAAGTATTAAATAGCGAATTACTACGAAAATACACTCATTCTCACGAGTATTTATGAAAATGGGTTGTTTTTCTTCTCTGCCGTCTATTAAAGTGAGGGATTTTTTGAAACAGTTTAGATGTGTTCTTGGGTTTTGTTCTAGTAAGATTATCATCAGTTCTGTTGATGGCAAAAAGAACGCAGAAAAAGCTGCTGGAAAAACTGTACTACAACGTGAAAGAACCAGGAAGTTACAGTGTCCCAGAACATTTTATCGTGTTGTCAAGAAAAAAAAGTAAAGATACAATTACAAGAAAACAAGTTAACGACTGGTTAAATGCACAGGATACTTACACTTTACACCGAAGAACTCTAAAAAAATTCAAAAGAAACCGAATTATTGTTGGCCGTATGGATGAACAGTGGCAAACCGATTTAATTGACATACAAAAAATTGCACGCTATAATTCTGGAAATCGATACATACTTGTGTGTATTGATATTTTATCCAAGTATGCATGGGGAGAGCCATTAAAATCCAAGTCGGGTAAAAGTATCATCGAAGGATTCAAGAAGATTTTTAAAAAGGGAAGAAAACCTCTTCTTCTTCAGAGTGATCAAGGAACCGAGTACTTAAACAAAGAATTTCAAAACTTTCTCAAGGCAAATAACATTCACTATTTTCACACAAGTAATGAAACTAAGGCTGCAATTGCAGAACGATTGATCGAAACCATAAAGTCCAAAATGTACAAGTATTTCAGTAGTAGAGAGGTACCGATATTGACTCATAACTCACTAGCCGTTCTCTATGGGGGAGGGGTGGTCTCTGGAATTATTGAGCTATGAGTCAGAATATGGTACCTCTCTACTACTAGGAGGGGAGGGGAGGGGAGGGAAGTGATGACGTCATCACCTTGGGAAAATCAATAGGGGAGGGGTGGGTCTATTTTTGAATGATCAAGATGATTCTATAGCTTGTTACTATATATAGAATTATTTTTTTTATTAAATATATGGATGATCTTAAAAAATATAATATAAAGTTTAAATATTATTTATGTGTTATTTGTAAAATGGCAAGACATAAAATAGAATTCAACGATTTGAAAACAAAAATTTGCAATTCTTGTGTAAAAATGATATTCAAATCATATGAAATTAGAGAATTGAAAGAAGATAATATATTAGGATTTTAATATTTTCTATTATATACAAGATGAGCCAAAACAACAATATCTTAGATTCGCCTGTTCCGTATATAAAAACTCCAATATTAAAACCACAGGTTTATAAAGCCCCGGTTAAACATTATAATGCGAAGAAATTACAGGATGTTGCGAAAAAGAAATTAAATAAATTTGCTGACTGGTTTTTGAATTTCATTCCAAAAGAAAAAAAGAAAATAGCTAATGAAAGAATTAAAAAGTTGCAATCTTCAATTAACAAGATATTCAATCAGCATAAAGTAACAAAGAAAGCATCTGCATTCAAGGGTTTTTTAACTTCTTATGAGATAAAAGGACAGGCAAAAGTTGATCCTAAGATTTATTTTCAACGGCATAAAGTTCAGGTTTTAAATCTTTTGAAAGAGAAAGAAAAGCCAGTTAAATTTAAAATAGTGCTTGAAGTCGAATTTAAAAAGAAGAAAATTTATACAATTTCATATTTTCATAGTGATATTGAAATCATAACTGAAACTAGTAAGTTAAATGAAATTTATGAAAGATTAATTGAACAAATTTTAGAGAAAATAGAAACATTTCAAAATATGGGCTCTGGATGGATTTTTAGTAAGGTGCTTTTATTAAGCCTTCATATTGATAAATTCAATCCAATTTCTGGAAGTTCATATATTCCTTTACCGAGGAAATTAGCTTTGAAAAGATCTATTGTTAATCCTAAAAATAAAGATTTAGAATGTTTTAAGTGGGCAGCGACTTTAGCAGTCATAAAACCTAAGGGAAAAAATAAAGAGAGAATTTCTAGAGAGTTAAAAAAGAACTCTGAAGAGTTGAATTGGTATGGTTTAACTTTTCCAGTTGAGCTTTCAGATATTGACACATTTGAAGAAAATAATCCAAATGTAAGTGTAAATGTATTTGGTTATAATGAAACTAAAGAAGAGGTTTATCCGTTGAGGATCTCAGAAACAAATGGCGAAAGAATAAATCTTCTTCTTATTTCAGATTCTGAAAAAAGTCATTATTGTTGGATTAAAAATATGTCAGGACTTCTTGCTTCACAAATTAATAATATACAGCATAAAAGATTTATTTGTTTACGTTGTTTGAATTCATTTCCAAAGCAGGAAACTTTAGATAAACATGAAGAATATTGCAAAGATAAATCAGCAGTTAAAATAAAAATGCCAAGCAAAGGTTCAAAGTTGAAGTTTAAAAATTATCATCATTCAATGAGAGTTCCATTTGTTATTTATGCAGATTTTGAATGTATAACAGAAAAGATAGAAAGTTCAATGGAAGATAATGATCATTCTTGGACAAATAAATTCCAAAGGCATAAACCATCTGGATTTTGCTATGCTGTTAAATCTACAGTTGAAGATTTGTTTCCATTAGATGTGGAAAGTTATACTAGTTCAAGTTCAAATGAAGATATCGGTCAGATCTTTGTTGATTCGATTGAAAATAAAGTTAGGGAGATTTATAATAAAATTTGGCATAAGAAAGTGGAATTAACAGAAGAAGATGATGGGAATTATAAAAGTGCAACTGATTGTCATATTTGTTCCCTTCCTCTTAACGGAGATAAGGTTTTAGATCACGATCATTTAACTGGTAAATATAGAGGTGCAGCGCATAATTCATGTAATTTAAATTATAAAATACCAAAACATATTCCAGTGATATTTCATAATTTATCTGGATATGATGCTCATTTGTTTATAAAAAATCTTGGCGTTTCTCAAGGGAAGATAGATTGTATTCCAAAGAATGAAGAAAAATATATTAGTTTTAAAAAGGAAATTATTGTTGATAGATTTAAAGATAAGAATGGAAAAGAATTTAATGTTAAAAGAGAAATCAGATTTATTGATAGTTTTAAGTTTATGGCTTCATCTTTAGATAAACTAGTTTCGAATTTGTCAAAAGATGATTTCAAAAATATGACAAAATATTATGGGGATAAGTTAGATTTATTATTGCGGAAAGGTGTATTTCCTTATGATTATTTTGATAGTTTAGAGAAATTAAATGAAACTAAGCTTCCGACCACTGAAGAGTTTTATAGCAGGTTAAATAATAAAAATATTTCTTTATCAGATTATGAACATGCTGAGAAAGTTTGGAAAAAGTTTAATATGTCAACTTTTAAAGATTATCACGATCTTTATATGAAAACAGATGTTCTTCTATTGTCTGATGTGTTTGAGACCTTCAGAGATGTCTGCATGAAGAATTATAAGTTAGATCCTTGTTGGTATTATACTTCGCCTGGGCTTTCATGGGATGCAATGTTAAAGAAAACTAAAATAGAATTAGATTTACTTCATGATCCTAATATGTTGTTGATGATTGAAAAAGGAATTAGAGGAGGAATTTCGATGATTAGTAAACGATATGCAAAGGCAAATAATAAATATATGAAAGATTATTCACCTAAGGAAGAAGATGTCTTTATAAAATATTTAGATGCTAATAATCTTTATGGTTGGGCAATGAGTCAAAATATGCCTTATGCTGGATTTAAGTGGATGGGTAAAGAAGATATTAAATATTGGCATAAACGTTCTTGTATTTTGGAAGTGGATTTAGAATATCCCAAGGAACTTCATGAGTTGCATAATGAATATCCCCTTGCACCAGAGCCTTTGATTGTAAATAAAGTTGAAAAACTAATTCCAAATCTGAAGGATAAAGTAAAATATGTAGTTCATCATTCAACTTTAAAGAAATATTTGTCTCTTGGTTTAAAAATTAAAAAGATCCACAGAGGTATTTTATTCTTAGAAAAGCCATGGTTGGCTGAGTATATTGATTTGAATACTCAGCTGAGAACTAAAGGAACTAATGACTTTGAAAAAGATTTCTTCAAGTTGATGAATAATAGTGTATTTGGTAAAACTATGGAAAATATAAGAAATAGACAGGAGATAAAACTTTGTAATAGTGAGTACAAGTTAAAAAGTCTTATAGGAAAACCAAACTATAAAAGGAGAACAATATTCTCAGAAAATCTTGTTGCTGTTCATATGAATTTGACTGAGTTAATATTTAATAAGCCGATTTATGTTGGAATGTCAATATTAGATTTGTCTAAAGAGTTAATGTATGACTTCCATTACAATTACATTAAGAAGAAATATTTTAAAAATTCTCCAAACTTGCTTTTCACGGATTGTGATTCATTGATGTATGAAATAAAGACAGAAGACTTTTATAAAGATATTTATGACGACTTAGAAGAGAAGTTTGATACTTCTGCATACAGCAATCATCCAGCAATTGATAAAAAAGTAAATAAAAAAGTCATTGGAATGATGAAAGATGAAACAAACGGTGTTGAAATAACTGAATTTGTTGGACTCAGATCAAAATTATATGCTTTTAAAACAGAAGAAGATGATGAAGTGAAGAAATGTAAAGGAATAAAAAAATCAGTAATAAGCTCTGACATTATTTTTGAAGATTATAGAGATTGTTTATTTACTGGAAGAGAGCAGTTAAGATTAATGAACAACATAAGAAGTTATAAACATGAAATTTATGCGGAGACAGTAAATAAAGTTGCATTATCTTCTAATGATGACAAAAGAATAATTTTAGAAGATGGGATTAATACAAGAGCAATAGGATATTTTTAGAAGATGTAAAAATAAAACATTAGATATATGGAACTTAAAGAATTTTCAAACGAAGAATTTAAACTCAAAGCAATGAAATATAAAGATCAAATCTATTTCAAAGCCAAAGATGTTGCAACTTCATTAGGATATGAAGATACCAAGAAAGCAATAGAAGCGCATGTATTTGAAAAATATAAAACAAAAGTTAAAAATATGAAGGGGGGTGATTCACCCCCCTTACATCCAGATACCATATTTATTAACGAACCTGGATTTTATCAATTAATTTTCTCTTCAAAATTAGATTCTGCAATTAAATTTCAAGAATGGGTATTTGAAGAAGTTCTACCTTCAATTAGAAAAACCGGTGAATATTCTTTTAAAAAATATCCAAGATCGATTGCATTTAAAATTGAAAATGAATATGATCTTCATACGAAAGTGGTTGCCTACATTAGAAGATTCTATCCCAATGCGCTGATATCTGCAGGACTTGGAGAACTTCAGGATACGTCAGAAAAAAGAATCTCCTCCTGGGCAAAAGGTTATACAAAAGGTCAACCTGATATAATAATTCATAATTATCATAAAAATTATACTGGTTTCGCTATAGAATTTAAAACGCCTACAGGAATGGGAGTTGTTTCTGAACATCAGCAAAAATTATTAGAGAAATATAAAAATAATGGTTATAAGACTATTATTTCAAATGATTATGACTTAATTATTATAGAAATCAATGATTATTTTCTTTATGTTAGAATTAAATGTCCTTATTGTAGAAGTGGATTTAAAAATAAACGTACTTTAGCCATTCATAAAAAATATTTTCACAGAATTACAGAACATTCTTTGGAGGAAGTTCAGTGTCTTCAGGAATAACCATTAATTCCTCTCTAACAAAGTTCCTCCTTGGTGCTCCATCAGAAAGATAATATAAAACTGGTTGTTTCTCTGCGACAACGGCTCTTACAATATCAAAAATTCCAAAACTCCAATTTGGATCAGTAGCTCTTTGGTTTTCGCCACCTTCATATTCTCCAGGCTGATATAAATATCTAACTTTTACACCAGCAGGCAATCGTTTTTCTTCTATGCCAACTGGTCTTTTATATTGCACATGCTTTTCTGAAACTTCTTTTAACTTTACAGCATCAACAGCCGCTTTACCTGTTATTTTTTTCGCTTTATTATTTATTGACTTTAACACATCAGGTAATCTTTTAACCCATTCTCGACTTCTATCAGTCATCAACATTTCTTGTGCATATTGATGAGAATATAATTTTTCTGCTAGAGTTCTGTTTACTCTTTCCACTATTCCTTGCGCTCTGTGATTCTTTGCTTCTGATCTTTGAATTTTAACATTATTTTTTTCCATCAACTTCGTCACTGCACCCATAAATTCAGTTCCCGGATCAACAATTAACGTTTCTGGATATTTTAATTTTCTTTTATATATTTTTTCAAATGCATTTGCTACGCCGGAGGAGTCTTTTGAAGTCAGTGCTTCAGCATCAGCATATCTGCTGGCGACATCTACTACCAGTAATACATATTTATATGTTTTATTTCCTACTGTATCATGAGTAAGAAATAGTAGATCTGACTGATGAACTTCATTCACCTTTTCAACATTCCAATGCCATCTGGGAATATAATTTGGTCTTGGAAGATATATTTGCCACAACGCTTGTTTTTCTAACCATTTTTTAACTTTTTCTTTATCGACGCCAGTGGCTTCTGCCAGAGGAGCAATAGCCTCATAGCCTTTCCAATATCCATTTGTAGAATAATAATGGTTTGAAAGTTTTTTATTTTCCATATATATAATATGAGTAATATAGCAGAAGTTTTAGATGTCAGTCGTGAAAGAAGAAAACCACTTGCACTAAAGGCTGATAGAACACTACATCGAATAACCTTCAACCCCAGCAGCGCGAATCCTGGCGAGACGCTTTATATTCATCTGCCAAAGTTGAGTGAGAATGTTGTCTTTGTTCCTGGCAGCGTTGGATTGACTTTTAACCTCGCTCTTGCAACTGCAGGACATGCAAACAACACTCTCGTAAACAATATTTCAAGGAATTTAGTAGCAAGAATGAAAGTTCTTTATGGTGGTGAGATACTTCAGGATACTAATAAAATGGATCTGTTTTCTACGTATAAAGATCTATTTCTTTTGAAAGCCGAAAGAGAAAACATGTTGAAAGAAGGAGTTTCATCAGCAAATATGAGAAAATTAAGAACAAGTGCCGGAGATAAAGTTACTTCAGACGCAAAAGAAGTTGCCTTGGCGGCTATTTATGGAACAAAATATAAAATTGCATTGAACCATCCAATCATTGATGACCATGGAGTGTTTAATCACAGAGCTTTGAATAATACATTGTCATTTGAAATAACTTTAGCAGAAAGTAAAGATATCACTATCACATCAGATACTTCAAAGGCTTATACATATTCACTTTCAAACATTGAGTTAGAATATCAGTGCATCTACAGCGATCAACTTGCGAAAAATGCACTTTATGCTTATGCCAGTAAAGGATTTTATTATGAAAATGTGCTTTTGCATAAGACAATTACAGTTAAAAAAGATAGTGATACAGTTATTAATGAACATATTAATATTCCAAGGAGAAGTATGTCTGGCATTTTAATGTTATTTATTGAACCATACACTGTTGGTGCAAGAGATTCTGAAAAGTTTGTTTATCCATCCTTAACAGAAGTTTCAGTTAATATTGACGGCATGCCAAATAAAATTTTTAGCAAAGGAATGAAAAAGACTGATTTTTGGGACGTGGTAGTTAGAAAAATGGGCGTGACAGATAACATAACTCAGAAAGACTTTTATGATAATAAGTTTGCACTGTGGGTGGATCTGAGAACTCATCCTTCAGATCAACTACATGGCGGCGGGCTGTTGTTGAATTCTACAAAAGATGGCGTAAAACTGGAAATAAAAAGAACTGCAACTGGAAGTGGAAATGTAAATTGTTATGTGTTTGTAGTGGCTGATGCAGTTATGGAAGTAGAAAACTCGAATTTGAAATCGATTATTTATTAAAATATAGATGGATGAATTAAAAAATAAAATTCCTTTTCACTGTATTATTACCGGGCCCACAAACTGCGGCAAGACGCAATATCTTATAGAAAAATTAAGAAGTACTTACAGATTTGTATTTGAAAATATAATTCTCATTTGTCCCACCTATGTTAGAAATAAAACTTACCATGGTTTTGCAAATGGTGATAAAAGATTTATAGTTTTATGCCCGCCTCAAGAAGAAGATGAAATAAATAATCTTTTAGAAGATATTGAAATAGTTTTCTCTGGCACAAAAACTCTTGTCATATTAGACGACTGTGCATTTACAAAAGATTTAAAACAAAGATCAAATAGATTTATAAGTTTGGCATTTAGCGGTCGACATCAAAATATTTCTTTATGGGTTCTCACACAGCAGTTGACATCTATTGCAAAGCCATTTAGAGAAAATGTGGCTTGCATTATTAGCTTTTTTTCTCCAAATAAGATGGCTAACCAAACTCTTTTTGATGAATTTGCTGGAGATCTTTCTCCAGAGATGAAAAAAGAATTTAAAAATATATTGAAGTCAGAAAAATATTCAAGAGTTTGTTTTTGTCTTAGGCATCCTTATTTGGCTTATGTTGAAATTCCTAGTATATAATGACATCCGTCTTAGAGCAGTTTGAAACAGAAGAAATAAAACTTCCCACAACCGTGGAAAAAAAGAAAAAGAAAAAAATAATTCCGGCTAATTCTGCTGAAGTCGAAGAAAAGAGAGAACAATTATCTATATTGGCTGTGTTGGGGACAATTGAAGAATATACAGGAGTAAAATTATCTCTGGGCGATGTAAAAAAATTATCCCCAGCAGACGTTGAAAAATATCATAACAGATATCAAGTGAAAATGGGAACTATGGTTTCAGGAAGTCTTGTAAATATGACCTTGGAAGGAGCAACTGAAGTTTTAAATTATTTTCTTCCCATTGATGACAAGAAAGAACTTTGTACTGATCTTAAGAAAAATGAACTTCTTAAACAGGAGCTTAACAGCGTGGCCGGCTATACCATTTTAAAAGGTGGAAGATTTGTAGCTCTGGGCAGCGGACTTTTACAAGTTGTTAAGCATTTAAAATTCTCTTCAGCTTCTGTTAAGCCAACTTCAGATTCTGTTGAAGAGCATTCTTAAGAATCTTAAGCATTTGTTAAGATGGATCTTAAGAAAAAAAATATATTATATATGTCATCTGATGAAAAAGTTGAACAAGAAAAAAAAATTGAACAAATTACTGCCGAGCCAGAGAAAAAGCCTGAAAAGGTTAAAGATCCAAAACGCGTTGAGGCTGGAAAACGATTGGTTGAGTACCATAAAAAAGCCAAAAAAGCCTTGGCGGAAACAAATGATAAATATAAAGATGATTCTTCATCTTGGTTCCCCGATATAAATTTTGCAACTATAATTGGTGTAGTTGGGATTGGTTTAACTGCAGTTGATTTATATTTTAGGCTAAGGAAAAATAAAAAAGAAGAAATTATATATAAACCAAAGTTAGAACCGATAAAGGAGAAGGAAGAAAAACCTGAGCCAGCCAAAGTTAAAAATAGGTTTTTTATGGAATAATAGACAAAATTTAAAAATAAATATTTTTTTATCTAATGCATATGTGTCGGTTTCGGTGTTTTTCAAATGTAAACTATTTATAATTTTCAGAAAAAAAAAATTCAAAGAATAATAGACAAAATTTATCTAATGCGTATGTGCCGGTTTCGGTGTTTTTCAAATGTAAACTTTTTATAATTTTCAGAAAATATATTTATCTTGCCATACAATAAGTACAAGATATAATTACATTTCCTTTTATAAATCCTTTTTTAGGATTGATGCGTTTAATTTGACCAAAATCCGGCTTATAGGTTAAATATTGAATTGGCCTTCCACAATGCCAGCAATTGGCGGCTGATTTTCTCATTTCTAATATATAATTTAAATCAATGAATTCCTTTTCATTATAAATCTTTTTCCAGAGATCATGTTTCTTATAGTTTGATAAATCTTCTTTTATTTCATTTATTTCTTCTGATTTTATTTTTTTTGTTCTACATTTATTACAAGTCTTCATAATATAACCATCTTTTTTAAAGTCATCAACTTCTTTAAAGCAATAACAATTAGAACATTTAATTTTATTACTATTATCTGGTTTTATTTTACCTTTCCTACAGCCGCTGCAAAGTTTAAATATACGTTCATTTAATATAAAACTATCATCTTCTTTTAAACAATGACATCTACTACATTTCTTCATTATAATATAAAAATCCTTAATCACAATGTAATTTTATGGAAATTATAAATAGTTTACATTTGAAAAACACCGAAACCGGCACATACGCATTAAGGATTTATTTTTTTTCTTTTAATATAATATGACAGAAAATAAAGCAGTTAAAATTGTAATGGACTCAGCTGTTATCGTTGGACTTTCAGCGGGGATTGGCTATGTAGCTAAGAAAATCCTAAAAGAAAATTTCCTCGGCGATCCCAGTTCAAATTTAGGTAATTATGGTAAACTTACTCTTGTAGTTGCGGCCAGTGTGGCAACAAAAGAATATTTAGAAAAACAAAAAATAATTCCAACAAATATATAAGATGGCAACCATAGCAGTAATGATAGCAGGAGCAGTACTTAACGCCACGGCATTCATCGGCGGATCATATTTAGGAAAATATTTAGATAGTTCTCATACAGATTTAGAGAGAATAAGGCATGATAAAGCATTAGAAAAATATCAGCATGACATGGGTGAATGGCAAAAAGAACAAAAAAGATATCAAGATTGGCTTGGACAACAATATTTAGAAAAGAAGCAAGCTGATGAAAATCTCCAGAGCACTGATGAAGCTTTTGTTCTATATAGTAAAGCGCATCCAGAATTTGCCTATAGATTGAAAAATAAACCCAATTTCAAAAATTATTATTCGCCATCTTCAAAACAAAAACAATATGAAATTTTATATGTGGCTGGTGGAATGTTAGCAGCGGGCTACGTAACTGCTAAATATTTATAAATATAATGGCTGAATTTGAACCTACAGATTTTGACCCAACAACTGAAGAAGGTCGTATAGATATAAATGAAGAAGTAGATAATGAATATGATACATTACTTCCAAGAGAAAATGAAACAGTAGACAGTTTATATTCTCGTTTTAGACTAAAGTTCGGAAGGGGATGGAGAAATGCATTTAATAGATTTTCAGATTTATGGAAAACAAGAAACCCCGGAAAACAACTTCCTGAATACATGGAATTACACAATATGGATGAACAAACTTCAACCTTAGATAAGCAAAGAGTTGAAACTTTACTTACAAAATACCCAGATCTTGATAAAAATCTAATTGACATAACAACAGATAGAAATGGAAATCAATTAATATCATTTCGGTCAAGCAGATTAAAGGGATGGACAAAACCTGAAAGACTTTATAATGAGGATAAAACTGTAAGAAAAAGTGTCGATGATAAAATAAAAAGTGGAAAATATAATGAAATCCCTACTGATCTTTTAATAATGGAAAATCAAAATGAAGAATTTGAAAATAAAATTGGAAGACGAGAAGAAGAAATAGAGAGAAATAATGAAGAAATAGCGTCAACTTCAGATCAAGATAGAATTAGAACACTTGATACTAGAAATCAGGAATTAGAAAATCAAAATGCAGCAGACAGAGAAACAATAGAAGAAAATAATCAGGAAATTGAGCAGATAGAAGAGAGAATGAGTTTAAGAAATAGAATAAAATATATTTTCAAAAAATATGGTTTTACTGTTGCTTCAATTGCAACCGCAGTTGCTATAACAATAGGCGTCCTCGTCAGTCAATTAAAATCAGGACTTTCATCAGTAGCAAAAGGTGTTGGCAATGGACTTAAAACTCTGGGTAAAAAACTAGGTGAAATATTGCCGGGCATGATTGGCGCAATAGCTAGTTTTATTTTTAAAACCGCAGGCCAAGTTGTTTCCTTTGTGGCTGAGCATGCTTGGCTATTGATTGTTGCCGTTGTGGCCTTCATGATTGAAAAAATGAAAAAATAAACTATATATGCAATTAACAGTAAAATCAACAACAAATAATTTTACAATCTATCTTGATCAACCACCGGTGGTGGGAAAAATATCTCTGCTTGGGGCTGTAATTAATTTTCCTTCTTCAACTATTCCATCAGAAATCTTCATTTATTGCGATAAAATAGATTCTGAAAAACGATTATACAACGGTAAAAGAGATACTTTATTTGCAGTAATCTGCCGCAGAACAGCCAATCAGATTTCCTATGACACCAAACCAAAAATATCTATACCATTGTCTACAACATCCGCTATTGGAAGTCTTACTTTTAAAGTCAAAGATGCAGATAAAAAAGATATAAACTTTTCTAGCATTGTTCTTGAACTTGATTTAATATAATGATAGCTGAAGATCTTACCAGTGAGCAAATAATAGAGAAAAATATAAAAAGAATAAATATTTATAGAGATTGGCGTTATAAAGTCATTCCTAATTCACCATATTTCAGACCTCTAGAAATTATCAGCGGCCCTAGTTGTATATATACCATTCCAAATGAAACCTCTAGCATTTTAATAAAAACTTTAACTTCTGATGATGATGGGCACAGCCGCATCCCTAGATTAACTTCAGATGATACTATAGATTTTGCAATTATATATACAACAGCAACAGGTAATGACAGTACAATTCATATTATGTTTTCAGTTGATCTATCAACTTGCACAAAATATAAGATTATTGATGGTCAGGGTGTAAAATATGTTTTTCCCATAAACCTTAGTTGGCCACTTTCAAATATAACAAATTATAAAAATATCAGAGTTTTTTATATTTGTATTAGACAAAGTAAAGGTAAAAATAAAGGTAATAAGATAAGCGTTATAGTTAATTATACTCAAGATATAGAATGATAGCTGAAGAACTGAATAGTAAACAAATAACAGAAAAAATTTTAAATAGAGCGGATATTTGGCGAGATTGGTATTATGAAGATATTAGAAAATCATCAGTGAGATATCCAAAAAGCTATACAATTGGCGATACCGTATCATGTTGTATGCTTGTATATCCAAATGAAACCTCTGAAGTCAACATTCATATTTTAACTTCAGACGACGATGGCGGCGGATTAAATGCTAATGATGGTCTTGCTTTCACACTTCAATACACTACAAGTGATGATGCAACAAACCCTAAAACCCATGCAATGTTTTCTGTTGATTTGAAAGATTATCCAAAATATAAAATTCGGAATAGTGGAATAACTAAATTTGCTTTTATTTTTCCTTTAAACAAAAAATTCAAACTTTCAAAAATACCAAACTATGAAAAAATTCGTATTTTCAATATTTCCATAAAGCAATCCAAAGGAACAGAAAAAGGTAATGAATGTAGTTTAATGGTTAATTTCACGCAACAAAATTAATTCCACAATAAATTTTTTCCAAAAATTTATTATATATAATGACCGACTCAATGTATCCAATTTTACCTTCCGCCGATGGAGAAAACTTTCGTCTGAATAAAGTAAGTATAGTTCTTTCACAACTTGATGACGAACTTAAACATTATGAAAAAGTTAGAAAAAAATATGCAAGAGTCCGATCCTTAATACATGGAACTGCAGTAATCAGCGGCGGATTATCAGCTGTACTAACTGCATCTGGCATTGGCACTTCACTTACAGGACCAGGAATTATTGTTGGCATTCCCTTATCAGCCGTTGGTGGTATTCTTGGTTTGGTTTCCGCAACTTTTGGAATGGCAACAAAAAGATTAACAAAAAAAGTATCAAAGCACGAGAAAACAATTCAACTCATTAAGTCAAAACATAATAGCATAGCTGATCTTATTTCAAAAGCACTCCGTGATAATTCTATTGATGAAAAGGAATTTACACTGATTATTACAGAGTTGGATAAATATGAAACTCTGAAAAATGAAATAAGATCTAGAGAAAAAAAAGAAGAACCCCAAGTCAACATAGAAAAGCTGAGAGAGGAAATAAAAAAAGAACTTCTACGACAGCTATCCACCGGAGTGAGAAAGAATTAACTTTCTCTTTTGATAGAACTCCCTATGGCGGATACATGTACAAACTTAGATTTAATAAATATATAGAATGAAGTGGACAGATTTTTTTAATCTTTGTAGAAATGAATAAACTTAAATATATAGAATGAAGTGGACAGATTTTAAAAGGAAATACCCAAACTACTCACGATTTAGATTTGGTGAAAATAAAAACGGAGATGTTGAATTTCTATTTAATGATGGTAATTATGATCCTTTCAATAAAGATGGAACTCTAAAGAAAACATTATATCACTTTCCTTCATGGAATGGGCATACTTATAAACCTGAAAATATAAATGATTTTTTATACACAAACGACAAACAAGCTTTTGAAAAAGCCACAGAAGAAGTAAATGAAATAGAATTCCCTAAAAAATACCGCTTCAATAAAAACGCAGATTATAAATTCCTCTCATGGAATTCTAATCCAACACATTTGAATTATTATTCTTTTAACGTTTATATCACGCCAAAAGAGAAAACAAATTTCACATTTAGAAACATATTTGACGACAGTGAAATAATATTTAAAAAAACTCCTGATGTTAAAAAATGGTTAGAAAGACCTAACCTATCATTTTGGGCACAAGCGCTGAATTTTGCCGTCTGGTGTGCTACAGGTGGCTGTGGCGTAAGTAGAGAAATGCTTACATCTGCATCACCTCAAGTTGATAGTTTTTATAAGTTTCACGTTTATTTCACTATCAGACGCATTTTAAATGAACTTCAATGTCCATTGCCAAAAGATAGACATTTTTCAAAATTTAATAATTACTATAACAAAAATGCTTTTGAGAAGTTAAAAACAGAATTCTCCACCGGTAATGATTTTAGATATCATGGCTCTACAGAAGTATTTAATGCTTACTATTGGAGTTATGGCGGTTTAGATCATGACAAATACATTCCAAACAAAATTTATCAACTACCAGACGAATGGGCAACTACAGACCATATGAATCATTTCAACATTGAGTATGTCTCCGATCCAAAAATGAAAAAGCAATATGAATATTTCTTTCCTTCTACATCAATGGGTTTAACAAAAGCTGGATTGTCTAGAATAAATCAATCTATAGAAGCATTTGTCTATTGTATTCTAGGCAGTCAAGTGCAAACAAGAAGCAGCATTATTGGCGATAGTGGCAGTGCACAAGAAACGCAAAAAGTATTTCTACAACTGTTTAACAGCTCTGTTGTTGAAAGCGATATTTCAAAATCTATCCAAAGATATCAATTCGCTCTACAGCAGGCAAAACAAAAATTAGATCTTGCTGTTGCTCTCGGGTGTTGGCTCTGTCCATCATTTTTAATTTTAAATAATTCCCCTATTATTGGTTACAATAACAAGTTGCAAAAAGCCACACATAATATGAAAATTGGTGTAAATAATATCAACGAAGAAATTATTCCTGTTGTTAAACATAATTTAGGCCCTTCAAAGAAAAAACATCTACTTCC
Organism: Diadumene lineata; assembly: GCA_918843875.1. Classification (NCBI taxonomy): domain Eukaryota; kingdom Metazoa; phylum Cnidaria; class Anthozoa; order Actiniaria; family Diadumenidae; genus Diadumene; species Diadumene lineata. The sequence goes on from OU974082.1 coordinate 6,169,130, forward strand.
AAAAGAAGAAAAACATGAAACAAAATCTCCTAAAATAGAAAAACCAATAAAAACACAGAAACCAAAAATAGAAAAACATGAAAACAATAAAGCAGCTATAATAATTATCATTGCTGGAGTGACTTGGTCTCTATTTAGGTAGATGTACAAATTTATATAATGGACTGTAATTGTGAAAACAAAATCTTAGACTCTGAAAATTATTTTTATTATTGTCAAGAATGTGGAAAAATATTTGATATTTGCCCAACTTTAATTTTAAATCCAGAAAACTTATTCAAACAAGAAGGCAGATCTGTCCGGCCATCCAAATTTAACCCATCCAAACATTTTAGAAATTGGATTTATTTAATCCTAGGTCGATCTCCATATATTCATCAAAGTATTATAAAAAAATGTAAAGATGATCTTCCCGATTCAAATATAAAACAACAAATATTTTCCATAAGAAAATCCTTAAAGGAAATTCGCAGAACAGAATTAAATAAATTTATCAGCGCAATCTGGTCTATGGCTACAGGAAAAAATCTTCCCACCGTGGATGGAAATCTTCTTTATAAAAGTGAAATGATATTTCTAAATGTGTTAAAAAATATAAAACATAAAAAGACATATTATCCCTATTTCATTTATAAAATCTGGGATCTAATCCTTCCACAGGAAGACCGTGAAATATTAGATTTTATTTATTTAAAAAGCAATTTTGTAATAAAGAAAAATGATGCAACTTGGAAAAAAGTTTGTGAACAAATGAATACTCCATTTAGAGAGACACCCCTCCCTTATTGATTTTGCAAACTGAGTCAGAAATAAATCATTATTTTTTTTACCACCCCTCCCCTATTGATTTTGCCAAAATGATGACGTCATCCCTCCCCTTCCCTCCTAGTAGTAGAGAGGGACCGTATTCTGGCTCATAGCTCAATAATTCCACATTAATTTTTTAATAATATTTTTTATTATTTTTTTAATATTTTTTATTAGTGTGGCTATAGTGAGTTATGAGCCAGAATCGGTCCCTCTCTACTACTATTTCACATATAAAAACACCCTCAATTATACAAATATTTTACAAGATCTGTTCTATAGTTACAACAATAGTTATCATTCTTCTATAAAAACCAAACCGAGTCTAGTAACTAAAGAAAATGAAGTTCATATCTGGCACATATTATATGACCATGATTTGATCGATGGTTCAATAAAATTCAAATTTCATGTAGGAGATAAAGTGCGCCTGACTAAAGTCAAAGGACATTTTGATAAAGGTTATACTACCAATTTTACGAATGAAATTTTCACAATATCTAAGCGTATTGCAAGAAACCCTCCTGTTTATAAAATCAAGGATTGAAACAATGAAGAAATAGAAGGAACATTTTATACAAATGAGCTCCAACTTGTGAAAAAATGAATCAAATACAAAGGTTGTAACAAAAAAGTATCATTCTTTTTAATCTTCCGAGTGCAATGGATGAGTTTCAATTTTTCCTGCTTCTCCCTTCCAATGCCTCTCTTGATATGTACAAGGACAACACTTTAACCAGTTATACAGTTCATCTGCCTGAGCCTATCTTATTAGAGGGGGATTACGAAGTTGGACTTCAAAGTATGATATGGCCTAAAACGTTTAACAACATAACTGAAAATTCTGAGCGAATTTATTATGAAATTCCTTCAGGCTTGTCTGATGGTATATTTCATACCAAAGGAAACTACAAATCTGTTTCAGATTTAATACTTCATATCAATACAAAACTGAAGGCTAAATTAAACGATAACATTCAGATAAAGTACAACCGTTTGTCAGAAAAAGTTTCTGTCATTGTTCAGTCTGGTTATAAGATTTTGTTACCTGAGAAGGTATCTCACATTCTTGGTTTTGGAGGGAAACAGAAAGTGATCACCAAATCACAAGAAAGTCCCAATGTCGCAGATTTAAATGCAGGTTTACAATGTTTGTATGTTTATGCAGACATTGTTGCTCATCAAATCGTTGGTGATACTAAAGCAAGGTTACTTAAAGTCTTACCAGTAGAAGGAAAGCATGGAGATTTAATTTATAAAACATTTGATGTTCCAACTTATTATCCTGTAGGAACAAAACAGTTTCAAGAAATCAAAATTGATATAAGAGACGATTCCGGGTAAAAAATTCATTTTATGCGTGGCCGTGTGGTAATCAACTTACATTTTCGTAGAAAAACATTCTTCTGATAGCATACCACAATAAAAAAGATGAATAGAAGACATATTTGTACAGAGACTATTATGTTACTCAAGCTCAGCAATTAGGTGGTGGCCCATTTTTTGCTGGTAGCCGTTTTCAACGTGGTTTTGGTCAGAGAGGTGGAGGAATTGGAAGCATTTTCAATAGCCTTCTTCGTAAAGCAATGCCGATCTTAACAAACGTAACTAAACATATTGGAAAAGTAGCCCTAAGAACTGGTGCTAACGTATTATCTGATGCCGCTACTGGTCAGTCATTTCAAGACTCTCTTCGAACTCGGACGAGAGAATCTAGAGCACAGTTGAAACGCGATGCAACAAATGAAATAGGAAAAATTCTTAATAACCAAATCGGTACTGGAAAAAAACGGAAAAAATCCCGAAAAGCAGCTAAAAAGGCTACACACAAAAAGAGAAAAACGTCCATCAACTCAAAGCCTATAAAGCGTAAGAAACATACAAAACGAGTCAGATCGCCGAAAACCATCAAGCAGAGAACATTTCAAGATATATTTGGTTAAACGATGGCTCTGATTCACCCACGCTCAGGAGAGTGTATGATTGAGGAACTTGATTTATTTTCTGTTGGTCCAACTCAGACTGGTGTGATTAAGAAGACAGATATTGAATATCAACCTATTTCTGCATTGAGTAGTAATTCACCTGTAGAGTTTAATGTACCGGGAACGGAAGACTATATTCATCTCCATTTTGTTCAACTTTACATATCAGCTAGAATCAAACACAAAGATGGAACAGATCTTGATGCTGATGAAAAAGTTGCTCCTGTTAATAACTTGTTGCATAGTTTATGGAAGCAAGTAGAAGTCTACTTTGGGTCAACTCAAGTATCTAGTTCTACAAATACTTACAGTCCAGAAAGTTATTGTAAGACTGTATTGAACTTTGGTATGAGTGCAAAAAACTCCCAACTTCAAACCGCAATGTGGTATGGTGATACATCAGGAAGTTTTGAAGATGCAAAACTTGGTAGCACAGGGAAAAATGCAGGATTCAAGAAACGCGCCGAACTTGTCAAGGAGTCGAAAGAATTTGAGTTGATAGGACCCTTGCTCTGTGATGTATTTATGATCCGAAAATATCTGTTGAGCTTCGTAGATCGAAAGATAAAACTTGTTCCAAATCCACCCGAGTATTTTATCATGAGGGACGAAACCAAAGAGTACAAAATTGATTTTACTTCAATTAAGCTCAAAGTGAGAAAAGTGAAAGTATCCAATCATGTGGTTGTGGCACACCAAGCAGCTATAAACAAGTCGCCTGCAGTTTATTACGTTCCCAGAACCACGTGTAAGTCCTTCACTATTCCTGGTACTACCCCGTCTCTTGTGAAAGACAACGTGTTCAATGGCCAGATCCCCAAACGTCTCATAGTGTTCATGACTAGAGCCGCCGCAACCAACGGGAACTTAAAGATGAACCCCATCAACTTGAAGTTGTTTGATATTTCGTCGATTGGTGTATATGTCGACGGAGAGCAGGCCCCTTGCAAGCCTCTCAAGTTAAGTCTTTCAGGAAATGACAAAAAGTTTCTGGAAAGTTATCAGACTCTGTTTACTGGCACTTCAAAATACCACGATGACGGAGGCAATATGATTACTCGTGCAGACTATTATGAAGGCTTTGGAATTTTTGTATTTGATCTCAGAGCCGATGGGTGTGACGCACTAGAGCGATTTGGCCTTAGACAAAGAGGAAACCTTTCAATTGAAATCACATACAACCAAGCATTGACTGAAGCCATAAACTTGTTCTGTCATGGAGAGTTTGAGAATATTCTTGAAATCGACAGGGAGCGCAACGTCTTGTACGATTATACGTCATGAACACGATACAGTTACAGCTAGTTATGGAAAAAGTTCCGAATAGCCGTAATAACTTTTGTGGTGTTTATGCTTCAGACACTTTACCAGATGTTATCGAACGATATCCGTGTGGATTGATCGTAAATACTGATCCACAACGTGAAAAAGGTTCACACTGGGTAGCTATGTACTTTCCATCAGAAGGCAAGGGGGAATTTTTTGATTCTTATGGATATCCTCCCGAGTTTTATCAAGAAAGCTTTAAAACATTCCTCGAGTCACACACACGATCATGGATATATAACCATCGAACTTTACAAAGTCTGAAGTCAAGCTCGTGTGGACAGTTTTGTCTATATTTTATCATAAACCGAAATCATGGAAGATCAATGTCAATGATTGTAAACTCGTTTAGTAAAAACTTGCTTTTCAATGATCGCATCGTCAATGTATTTGTTCGAGGATATCTAAGTCATGTAAAACACAATTTTCACCAAAGAAATAGTCAAGTAGCTTTGTCTCGCATGCAAAATAAGAAACTACAATAAAACAACATATATGTTAATGTTAAAGTTGATTTTATTGAATTAAAAGAATCAAACTACTACAAATGTTTTTACTTATTTGTTTGCTTTAAAACTTGTCCCAGTTGTCAGAAAGACGCTTGGATTTGTTTCGTCTAGGCCTAGGTGATTTTAAAGATTTTTGGTTAGTATGAGAGGCTGTAGAAAAGAGATAGCTTTCTTTTTCTTCTGGAATTTCTTTTCCTACATCAATAAGGCTTCGGCGTCTTTCATTACGCATGAGATATCTTGGCATATTCATCTGGTCGAGAGTTTCTGTAAACTGTTCCCAACCTTTTGGATTGAAGCGTTTCCTTGATTTGAGCTGATCATTGATCAAATCAATGATGTTAGAACCCTCAATTGGATGCCCGTTTATGGAGATTTCCCCTCTTTCATTCCATGATACTAGTTCACGGTCGGCTTTAAGCCTATTGATCATTGTCCGCACTAAAGAACTCAAGTTCTTTGGAACAGATTGCAAAATTTCTTCTTCAGGCAGAGAGGCTTCATGTTGTTGCTGCTGTTGTTGTTGCGTTAATGATAGACTGTTATCATTGGCTGCAACATTAGTGTCAGAAGGGTGGCTGTATTGATGAATTCTAACAGTAGGAATATATTCTCGTTGTTTTTCGTGCACATCAAGTAGTCTTTGGAGGCTTTGATTATATTCTTTAACTTTTTCGTCTACTTGTTTTGTCTTATCTTGGAGAATATCGTCCATCTTTTTATCGATTCGTATCATTGATTTTGTTGACGGCAATGTCTGTATGTTTTCCTTCCGTTCCAAGGCATCCATTAGCTCCTCATGAACTAATACCATTCGTCTAGTGTACTTCATTACTTTTTTGAGAAAAAGAGGTTTTGTAAAAGGGAAATCGCTGGAGGTAGCAGACTTAATAGTAGTGATCCACCACTCTGCACCAAGTGGCGTTTCTTGTGCTTCAAAGATACTTGACGGTCTGCTAGAGTTCTGAGTTGTTTCTTAAACCTTCGCAGTTTTGATTTCTGAGCAGGTGTCAAATGTACAATGCCTTTTAAAACATTGATTGCTACTTCTGAGAGTGTTAAGATTAACTCTTTATCACAGTGTGCTAATAGTGCCGTTCGCTGTTTTTTGTTGCATTTCGTAAGAACCGTTAGAAAATCGATATTTCGTCTCACCCGATCTGACATTTTGACAAAAATGAGAATGTAAAAGCCTGTTTCACTATTTTATGTACGCTTAACATAAACAATGTTTCTTTCGTTAGGAAATATATCGCTGCGAAGCCGTAAATGTGTAGGTGTTGATGCGTGCATGTCGAATAACAAATAACCATAAGTTTTGTTTGTTGCGTCCTGAAAACTCTCCATTGCATAACATCGGTCGTTTTTTCCGTAAAACGCTTGTTGTACTAACGTAGAGATACCCAGTGCATCGCGACAGTTTTTAAATGCAAAGATGTAGTGGCAATTTAGTGAAATGGTTCGAGAAAACTTTCCGCGAGGAAAGAGATTCTGGACAATATAGATGACTGTGATATTTTTGTGATGGGAGTGTTTCGTCAACAACTCGGACATACGTTGATCGTTTAAGCACTTATCCATAAGATCGTCAATCACTAAGATTCCTGGTTCGCCTCGAAAAGTATCCAGAACATCACCGGGAAATCCTTCTACAAATTCAATGTCATTGATATCATCGAGAAATTTTGCAAACCCTTGTTGATATGCCCCATAACAGTAGACAATTTTATTTATGTCTTGGTCAAAAATGTCTTGCCTGTTTTCAAGTAATCTCTGCGTAGGACCCGAAATCAAAATATTAGTGGGTGTCTTAATTCTGGGGTCTGTCATGGTGAAATGCAAGTGCGAAAGTGAATGAAAAAAATAATGATGACCAAACTATAAACAATTTTGTTTAGGTTTAAATACGTTTATTGCTACAAAGAAAACATTTATACGAAGTGGAAATTAAAGTGCACTAACTAATACATTTATCAATGCTACAAATATTCGCCTAGCCACTTTTCGTAAGAATCAATTACCATACTCCTAAATTCTTCCATTCTTCTGCTGAAAATTTCAAGTCTACTGTCCTTACATTGATAACGTAAGAGTTCAAGTCCATTTAACGGAGAATCTAGTTCTTTGTCAGCATATTTCTTGAGAAGTGCCATTACCTCTTCTTCGTCAATTCTCTCCACAGCATCCTTTGTATATCGTACAACTATGGCTACTGGATCTGGTACTATACAATCATGATGAAGTTGAGACGGGTCAGAGATTTCACATGCTTCACAACGTTCCATGTTTAAGTTGGATAATGCCCAAGCGAGTGAATTCCAGTCGGCATACGCTCTAAGCATCAGTTTCTCAATTTGTTCCTGCCTTGATGTCAATTCTGGTTTTATCTGTGGAATAGTTTCTTCATAGGATGGCAGTTCTAAACTCAAAGGCTGACTTGGAGGTTGACTGTCTGACAACCATGAGGTAACGAAGCTGTTGAGCTCTCTGTCCTTCACATAATCAGAGAAAGCCAATGCAATATCTGATGAAAAACTCGAGAATGATTCTCCAGTTTCTAGAACTTCAAAATTGTTTATGTCGATAGCAGTTGTAGGTTTTCTGACAATGGTCAAATGTTCCACCGACATTTTCGCTTCTATCCTATTCCTCAGAGCAAGTGAAAGAAACAATTGTACCTTGCACTTTATAAAACGAACCCGCGCCCGCAATTCGTTTGGTTACTTGTTACGTCATAAGTGTCATGAGTATTGAAATCTCGTCGTTAGAAAACCTGTACTTGAGTGTAGTAGCTGTTCATTTTATATTCTCTTCGTACAAGCAAACGTATCGTCAACGATGAAATTGAGAAGTGGAAAAACACTCTACCCCGTAGTCTTCAAGCACAAAGGCGCACAGACGTTGGGAGAGAAACATACAGAGATGATAGTGAAAACAACAGTAACTGAACCAGAGATAAATCTCGAGAGAATGAAGGCGTTGAAGACTTCCTTCACTTCGCTGTTCTATCATTGCTGCAAAAACATTGGATAAAAAGAATGGATAGACGAAATCGAGCGTACCAAGGGAAGAAAGGTAACCGTTGATGAGTTACTCAATTGGAAAGCAGACGAATCTTTTTGGAAAGAAAACTTCCAAAAGACCTGGTTCCGGGTACAAAGAGAGGTCCCACCAACAATTTTGTTGCAAGCCTTCGACTACTTCATTGCCTATGAATATGACATCAAGTCAGATCATCCAGAAAGTGTAATAATGAAAGGTCTGGTAAGAAATTGCATCTGTGATCTCTACTACCAAAACAGTAGTGCAAAACTACTTGAACTGATGTTTGAACAAAATCAGATTGATGTAGACTACAGTAAAAAAATCTACCTCCAAGAGCTAGCCAGTGATCTTGCATCTCAAGTCGTCAATCCACTGTTCAACAACCGTCCTTGTCTATATACTTGGGAACAGTTCTTCAAGAAATCCAACTCAAGTTGCTGCTTAATCCCAAACATCGAAGGTGGAAGGACTGTAATCAGATCTTCGCTAGTTTTCTGTAACTTTGCAATGGGTTCTGTTCCAAAATATCACTTCATGATCGTCGAGACTCGTGAAAAGTTTTCAAGTCCAGAAAAAGATCCGGAGAAAGCTTTCTTCATACACAGAAAACTTAAAGTTCCCATGTCTTGTTCATTACAATCTCAACAGGAACATTAGAACTTTCTTTTTTCTCCAACTTTATTACTTTACTTGTATCGTTATTTTTTCTTAATAAAAATCTTTTAAACTCCACTCCTGACTTGTTTTCTGTCTAGTAGCCTAAATCTTCACAACTACCCTTTTGAATTTTTCTCGGATACCAAAAAACAAAATCTATGATAATTTATTCAAAATTTTTCAGTTTGTTGCGACCCCCAGCTCCCGCAAAAGCGTACCCAAAGAACAGGATTAGTAGTAAAATACCTACGTATACTTCGTTTAGTTGTTCCAAAATGAACGCTAATAACAACAACACTAGTAAGTGCAGCAGCAAAAATTATCTATTTGCTTTGATTATCCAATTTAGAAAGTTTGTCAAACAAGTAAGAATTTAGCTGATGCACTTTTTTTGTTTCCTTTATTCTCAGGCTGTCAGCGTTGTGGTTACAACACCAGCAAGCTGTTTCACCTTGTGCCATGTCGGCACAAGGTGTGCCTAAGGTGTGACGATTGCCAAAATCATCTTACACCTCGATGTATTTCTGTGCAGAGGTTGATAAGGCAGTGTATGCGGATCCCACCTTGCCAGCGGAAGTGCTGGAGGCACTTTTGAATCAATGTAAGTTGAAACATTTATTCTTAAAACAGAAACAGAACCCTACACAATATTCAGTCAAGAAACATAACTACATTTAAAAGTCACCCCTTTTTTATTATTTATTGCAGGATGAAACAAACGATGAAATAATTTTGTTTAAATGTAAATGTATTTTTTTGTCAATAAAATGTATTTAAATGTTACTCGTGAAACACTTATTGTGTAGTTGGAAATAGGGAGAATAGGGGTTTTTGTAAGTTGAACGAGAAAAAATAAGTATGTGATTCGAGTGAAACTGAAACAACAGAGTATATTGAATTAGTTGTCACGTTTTATTTAGTTTTCGATAACCAATACTTTTTTATTACAACGAATTATCATGTTATACACAATAGCTTAAAAATAAACATATCACGAGAAAAAAATTCGGCATACGAGCGAATTTTTTTAAAGTATCTAAAAAAAGGAGATTCATAGTTGAAATTGATGAAGTGCAGATTTTTATGATATGATTCTATGAAATAAGAACTAATAAATCGTGGTCAAAACGTATAGCTTGAAGTCCTCCTGTTTACACTATGAGCATGTTATGTCATACAGTCCTCTGATTGAAAAGAAGAAGATAGAACATTAGACCAGAATAGAACATTATGGAGTTTACTGAAAGTAAGTCTCAGCATTTAATTTTAGTCTTTTTTTCATGGAGTGAGCTGAATCAAAATCCCATGTTAATGATATAACTCATTTTCCTCCTTTACATTCGTTTCCAGATTGAAATGGATGTGCTAAAAACGTGAATTTTTTAACAATTTCTCAAATTTTACCCTGTAATCACATGATGTGCACGGAATGTGTACTATATGAGAGAGAGGTGGGGATTTACGGTAAAACCACATGTTGGTAAGTAATATCAAGTACTGTAACTGGTTTAAGAAGGCTTTAAAAAAAGGTGTTTGAAAGAGAGAGAAAAATAAAAAACACCATTTCATTATTCCAAATTAATGTTCACTACGAACCAAATTCAATCAATGATATCATTTTGTGTATGTTTCTTCGTTATCATTATTTTTATTTTATTTTATTAGTTTCAACTTGATGATTTCTAGCTCGTATATATGTCAAGACTTTTGTGGTGCCACCATGTGTCAGTTACATAATCGTTTTTTCCAATATAACTTTGTCCGATAGACGACCACAATAGTCACACGCAAAAACAATTTAATTAAAAGAACACTATAGACTAAGTCTATGTTTATTTAGCTAGTTGTATAAATAATTTCACTTAAGTGATGATAATGTAGAGAGCAAAACAGTATACCCCATTCACCTTCAAACTTTGTTAGCTTTTTTCACAATCTCTCTGTTTTTGGTAGAATTGAATAAAGTTATAAAAATAGCAAAGTGTTACTACCAGTTCAAACATCACAATCTCTACTGTTGAAAGTTTCCCAAGAATATACCATGAAAATTGAAATCCAGTACTTCTATGTTGTTTATCCATTACATGTTACACCCCAACAAAGAGGTGTTTTTTTTTCTTCTTTCAAAAACGTGACCTCCTTTAGATGTCATTTTTCAATATCTTTATCAATGTTTGTATAACTTTACAATGTACAAACATCTAAAATGTACAAACAAGAACAATATAATGTCAAAATATAAGGATAGGTAAGAATTTCTTTTAATATATTTATTATTATTTTGATTTTTTGTTTTTACTGTTTTCATTGATTGCATATCTATCTGATAAAATTTTCTGTATTTGTGATAGGTGGTGTTACGAAAAAGCTTTTGATTGTCAAATTGGTGTACACGGATTCACTGGGAATCCATGTTATGCCATGAAAGTAATCGAAACTTTTAATGGCCAATTAATTACGGCATTCCCAATTTTCTAAAAAAAAAGCAACAACAAAAGAACAAAAAAATACAACGAAATGAAATTATAAAAAGAAGAACATCAGGTGAGTATCTACATTAATAATCGAGAATGTTTTCGTAAATCTGAATCCTTTTAATCAAACAATGAAATAGCGCGCTCATTTTGAATTTGGCGCGCTTTTCTACTTCATGAAGTCTCAAAGCAAATTCAAGATAATCTATTTATTTATTTCACAATTCTTCTTGTCTCTCTTTCAACATTGTTTTCTATGTTTATTTCCAATGGCAAGTTAGCTACCTCATCATCATCAGTACAACTTGTATCTTGCATCAATGTTTGTTCATCTTCGTTTCTATTATCGATCCAGCTATGATTCGCGTCTTCATTAATAGCATATTGTCTTTGATAGATTGGTCTTTGAGGTGGAAGAATGTTCTCTGCTGATAACTTTGAATCAATGGTTTCTTTCAAATCTTCAAACACTTGCAAGGTGAGGGATATCTTTGAGTTCCCCTTTTTAATAGTAATTCTCAATCCATTGTCGCCAAAACGTATTCGATAACGAGGACCACTGGAGTTCATTTTGATGAATAGAGATATGTTGAGAGAACTAGAAATTTAGAAACTAAAAACAGTACTTAATTAATTAATCAATGATTTTAATTTAATATGACATCATCTTCTAAATTGAATCATTGATGTAATCTAAATTAGGTCTAATAATTTAATATGACATCATCTTCTAAATGGAATCACTGATGTAATCTATTTTATAGGTGGATATAAAATCAGAGTTATCATACATCGTATATCATTCTTCATGAACTACAAAGAAAATGGAACCATTTCAAGGTCCAGATACAACTGAGGAAGATCAATCATTTTTACCAGATTATGTGATAAATAATCTGATGGACCCAGAGATAGAGAAATAACTTTTATAAGAGGTGAGATTTCTCATATGATGGTAAATGAAAATTTATATCATTATTAATACGTGTGATAATAACCAGAGTATTTTTTTTCTTCAGGTGGAAATCAATTTAGTAAAAATGTAGGAGAAAAAAGAGAAAACGTAGAAGAGGATTATGCTCATAATAAAAAGAATCGAAGAGAATCCAAAGTTGGTAAGTGTTCATTCAATTTATTTTCCAACATCACAATCTCTACTGTTGAAAGTTTCACTTATGTCAACATAATAACGACAGGGAGATCATGAAACATTTACTGTTGTAAACATTTTCCCAAGAAGATACCATGAATTTTGAAATCCAGTACTTCTATGTTGTTTATCCATTACATGTTACACACCAACAAAGAGGTGTTTTGTTTCTTCTTTCAAAAACGTGACCTCCTTTAAATGTCATTTTTCAATATCTTTATCAAAGTTTGTAGAACTTTACAATGTACAAACATCTAAAATGGACAAACAAGAACAATGTAATGTCATTGATGTATTGGTATGAAATTGTCAGCCTGAACTTTGTAATTAAATTTGTTGGTTTAATTGGTTCATTAAACAATGGAAAAACTAACAGAAAGCCCTGTAAAAGAAGACAGTGACGACAATGACATCAGTTTTACAAAAATGAACCATGTCCTAGGGACACATCTAAAAACTGGGGCAGAACAAAAATCGTTTTTTTTAATAAAAAGAATGTCAGATCGCTAATCAAATTCACATTAAGCGATCCGGATGTAAGTTACCAACATCCAAAGTATAAGGATAGGTAAGAATTTCTTTTAATATATTTATTATTATTTTGATTTTTTGTTTTTACTGTTTTCATTGATTGCATATCTATCTGATAAAATTTTCTGTATTTGTGATAGGTGGTGTTACGAAAAAGCTTTTGATTGTCAAATTGGTGTACACGGATTCACTGGGAATCCATGTTATGCCATGAAAGTAATCGAAACTTTTAATGGCCGATTAATTACGGCATTCCCAATTTTCTAAAAAAAAAAGCAACAACAAAAGAACAAAAAAATACAACGAAATGAAATTATAAAAAAGAAGAACATCAGGTGAGTATCTACATTAATAATCGAGAATGTTTTCGTAAATCTGAATTCTTTTAATCAAACAATGAAATAGCGCGCTCATTTTGAATTTGGCGCGCTTTTCTACTTCATGAAGTCTCAAAGCAAATTCAAGATAATCTATTTATTTATTTCACAATTCTTCTTCTGCAATATTATATATTGCCTTTTTTCTCTTTCAACATTGTTTTCTATGTTTATTTCCCATTCGAAGTTAGTTGAATATCTGCAGTCGGTGTGTTTTTGAATATCCACTGTAAAACGAATAACGAATGCTTTTGCACTGTGGGCAATTAAAGTATAATTAAGATGTCTTTCGCTGAAAACAAATGAACAAACTTCGTGCAATGTTTTCCGTCCTTTAAATATGAACTGTTTACCTTTGAAATTCTGAGCAATACAAAAATTTGGAACATGTTCTAAGCTAGATTGTTCTGTCTCAAATCAAAAAACAGTAAATTTTCTGATGGAGCATGTGGTTCCTTTTCTTGTATGTAACAAAGATGACCTGGAGAATCAAATTGTTTACAGGTCCAACATCTATATTCTCCGCAAATGTGACATTCTTTTCGATCCGTGTTAACGATAGCATTGCATTCCAAACATCGAAAAAACATTTGACATTTTGATCTTATTGATTTGCCGTGCTTGTTTTCTTCTTTTTTGTGGTGTTCAAAGCAGGAATGTCAACGACAAAATCGCTGACACTTAGGACACTCGATCACCTCCTTTTCTTTCAGACAAATCCTTCGCTTACACAGTTTGTATGAGTTATTGCACGAATGGCTATTGTATTCGTTGTAAAATTTTTGACACTGTAGAAACCGTCATGAAATGACATTATGTTTGACTGCGTCGTAAATTAAAAATAAACATATCACCAGAAAAAATTTGGCATACGAGTGAATTTTGTTAAAGTATCTCAAAAAAGGAGATTCATCTTTGAAATTGATGAAGTGGAGATTTTTATCATCTGATTCTATAAGAAATAAGAACTAATAAATCGTGGCCAGGAATATATATATTTTTTGATAAACACAAATTTATATCTATTGGATGCTATGGAATGTAAATAAAATTTGAAAGGAATTTGATAGATAACAAAAAATCAATGTATACCAGACCACGTAATAATGATACATGTTATGAGATCTAAAAAAGAGCATTCATTACATCATTAGTCATCTATACGATTAAACTTAGCACTTAACCACTTTTACATTTTCTTCCATTAACTAAAATTTTGAAGAAAATATTATTCAACCTTCACTCCATAACTCAAATATGACAACCAGGGCCGGGGACGGGGTTAAACAAAAACGTGAGTACAATGAAATAACAAAATACCTACGTATACTTCGTTTAGTTGTTCCAAAATGAACGCTAATAACAACAACACTAGTAAGTGCAGAAGCAAAAATTATCTATTTGCTTTGATTATCCAATTTAGAAAGTTTGTCAAACAAGTAAGAATTTAGCCGTTGCACTTTTTTTTGTTTCCTTTTTTCTCAGGCTGTCAGCATTGTGGTAACAACACCAGCAAGCTATTTCACCTAGTTCCATGTCGTCACAAGGTGTGCCTAAGCACAATGTGTTTAGGCATCGTGAAAGAGTTGAGGCTATGCCCCATTCACGGATGCCAGTAAGTCTTATCTTATTGTTCTTTTAATTTAGAATTTCAGCTAGTATTTTTTGGGGATATGTGTGTGTGTGTGTTTACAATAACAATGGTAAAAATTGTGTTTCATTGCCAACACCGATAAAATGCGATGATTGCCAAAATCATCTTACACCTTGATGTATTTCTTTTTCTTGCGCAGAGACCGATAGGGCAGTTATTACGGACCCCGCCTTGCTAGCCGAAGTGCTGGAGGCACTATTAAATCAATGTAAGTTGAAACATTTCTTCTTAAAACAGAAACAGAACCATACACAATATTCAGTCAAGAAACAATACTACATTTAAAAGTAACCCCTTTTTTATTATTTATATCACGATGAAACAAACGATGAAATAATTTTTTTTAAATGTGAATGTATTTTTTTGTCAATAAAATGTAGTTAAATGTTACTCGTGAATGACTTATTGTGTAGTTGGAAATAGGGGGATAAGGGTCTTTGTAAGTTGAAGAACGAGAAAAAATAAGGATGTGGTTCGAGTGAAACTGAAACAACAGAGTATATCGAATTAGTAATCACATTTTATGTAGTTTTAAATAACCAATACTTTTTTTTATTACAAAGAATTATCATGTTATGCACAATAGATTAAAAATAAAGATATCACGAGAAAAAAATTCGGCATACGAGCGAATTTTGTTAAAGTATCTAAAAAAAGGAGATTCATAGTTGAAATTGATGAAGTGCAGATTTTTATCATCTGATTCTATGGAATGAGAACTAATAAATCGTGGTCAAAACGTAAAGCTAGAAGTGCTCCTGTTTACACTATTAGCTTGTTTTGTCATACAGTCCTCGGATTGAAAAGAAGAAGATAGAACATTAGAACAGAATAGAACATTATGGAGTTTACTGAAAGTAAGTCTCAGCATTTAATTTTAGTTTTTTTTTTTTCATAGAGCGAGCTAAATCAAAATCCCATGTTAATGATATAACTCATTTTTTCTCCTTTATATTCGTTTCCAGATTGAAATGGATGTGGTAAAAACGTGAATTTTTTAACAATTACACAAATTTTACCCAGTAATCACAGGATGTGCACGGAATGTGTACTATATGTGAAAGAGGTGGGGTTTTTCGGTAAAACCACATGTTGGTAAGCAATATCAAGTACTTTAACTGTTTTTAAGAAGGGGTTTAAAAAGAAGGTGTTTGAAATAAGAGACAGAAAAATAATAAAAAAACACCATTTCATTATTCCCAATTAATGTTCACTACAAACCAAATTCAACCAATGATATGTGTATGTGTATATTTGTGTATGTTTCTTCGTTATAATTATTTTTTTATTTTATTAGTTTCAACTAGATGATTTCTAGCTCGTATATATGTCAAGACTTTTGTCTTGACATAACAACAACACTAGTAAGTGCAGAAGCAAAAATTATCTATTTGCTTTGATTATCCAATTTAGAAAGTTTGTCAAACAAGTAAGAATTTAGCCGATGCACTTTTTTTGTTTCCTTTTTTCTCAGGCTGTCAGCGTTGTGGTAACAACACCAGCAAGCTCTTTCACCTAGTGCCATGTCGTCACAAGGTGTGCCTAAGCACAATGTGTTTAGGCATCGTGAAAGAGTTGAGGCTATGCCCCATTCACGGATGCCAGTAAGTCTTATCTTATTGTTCTTTTAATTTAGAATTTCAGCTAGTATTTTTTTGGGATATGTGTGTGTGTGTGTGTGTTTACAATAACAATGGTAAAAATTGTGTTTCATTGCCAACACCGATAAAATGTGATGATTGCCAAAATCATCTTACACCTTGATGTATTTCTTTTTCTTGCGCAGAGACCGATAGGGCAGTTATTACGGACCCCGCATTGCCAGCCGAAGTGCTGGAGGCACTGTTAAATCAATGTAAGTTGAAACATTTCTTCTTAAAACAGAAACAGAACCATACACAATATTCAGTCAAGAAACAATACTACATTTAAAAGTAGCCCCTTTTTTATTATTTATATCACGATGAAACAAACGATGAAATAATTTTTTTAAATGTGAATGTATTTTTTTGTCAATAAAATGTAGTTAAATGTTACTCGTGAATGACTTATTGTGTAGTTGGAAATAGGGGGATAAGGGTCTTTGTAAGTTGAAGAACGAGAAAAAATAAGGATGTGGTTCGAGTGAAACTGAAACAACAGAGTATATCGAATTAGTAATCACATTTTATGTAGTTTTAAATAACCAATACTTTTTTTTATTACAAAGAATTATCATGTTATGCACAATAGATTAAAAATAAAGATATCACGAGAAAAAAATTCGGCATACGAGCGAATTTTGTTAAAGTATCTAAAAAAAGGAGATTCATAGTTGAAATTGATGAAGTGCAGATTTTTATCATCTGATTCTATGGAATGAGAACTAATAAATCGTGGTCAAAACGTAAAGCTAGAAGTGCTCCTGTTTACACTATTAGCTTGTTTTGTCATACAGTCCTCGGATTGAAAAGAAGAAGATAGAACATTAGAACAGAATAGAACATTATGGAGTTTACTGAAAGTAAGTCTCAGCATTTAATTTTAGTTTTTTTTTTTTTCATAGAGCGAGCTAAATCAAAATCCCATGTTAATGATATAACTCATTTTTTCTCCTTTATATTCGTTTCCAGATTGAAATGGATGTGGTAAAAACGTGAATTTTTTAACAATTACACAAATTTTACCCAGTAATCACAGGATGTGCACGGAATGTGTACTATATGTGAAAGAGGTGGGGGTTTTCGGTAAAACCACATGTTGGTAAGCAATATCAAGTACTTTAACTGTTTTTAAGAAGGGGTTTAAAAAGAAGGTGTTTGAAATAAGAGAGAGAAAAATAAAAAAAAAACACCATTTCATTATTCCCAATTAATGTTCACTACAAACCAAATTCAACCAATGATATGTGTATGTGTATATTTGTGTATGTTTCTTCGTTATAATTATTTTTTTTTTATTAGTTTCAACTAGATGATTTCTAGCTCGTATATATTCAACTTTTGTGGTGCCACCATGTGTCAGTTACATAATCGTTTTAGCCAATATAAATTTGTCCGATAGACCACAATAGTCACACGCAAAAGCAATTTAACAAAAAAGAACACTAGTACTTTTTAAGACCATATCCTATATTTTTCTTTTTTGTTCTTTAGGAGCATACCCAAACATATCTTATCCGGGGCGCTTGTGGACGTCGAGCCACCAGAGGTAATCATTAAGTCAATATATCCTCATCATGTAAATATCACACTTTCTACATAAACTGTGTTTTTTCCTTCCATGCTATATTCGCAGGACTCAGACGACGGACAGTAAAAAAGAAAGAGAAACAGAAGGTATTTTGTTGTGTAGAGATTCAGAAATACTTTAATACATAAAAAGCAATACCCTATTTATTAAGTCCGTGTGTGCTACAAGTAGATATATAATGTATGTTTTGCGCCAAATAATAAAAATATAAGTTTTCATTTTTCAGAATTTATGATCTATGCAATTTCAGCTGTATGTATTGCGCCAATTGATGATGCAATCAATTTTGAGAATTGATAATCTATGCATTTTTAGCTGTATGCTTTGCGCCATTTGATGACTCAAACACTTTCCATTTTCTTTTACCCTCTCGTGTTAGGAACATCTTATTTCCCTCTCATTTCCCTTTTCCAGTTGATGAAAGTACAATAAACCTATCTTCATCATGAATGACATTTGAAGGATTTTTGACTAAGTCTATGTTTATTTAGCTAGTTGTATAAATAATTTCACCTAAGTGATGATAATGTAGAGAGGAAAACAGTATACCCTATTCACCTTCAAACTTTGTTGGCTTTTTTCACAATCCCTTAGTTTTTGGTAGAATTGAATCAAGTTTTACAAATAGCACAGTAATTACTACCAGTTCAAACATCACAATCTCTACTCTTGAAAGTTTCACTTATGTCAACATAATAACGACAGGGAGATGATGAAACATTTACTGTTGTAAACATTTCCCAAGAAGATACCATGAAAATTGAAATCCAGTACTTCTATGTTGTTTATCCATTACATGTTACACCCCAACAAAGAGGTGTGTTTTTTTTTTCTTTCAAAAACGTGACCTCCTTTAGATGTCATTTTTCAATATCTTTATCAAAGTTTGTAGAACTTTACAATGTACAAACATCTAAAATGTACAAACAAGAACAATGTAATGTCATTGATGTATTGGTATGAAATTGTCAGCCTGAGCTTTGTAATTAAGTTTGTTGGTTTAATTGGTTCATTAAACAATGGAAAAACTAACAGAAAGCCCTGTAAAAGAAGACAGTGACGACAATGACATCAGTTTTACAAAAATGAACCATGATCTTGGGACACATCTAAAAACTGGGGCAGAACAAAAATCGTTTTTTTTTTTAATAAAAAGAATATCAGATCGCTAATCAAATCCACATTAAACGATCCGGATGTAAGTTACCAACATCCAAAATATAAGGATAGGTAAGAATTTCTTTCAATATATCTATTATTATTTTGATTTTTTTTTTTTTTTTTTTTTTTTTCATTGATTGCATTTCTATCTGATAAAATTTTATGTATTTGTGATAGATGGGTTTACGAAAAAGTAAATTTTCAAATTGGTGTACATGGATTCACTGGGAATACATGTTATGATATGAAATTAATTGAAACTTTCAATGGCCGTCTAATTACAGCATTTCCAATTTTCTAAAAAAAAAGCAACAAAAATAAAAGAACAAAAAAATACAACGAAATGAAATTATAAAAAGAAGAACAGCAGGTGAGTTTCTACATTAATAATTGAGAATGTTTTCGTAAATCTGAATCCTTTTAATCAAACAATGAAATAGCGCGCTCATTTTGAATTTGGCGAGCTTTTCTACTTCATGAAGTCTCAATGCAGATTCAAGATAATCTATTTATTTATTTCACAATTCTTTTTCTGTAATATTGTATATTGCCTTCTTTCTCTTTCAACATTGTTTTCAATGTTTATTTCCCATGCGGAGTTAGCTACCTCATCATCATCAGTACAACTTGTATCTTGCATCAATGTTTGTTCAGCTTTGTTTCTATTATCGATCCAGCTATGATTCGCGTCTTCATTTACAATCATGTAAACTTTTATTTCATATTTTTGCACATACAACTGTAAACCTCACTATACCTAGGCAGTTTACAATTTGCTACTTGAATCGATATGAAGAAAATAGTTTGAGAAAAAAAAGAAGAAGAAAAAAAAAAAAAAAAAACTAATAGCTAAGTTATTCAGGATTTGGCCAATCCTTGTTCCTACAGCAAAATATATAATATGTTGACATTATCGAAATAGCTGAAATGCTCTTGATGATATACTTGGAGGTCTTATCGTCAAAACCAAGATCAGCCAGCATGTCAAGAAACGTTGTAGATTCTTTAGAAAAAATTCCTAAAGCGCTGATTGACAAATTTATGAAGCTAATATTTTTGAAATCATTGTTATTAGAAGAAAATAGTTCTTTGTACTTAGTTTGTTTTCTCAATAAGTTTTTCTCTAAGTTAGTTTCGTGTCCAACGGTCAGTTCGAGTATATATAGATGTTTGTCTGGAGTGGTTATCAAGAGGTCTGGTCGTTGACTATCTCCAGTGATAATTGAAGGGGAGTTAAAAGAAGGCAGGTCAACATACAGGATGATGTCTTTGATTGCTGACAAAGAGTTTGCGATAAACTGCAAGACAGAATTATGTCTCCAAGTATACCGACCCTGATTTAGGTAGGAACTACAACCAGCAACAACATGAAGAATTGATTCTGGTTGTAAGCACAGAGAACAATCTGAAGATGAAGAGATGCCCCATTTAACCAAATTTTTACGTGTGGGAAGAGTGTTATTTATGTTACGGATGGTAAAGTTGTAGATGTTTTTTGGTAGTTTACATTGTGCTAGTGACCAGACTTTATTAAACTGAGGAAGGGAGTTATTCAATACAGCTCTGAAAAATAGACCTTGGGAAGACAGTTGATTACATAGTTTGATTTCTTGACCTTCATGAAATTCTTTGATGATTTCTTTTGTTGATTTGTATTTGTCATATTGGATGTTGGTGTGACTTGCGGTTGATTCCCAGAGTTGTTTGATGTTTTCGTTAGGGGAGGCTTTGAGTACTTTTCTTAAAATTACTTGGCATTGGGTGAACTTGACAGACGGAGGATTTATGTTTAACCCGAATTTATTGATGGGAAGAAAAATATTGCTAAGAGTTCCAGAAACTGGAATTTCTAGCCATTTGCGGATGTATCCTATAACAATATTTTCAATATTCTCAGTAACCCATGTTTTTGATAAATCTGCAACCATAAAATGCCAAGATACTTTAGAAAGAACGTATCTGGAGTAGAGCAGTAGTTTATTTTTAGGGTGAAGTTCTTTAGCATCAATTTCTGTCATCAAGTCATTTATTATGTTGAGTAGATCTGATTTATGTGCCATGTTAGACATATCAAAGTCAAAATATCGCCCAAGATATTTGAAACTCTCTCCAATCTTGACTGTGGGGACAAGGTCATTGTTGATTATTAGTTTGGGGAGGAACTGGATGGATTTAGTGGAGGATTTCTTGATGCCAAACGTACTGCATTTATCAACTCTGATAATCATGTTTGACCATTGACACCAAAGAGAAAAGCGGTTTAGAAGATGTTGGTTTTCTGATTCTTGACCACTTACGACTGCTGCGTCATCAGCAAACTGGAACCAGTGTGTGGGGTTAATAGATTTTATTGAAAAACCAAATTGACGATATTTTGGAGCTTTGATGTGTTGAATGAAAGTATTGAAGCACATATTAAAAAGAAGAGGACTAAGACAATCACCTTGTAGAACGCCACGACCAACAGGGACGAAAGGAGTGGAGAAATGGGATGTGATGATGGATGTTTTGAAATCAATATATAAGCTGTTTATGATATCTTTGATGTGATCTGGTATGTGATGATAGTCGAGAACGGTCTGTATAAGATTATGGTGAACTTCACCAAAAGCATTTTTAAGGTCCAGAAGAGTAATGATAAGGAAATGCTGTTTAGTTCTAGCTTTGTTGATAATATTAGCCATATGAGCAGTATGTTCTATAGTTCCAGAAAGATTAGGAGTGAAACCTTTTTGTATGTTATGTTCAATTAAGTTGTTCTTTGCAAGGAAGGAAAACATGACATTTCGAAGACAAGATGTTAAAACTTTTAGTGGGATGGTTTCCAGTGTGATAGGACGAAAATTAGAAGGATCATCTGTGCTCCCTTTCTTATGTATTAAGATGGTGCAGGCTTTTTTCCATTCGGTTGGGACCGAACCCGATAACCAAACTTCACGTATTATTTCGGTAAGATATGTTCGTAATATGGGACATCGTTTTAAAGAGATTACAGATATTTGATCCAGTGGACAAGGAGAGCCAGAAGTTTTCATTTTGCGTATTACTGAAGTAACTTGTTCATACGTTGGGGGATCAAGATTGAAAGGAATATCTGGTGTAGACAAGCTAGGAATCCAGGTAGGAATCACAAAAAGCCTGTTTGGGTTGACTGAAGTTAGAACCTTTCTGAAGTACGTTTTACAGACTGACATATCAAAAGATGGAAGCTCATTGACTTTTTTGTTGAAAATGTTTTTCACATAACCCCAGAAATTTCTGTTTATGAAGCGATCATGATCAAATTCTTTTTCGTGATTTGAGTCACATCCATTACGAATTTTGTCACGCAATATATGTGCCACATATTTAATTTCATCGAGATTGCCGTTTGAATTTTTCAGTCTTTTTAACAGTTTCTTTAAATCCTTTGTATTTTGATTTTTGTATTTTTCCACGAAATGTTTATTCGAAGAGCTTTTGTTGTTACCAAAAGTTTCAAAGAAATAGTTATATATGGTTTCATTTAGTTGGCGTATGCTTATGTTTATATCTTGAGATGTGATTGGTGTGAATGACTGAAGAGCAATTTTAAAATAATCGTTGGCAGTTGACCATTCTGAATCATTTCTTGGTAGATTTATTCCTTGTTTTAACGTTGGAAACGATTCATCAGTAGATATCTCAGAGTTCTCTAAGTCATCGAGAATAATATCTGAAGAATTATCAATAAACTGATCTTGCAAATCAGCAACAAGCTCATCATTTAGACCGTTAACAATTCTGCAACTTCGCTGATGCATTTTAAGGCCCCGTTTTCCTTTACATATTTTACCGCAGGAACATTTAACATTTGTAGAAGTAGTAGCTGTGACTGGTGAATTTAACACTGGCACTGAGGTAGTTGTTGATTCCGCATGACGGTCCATCTCTGGTCGAATTCGCTGTTTACATCGCCATGAATGGCGACCAAGAGAGATGAACTCTTTGCCACAGTAGGAGCAAACCACCAAAAACAGCAACATAGCAATAAAACTTGGACGAATCATGATTATTTACGATGACAAAACAAAAATAGTTACACAAGTTAAAAACAAATCAACATCGATTCAAGTAATTTTTTAGAAATAAAACTGTAGACACGTACGTTGTGCGGCTGACCTCACAACGCTCGATGTCAATAATAATAATAATAATAATAATAATAATAATAATAATAATAATAATAATAATAATAATAATAATAATAATAATAATAATAATAATAATAATAATAATAATAATAATAATAATAATAATAACTTTATTATACACAAAAGTCCCATCAGTATAAACTGATTTCCATGGGAGTTGTGTTGAATAATAGCACATTGTCTTTGATAAATTGGTCTTTGAGGTGAAAGAATGTTCTCTGCTGGTAACTTTGAATCAATAGTTTCTTTCAAATCTTCAAACTCTTGCAAGGTGAGAGATATCTTTGAGTTTCCCTTTTTAATAGTAATTATCAATCCATTGTCGCCAAAACGTATTCGATAACGAGGACCACTGGGGTTCATTTTGATGAATAGAGATATGTTGAGAGAACTAGAAATCTAGAAATTAAAAACAATACTTAATTAAATAATCAATGATTTTAATTTAAGATGACATCATATTCTAAATTGAATCACTGATGTAGTCTAACTTAGGTCTAATAATTTAATATGACATCATCTTCTAAATGGAATCACTGATGTAATCTAAATTAGGTCTAATAATTTAATATGACATCATCTTCTAAATGCAATCACTGATGTAATCTATTTTATAGGTGGATATAAAATCAGAGTTATCATACATCGTATATCATTCTTCATATTAACTACAAAGAAAATGGAACCATTTCAAGGTCTAGATACAACTGAGGAAGATCAATCATTTTTACCAGATTATGTGATAGATAATCTGATGGACCCAGAGATAGAGAAAAAAAACTTTTATAAGAGGTGAGATTTCTCATATGATGGTAAATGAAAATTTATATCATTATTAATACGTGTGATAATAACCAGAGTATTATTATTATTTTTTTTTTCTTCAGGTGGAAATGAATTTTAGTAAAAATGTAGGAGAAAAAAGAGAAAACGTAGAAGAGGATTATGCTCATAATAAAAAGAATCGAAGAGAATCCGAGGTTGGTAAGTGTTAATTCAATTTATTTTCCAACATAACAATCTCTACTGTTGAAAGTTTCACTTATGTCAACATAATAACGACAGGGAGATCATGAAACATTTACTGTTGTAAACATTTTCCCAAGAAGAAGAAGATACCATGAATTTGTAAATCCAGTACTTCTATGTTGTTTATCCATTACATGTTACACCCCAACAAAGAGGTGTTTTGTTTCTTCTTTCAAAAACGTGACCTCCTTTAGATGTCATTTTTCAATATCTTTATCAAAGTTTGTAGAACTTTACAATGTACAAACATCTAAAATGTAAAAACAAGAACAATGTAATGTCACTGATGTATTGGTATGAAATTGTCAGCCTGAACTTTGTAATTAAGTTTGTTGGTTTAATTGGTTCATTAAACAATGGAAAAACTAACAGAAAGCCCTGTAAAAGAAGACAGTGACGACAATGACATCAGTTTTACAAAAATGAACCATGTCCTAAGGACACATCTAAAAACTGGGGCAGAACAAAAATCGTTTTTTTTATAAAAAAAAATATCAGATCGCTAATCAAATCCACATTAAACGATCCGGATGTAAGTTACCAACATCAAAATATAAGAATAGGTAAGAATTTCTTTTAATATATTTATTATTATTATTGTTTCCTTTTTCTCAGGCATCAGCGTTGTGGATACACAACCACTAAGCTGTTTTACCTTGTGCCATGTCGGCACAAGGTGTGCCTAAGCACAATGTGCTTAGGCATCGTAAAAGAATTGGGGCTATGCCCCATTCACGGATGTGAGTAAGTCTTATCTTATTGTTCGTTTAATTTAGAATTTCAGCTAGTATTTTTTTTGTGCAACTAGTATGTAGTTGTGATTTATATATATATATATATATATCTATGTGTGTGTTTACAATAACAGTGGTAAAGATTGTGTTTCATTGCCAACACCGATAAAATGTGACGATTGCCAAAATCATCTTACACCTCGATGTATTTCTGTGCAGAGGTTGATAGGGCAGTGTATACGGATCCCACCTTGCCAGCAGGAGTGCTGGAGGCACTTTTAAATCAATGTAAGTTAAATATTTATTCTTAGAACAGAAACAGAACCCTACACAATATTCAGTCAAGAAACATACATTTAAACTACATTTAAAAGTAACCCCTTTTTTATTATTTATTGCAGGATGAAACAAACGATGAAATAATTTTGTTTAAATGTAAATGTATTTTTTTGTCAATAAAATGTATTTCAATGTTACTCGTGAAACACTTATTGTGTAGTTGGAAATAGGGGGAATAAGGGTTTTTGTAAGTTGAACGAGAAAAAATAAGTATGTGATTCGAGTGAAACTGAAACAACAGAGTATATAGAATTAGTTGTCACATTTTAAGTAGTTTTCGATAACCAATACTTTTTTATTACAACGAATTATCATGTTATACACAATAGATTAAAAATAAACATATCACGAGAAAAAATTCGGCATACGAGCGAATTTTGTTAAAGTATCTAAAAAAGGAGATTCATAGTTGAAATTGATGAAGTGCAGATTTTTATGATCTGATTCTATGAAATGAGAACTAATAAATCGTGGTCAAATCGTATAGCTAGAAGTCCTCCTGTTTACACTATTAGCTTGTTTTGTTATACAGTCCTCTGATTGAAAAGAAGAAGATAAAACATTAGAACATTGTGGAGTTTACTGAAAGTAAGTCTCAGCATTTAATTTTAGTTTTTTTTTTCATGGAGCGAGCTGAATCAAAATCCAATGTTAATGATATAACTCTTTTTTTCTCCTTTATATTCGTTTCTAGGTTGAAATGGATGTGGTAAAACCGTTGATTTTTTAAAGATTTGTCAAATTTTACCGTGCAATCATAAGATGTGCACAGAATGTGCATCATATGTGAAAGAGGTGGGGGTTTGCGGTAAAACCACATGTTGGTAAGTAATATCAAGTACTTTAACTGTTTTTAAGAAGGGGTTTAAAAAAATGTATCATTTTGTGTATGTTTCTTCGTTATCATTATTTTTTTATTTGATTAGTTTCAACTAGATGATTTCTAGCTCGTACATATGTCAAGACTTTTGTGGTGCTACCATGTGTCAGTTACATAATCGTTTTAGCCAATATAACTTTGTCCGATAGACAACCACAATAGTCACAGGCAAAAGCAATTTAATAAAAAGAAGTCTATGTTTATACAATTTAATAAAAAGAACACTATAGACTTAGTCTATGTTTATTTAGCTAGCTGAACTTTGTAATTAAGTTTATTGGTTTAATTGGTTCATTAAACAATGCAAAACTAACAGAAAGCCTTGTAAAAGAAGACAATGACGACAATGACATCAGTTTAACAAAAAAGAACTATGTCCTGGGGACACATATAAAAACTGGGACAGAACAAATATCTTTTTTTTTAAATAGAAAAAATATCAAATCACTAATCAAGGCAACCTTAAATGATCCCGATGTAAGTTACCAACATCCAAATTATAAGGATAGGTAAGAATTTCTTTTAATATATTTATTATTATTATTGTTGCCTTTTTTCTCAGACTGTCAGCGTTGTGGATACCAATCAAATAAGCTTTTTCACCTTGTGCCATGTTCGTCTTTCAAAGAAAAAAATCTAAATTTGCGAAAGAATATGAGACAAACTTTACAAAAAAAATTTTTGTCATCACAAAACGTATAGCTAGAAGTCCTCCTGTTTACACTATTAGCTTGTTTTGTCATACAGTCCTCTGATTGAAAAGAAGAAGATAGAACATTAGAACAGAATAGAACATTATGGAGTTTACTGAAAGTAAGTCTCAGCATTTATTATTATTTTATTTTTTTTCACGGAACGAGCTGAATCAAAATCCCATGTTAATGATATAACTCATTTTTTCTTCTTTAGATTCGTTTCCAGATTGAAATGGATGTGGTAAAAACGTGAATTTTTTAACAAATTCACAAATTTTACCATGCAATCACAGGATGTGCACGCAATGTGCACCATATGTGAAAGAGGTGGGGGTTTGCGGTAAAACCACATGTTGGTAAGTAACATCAAGTACTTTAACTGTTTTTAAGAAGGGGTTTTAAAAAAAGGAGTTTGAAATGAGAGAGATGAAAATTAAAAAAATCACCATTTCATTATTCCCAATTAATGTTCACTACGAACCAAATTCAATCAATCATATCAGTTTGTGTATGTTTCTTCGTTATCATTATTATTTTTTTTATTAGTTTCAACTAGATCATTTCTAGCTCCTATATATGTCAAGACTTTTGTGGTGCTACCATGTCTCAGTTACATAATCGTTTTAGCCAATATAGCTTTGTTCGATAGACGACCACAATAGTCACACGCAAAAGCAATTTAATAAAACGAACACTATAGACTAAGTCTATGTTTCTACAATTTAATAAAAAGAATACTGTAGACTAAGTCTATGTTTATTTAGCTAGTTGTATAAATAATTTCACTTAAGTGATGATAATGTAGAGAGGAAAAAAGTATACCCTATTCACCTTCAAACTTTGTTAGCTTATTTCACAATCTCTCTGTTTTTGGTAGAATTGAATAAAGTTTTAAAAATAGCACAGTACTTACTACCAGTTCAAACATCACAATCTCTACTGTTGAAAGTTTCACTTATGTCAACATAATAACGACAGGGAGATGATGAAACATTTACTGTTGTAAACATTTCCCAAGAAGATACCATGAAAATTGAAATCCAGTACTTCTATGTTGTTTATCCATTACATGTTACACCCCCAACAAAGAGGATTTTTTTTCTTTCAAAAACGTGACCTCCTTTAAATGTCATTTTTCAATATCTTTGTCAAAGTTTGTAGAACTTTACAATGTACAAACATCTAAAATGTACAAACAAGAACAATGTACTGTCATTGATTGGTATGAAATTGTCAGCCTGAACTTTGTATTTAAGTTTGTTGGTTTAATTGGTTCATTAAACAATGGAAAAACTAACAGAAGGCCCTGTAAAAGAAGACAGTGACGACAATGACATCAGTTTTACAAAAATTAACCATGTCCTAGGGACACATCTAAAAACTGGGGCAGAACAAAAATCGTTTTTTTAAATAAAAAAATATCAGATCGCTAATCAAATCCACATTAAACGATCCGGATGTAAGTTACCAACATCCAAAATATAAGGATAGGTAAGAATTTCTTTTAATATATTTATTATTATATAAAAAATAAAATTTTCTGTATTTGTGATAGGTGGGTTTACGAAAAAGCATTCAATTTTCATGGATTCACTGGGAATCCATGTTATGGTATGAAAGTAATCGAAACTTTCAATGGCCGTCTAATTACAGCATTTCCAATTTTCTAAAAAAAAAGGAACAACAAAAGAACAAAAAAATACAACAAATTGAAATTGTAAACGTCGTTTAGTTGTTCCAAAATGAATGTTAATGGCAACAACACTAGTAAATTCAGAAGCCAAAATTATCTATATGCTTCGGTTATCCAATTTAGAAAGTTTGTCAAACAAGTAAGAATTTAGCTGATGCACTTTTTTTTTTGGTTCCTTTTTTCTCAGGCTGTCAGCGTTGTGGATACACAACCACTAAGCTTTTTTACCTTGTGCCATGTCGGCACAAGGTGTGCCTAAGCACAATGTGCTTGGGCATCGTAAAAGAGTTGGGGCTATGCCCCATCCACGGATGCCAGTAAGTCTTATCTTATTGTTCTTTTAATTTAGAATTTCAGCTAGTATTTTTTTGCACAACTAGTATGTAGTTGTGATTTTTTTTACATGTGTGTGTTTGTGTGTGTTTACAATAACAGTGGTAAAGATTGTGATTCATTGCCAACACCGATAAAATGTGACGATTGCCAACATCATCTTACACCTCGATGTATTTCTGTGCAGAGGTTGATAGGGCAGTGTATGCAGATTCCACCTTGCCAGCGGAAGTGCCGGAGGCACTATTAAATCAATGTAAGTTGAAACATTTCTTCTTAAAACAGACACAGAACCATACACAACACTCAGTCAAGAAACATAACTACATTTAAAAGTAACCCCTTTTTTATTATTTATTGCAGGATGAAACAAACGATGAAAAGAAATTTTGTAAATGTGAATGTATTTTTTTGTCAATAAAATGTATTTAAATGTTACTCGTGAATGACTTATTGTGTAACTGAAACAACAGAGTATATCGAATTAGTAATCACATTTTTTTGTAATTTTAAATAACCAATACTTTTTTATTACGAATTATCATGTCATACACAATACAGTTTTCATCTCAAGAATGCCTTTAGATACATAGCCCACAAAAATGTTACTTGATCGAACGCTTTTACATTGCATGTTTTTTGCTTATTTGTCTAAGTCTTTGTGCATCATGTTTCATTTCGTCGAAGATTTCGTCCGTAGGAAAGACTATTACATAGCTTTTCCAAGCGATGGGATAATCAACCGCTATAAGATGAAAGAATGGAAAAAGTCAAAGTATTGCTTTCTATGCTAGACGAAGTCCGTCAAAAAGTAAACGAAGATTATACACGGGTTATTTTGTCTGAAAGCAAGGTAAAATTTAAGTGTCTTCTACCCAAAATCAAACTGCACAAACTTAATCGGAAAGACGTTTATCCAGGGTTAGAAATAGACTTTTGGAACAGAGTCAAGATTTGGGACGAACGTGACGAT
The DNA here is from genome assembly GCA_918843875.1 of Diadumene lineata. Lineage (NCBI taxonomy): Eukaryota > Metazoa > Cnidaria > Anthozoa > Actiniaria > Diadumenidae > Diadumene > Diadumene lineata. The sequence continues at coordinate 6,198,885 of OU974082.1, forward strand.
GGTATTTTTGACTTGTGGAGTTTAGAAACGTTTCTAGACGACTTGGATCAACAATTCAACTATGTGGCTGACAAATACATCAAAGAAGGGCGAAATGCACAGCTCCATGAACACACTATTATGTTGAAAGGTGATTTAGTGGCATGGTGTGAAAACCATGATATGGGGTTCTTGAGAAATAGGAGTGCAGAAGAACTTGATGAGGAGGATTGGGGGATGAAGAAGATGAAGAACACATGGACGATTAAAAGGAAGAAGATGAAGACCTAGAAGAAGATGATGAAATTAGTTTAGAGTATGATCCGTACCATGGACTAAAAAATAAATGGAAAAAAGTTTAAAATTCATGATTTCTTATCAGTCGATTATTTTCAAATGTAAAATGATTTTTTTTTGCTTGAAACAGAACTTGTCAATACTGAAAAACGTTCTGACTTACCGCCACTGTTTTGCTTGTTTTATTTAATTTACAGAGAAAGCCGTTACAACATCTTGTATATTTCGGTTAGTTGGGCGGCAAAACCAATCTCCCATTCTATTCACTTAGGTCATGTGATTACAAATGTACCACTATATAAATGAACAAATTTACTCGGCTGAATCAGTCCCTCGTTCAGTATTACACGTTAAAGATGCAGTCTAGTTCCAGCATTCCAATAGGAAATAGAGGGTATCATGATTTTGCCAACGAGTTAGTAGTGTGCTATAGTAGTCACCTTGAGCCATGCTGGCATTTTTTCTCAACTGCAGCTAGAACTCAAATATGACAACCAGGGCTGGGGCGGGGTTATACAAAAACGTTGGTACAATGAAATAACAAAATACCTACGTAAACTTTGTTTAGTTGTTCCAAAATGAATGCAAACGTCAACAATACTAGTATGTGAAGAAGCAAAAATTATCAAAAATTATTATTTGCTTTGATTATCCAATTCAGAAAGTTTGTCAAATAAGTAAGAATTTATCTGATGTACTTTTATTGTTTCCTTTTTTCTCAGGATGCCAGCGTTGTGGATACAAATCCACCAAGCCTTTCCACCTTGTGCCATGTTGACAGCAGGTGTGCCTAAGGACAACATGAACAAAATGAACCACGTTTTTGGAACACACATTAACACTGGAAAAGAACAAAAGCTTTTATTTATTTATTTATTTATTTATTTATTTATTCACTAATATTAGATCGTTAAATGCATCTACTATAAACGATCCGGATGTTAGATATCAACATCCCGGATAAAAGGAAACGTAAAAATTTGTTTTTTTTATAAATAACTTTTTTTTTTTTTGCTGTTTTCATTGATTGCATGTCTATCTGATAAGAGTTTCTGTATTTTTGATGGGTGGGTTTAAGGAAAAGATTTCGAATTTGAAATTGGCGTGCATAGATTCACTGTTAATCCATGTTATGTCATGAAAGTAATCGAAACTTTCAATGGTGATCTGATTACGCCCTATCCAATATAAAAAAAAAATCAAAATACAGTGAAGCATAATAACAAAAGGAAGAAAAGATAATTAATTCGAGATCACCCATACAACAGGTGAGTATCTACATTAATGATTGATAGTGTTTTGCGTAAATCTTAAACTTTTAAATCAAACAACGAAATACCACGCTCATTTTGAATTTGGCGCACTTTTTTACTTCATGAAGTATCAATGCAGATTCAAGATAATCTATCAATTTAACTCACAATTCATCTTCAAAAATATTTTTTGTCTTCTTTCTCTTTCATCATTGTTTTCTATGTTTATTCCCCATGCGAAGTACATACCTCTTTATTGTTAATCTCAAAATGAAAATTGTTAACACTCTAGTTAACACGAGGTAATGTTGTAATTTTGGGTTTACTTCATGTGTGGTCCTCGTTTTGGGAAATTGTACTATGTAGAGAGAGACGTGATATCAACTTGTCATAATGGAACATATAAAAAAATCAGTGTTGGAAAAGATAACTTTCATTTGTAACATTTGCCACACGCCCCTTTATCAAGAACAACAGACCTTACTTTGATATCAAGTCGTCATAGTTGAGCACACTAGTAGAAAACATAGAGTTGGATAACACAAAAAATTCATTTTGCCGACTGAGTGTGTGGGCTATCAGCAAATAATAGAAGAAAAAGGGAATCGGATTTATAAAAAAAAACACTAACTGGTCATCCGGCATTTACCTTTCACAGTCTGAGAAAAATCTGAAAAACTCATTCTTTCAATGCAGTGAGAAACAGAGTGACTTTTGCAGATACTTTCAATGGACTGACTACTTTCCGATAAAGACTACCATGGATAGTATGAAACATGAGGAGAAAACCAATGTCTTAAAGCCTGCAGATCTGTAAAATGTATTTGTAATGTTGTTATTGCAGAATAGTTATACTACATTTGAAGACAATAATTGCAAGAAATAGACATTTCTGAACGCTTTCCTCTTATTAACTGCACTCGGCTTTTGAATTTAAAAATTCTTCATGTTGATTAATTATTGTATCAACTAAGGACTTATCCTAGCCTCCTCCGCAGGCGTCTCTTTTTAGCGTTTTCCTTTCTTGTTTCTTGGATGGGCTTCCTTTTTTGCAATTGACCGTTGGGGATTATGGGATTACGTCACCTCGAGAAAGAAAAAAGGGAAAGAGACGCCTGCCAAAAACCGAGCAATGCGGACTTGTAATGTCACCTTTTGGACATGCATGGATTGTTGTAAAACATGGCTTCAAGTGCGAGTTAATAAAAAAATTCTATTCAAAGTATTATATTTAAGTAATTCGTATGAAAATGTTTTAAGACAAATTAAAGCGACTAAACTACAAATAGAAGAAACTGAAGATTTAGTGAACCAGCTCTCGACTGAATTTAAAGGTATATGATTCAAATGCGGCCGTTCGTCAAAGTCAGAACGACACAATATAAGATGAACCGAGCGAGAAAGAAAAAGTTACAAGCAATTCACTCGTGTCACCATCTTGAACACTCGCACGTTCTTGTGCCGTTGTTGATGGAAATTAAGATTCCGCTTCAAAAGGACTTCTTAAAAATAAAGTATACTTCGAGAACACTGCATTTTAAATAAAATTTGTTGTGATTTTAAATATCAAATAGCTGAGTACTGAGAAGCAATATACAGCACCTTCAAGTTGGTTCTCGTTCAACATGTTATACATAAACACAAACAAACTACGAAATATGAGAGGACTAAAATGGTCGTTATTTCAAATGTTCAATTACCATCACCCCCACGTTTGATATTTGCATGCGCGACTAATATGCGCAGAACCCCGGAAGTGTGTCCTTTTTTGGCAGGCAACCCCTTCTCTTTTTCTTTTGGGCGCCAGGTCTCTCAGTCGAGAGAGCAACAAAGGAATCCTGAATGAGTAAAAAAAAAGCAAAAAGGGCCGAAAAAGGGTTGCCTGCAGAGGAGGCTAGACTTATCCCAGTACATAAGAAATAAAAGCAGACTTCACGTCCTACAAGTGACTCATAAGCAAATATCAGGTCTTTTTTATGATTTTTTTTTTTTCGGAAATTCAAACACAACAATGTTCTCAAATTTCTGCTTTTAATGTACCTGACCATTTGTTAATTGGGTTAAAACACTAATAATATTGACGCGAGTTATCATCATCTAAGATATCAAGGAAGGCAATACCTAGATGTGTTGTTTTTATTGTTTTAAGTATTAAAAAAATAGTATAATGCACAACTCTGACCAGTTTACTCTCTTCTTTCCAAAATTGTCACTTCAGGCTTTTCCCTTCCAATTACGAAAAAAATACGATAGTTCGTTTGATTCTTAACACAATAATCAATTCTTTATATAAGCATAGCACATTGCATAACGTTAGATGTTTGGTCGAGTTCAGTGCTCCGTTTCAGTCTTTAAGTGTGACAGACGATAATATAAGGGATTACCACTTCTCACGTAATATTATCCCAATATGAGTCACACTAGAAACAGTAAAATAGAAACAGTATAGAAAACCTCTTGTACACAAGGGAAATAACTAATGAACAGAATTTTCGAACGTAAAGAGAAGTGATTTGTAACTTAGGTATGTTATTCCTGTAAGTATATTGCTATAAATAAAGGTAACAAACCAGTGTAAAAACTAACGATTGTGACTAAGGGAATAAAGACCAGCAGCAAACAGAAGTTTGTTGTGATGTACTCGGATCAATAAGTTCATGGATAGCTCTACAAAACGTGATGCTTCAAGCCGGATAAGAAAGAAGAAACGTGAAGATCACTGAAGAAATTGCAATGAGAAAAATTAATCTGAAGCTCACTGCACAGCCTCCTCCAAAATATACAACAAAATCACAGAAAGCCAGTGACGAACCAAGATCAACAAGTAGAAAAGTATTAAAAAAAAGTATTAAACTAAAAGATCAAGTGGTCGATCTCATCGTCAATTAGGTAGGAACTGAAGACTACATCAAAAGCGTGATTAGTTTGGAGAAAAAGTGTATATATTAGACCATTGTCAGATATGTATACTATTAATGAAACACTGTACATGTTTTCTGAAACGTTCAAACATTTATTTCTTTGTCACTTTCTGATCCCAAATAGCTTCGCATAAATTCAAATATAAACAGGGAATTCACCGTAGGGCCCTTTTTTTTCTTCCTCCGTCAATTTTATTTTTTTGCACCAGCTGTTCTTTAAGAACGCTGAAATGTACAGGTTTGATGGCCACTATGTAGAATCTACAATGTACATTGACAGTAAAACAATGACTTTATAAAAAGAGTTAGGGTGGTAGATATGGATGACTCAGACCCCATTTTTTTGTCACAAAATTATAATAAATGATTATCCGAACAACTTTCTCTAATATAGTCTTTATTTTTTCTTGCGGGAACATCGTGAAAAATCACATTTTACTTTCAAGTAACGCAATAATTTTTGATTGAATGTGACATACTATACGACGAAGCTTGTCAAACATTCTCAAATTTCCATCGTTTGTCCATTTGAAACTCAACCATGCTTTGTAAGTTTCCCGGTAGAAAAGGTCGATCTTCAGCAACTGCCGATACCTCTAGCATTAGAAGAATTAATTTTATCACTGAGAGCCATAAAATCGTGAAGAAGTAGAGCGTAATAATCAAAAATTCGCGTCACAAACTATTCTGGCTTCATGTTACATTTGACCAAAGTGCACGCGCAGTCACACGTTCCTATGGCAACTGCATGTTTTGACCAAAATAGCGTGACAATGGCGTCCGCGCTTGATTCGTAGATATTTCGAGTTTTACGTAGCATTATCGATTGGTTTTAAATATAACACGACTACATATTGACTCTTATATAAATCGAGCAAAATGGCGGCCGTCAAATCGTTTGAAGACATTTTTTCTTCGCAATTTGGATCACAGAAGCCCCACAAGCGTAGCTATTCATTCAATATGTTACCTTCATTACACCCTATCACTATAAAACTTTTCACAGTAAAAATTCACTTATTTATGGACATTTTCACAGCATCCCAGAGCATATTTACTAAAAGTGAACTTTTCAGAGACTTTTGTGGTAATTTTTATCTGGCGCCAATATATTAATTTTTTTCTCTCTGGGCTGTGGTAGAAACTTGCAATTTCTAACTAGAATAAAATCTCTTAAGTTTTTTCTTTGAATTTTTTTTAATTTATAGAGTTATTTAACAAAAATCAAAATATTAAGTTGGGGTGCCTGTGGGATTTTCGCACCTTCGGTGTGAAATTTTACACATTTCAGATAATTTCATACAACATGTATATAGTATACACCTATCTAAGTATTTTTGAGGAAAATGGAATATTTTTATTTTATTTTTTTCTTATAAAACGACCCAATTCATCCATATCTACCATTAACATTAGTGTTCATTGTCATTCTTAAATTTTTTTAATAATTCTTGCGAATAAAACCAAGCCTGCTTTAATGATAACGAAACATGAACAATTTGACAAGTTGATGCTTATACGAGAGTGTAGTAACTAGAACAAAAATTAGTGAACCAGGATTCATAATGACTTTGATAATCTACACACAGACTTAAAAGGTAACATAGACGATGGCATTGAGGAAATTCTAGAACAAATAGAGGAAACCATAGCCAAATCAGTGGACGTTTCAGGTGATACAAGAAGAGGTGACTCACATTTCGCACCTGAAGTTATACTGGCTTACTGATATTATTTTCACCAAGTCAAAACAGACATCCTTCAATGTCAACTCATATAGAAATGGCATGAAGCAATAAAAATATGTAGAACATTCGCTGTAACTTTTTTGCAATTTTTTTCCCTTCAGATATCAAAAATAATTAATAAATAAATGATAATTTATTAACAATTTTAAATTTGATGTGAATACTTCCTCTTGGAAAAGTGTATTGTAAAAAAGCCACTTAGCTGTTTTATCTTATATTGATATAAACCATTTAGCGAGCTTCAAAAGTACTATACCATATGTCATGTGAAATTGGTCACAAAAGCTCAAAATATAAAGTATAAACTTTCTTTGAATATAAAATTCTGATACAACCAAGAATTGTCTTTTCAGAATAAGCTTATCAACACGAAATACGCTTATCAACAATGTGATGTGGTATCCGTTATATCTGTAATACAAATAGAGCCTCAAAGAATTCAATTCAGCATCCATCGACATAGACTTACATTAATATCTCTCCAGTTCATACAAAAAGTAAGACTGGTAACAATTCAAACAACTATCGCCAGATTAAGGTAGCAGGGGACAAAATCTATGTGACTTTTTGAAAGTCACGTAACAAGTAAAGTTTAGAAGTCAACCCTAGAAAAGTATATATTTTCTGAAAGCTAAAAGAACAAATAATGTGATTGTGTAGTTTATATGGTTGATTAAGTTTTAATAAGTAACTTATTAAATTTTGAACAAAAATTTAGCGGTCATTTTTAAAAACTTTATTTTCCACCAAAAATTACTTCATCATCATGAAAACTATTTTGCCTTGTTACCAAACTCATCAACTTAAAAACCGTGTCTCATTTTTGTAAAATGGTTTTTCGTTTTAAAGATAACATAAAAAATGTTAAAAAAATTGATTTTTTTAGAAAAAAAATCACCAAACAATGATCAAAAATCAATTAAAAATTAACAAAGACCTAAATCAAATGAAACTTGAAAGAGTGACGTATTGAGGCAGAGGTTTATAGACAAAATATGGCATATTGGTTGCAACTCAATGTTTTTTCAATTTTTTTCATACAATGACTGTCATAGCTGATACTTACTCATTTAAGTTCAGTAACCTACAATTTGATCCTGAAAATAAAATGACTTAAGTTAGTGAAACATGTTTCAAAGTAGATAATAGTGAAACATTAAATTTTGAATTACCGATTTTCGATTACTGAGCTCAGTTGGGAGAGCATTGACTGTTAACCGAGAGGCTGTGGGTTCGAACCTTCAGCCAGACCATCACTCAGGGTCTTTAAATAATTGAGAATGTTTTTTGGTTTATAATTGTTAGGCTTCCCGTCTTCTCCGATAACGACGATAAACTGGAGGTCCCGTCTCGCCACACTTCACATTAACCAATCATTAACGAAAGTAAATACAAAGCCCATACAGTACAAAAACACAACACAGGAACTATCAGTAATTCACAGAACACTGTAATTGTTTACTCAATGTTGCAGGAAAGGTTCATGGGGTCTCTTGATTCATAAAAAAGTTGCGTTGGATCTTTAAAAAAAACGTGATTATTAGCGCTCGAAATTAAAAGGGAGACCTTTGTTTGACAAGCATAAGTGACGGACCAGTAGATCTTTGGGGGGAGGCATAGTCTCAAACAGAGAAAAAAATATCGTGTACGGCAGATGTGCCAATAAAACATATCACCTCATAAAAACACCTCATATAACTAATGGTCCGTCCCTTAGTACGTTTGATCGGATTGCTTGGATTTGAATGTGTACAATGTCAATTATCACAAACGTACATGTACTACAAAATCGTGAGTGAGTTTTGATATTCGTTTTTACTTTTCATTTTATAGCGATAAGTAGCAGATTTCACACAAACAAATTGACTGCAAAATTCAACTTCGATTTATTTTTCAACCAAGTAGACTATATCGAATACTTATTCAGCTTTAAAATGATATATAATTTATTCAAATATTCATTGTTTGATTAAAAAGATTACGAAAACATTATTAATTATTAATGTAGATACTCGCCTGTTGTTCTTCTTTTTATAATTTCATTTCTTTGTATTTTTTTTTTCTTTTGTTGTTGCTTTTTTTTAGAAAATGGGAAATGCTGTAATTAGACAGCCATTCAAAGTTTCGATTACTTTCATACGATAACATGGATTCCCAGTGAATCCATGCACACCAATTTGAACTTTTTCGTAAACCCACCTATCACAAATACAGAAAATTTTATCAGATAGATATGTAATCAATGAAAACAGTAAAAACAAAAAAATAATGATAATAAATATATTAAAAGAATTTATTACTTATCCTTATATCTTGGATGTTGATAGCTAACATCCGGATCGTTTGAGGTGGATTTAATTAAATATCTGATATTTTTGTGATTAAAAAAAACGATTTTTGTTCCGTCCTAGTTTTGATGTGTCCCCAGGACATGGTTCATTTTTTTGTAAAACTGATGTCATTGTCCTCACTGTCTTCTTTTAGAGGGCTTTCTGTTAGTTTTTCCATTGTTTAATGAACCAATTAAACCAACAAACTTAAATACAAAGTTCAGGCTGACAATTTCATACCAATACATCAATGACAGTACATTGTTCTTGTTTGTACAAACTTTGATAAAGATATTGAAAAATGACATCTAAAGGAGGTCACGTTTTTGAAAGAAAAAAAAACACCTCTTTGTTGGGGTGTAACATGTAATGGATAAACAACATAGAAGTACTGGATTCCAATTTAGACTATATCGAGTACTTATTCAGCTTTAAAATGATATATAATTTATTCAAATAGCACAAAATCCGACGCTCTGACGATCTTTTTACAAAAACACACGGTCAACCCTTCCTGTAACCTTCACAAATGTGAGCCGGTTTTATGCTTTTATGCACTAGATGTTAAAATCGCAATTGCCAAAGTGAGTTGTTAAGTAAAATTAAGTAAAAAAGTAGTCACTGTAACGTCGAATCAACTGTATAAAATATTATTGTTATCTAATCAGAGAAAATAAAAGTAATTACAATTTGAAATGAATCATGATTTTTAAATCACATTGAGAAATACATTGTACGAAGCATAACTAAAAGCAAATTGATTATGCACTGAAAGTGAATTCCATTGTTGCGAAACAAGCGGACATGGTTCCATGTGCAGATTTCAGATTTCACATTTCATATTCGCTGTTTTGATTTGATTTTAGTTTATTGAATTATTACACATATAGAATTGGATTTTTTTTATAATTCATACAAGAAAGATTTCAATGAATTAATTGCAATGTTTTGGAGGAAGTTTGAAGGAAAAATTAGACGCCGAAACTGTCTCGTAGTGATCGTGGAATGAACACACCAAATCAAACAAGACGCCACGCTATAATACAACGATGTTTTTTGCTTGCTAAAAGACTTTGAGCAACACGAAACAAACCAGCATACTAGAAAACTCGTTAAAAGAAAGACTTTTTGCACAAAAATTTACAGAGAGCTTGTTAACTCATAAATTGCTCAGTTTATTTTGCTGCAAATTAAACTATATTAAGTAATATGTTTAAACAAACATCTACGTGGTAGTTGAAATAAAAAAAACTTTTGGCAATAATTACGTTTCAGAGCAATAAAATATCATATAGAACTTTTGAAAGACCGTTTAATTGAACGGATTTCCGTACAAAAGTCTGATAAACAGGCTTATCATGATGTGTAAATCCACAACGCACGTCGTGATTGTTTGACGTACTTTTAACACGTTTTAACTTAAAGGTTTTACGCAATTAAACACTAACAAAATACAGATGTACATGAAATATACATCTAAAAACTATAAACTTACCTTTGTGTTGCATTGAAAGCCGCCAAGCGGTTTTTTTTTCGATCAAAAGTACCAAGAACTGCAGCACACAACCTCCTGTGTGTAGTGTATCTGAAATATGAACGAGGTTTATACCCAGAGTGCTTTGTATACACAGGAAGCCACATCAAAGTAAACAAATGGCGCGTCGTGGTAGAACCATTCCCCCAAGTTGATATGGGATAAAACATTTAAAAAACAACCGCAAAATATATTCCATTCAAAGTTAAGCCTTTGATTTTGAATAGATAAATGAATAAATTAAAAAAAATAATGTTCCGTAATATTAAAAATAAAGTTCACGCACTTTTATACATTGTCTCTGATGTGCATTTCAGTAACACGATCTGAGGTGTTTTGGAGGGATTTGTTGTCAATTAAGGTGGTAGATATGGATGACTCAGACCCCATTTTCTTGTCACAAAATTATAATAAATGATTATCCGAACAACTTTCTCTAATATAGTCTTTATTTTTTCTTGCGGGAACATCGTGAAAAATCACATTTACTTTCAAGTAACGCAATAATTTTTGATTGAATGGTGACATACTATACGACGAAGCTTGTCGAACATTCTCAAATTTCCATCGTTTGTCAATTTGAAACTTAACCATGCTTTGTAAGTTTCCCGGTGGAAAAGGTAAATCTTCAGCCACTGCCGATACCTCTAGCACTAGAAGAGTTAATTTTATCACTGAAAGCCATAAAATCGTGAAGAAGTAGAGCGTAATAATCAAAAATTCGCGTCACAAACTATTCTGGCTCATGTTACATTTGACCAAAGTGCACGCGAAGTCACACGTTCCTATGGCAACTGCATGTTTTGACCAAAATAGCGTGACAATGGCGTCCGCGCTTGATATCGAAATATCGTGGCCAGGCTCTAAACAGATGGTACCATTAACTTTTGCCCAAAAGAAACCTTATTATATCACTAGACTAACAGCATAAAAAACTAAGAAAAATATTTATTTTATTTGTGAGAAAATGACATTTTAAGTTCATGCACCGAAACTGCGGATTTTCCGACCAAAATATACGTCAAGTTTAACGAACGATTTCAGTACTAAAACTGCTTTTAATGAACTTAAAACTACCACAGCTGTATTTGTACATTATCTAAGGATTGTGTGACCTGATTTACAGAAAATTATTCTGAAATCTTGTCACCCAAAGAATCGTTGATTTTCAACACGGTAGTTTGACTGATTTAAAATATCCCTAAAAACAAACTAATTTTCACTATGCGATAAAGCTTTAAATTCAACAAGCTTTAGCTATTCTGTTCTTTAAAAGACAGGCTTTCAAATGATGTAAATACTTCTCTTGGCTAATAAATATTTGTGATGCTACAGCTCAGCGAAATCGAAGCATTTTGACCTTTCAAGGTCAACATGCCATACTATCGAATTGTATTGAAATTATGTATTTAAATATTTTTTTCCCTAGATTCACTTCACCGCCGTTGGCTGAGCAGAATTTCGAACTTCTTTCCACACCAAATTCTTCTCCCGTTGCTTTCTTGGAGATTTCTTTGTTCAATTCATCATGCATGATGTTTGAATAAGCAGGTTCGGTAGAGAAATGCTACTCTTTTGTTCGGTATTTTGTACAGTGTTTGTGTTTGTTAGTGCAGAGCGACATATGCAAAACACTACTCTGTGGGGTAGGGACGATTCATCATGTTTGCCTGATTGGGTTTTGGAGCGGACCGTTGGATAATTTATTGATGTGAAAAAATCGAGATGCAATTTATGGAGCTTAGTGTGAATATACTGAAAAACTAGAGAAAAAAACAGGAAATTTTAATTCATTGAGGTAATCCTGTAAAAAGATGGTGTACAAGAGCTGTGTCAAAAAGAAAAAACAAATACAGACCCTCATAAAAAATCTAATGATTCATTCTTTTGCTGTGCACAATATTAATTTGATTATATTTTAAAGGATGTTTTTGGAAGTCTTTAGGCTGGTAAATCCAAATGGAATATACAGAGGACGCGGGGAAGGAGGGTCTGTGGGGGCCTTTTAGTCCATATTATTGTACCTTTTTCACGATCGATTTTTTTATTGATTTTTTTACGACTTTTGCGAGTGTGCCATTCAAATAAAGTGATATCACCAGATACAGTACTATTTCTATCATGTATGTCCAGCGTGTAATCCACAAAGCGCCACGTTTCTATGCGGTTTTTCTTTCGCATGCCTGATAAGCTTCGTAGCTCATCCAGTTAATTTCTCTGGATTTATCCGGTCAACAAGGGTAGAACAAAAAAGTCAGAATATTTTTATTATTTTATAAATAGTGCCTAAGAACTTCAAAAAAAAAAAAAATTAAAATCGTTCAAAAACATGTAAGACACAAAGATAAGAGAACAGGGATGTTTGTGCTAAAATACTCCTAGAAACGCATTTCGGGAGAGATGCACCTGGACCCGGCCCCTAGTACACAATTGCCCTTAGTAATGGTTTCGCCTTAAGGTAGTACCGGACACTTGCTACTGCGCATCCAGCTCGTGCATGTGAATCTGCAATCTCGTACCCTGAGTCCTCGTTACTTCGGCCAGCGGCTCGAAACAAGGACTCTGGCATAATCCACTGAAAAGTCCAAGGTTTCTTGGACTTCCGGCTGCGCATGCGCCTTTACGGCCAATGTACAATCCGACCAATGGGTAATCGAGATTATGTCAGAGCTGATATTTAAAAGTAAAATCCGTTGTAATTCTGATGGAATCGATATCCACCCTCGATCGGCGCATCGATCAACATACGGCGATATCGTCAATGAAAATGGATTTTTCCTAGTGATGTTGTGGAAGTTTTGGAACAAAATTCATAGATTGTAATGATAATTTATTGAGTAAACATAATCCGAAGGGATTTTAGGTTAATTTGTGATTTTCGACGAGCTAGAAGAGAAATTCTGTCGGCCGTTGGCAGCCGTGTGTGATGAAGTGCGAAACATTAAATAATTTCCTAACTATTGCTTCAAATTGGCTGAAATTCTCTAGGAAGGTTAAGAAAATAGCGATTCACAAGTACAGACTTAATATTTTATCATATTTTATATATTTTCTACTGCTAAAAACGGTCACAAACATATAGCGGATATAGTTTGAGTTTATTTGTGTTTACGGTTGTTTGCGCTTGCGTGGTTGTCAAAATTGAATGACCAATCAAATTTAAGCAAAAATCGGATTATGTCAGAGCCCTTGTTATCCGCTGCTGGCGAGGAAAAACGCGGGCTCTGAGTATGAGATTGGTGAATCTGAATAAAATTTCCTACGCAGCTAAGTTGAAACCGTACATTAAAGGGAAAATTTGGCCATTGCGGACTTTTCACTCAAAATTAACTTTGAAACTCTTTATATGGACCTAAATAGAAGTTAGTGCCCATGCTTTCCCGGCCAAAATATCGAAATTACAACAGTTTTCGCGCGTTTTTAGCTTATAGCTCCAAAAGTAACACGTGGACCCCCATTTTTTTCTTTTTCATAAGATTCTAAATATTTTATGCTTTAGATAAAGAGAGAAAAAAAAGAAGTTCATTGACCAATTTTCTCAAATTTCAACATTTTGGAAGAATTTTTATCTTGATATGTTTTCTAAACTCAATACCTATATTTCGAAACATTTTTTTGTTTTTCTTCCATAAATGGATGGCCAAATGACTTGAATTTATTGATTGAGGTAGATTTTCTGTAAAAACGCGCGAAAACCTGAAAAAATCGCACCTTTTGACGTCTTATACCTCGAAAACCAATACGGTGACCACATAATTTTTTTCAGTATTTGAATGCCCCGACAATAATCTTCAAATGACAGAATTTAAAAAAAAAATTCATTGACGATTTCTGAAGATCCGGTACTTCCTTTATAAATTCCCGCCACTTCCCTGGAGAGTAATGTTTTTTTCATATCATTTTCATAATTTAATTCTAAATAGGGTAAATGAAGTTGTATGTATATCTAGAATATTGAAAGTCAATATTCATAAAGTTTATCAATTTATATATACCATTTAATTCATATGAAGCTAATATTGGTGAGAAAACACAGGAAGCCCAGCTACCTGGGCATTGAGCGTGTTCCCTCGATTCCTCCATTCGAAATCCAGTCATATGCAGCACATAGATCAATGTTCTTACTAGTGACGTTAGCGTCTGCCAACACAAACATTGCTGCATTTATTAAACCGTCTAGTAATTCCATGGACCAGAATGAATGACAAATGAGAAATCCTTAAATGAGCAAAGGAGCTAGTATATAAATGCATTCAGTGGATGAGTGAATGAAAACATGGAACAAAATAATTGATTCACCAATGAGTGAGCGAGAAATTGAACAAGTGAGAGTAAAAAACGAATGAGCACACCAGTGATTGTGAATAAATAAAGCTTAAAAAATCAATAATAAATAGTCATAGATTCTTTTTTTTTTTCACTCATGTAGAAACAGATTTTTTGATAGTTTAGTGAGTAATTGAGTGTTCAAGGGGTATTGAAACGACCGACGATCCCTTCAATTTTTTTCATTAATGTCGATCTTATTATTCATACTAGGAAACTGAAGACGTTTCAGATATGCCGTGCGAGAGCCCCTACATATGATCTAATCGTTGATCAGATGCTAATATCAGGGGCCGTGTTGCAGCCCAAAGGGTGCGGGGTGGGGAAGGGCCGATATGGGGGACTTCAACCGCTAAGACAATTGTGTACTAGGGGCCCGCATCCAGGGGCATCTCTCCCGAAATGCGTTTAATTCTAGGAGTATTTTAGCTCCATAAATTGCATCTCGATTTTTTCACATCAATAAATTATCCAACGGTCCGCTCCAAAACCCAATCAGGCAAGCATGATGAATCGTCCCTACCCCACAGAGTAGTGTTTTGCATATGTCGCTCTGCACTAACAAACACAAACACTGTACAAAATACCGAACAAAAGAGTAGCATTTCTCTACCGAACCTGCTTATTCAAACATCATGCATGATGAATTGAACAAAGAAATCTCCAAGAAAGCAACGGGAGAAGAATTTGGTGTGGAAAGAAGTTCGAAATTCTGCTCAGCCAACGGCGGACTTTTGACACATGTAGAGTAAATGGAATAACACCAATAACAAAAACTTGCTTATTTGGCACTACAAGGAGGAAATGCTAGGATTTTAAAACGTCATTATGACTTCTACGAGGTGAGGAATTATATTCAGTTGTAATTTTGTCTTGATGAAGTGAATCTAGGGAAAAAAATATTTAAATACATAATTTCAATACAATTCGATAGTATGGCATGTTGACCTTGAAAGGTCAAAATGCTTCGATTTCGCTGAGCTGTAGCATCACAAATATTTATTAGCCAAGAGAAGTATTTACATCATTTGAAAGCCTGTCTTTTAAAGAACAGAATACCTAAAGCTTGTTGAATTTAAAGCTTTATCGCATAGTGAAAATTAGTTTGTTTTTAGGGATATTTTAAATCAGTCAAACTACCGTGTTGAAAATCAACGATTCTTTGGGTGACAAGATTTCAGAATAATTTCCTGTAAATCAGGTCACACAATCCTTAGATAATGTACAAATACAGCTGTGGTAGTTTTAAGTTCATTAAAAGCAGTTTTAGTACTGAAATCGTTCGTTAAACTTGACGTATATTTTGGTCGGAAAATCCGCAGTTCCGGTGCATGAACTTAAAATGTCATTTTCTCACAAATAAAATAAATATTTTTCTTAGTTTTTTATGCTGTTAGTCTAGTGATATAATAAGGTTTCTTTTGGACATTAAATGTTTTTCTTATGTTTGGCCACCATGTACTCGATATTTACACGGATCCTCTCATAAATGAGTTTTACGTGGCATTATCGATTGGTTTTAAATCTAACACGACTACATATTGACTCTTCGCCAGTAAATAAGCGAGACAACTAACGATTGAACAGATTTATTAACGAGGAACTAATCGTGAGTCAAGATGGCGGACACCACCACAACCCAAATCCAACAGGCGTTACATGCGGTAGCGCGCGCACAATAACGTGAGAATGACTGCAGGCGGACTGCCTGCTGGCGTGACTTCTTCTTCTTCTTCTTCTAGCGGTTTGTTACGTTACATTTTTTTTTAACAACGGGTATACAGCTACATTAGTTACGGCTTACAATATATAGTCTGTTATTTACGTGGCTACTTATTGATGGATAAATGTCCTAGTATAACAAGTAGTCTTTGAGGTACTTGGGAGGTTTCTTCATGCGTTGTGGTCTAGAGGGGGTGTCTTGGTAGGGATCAAGTGAAGAGGAGTTACACGGGTCTTTGTTGCCGATGTCAGAGGGTTGAGTCCAAGCAGCTTCTTCTGTATTAGTGTCAATAATAGTTTTGTCGACGTCTGGGTCTTCTTGATATGCTGGTATCCGGGGCACTAACCAATCGGCATCGTAAGGACGAACTAGTTCTTGTGGGGGCGGAGTTTGGGGTGGTACTTGAGGTGCAGAGGGAGAGGTAGTTGTAACTGGAACGTCTTGGTCTGCTTCATCATCATCTTGGGAACCGGGGTTGGTAGCAGAGCTGGGAAGAACGTAACACTCAGATAGTTTAACTTTATATGACGTTGCACGTAGTTGAGATCCCGTGAACTTTTTGATGTGACACCACGGGTTGTTGACCTCAGTAACGATGTAGCGCTCACGAGCTCGTAGTTTACTACGGTCGGAGATCAAATAGACCAGATCCCCAACACGTATCGGTGGAGGCGGCGGTGTAGGACTGTTTGTGTTCTTGGACTTCTCACTGTACGGGTGGTTGACGGACCTTCGCTGGTGTTGCTCAACGATAATTTGGTAGTCACACAGTGGGATTTGCTCACCGGTGAATTGACTGCGTTGGGTCCACAGTTCACGAGCAGAAAGTCCGCGATGACGTAAGCGTGAGTTAAGGCGGGCAGTAACTAAGGCAAGACTTGTGGGGTTAACAGGGCCTCCTCTGGGTTCTTGTTTCAGGAGTTCTTCTTCTAACTCTTGTACTGCTTTCTCGGCCACTGGGTTTTTGTTTACGTTTTTGACACGGCCGATGTCAAGCCATACGTTTAGGTGTTTCAGAGCGTCTTGGTTACTGAGAGATACAAAACTTGGTGCAGGATCTACACGCACGATTGCTCTTGGACCATCAATGGGATGTAGCTCGACAATAAGGCGGGTGAGCGCGTCACGTAGCGTATCATACTTCTCGTCGGGTATAAGGCACGTGTTGGTATACGATGTGGAACACTCTCTGAGTACGAGGATCGACTGTCGTTCACGTCTGATAACGTCGGCGGCAAAAGATATTCCAACTACATCTGGTGGGTTATCAGAGGTCTGAGTCATGAGAGAATTTGGGAACTTCTGTAGTGAGGCACATATGTGGCAGGCGGATGAAACTCTTGATAAGGCGCTGTTCATGTCTAAAGCGTAGAAATGACGCTGGACGACTGTCTGGAGTTGATGACGCGATGGATGCTTTAGGCGCACGTGAAGAGCTGTAAGGAGACCGTCAAGAACAGAACGTGGTACTACGATTGCTTCTGTAGTGGCTGTAAAAGGTTGATCTCGTTTCACGACGATAAGGCCGTCTTTAGAGATTGAAGCGACGTTGAGATAGCGTTTGACGTCTTTGATGTTGGTTAACTTCTTTGATGGTCTAGTGCCTTGGCTGAGGTGTGCGTGGACTCTCCGCAGGTCAGTGCATTCGCTCTGTATATGGCGCCAGGCCGATCGAGTTGTGAATGGCAATGATTTTGTTTGGTCAATAATATCTTGAACTGACACGTCACGTACAACGGAGTCTTCCGCTTCATGGATAAAGGTGCAGATTTGGCAGGTAGGTTCTGGGCAGTCAGGAGCGTTTCTGCTAGCGAAGTCAGAAGGCAAGTTGGCGGTGCCGGCTAAGTGTTGGAGAGATACTTGATACCTGCTTACTGTGGTTAGAAAGGATGTTACTCGAGGGCTGGCTGAGAACTCTCCACGGCACAGTTTTTCAATAGCTTGGACGCAAGGCTTGCTATCTGTGAGTACGCACGTGCGTTTCTCCGACTGTATGATGTAGGGGCTGAAGTGCTTGACAGCGGCGGCAATGCTGAGGGCTTCGACTTCGCATGGGAGCCAGTTAACTTGGTGTTTGCGGAGTTTGGCACTGAAGAAACCTGCTAGGTAAAGGTGATTCTCTCGAGCGGCATATAAGGTAGCGCCGAGGCCGTGTTTTGTTACCGAACCATCGGTCACTATCCACAGAGTGTCCGATGGGCGGGGCAGGGTTATTTCTTTGGCTGATGAGAGGGCTTGTTGTGTTTTCCGGAAATGGTGGAGAAGGCTTTCGTCAAGAGTGAGCGTGTCTCGTGTCTGTAGGCCTGTGATGGTGCATTCAAGGGGGTCAACTAAAGCAGAACAGCCAGGTAGGACACGGCTAAGAACCTTGTATGAACCGATGAAGGATCGCATGCCTTTAACGGTGGTGGGAGGGGGGCAGGAAGAGAGCACAGCGACACGGTGAGGGCTTGCAGACAATTTGCCCTGGGACCACACCCAACCAAGTATGGTGGTAGACCGAGGACAGATGACGGTCTTGGTTGGTGATAAACGAAGGTCGCATTTGTCGAGCTGGTCGAGTACTCGTGTCCAGGTAGACAGTAGATCTTCAGGGGTAGCCCCTCCGCAGTAGAGGTCATCCGCTATCTTGGCAACACAGCCTTCTTGGATAAGGTCCCCTAGTACCCTACACATCATCTCCTCTAGAGCAGTTTCCGAGCCTGGCATGCCCATAGCTGATCGGCAGTAGACGCGTATGCCACGGAAGGGTGTTGCTACGCCACAGTATTTCCTTGATGCTGGTGCAAGTGGGATCTGATAGAAGGCACGGGAGAGATCAGATTTTATTAGGTACTTCCATGGTGCGATGGTGCGAAGAGTAGAATCAACATCTGGCATTAAAGAAGGCTGGGGTTTGCTATAACGGCCAACGTCGGCGAAGGCTGTAACAAGACGGTGGCCACCTGATGGTTTCTTGACGAGGAAGGATGGGTTGAGGTATTCTACAGTCAGACCAATGTCTTCGGGTTTTTTGAAGACGCCATCGTTTTCGAGTTCATCGAACTTTTGTTGTAATTCCACGAGTTGGCCTCTGGAATATTGGGGTAAGCGACCTTTTCGTTGGGGGGGCTCTACGGGTCCCATGTTCACACGGGCTTCAATTGGGCCAGCAGCCCCGTTATATCCCGGGATGTCAGGCTTGAATACATTGTCGTATTTTCGAAGGGTCTGTTGGAACTGACTGCGCATGGTTGTTGAGAGTAGATTATCAGGATCTAGAGTTACAGCGCTTGAGAACGGTGTCGCTTTATCCATTGGTGTGGCTAGGCTTACTGGTTCAGGTATCGTTGGAGGGGTAACTGAAGTGGTCGGTCGGGCCGAACAAATGTGGTCATTGCGACGGACAGAGTAAGGTTCATCAGAGTTGTTAACTAGGCGCACTGTGTTACCGACTGTTTCCACGATCTGCGGTGGCGGCCACTGCTGTTTGTGCGGAGGGGGTCTTTTAAGTGAGGCTGGGTCACACCGAGGCTCGATGGCGATACTGGAGTCGGTTCCTAGTTCCGAGGGTACGTCGATCTCAAGGTAATCTCCGGGCCAGATCACTGTGGACGGTGCTGAGGAACGTAGTACGAATGATGTTGTTGCCCGGACGGCGTGGGCCTGCGCACTGTGTTTGCTGTCTGTACGGTAAAGGATTGTCTCCACTCCTTGGATGGTCAACTGCTGAGTGGCCGGGCGAATGGAGATATCGTTTGTGATGAGGAAGGATATGCCGGCCAGTATGTCGACATCTAAATCCTCCACCACTAGAGCGTTGAGAGCAAGGCGCTTGTTCGAACGTGAGAGGAAGGTGTGTATTTCTCCGATAACAGCTAGTGGAGTAGTACCGTCGGCTTGTAAAGCCTGTTGTGATGACTTTTCGATTGTAAGACCAAGTGAGCGTGCGAGAGACGCTTTAATCATGCTAGTTTCGGCTCCTGTGTCGAGGGTTAACAAGACAGCATGTTGGTTGAAGAAGGCCTTGAGTTGAGGAGAGCTCTTAGTGCTGACCCTTCGGGATATGGCTCGGGCGGACGGGGGAGTAGGTTCGGGGTCACCCAGGGTATCACTGTCTTCGTCTTCGTCTATGGTTGTAGTTGAACGGGCCTTCGTGAGGAAGAGTCGGTCCTCAGGGGGTAGAAAAGGGCACTTGCTGAGGAAGTGATTCTGATCACGGCCTGCTTCTTTGCATAGAGGGCAAAATGGCGGCCGTCAAATCGTTTGAAGACGTTTTTTCTTCGCAATTTGGATCACAGAAGCCCCAAAAGCGTAGCTATTCATTCAATATGTTACCTTCATTACAACCAATAACTATAAAACTTTTCACACTAAAAATTCACTTATTTATGGACATTTTCACAGCATCCCAGAGCATATTTACTAAAAGTGAACTTTTCAGAGACTTATGTGGTAATTTTTATCTGGCGCCAACAGATTAATTTTTTTCTCTCTAGGCTGCGGTAGAAACTTGCAATTTCTAACTAGATTAAAATCTGTTAAGTTTTTTCTTTAATTTTTTTTTAATTTATCGAGTTATTTAACAAAAATCAAAATAGTCAGTTGGGGTGCCTGTGGGATTTTCGCACCTTAGGTGTGATATTTTACACATCTATTTCAGATAATTTCATACAAAAAAGTATATAGTATACACCTATCTAAGTATTTTGGAGGAAAATGGAATATTTTTATTTTATATTTTTCTTACAAAAAGACCCAATTCATCCATATCTACCACCTTAAAAGAAAAAGAGAGATCGAAAATAATTAAATAGTGTGTACTTAAGTTAAGAAATGATATTTAATGACTGTTTCCATAATTATATACCGTATGGAATATGTGTTTTAGTGTTTAGGGAATCATCCCACCATTCCACCATTCCGTTCTCACCCCTATGGAGAAAAATCGGGGAGGGGTGAGGTACACACAGGCTAACCATTCCGTCATACCCATGCCGTCGTTCCGCCATGCTGCGAAGTAGCTAGGGTCGCCAACCGGCGGAATCACTAAACATCATAGTACGTAAAGGTGGTAGTCTAATATCAGTTCAAATTCGTCTCGTTTGTCAGTTGTATGTCAGCTCATAATTAGGCCATTTATCAGTAACATTCTTTGGTTTGCTACTGTCAGTTGTCATTATACAGCATAAAATAGCCTTGTTCTTGATTCCCCCTCCCACCCGGGCTAGTTTATCTGTTATCAGTGAAGCATTTTTGGGCATTTAACCCCATTTCTACCCCGCCTACCCTGACCAAACCAAGAGTCTCATACAGCAAGAGACCGCTCTCCTAAATCGAATTTTTCTAGATGCAACAATTTTTGTTATGCTGTATGAGTTTCTTGCTTTGGTCAGAAACAAGGTACAGAAACACTCTACAGATAACTTATGCTAAACTGACTGACTCGGCAACACGCTGACTACTGACCTTCCAACGTAAAGTGAGGATTGTTACCCAAGTGATACACTATTAAACAAACTACAATTCAGTCAAATATATCGAATGAGGAAAATGAAACACTCAAAAAGTTAGTTGCGAGAGTCGGAACCAGCCGTATTTTATATTTTTACAGGAAACGGAATTACGTTTACTCGTATTTTTCAACGGCATGTTTTATTTCGCGGACTGGACTCACACTGGACTGGAATGGACTGGACTGCCAAAATGCGGACTTGTAATACGCGGACTGACAAAACGACATAAATATATATAACAACAACAAAATATATGGATAAGTAAATATATATAGTTTTGTCAGTCCGCATTTTACAAGTCAGCGTTTTGTCAGTCTAGTCCAGTCCAGTCCAGTGTGAGTCCAGTCCGCGAAACACAACATGCCTTTTTCAACATCATCAGCTTCTGTGAGTTTATTTGAGCCGATAGCGTTAATTCGACGGGAGGAAGCTACGGGGTCTGAATATTTTATCTGGTTTGGTCCATACGTATACACCGCAGTCGATTATGGCCGGTCTCAATATACATAGAACTGTATATTTCACTGAGGCTAAGTGACTCGATTGTACGTTGTCTAAAATTCATATTTTGCAAGTTGACGTCACCATGGTGTCAAGATACCGACGAACTGCAGACATCTAGCTAGTGTCTGAACGAACGCTCAACCAACAGTTTTGGTTTTACAAACATTATTTCATTTAGTTTGTTTGAGAAGGGAGAAAAACCAGAGAAGCCGCAGCTAACCCTTGTTGGATGAGAGAAACAATTTACACATCAATAGCCCTGAAGTGTGATGACGTTTTACCCCCGTCTCTATACCATAATAGTTTTTAAAATCCTTTCATATTCAAATTTTATATTTCCTCGAGAATACAGGAACAATAGTCATAATTAGTGAACAAAAGCAATGTGAAAAGGATTCTGGTCTAGACAGGGGTGTAAAACGTCATCACGCTTCAGGCTTATTAAAACACAGTTCACATCGGCTGAATTAAAATATCCAAAAACAACATTGCTTTTTACACAAAAGGTATAAGTAATTATCATTCGGGCAATTCAACGGACAAAACCATGATTAAAAACCATATCCTATTCCGCGACCCCGTATCAGTGAAATATTATGGAGCTTAAGGCAGCGTTTACACGAAGCCAGCTATTTTCGTAAACGCACATTTTTTTTATCCGTTTAGGCCTACCGTTTACGCGATAACGCTACTTAGCCGGCTATTTACGAAAACGCCTCTCAGAGTGGATATTTTCGAAAACGACGGCTATGAGTTTTCGTGAAAACGCTTGAGCCGGCTATTTTCGAAAACGCTGAAGTCATCACTTTGGTTTAGTCACTGAGAGAGAGTAATTCAATCATTTATTCACCAAAATGCTTACAGACGCTCTTCAAGCTACCGAAAACGACGAGAAAACGATAAGCGTTTACACGAAAACGCTATGTAAACGACTGTATTTTCAGCCGGCTAAAAAAATAGCCGGGATTCGTGTAAACGCTGCCTAAGATATGGTGCGGCGACGCTCTACTACGGCCGATTTGGTCAATGGACTGTGACGTTTTCGCCGTAAACACAAGTGGTTTCGGCTTGCACTGCTTGTTGGCTTCCTTTGAAAGAGCCCGAGCTATAGATTTCGGCTTTCACCAGTCACAAGTTGCCGCTGGATGCCAAGAACGCAGGCTCGTGGCTGTGTGACGATCACGGGCACGAGCACAAGTTTAGCGTGAGTTTTCGTCTAAATCGTTTCGACAGTACCTCAAAAAGCCAAGAGATTACTCAAAAGATTATTCAGAGATATCAAAAGAACCAAAATATGAATCAAACTGAGCAAATACAAAACGAATCGGGCAAAATAGCGATCATAGGAAAGTTTGACTGTACAGATCCCAGGTTCAGACGTCTCAAGGAAATCAGAGAACATGTACAAGTATTTTGTATTTTGTAGTTTGTGTGTAATTATATCACTGTAGCGTTTGTTGTCTTCCAGTTGGAGCTCTTACATAAAACATTATTTTGTGCATTTTTATGTTGTTATTCATGCTACATATGTAGTGGGTACTTTGTGTGATGCCTGGGGGGGGGGGGGGGGGGGATCCGAGGGTAAACGATCGGGGATGCTCGTCGTATCTTTTAGGGGTTAAAATCGGAGATTTGGTATCTTAGGGTATAAAAATATGAAACTTGCAAAATTCTCACTTTTTGGTATCTTTTAGGGGTTGAAAGCCACTGAAACTTATGATTTTGGTTTCTTTTAGGGATGAAAAATTTGTGACGCCGCGCCCTTTTAAAAAACGTCCGGTTACTTTTAGGGGTAATTTTGAAAAATTCCGACGATCATCCCCGATTTTTTTATCCCCGGAGTCCCCCCCCCCCGGGGTGTGATGACGTGATTATCAGAAAAAGCAGTATAGTTAAATGTAAACAAGCATAACCGAGTGTATTTATTATGACTTAAATAAACAGTTTTAAAAAGTTTTGATCACGCTATTACAAATATATTTGTTATAATAATTTTATGTCATGTCAAAAGTAAAACATTAAGTCCCTCGGAAAATCATCATGTAAGGCATGTTGTCAGGTTTCAATGCAGAAAGAATGAGAAGAAAACTAGCATGTAAACGAATAAAAAAATCATGTATTTAATGAATGATGCTAGTATAAAAAATGGTGTGTGTTATCAAGAAAAACGAAACAAAAATAGTTTTAACTGTTAACATGGGATTTTCCAATTTTTATTAATAAGACAAATTGATAGACTGTGAATAGTTTTAATGACGACGACAACCTTAGAGCATAGTTAACAGACGTTAAAATAATCCTGGTCCCCCTTTATTACCTGCCAGTACACGTATTTATAGCATCTAACACAGGTGTTGTTAGTTAGCTCATTACGAAAACTAGAGGCTAGCTGCGTCGGTAGTTAGAAGAGCCGAAATGGGACCGCAGTGCATCTTCACAAACCCGAGCTCGCGCTCTAAGAGCGTCTTGTTTGAGAAATAAATAGAACAACTACTGCGGGAAACTTCGAGTGAGGATGTCTTATGACGTCCACGAAAGTATTTTCCTACTTGCAAAAAAATAATTTCCATTCAAGACATGACTTCCTTTCATTTCAGGTGATGAAAACTTCCACTTTTTGAACTTCGATAAGGTAGCTTTCATTCTGACGTTATCGATGGCGCCAGCTGCTGACAGTTACTGTTGTCACAAACTGGGTTCCGTTCGCTAATAAAACGCACGTAATATCTCAAGTGCATAATAGATTATTTTATTTGAGATCTTTCATTGGATTGCAAATAATTACAAAGCATATATTATTTATATATAATAAGACAGCAAATTGACATATTATCATAGTTTTAATCATTATTTTTGATTGTCTTATCTAAAATGTCAGTTTATAAAATAAACAAGAATATAATTTTCAATTAATTAGTTTGTGTCGCAGATAAGATCAATTCTATAATTCGTTAATATTCAAAGTTTCCCATTTATAATTGCGAAAGTGAAATACAAAATTGTAATTGAGTCGTTTCCACTTAGAACTATAAATCGCAACAATTACAACTTCGAGACAGAGATCAGACTTTGGGTTATTGTCTGCATTTTTCATAGATAGATCGACTAGTACGTCATTGCGGTGTTAAATGTTACACACCAAAAGATGTTCCTTCCTTCGTTAATGCTGAACGACATCAAAAGCTTTTATTGAAGGTCAAATATGGAGAACTCGACTGAGTATACAAACTATACAAACGTTACAGATAGTGACCACAATCGTATATTCAAAATAACAATTTTCTTTATTCTTGGAGGGATTGGTATTATTGGTAACATCTTCATCATCGTACTCGCTGTTAAATACACAGTAAGAAAAAACCTGCATCATTTGATTATCAACATGGCCGTGTCCGATACTATGATTATTTTAATGACCTGGAGTATTCAATTTACAAATTGGTTTGATGATAGAACATGGAGCTTTTTGAAGGAACATACTAGAGATGTTTTCTGCAAAATACCAAGGTTTCTGAATAACTTAGGGATGTGGAGCATTTTTCTTACTCTTTTAGTCATCACTATTGAACGTTTTAAAGCAACGAAAGGAACACTACGAATACCACGACCATACACAGCAAAACGACGCCTAACTTTACTTGCATTTATTTGGATCGTCAGTATTGCATTGGCATCGAATGAATTGTATATTTCATACATTGCCAAGTACTATCACGTACACAAATGCTATTATAGACCAACATCAACTTTTGTTGTGGTCGTATTAAGTGCAGCCGCGGCTTTGGGATTTTTTTCGATTTTAGTGCTAAGTTTCTGTACCTTGAAACGGCTGTCAAATCCATCCGTTATTGAAGATAGTATTCCTGAGACATTAAGGAAAGCTAGAGCAAAAAGGACATCAAGTGCTATAAAAATGGTTCTGTGTTCACTACTTGTCTTTTCGTGTTGCTACGCCATTGCTCACATTGGAAATCTGGTGAAACTATTTCATGTCAATTTGGATAGCATTTTGAATGCTTTGGGATTAGATTGGAATTGGCTCGGTTTTTTCATAGCGCTCTCTATTCTGTTCAATTCCTCTTTTAGTCCATTCATCTACTTAACTTTTCTAACAGACTTCCGCGAAGCAGCGAAGAGGGTACTTTCAAAGACAGATTCTACTTTAGATACGACATCTAGAATCGGTACAGAACAATTTCAATTGCAATTAAAAAGGAGCTGCTGAGAACAAAACGCAGGAAATAATGTCCAAACAATGATTGAAAAGCGCAAAGCAATGATTAACAAAATTCAACATTTCACTTTCTTTTTTGTACCAAAAAATGAACAAAACATCACATTTGACTTGTTATCTTTCGGCATCTATCAATTGAAATGCGAGACAGTTTCATTTGCATTATTTAGAGCTGATCAGCTGCAACGTAAACGAAGCTCCATATGACTTTTGATATTTTGATTCATGAAAAAAAGCCGACAGATTTTTTTTCAAAAAAGTCTTAAAAACGAAAAGATTTTGATCATATTTACACAGTTTATAGGTTTCATTCGTCAAGAAAACAAAGTTACGGTAATATTTTTTTTTATACACTTTTGTACCAACTCTCTTGCAATGCCGGCCTTTTACAACTGAGTGAAACAATTTTCAAGTTGACATGTCCTTTTACACTTGACCTTCATACTTTTTTAATGTTATTATAATTTTTCAAGCGATTTTTTTATTGGTAAACATTGTATTTCAGGAGGAAATATTAGAAACCCGCTCGTTCCCGATAATGACAACACCATTTTCCGAGTGTGCGCAGTGCGTTTTTCACCCGTGTCTATGTTACAATGGTTATATACATAATCTAGATCTGAATGTTTAACGGAATGGGAATCTAAAGAAAAGCATGAAAATGTTGCAAATTGCACGAAGCAAAAAAATATATAAATGAATGTGAATATTGACAATACAGTGCAAAACAATATACATCACTTGGATGATGCAAACCCGGGGGGGGACAATCCATGGGTAAACGTTTGGGGATGTTTTTCGTACCTTTTATGGGTAAAAATAGGCGACTTGGTCTCTTTTAAGGTTTAAAAATATGAAATTTGCCAAATTCTCACTTTTTGGTATCTTTTAGGGGTTGAAACCCCCTGAAACTCGCGGTTTTGGTATCTTTTAGGGTTAAAAATTTGTGAAGCCACGTTCTTTTGAAAAACCGCGGTATCCCACCCCGGAAAATTCAAGTTAGGGGCAAAATACGATCATTCTCCAACTTTTTGTTGAAAAACTACACCATATCATTGTAAACCAACTTCGATAGTACAAAGTCCAAAACATGACATAAATTCCGAGCGTTTGTTTGTGGCTACAGCCTCGTAGAGGCGTAGAGCATTATGCCAACGTTTCATATCCCTCCGTTCTGTATTCTTTTATGAATGACGTCACTTGGTGGCGTTGTTGGCCGAGTGGTTAAGCCTCTCAGCTGTCACTACTACGGTCCGGGCTGGAGCCCCGCCTCGGATTGTGGATTATATGTGAGTTTGTAATTGAAAACTCGGAAATCTTTTTCTTTGCTTTCATCATATCTTTTAGAGCATAAAGGATGGAGCCAAAATAATTAAATAAAAAAAAAAAAAAAACAGATCACATTTGGTGCAACTAAAGTTTCTTGACTTTTCGTATGGCTTCTCTAGTTAATTAACTGTAATAACTTCATTATATGTATATTTATTTTTTGTACGATATAATTTATATCTTACTTTTTAGGGCATATTGACAAGCAATTGGGGCCTTGCCCTGTGTCTTTATCGCCTGCCAATATTTTTGGCAAAGTGATTAAATAAAATAAATAAAATTGACTTGACTGTTTCTTGCCAGGCTGTTGGCACATGCGCCTTTAAGACGCTTATTTTTTTTCCTATGGCTCCAAAGGCAACATAGTGATTGTTTATTTACAAATTTTGCATAAAACTTTAACCCAATTAATTTTGAAATTACTTTCTCTTCCAGTTTTATTTATTTATTTATTTTTTATTGATGCGTCTTTATACAATTTTTTATCATTGGAAGATTGTTTATTGTTTCAATACTGCACAAATCATCAAAGCTTTCTAAACTGTACTCATGTATGCTCTCGACTTGCTTCGGTTCTAATCCTATTGAAACGCTATTGCTAGTCTTTATATTAAAACCTTTTTTAATCGGTACAGGCAATGTACAATACAAATAATACAATATTTATTTAGACTCGCATCGCCTAGGAGCTTACACTCATTCAAAATACGAACGTGTATAACGCTTACCACTCTTTATAAGATAGAATTTCAGCCAAACTTCAACTTACAGGTAAGTCTCGTTTAACTGCGGACCGGACATACATATATCTGTAAACTGAAAACTATAAAAACTTATAATAAAGAACATGATTGATGGATTTTTTTATTGGTAGTGTTTTAAACGGTTTAATGTATTTGAAATTACTTGTGCAATACCGCATCGTCTGACAGCTGGAAAAAATAACTCAGCATAGCTATGAAAACTTAAATATGTTTATATGGCTATGATGTGTTCGTTACTTTTGATTGTCTACTTAAAATGGATGTAAACTGCAAATTGTTTCTTATGTTTATTATTTTGTCCAATTAGAAGGCCTGTAAGAACGAGCCAATCAGAATCCGTCATAAACCACTGTTTGCCATGGTATTTCTTCGAGCGTCCGCCATCTTGTCAAAAGCGAAGAAGAGGGGCCCTGGGGACGAGGTTGATAAACATCCAGGAAAGAAAAGTCGAAAGGCCGCGAAACAATTTTGGTCCTACTCCACAAAGATAATAGACCAACACTTGTGGTAAATATTTCATAATCATATTTCTTCCGAGTACACATTGAATCCTATCTGCCATCGTCAAAAACAAAACCACAAATGATGATATGTTAATCTATGTTATGTAACCTCACTCAACAATATAAATAACAAGCGGAAAAGGCCCGCAGGGGACGTCTGCATTAGTTTTGTGTATACTTGTGACGATGGACTTGTTCATGCAAACCAAAACAAAAAACTTGAATTCAACCGTATACGACTGTTCTGAATAGAAACCAGGGTTTAGAAGCTGCTCGTCACGAAGTTAAACAAAAATATGCAATTTAAAAAGAAATTAGCCGTCTTTTTTTATTGTATTTATTTACGTTTCTTTGCAATATTCTCTCACAGTTTGGGAAACAGAATGGAAGGACAAAAGAGAGAATCGAAATGTTGCGAATGACGGTAAGCAGGAAATACTTGTTACATGTACTTTGCAGAGCAATCTTGATATCATTTCATCAGAATCGTCTTGAGAAGGCTGAACAACTGGCCTTATCTGCTAGAAAAGTCTCTCATGTTTGTGAATCCAGTAATCACAAGCGTGAGAGACTCTGCTAGCAGAAAAAAAAACACAATAAACTTAACGACAAACGAAGACTAAGAGTGTATGCCTGTAGTGCTCGAGAATATCAACTGAAAAAATTTTCTTGTTATAGGAAAAATAAAAAAGGACGATGCGATTTGCGTTTTCCTGAGATTTTGACAAAATTGGGATTTAGCGCTAAATGAGTAAATTTTATAGACAAAAAGGACTATATTTTGGGGTAAAGTGTCGTTTATTTTGTCACACAAGTCGGTAAACGACGTCACAAGCGTTCCAATATACCCAAATCGACTGCAATGGAGATAAGTTTAAATTGGATTATAGTCGTCAAAAAATAAAGCTTTATTGGCGCTCCTGTGCATTACAATTCAGACGTCACGGATCAAAATTGGATGGATTTGATTGGAAAACCAAAAATTCTGGTGGTTCAGGAATCCCGGTATATCTGTTTTTTTTTAATGAAGTAGACGTTACGGATGGTGATTCCAATAGATGCAGAAATTCCAGTGGTATTTTGTCACTCTAAAACAGATCAGAATTCTAGTTTCGATATACACAAACCTCACAACTACACTTCTCGCTCACATTAAAACAGATATTATAGTTATATTCGTCTCGTTTCAAACACCCGATCCTCGTAACCTAGAAAACCATATTTCTCGCTCACACAATACACATTATTAAACCATACGATTAGTGAAGTGCTTTTACGAATCGTGTCGATTCGTGATTGAAACTAAAAATAAAAAAATGTTTCCATGGTTATTAACTATGATTTCTCATACCAAAACAAAACGGAATTCTTGCTTGCCATTTCCAGGTTTTAGTCAAACTAAAACTGAAATATTACCATTAGTTTTCGTCGTTTTTAAAGTCTCGGAAATTGCTAAAATTCAACAGTACGTAATCTGAACTCATACTAAAACATTGTGACTGAATTGAGTAGTTTTCAAACGCCCGAAGACTTTAAAAACTGGCTTCTATAGTCAAAACAAAACGCCCTACTATATTTATACTACTATATTTTTGTTGTTTTTAACTCGCCCGGAAACTTCGATAAACCGGCGAACTTCAGTCAATACTAAAGTAAAACGCTCTACTATCAATATGAAACATGATAATAAATAGTATATTTTTGTCGTTTTTAAAGGGCCCTAAAACTCCATCAGTCAAAACTAAACGCTCTATTGTCAATTTTAAACATTATAATACATATAATATTTTTGTCCTTTTTAAAGCTCCCGAAAAATTCGTAAAACACGCGATCTAGAGTCAAAACTAAACGCTCTACTGCCAATTTAAAGCATTATAATACATAATATAAACATTAGGTAAAGCAAATAGCGGAGCTCCGATTAAATGAAATGATCATTCATTCATTCATTCACTACCAATATCAATCAATCAATGAATCAAAAATGACTATAGATAAAAAAGTAAACAAATAAATGAATTAATTAATTAATAAATCCATTCAAATAACCCTGAAAAAAAATATCATAGCAAAAAAATTGAGAAGTGAGGGATAATTTGTCTCTCTCTCTCTCGCTCTCTCTTTTTTTTTCTTTTCTTTTTTTTTTTTGCTATGTCATTTTCGTTTCATGATCAAATAATCATATAATCAATTGTAATATTCAAATCTTTATGCATGCGACAACATTTTATTATAGGCAAGAAATATGCACAAAAAATGCGAAAACTATCCGACCGTATTTTTGGATGCCTTTTATGTTGTTATGCATGCTAAAAATAGCACTTTTCAATTAAAATTGACTGTCCAATGAGAAGTTAGAAAAGCACTAATATCGCTTCTTTGAGTTGTAAACAAATCCCCGCGCGCTTCTCGCTTTACGCTCTTTCACGTTTGAAAAAATGTTATAAAAATCGATAAAAATTTTACTTTTCTGGGGAAATGTGTAATGAATTACTTATTGGTAATCTAGGTATCCAAAACGGTTGAACATTTTTAATTATCAAATGTGAATACTGCGTAACTCGTTACAAAATAGCTAGTATGAACTTTTGAAATTTTAACAGATGAGTACAATGACAAATTAACAAGCGTTTTTGCAATTCAATAACAAATCAAAAAATTACAAGAATTAAATTAAAAACACACACATAAAGTTTTCAACGATTGAGAAATATCTTACAAAAAGAAGTAAATATAATTATTGCAAACTGCTTTCATGTGGATGGTATAAAAAAGAAATTCATTAAAGATCGTCAAAAAAGGTAAACATACCGGCGCCACGTTTGTTGTCCTGTACTGTCACTTTTCCACTGAACTTTTCGTCGTCAGCTCTGATAAGCTTGTTCATGTTTTAAGAATTTTCAAAGTGGCAAAAACATTTTCACCGCCTCTAAAAGTTTCACACAGTTCAACTGAACGGCGATCGCAAGCTCGTGTTGGTCGATCACACATTGTGCTAAAATTTGCATTTTCATTCCTTCCCTGAACTGGCAGTCCTACTTTGTTGACAAGCATCTTGTATGAAAATTTTGTTGTTGTGAATAGTTGATAAATCTGTATTGAATGAACAGAGTGAAGTTATCTTCGTGAGTCGTCTTCGTCTTGCTTTTCACCTGTTTTGAATTGCTGCAAATGTAGCGCATATTTGTTTTGTTTTTGTTTTCATGAACGTTTTGTCGCCGTTGATTTTACTTTTAAAAGTAAATTAGTTCATCAGTAATGATTGAAAAACGTCACGAAGAATCCACGAAGAATACGGCAATTTTTACTACCAATTGACAAACTTGCCGTCAAATAAACTCTTCCAGAAAATACAACTTGTAAAATCTTCAGCTTTGAATAACTTTTGAATAAAGTATCAAATAAAATTTTAACAGCTCTGCATGACTGCACATTTGACTAGTTACAAACAGCGCCACGAGCGAATTTTACCCATTTTGTCAGTGAACTAAATATTTTGAAGCTTTTCATCATTGAATCGTAGATATTTTTCTTTTTCACGCCGCGTCCTTTGTGTCCCTTTCGCAGTCAAACCTCTTTAAGCCGTCAGCTTAGCTTTACCATTTTCATGCTCTTTGTCCAATGCAGAAATACATTTTGTAGAAAAATTTCAGTAAACTGCAAAAAAAGTAATTGTTTTGCGCCCACTAAAACTGGTCAGCGACTTTGCGAGGCAGTACACGGACGGACGCCGTTGTACGTATTTTCGAATTCCGGGCTTCCTGTGGTCAATTTCAAATGAGCTCGATGGTTTACCATATTTTCTTAATTATGGTGCTCCGCTTGCGCGAGCCTTCGGCCCACGCGGAGGTCCGCTATAATGATGTATGCCATTCATTTAAAGATTGTAATTATGATTATTTCTATTATAGTTGGTGTAAGACAATCAAGCAAAACAAACAGTGGTTTTAAAAAGTCAACGACAAATCTACCAGCTACAGGTGCACATTTCATTTCCACCACTACTTTGAGAAATACCGAAAAGCCTCGAAAGAATATCATTATCATAGCACATGGTAGATCAGGATCGTCATATTAAGCTTTTCCCTTAAGAATGTTGTCGTTTTCTATCAAGCCTCGCGTATTCCCTTATAAGGATTGTGCCACCATATTTGGGAATTGGAGTAAATCAGCAATGTGAAAAAAGTGATTTTTCTCGCAAAATCCCTCAATTTTTTACAGTTTTTTGAGTGAAAGCATGCACAACAAGTCAGCCATTTTGGATTTTTGCCGAAAAGAAACTGTTGAACCTAAAACAGGAACCCAGTGTATTTCACCACAGGAAGCCCAAAATCGACAACAAAAGTTTGATATGCAATCATCGGCGATATCTTTAACCGCCATCCTTCTGTGTTCTACATGTATGAGCCACTTCAGATAGTAGGACGAATCACCGACAGAAAAAGTAAAGATTATGAACAAAGCATGGTCAACGTGCTTAGTAGCATCCTACGATGCCGATTTGATAATCAAGTTACTAAACATGTTGAGTCATATTATAGAATGTACCCAAATGGAAGCATTGCCATTGGAGCATTATTGAAATCTTTATGCCCGTACAGCATGGATGATCCTAAATGGGACCCGAAACTATGCTCTCGTCTTACGAGTGAAAGACTAGAAAAAAACTGCCGACTAAACTACCAGATAACTGTCATTAAAATCCTGATACATCGCATATCGCAAGAGAGTATCAAAAATGTTGTGGCAGCATGCAAGCCGCAAGATATCGACTGCAAGATTATATTCCTGTCTCGAGACCCACGTGCCATAATCGCGTCTTCCAGGAGCACCGGCTTCTTCATGAATAATGAACAAGGACTACGAGAGTTCTCTTATAAAACCTGTCTTCAAACTGAAAAAAATGTTTTATTTGTGAAAAAATCTCATTCATCAGTGCAGAATAGAGTTATGTTTATCCGTTATGAAGACTTTGCAACGGACCCTTTAAAAGCGCTAGAGAATATGTACCAGTTTGCCGGGCTTCCTTCCATAGAGAGCATTCGAACATGGTTGTACAAGCGAACACATCCAAAAGAAAATTCTGTCAAAACGGAATGTCGAAATGTTCACCCTGTTTTTTGTACTATAGACAACGCCAGAAAAGCCGTAAATCGATGGCGGGTCAAAGTCGCAATACAAGACATCACGATTATGGAGAAATACTGCCAAAATGCCATGACTTTAACAGGTTATAGACCTGTAGATGGGTCTTTAGAATTAATGCACAATTTAAGCGTTCCACTGTTTACGGAAAACTTTGTATTAAAAAAAATGACATAGATTCAAAAATGCTAATTGATTGGCCGGCCCCCTCTTTCTCAATAACCTGGATCCGCCCCTGGATATGGTGAGTGATACCATGATCACTTCGGATTCTTTTGTCTTCCGCGGGAATTGCAATCCCGAATTTCCCTCATGCATGGACATGAGGGAAATTTAGAAGACAAAGAAATCCTTTGTCTTTTACTAAATTTCCGTCTTAGTAAAAGACAAAGGATTTCTTTGTCTTCTAAATTTTCCTCATGTCTATGCATGAGGGAAATTAGATAGATAGATAGATAGAGACCTTTATTTATACACGGTAAACTTTCCGGTAAATAATTACAATAATACTAAATTAAAAATATGAAAATATTTTATATAAATATCTAGTACGAATATTAAAATAACTAAATCGAAGGAAAACAAAAATCTGCTTTTCAAAAGTGCCGTGTTATTTAATTGAAAGTACTAATAGAAGAAACTGCTACAGCCTGCTTTAAATTGGTTCATATTTGTAGCTTGGCGTACTTTTAAGGGGAGGCTATTCCAAAGTATTGCACCGTTATAATTAAAACTATTTTTCATATAGTTGGTACGTGGTTTTGGAATAGTTAGTTTGTTTTCACTGTCCCTTAAAGAGTACTTAGTACTATGCTTAGTAAATATGGAGCACAAATATTGTGGAGCAAGGTTAGAAGGCAATGCCTAGTCTTCCTCTCAAAGACTAACTAAAGTCCCTGCTACTCACTTGAGCAAAACGCGTTCTACGTATAAAAATTGCTGCTCGCTTTCCATGTGGGACGCGTTTCTACGTTCTTGTGCATCGTGTTTTGCAGCTTTGCGCATGCTCAACCACAAAATAAATTGAAAATGACAACTTCAGGTTTAGTTTTCTCTTGGAATGTTTCTTCTTTTTTATCTTCCTCTCTCTATATATTTTTTGCAAATTAGTTTGAGTGATTGCGTTGTTCACGCTTCCTTGACTCCAAACTCGCACGACTAAAACCGCACTTTTTTTTTTACTTATTTCCTCTGTAATCATGGTATTACGAAGTAATATCATGTCACTCGGGAAATTAAAGACTACCTCGGGAAAATTTGTTAAAGTCCCTCGGGCTGCGTCCTCGGGACTTCAGCAAATTTTCACTCGCCATTCGGGCAAAATTTAATCACTAATTTCCCTCGTGTCATGGTATTACTTATAATAATACTGAACTACCTGGCATGGTAGAGCCCACCAAGGCACCATCAAAATGACTCTCCATATATCAAATTACATAAATCCTTGATGAATACTTTTACGAATGAAGATTATGCATTTCTAATATTGGATGGCTATGCCATGGTTTTGATTAAACATACGTTTTTGTAACGATGGAAAGTGACGCGAGCACGAAAGAATTGATGAGAGAAGAACGAGCTGAAAGCGAGTTCTTCTCCTCACTTCTTAAATGCTCTCTTCACTTTCCAGAGTGTTCTATTACTGAACAAAGCCCGCTCAAGCCTTTTCTATTTGATTTATTATATAATTGCTTATAATTTTTCAGCAAATTGCTACAAGCTAAATGACAAAGAAAACCTACATCAAAAGATCTAAGAGAATCACGACCATTTTGAACTGAAAAAAGTCAAAACAGGCAACGAAATCAACTTAACAAAAATAATTAATAACATTGACAGCCAAATTTTTTTACGTAGATATGTGCATTTTCATTAGTCTTTAGTCTAAAACCTTGATCGTCTGTGCTTTCTTTTCGTATACAAGTGAACTGCTCGATTGATAAACTGTACTCAAATTCCAAAACAGTCGGACTCAAAACAGCAGAAAAAAGTCAAAAGTAAGTAAAAGCTCGAATCTTTTTTAGCAAAATATACATTTATCATAATTGTTTTTCTTCTTACAGAAAAAAAGATTTCATTCAAGATTTGCTAAAAAGCTCGCTTTCCTTTCATTTTAGGCGATAAAAACTTTAGTCACCTTGACAGGATCGATTGTGCACGTTCCGGTGAATTGACCAATCAGAGCGCGCGTTACAAAAATTGATGTCGTCAGCGTGCTTTGTTCACTTATGGAGCACACTTCTCGACCAACGAAAACTTGCGTAGTGACATGTTGTCTTGTATTTGATGTTTATCAGGGACGG
Source organism: Diadumene lineata (assembly GCA_918843875.1). Lineage (NCBI taxonomy): Eukaryota > Metazoa > Cnidaria > Anthozoa > Actiniaria > Diadumenidae > Diadumene > Diadumene lineata. The sequence continues at coordinate 6,235,273 of OU974082.1, forward strand.
GGGAATTTCATGTTATACATATAAACAAACTAAGCCAGCGTTATGCGAGCTATCAGGCGACAGAATTTGTTTTATTCTCTTATCAAACATCGATTCTCTTGTAAACTTATGGATTGCTTGCTGTTGTAATTTGTCTTTGCATGTTAGTATGACTAATAAAATAAAATAAACACCAGTAACATGCAAATGATTGAAAAAAAAAATGTTTTTTTAGTAGGCAAAGGTATTTAAATATGCATCGAGAAATGAATAAAGGGAAAAACAAATCGGTATAATATTTTATTTATGATTTCATATGCAACTGTTCGTGTGGAAGTGTTCCAAGTGAATGAATTATGAATTGTAACTGGGAATGGACAAACAGCTTTCTGTCTAGTAAGGTTATGATCAACGACTAAAAATGCCAAATACGTGGTTTGAAGTCCCTCCAATGGCATATGATATTTTCTTTTAAATTTTCTTTCATTATAACACACCGAACGCATTCAAAGGTTATTATGTTAAACAATTACTTGTGAAAAATCAGCCTATTTGACGTAAATTGATCGTCAAGATCAGATATACCGGTAATATCTGCTCAAATCGTGCGCTTCGTCCGATAACACGGAGCATTAATTGCTTTCTTAGGTACGCAATTAATTAACCACACTTATAAACCCCTTGGGTCCACGCATATAATACCGATTTTTTTCACAAATACTAGTAATATGGCAAATCTGAATTTAAATCACTTTGTTGTCAAATGAAATTCTAGCGTTGAAGTTTTTCATGGTTATAGCATCATAAAGGATATAGGTTGAGCAGTTTCAACAATTTCTCTCTGAGCGAGAATTACAAATTGGAATTCACTTCGACTGTTTTAGTGTTTACGTTCTTCCTATTTAGTGCTAATTTCATTAAAGCCTTTGATAATTTCTTATTGGAAAACCTTGAAAAGATGAAGAACGTGAGTGAAGAGTGAAATATATATAATTATTATATAACATAAAGTGTTTCTCTCATGTGATAAAAATCGTATCAACACATGCGTTCAGTGGTGATATTCCTATTTATCAATTTGAATTTTTGTTCGGCCAATCACAAAGCGAGATTTACTTTTTAAGTTATATAATAAACAGAATAATACATGGTCGCTTGGAGATATGAAATTTATAAAAAAAATCATTAGTCCGCGCGCCCATGTATTATTCTCTATTTATAACAAAGGCATCACGAGCCTGCAATTTTAGCAGAACTACTGAAGTTGAAGTAAAACGACTATATAAGTTTACAAAGAAATGCATAGGTCAAGAACTTTGCAAATTAAGGAAAGTAGTTTATAAATGCGTTCGATGTGTTCTAATGAAAGCAAGAATACGAGAAAAATATACGAATCCACGTATTTTACTGCACCACAAGGACAACCACTCTTATAACATGCCGGGCTAGAAATACTGAAGACGCAGGTTCGAGTCCCTTCAAGGGCAAACCATTTTTTATAGTTATTCTTTCATTACAAAATTATACCGGAGTCATTTATAAATTTCTACTTTACTACGTTCATTTTATGAATAAATATTTACGGTATAATATCTACGTATTTACGGCAATTTCCTGCACGTTTTCAGGAAGTGTTTTAGCAGAATTTGTGTCTGTAACGCTTGTTCCTTAGTCGGAGTTATCCTGCCTTTTTTTTATTATTTTTTTTTTTTATTTTTATTTTTTTATTATTATTTTTTTTTTTTTAATATATTAATATGAATATCTAATTACAAGCTTAACTATTAACTTGGTAAATAAAATTACAGCGACTTATTAATTAACAAACTAGTGTATATATAAATTACAATAGTTCACCACTATTGAAGATAGGAAACCCTAAATATATTGATATATCAGTATTAACTACATTCCACCCTAAATCGTTCCACTAGAAATTTCTTTTGTATAAATTACACATGTTTCTTTATTTCTATTTATTGACATTTTTTCAACTCCATCAACCGGTCAGCATAATCTCCTATGCCGAATGATTGATGGAGTTATATATCAAGGAGTATGGAACAATCAAATATTAAAAAAACCACCTTCTTAAAAAGGCTTCATTATCTTCTTTTCTTTCAAAAATTATTTTTTCTATTTCTTTTTTTGTTTTTAAGATTTTTTCAAAACTTTCTATTTTTGGAGATATTTCTTTTCTTTTACAGCTCCATATAAATATTTTTCCCAATAATATAAAATAATTGAGTAGTTCACAGTTGTTAGAGGTATCGTCAATTCCTATTATAATTTCTTTCAGAGAAAGTGATATAACATTTTTTGTTCGTACTTCCCAAAGGTTTTGAAATTCATTCCAAAACAATTTAGAAAAGGAACAGTCATGAAAAAGATGACAGATCGTTTCTGACTCATTTTGACAGAAAGAACATAGATCTGATTGTAATATTCCAATTTTACAAAGTTTTGCATTTGTAAACAAAATATTATTAAGGACTTTGTATTGAAATGATTTTATGTATGTTTCGAAGCAAGTACGATACGGTCGTAAAAACATCTTTCTGGTATCTTGTTCCGACAGATTAAAACTATTAATCCAGACCTTAACCCCATTTGGCTCCTTTGCTTTCTCTTTCACTATAAATTTATAAAAGTGCCGTGATTTTTTGCCGCCTGGATCAAATACTTTATTGCTACAAACTATCTCTGGGGAAACTAGCATAGGACGAGTGATATTTTGTCTTAAAATTTTTGGTACTGCACACCTAAGTGCCGTCCATGTCAAAAAAATGTGTAGATGGAAGTTTTTCTTGCACAAATTCTTTATATGATGACAAATTGTTCTTTTCAAGATGCAGATCTTCAATCCAAATAATGTTGTTTTCAAAATATGTCTTGTAAAATACCGATTTATTTTCTATCTTAATATGCTTGTTGTTCCATAAGATATATTTATGTTTTCCACTTTGATCAAATTTGTCTCTAAACCAACTCCACCAATTCAGCAATTCTTGATAGAATAGTGAAGGGATTTTAATTGGAGCAAAATCACAACAAAGTAGAAACAGACCCCCAAAGCTTTTTAACTGGAATTTTAAATACTCTTTCCAAAAACCATTATTATTCCCTAATATTCGTTTTAACCATGCCAACCGTAGAGAAATTACCATGGATTCTAAATCCACCATTTTAAGGCCACCTTTTCCATATTCATTAATTATTGATAGTCTTGTTACCTTATCTCTTCCATTCCACAGAAATTTGAACAAAAGCGATTCCAATTCTTTTATGTAACATGAAGGTGATGACATCAATGACATAATAAAAACTATTTGAGGAATCATAAAAGATTTGATTAATACAATTTTTCCTAACAAGGATAAATTCCGGCCAGACCAGATGTTTGATAACTCTTTGACTTTTTTTAATCTTTCTTGAAAGTTTAATTGATATAATTTTTCTTTGTTGTATGTAAAATAAACACCAAGAGATTTAACTTCTTTTGACCATTTTATATGCTCTAAAGGCTGAGAATTTTCATTTTTATTTGATCCAATCCACATTGCTTCGGTTTTCTGATAGTTCATTCTTAAACCTGAAAATGTTTCGAAGTCATTTAAAAGAGAAAATAGTTTTTTGGCCGATTGTATATCTTTGAGTGTTGCTGTTGTATCGTCTGCATATTGTACAATTTTGCTTTCATAATTATCAATATAAATTCCACGTATATGATTGTTAGATCTGATTGCTATTGCTAATATTTCTGCTGCTAGAATAAAGAGAAAAGGTGATAGAGGGTCTCCCTGTCTGACTCCTCTTTCTACTTTGAAAAAAGGAGAAGCTAATCCATTATTAATTACACAACTTTGAATATTATTATAAAACATTTTAACCCAACCTAAAAGACTATCTCCGAAATTAAAAGATTTTAGACACTTGTAAGTGAAATCCCAGTTAAGACTATCAAAAGCTTTTTCAAAATCTATAAAAACTAATAAACCTGGAAGATCTGCATCGTCTGTGAATTCCATTAAAGCTAGAATTGTCTAGAGTTATCCTGCCTGCTCCCCCCTTCCTTAAAAGCAGTCTGGCTCAGCCATAGACAATGTTTAAATGCTAAGAAAAATATTACGAGTACCTTAATTGTACTGAAAACGAAAATTAATTGCTTTACCACATAGGGCAGTTAAAAATTCAGCTGATAGGTTCGATAATAAACTGTAAATGAAACTGTCTCGCCTGTCAATTGAATAAAAACCAAGAGGTAAAACTGAAGCGATATCTTTCATATTTGGCGTTGTGTCATTACCTAGTTCTTTGTTACTGCAACTGAAAATAGTCTGTATCAATTGTAGATATTATTTTTAACGGACAGACTGTCATGGAGTTGAACATTATTTCTTGCGATTTGCACCAACAGTTCTTTCTAATTGCAACTGAAATTGTTCTGCATCGATTCTAGATCTCGTTTCTAAAGTAGAGTCTGTCTTTGAAAATATTCTCTTCGCTGCTTCTCGGAAGTCTGTTAGAAAATGTAAATAGATAAAAGGACTAAAAGAGGAATTGAACAGAATAGAGAGAGCTATGAAAAAACCGAGCCAATTCCAATCTAATCGCAAAGCGTTTAAAATATTATCCAAATTGACATGAAATATTTTCACCAGATTTCCAATGTGAGCAATGGCGTAGCAACACGAAAAGACAAGTAGTGAACACAAAACCATTTTTATAGCACTTGATGTCCTTTTTGCTCTAGCTTTCCTTAATGTCTCAGGAATACTATCTTCAATAACTGATGGATTTGACAGCCGTTTTAAGGTACAGAAACTTAGCACTAAAATGGAAACAAATCCCATGGCCGTGACTGCACTTAATACGACCACAACAAAAGTTGATGTTGGTCTATAATAGCATTTGTGTACGTGATAGTACTTGGCAATGTATGAAATATACAATTCATTTGATGCCAATGCAATACTGACGATCCAAATAAATGCAAGTAAAGTTAGGCGTCGTTTTGCTGTGTATGGTCGTGGTATTCGTAGTGTTCCTTTGGTTGCTTTAAAACGTTCAATAGTGATGACTAAAAGAGTAAGAAAAATGCTCCACATCCCTAAGTTGTTCAGAAATCTTGGTATTTTGCAGAAAGCATCTCCACTATGTTCCTTCAAAAAGCTCCATGTTCTATCATCAAACCAATTTGTAAATTGAATACTCCAGGTCATTAAAATAATCATAGTATCAGACACGGCCATGTTGATAATCAAATGATGCAGGTTTTTTCTTACTGTGTATTTAACAGCGAGTACGATGATGAAGATGTTACCAATAATCCCGAACCCTCCAAGAATAAAGAAAATTGTTATTTTTAATATACTATTGTTGTCAATCGGTGCGAAGCTGTAACAGTCGTTTATACTGCAGTTTGTTGAATTCTCCATGTTTTGTTTTCTCCATACGGATACGGTATGACAAATTTTACCTACATGTTAGTTTATACTACGATGACGTAATATGACCGCCAAAGGAGGTAGGAGCCTAGTCTACACGTAAGTCACGATAACGTCTGTCAAGAGTGTAGGTCGGTCAAATCATTGCTAGATTATTAGAAAGACGAAAACTGAACAATTGATTTTATGAGGGACATGTCACAAACGTGAGCTTGTTAGTAGCTAGTTGATTATTTTATTCTTGTTTATTTTCAAACCCTTATGCTAGATTACAGATTGCCATTTAGTTTTTAAACTATTAAATAGCAATATTTAAAATAGTTGATACTACCCAATCAGCTTTGGTATTGGTATTTTTCCTTCCCTCGTTTTACGCAAACTATAATATTTGTAATTTTCGCATGATTATATTGTATACTGTGAAAGCACGCTAACCATGAACACTGTTAATTTCTAACTTTTCTTCTGCTCCAAAAAAGTGAGATTGAACTAGGTGATTAAAAAATGCGAAAAAATGTCTTTAATCGACTCACTAAAATGATTGATATTAGAAAAACAATATTAAAAAAAACACAAAGTATTTACGATTGGAGTTTAGTAGCTGTAAATCCTGGTATAAAGTATGGCGAATGTGGTTTTATTCGCTTGAAATCATCTAAATTCCTTTCCTTTCCTTTTTTTTAAAAAACTTTGGAATATGTACTTGATTACTAATGATTTGCTTTCGGAATCAGTTTTATACCTAAATTCAAATATATTTACATAATCAATTTAGTAACTATAAACAAGTTTCTACTACGTGTGAGTCATTTTGATACTTGAAGACAACATTGGTATCTCTTCGCAACCATTTAATAGCCTCTTTATATGTATGACTGTTTCAAAAATATTTAGAAAAAAATAAAAAAAATAAAATGATTTAACTTAATTTCTTTTTTGCTTAATTTAAAAACATTCGCTTTTTAATGTGTATTTATGGCACTCCGTTTTCAGAAGAAGGCATAATAATGTACATTGTTAGTTGTCACAGAAGTTTTCATTCGCATTAGCAATTGGCAATATTTAAAGCTTAAACGTCAATAAAAAGAATTTCATTTTCGAAATTGTGATTGAGGATTAGTCATTATGTATTAATGTTAAGCAAGTATGCAGGCGTGAATACAAGACAATGCTAATGAATTTTTTGAATATATGTTTTTTAGTTTGGTTTTAATTCTGAAATTTCCTGTTTATCACAAATATGTGAACATAGTCATAGATCATAAAAAAACTTGTTACCCAGTCTTGTCAATCATAGAAAGACCTTGTCGGGAAGTCGAGTTCGTTTGTTTATTTTTCCTCACATAGTGTGTTAATATCCGCTTTTTTATTTATTTTTTCTCTTTTTTTTCAAACAAACAAACGAACGAACGAACGAACGAACGGACGGACGGACGAACGAACGGACGGACGGACGGACGAACGGACGAACGGACATGCAACAAGATCATAAGATTTGTCAAAGTTCCTTGATGGCAAAACCTATACATTCTCTGTAAATTTAGAGATTTTCATCTTATCTTGCTTCACACCAATTCTATTGTAAATTCTCAGGCTAAAATGTTAAGAATACGCTGTTTTTGATATTTTTTTTGAATGTTCAGAACAGTTTTGGTACAGCTTTGGCTGTGTGTAATTGGTAGGCTAATGAAGCAAAATTAAACAATGACGTCATCTGGCAACGATGTAACTTGAAATATTACTAAACCTGCTTCATTCCAAATCTATTTCAAGTCTCAAACTAAAATTTTAAAAATAAACTACCTTTATTATGTTATTTCCATTTTCAGTACGGTTTTCGTGTACATGCAGCTCAAACGTTAAATGTATGCTAAGTCAAGAAAGCTAAAGTAAGACGGCCAATAGTGCGACGTGAAAACTTAATTGTTTTTGCTATTAAACTCATTTTCTATGTTTTGCCTTATTCCGGGGATAAGCTCTCTTATCTCATACTCTCTTGACGAAAGGTATTGTGAGCTTCCAATAATGATGAGAAATAAGCAGTAATTTTTGTTAAAAACAGCGTACTTATTTTCTCTGGTGATCGATCAAACGGTATATATGTATCTACTGTAGCTATTTATGAAAAATAACATTCCTCATAGACCTTTTCATTTGTGTAAATGACTTCCGCAATCTACACTCTGTCAATCTCACAGACAATGTGTTTTTCGAAATAGCTATTTAATATATTTATATGAAATATAAATTAATTTAACTAAATATAAAACATAACTTAACGGTCAAAAAAATGAGGTTCATAAAACAAATTCAGTTGCGTATAACTTGATAAACGTATCTATCAGTCTCTCGTTCTGGAGTGTTGTTGCACGTGATATGGAATACGGAGTATCTCAGGGCACAGTCCTTGGCCCATTCTATTCTGCCTTTACATTGCATCGCTTGAGGACATGTTCTCGTACTTCAACATTATCCCAATGTATAACTTGATAAACGTATCTATCAATCTCTCGTTCTGGAGTGTTGTTGCACGTGATATGGAATACGGAGTATCTCAAGGCACAGTCCTTGGCCCATTCTATTCTGCCTTTACATTGCATCGCTTGAGGACATGTTCTCAGACGCCATATTAACATTTGCCAATTCTCACTACCTTTCTATTCACAAACTCTTTACTCTCGACTCACAGTGTTGATTATTTGTGGAAGAGCTTATAGGGCTAAGAATACAAGAAAAGTTAAGTTTATAAAATCAATATCTCCAAATAGTTTTTGTATGGAGCATGTCGATATTATTATTTGTTCAGTTAACGATATGCAGTATTTACGAAAAGCCATTTTGCAAGATTTTTTTATTGTGATTCAACTCGTATCTTCGCTTTGTTGTACGTGGAAAGCTGTCAAATTGTTTACAAATAGTCTTGACGGATGTCACATATTGGAAAAGACTATTTATTTGCGGAATATAAGCAATCATAATAATCTTATTCTGACAATAAATGTACAAAAATGTAGATCACGCTATGTCAAGTATTTGTATTTATGTAATAGTACTCGTGTTGTGTGAGAATGTCATGGTAATAAGCGTGACCGAGAACCTTAGTAGTAAAATAGAAATGTTCTTCAGCCGAAATTTCGGACAGTATTCCGGCTGCACACAAGTTATTTCAACGGCCTCTGCGCAAGGAAGTCGGTGTAGCGCTCTTAGAGCCTCTAGTTATAATTGACTTTGGGAAAAATTATAGCCATAGCTCTTTTCTGAATACGTTCCAGCTCCTCCATAAGATATTTTGGGAGGGCGTAATGAAAGACGGGTACTGCATAATCTATGACTGATCTTACACAAGTTATATAAAATAAGTCAATGGTGGAAACCTTAGCCCTTTTAAGCTGAACTAGTTATATAAAATAAGTCAATGGTAGAAACCTTAGCCTTTTAAGCTGAACTAGTTATATAAAATAAGTCAATGGTGGAAACCATAGCCCTTTTAAGCTGAACTAGAAAACAATATCCTCTATGGTGTGTATGAGGATTCCATGTTAATTTACTATTTAAGTAATTCCAAACAACTTGGCTTGTTCCTGGACAATAAGAGGTTTGCCATCTACCACAACAGATTGGAAAGCTGGTTTCTGTTTGCTAAAAAATATTCCTTACATTTATCACTGTTAATTCAAACTCTATTTATTCTAGACCATTGTACTACTTTATCAACGATAGTCTGGGCATTGCAGTTGTATCATCAACAAACGTCCACAAGGAAGTGTCAGACAAATTAAGGTCATTACTCATAATTAAGAATAAGTACGGTCCAATTTTAGTTCCTTGGGGAATTCCTGATGGTACTGGTCCGCATTCTGAAAAACAGGAAGCAGACAGCTTAACTCAGCTTAACTTTTACAGCGTTTGAATAAATATCATAGAATAGCATCGTTTTACTGCAACCCTAAAACAAGATTGTTGTCGATTGGTCTACTCTCATTTTTCTTTACCGTGGCGTTGTTTTTCCCGATCGTCTTGACATAATATTGTGACATTTTATCAGCGTCTTGGCAACTCTCTCATTTAAATCTATCAATTCTACCACTAACCCACCCTAACATTCTTTCTTCTTTATCATTAGTCACACCAATCTTGACTGTTTTGGGGGAATGTTGCATTGTACTTAGATTTCCAGTTCGTGGACTGACTCTTGTACAAATAAACCTCTTGGCTGCTGCCCGAAAGTCAGACAAAAAGATCAAGTAGATTCCAGGACTGAGACAAGAATTAATCAATGTCAGAAGAAGCGTCAGGAACTCATACATACTTGATGTGTTGCAGAAAGAGTTATGTTGGTATTTGGCAAAGCTTTTAACGACATACCAAAACGTAAAAGGCACAAAACAACATAAATAGAGAAGTAATGACGACAACACCATTTTCATAGCTCTTCTATTTCTCTTGATCATGGCTTGTCTTTGTAACTCAGGTAGACTATTTTGAATAGTTTGTTGGCTGGAAAGTCTTCTCAATGTAACTGTACTAAACGCTATTATAGCACAGAAAACGCTGGCAACAATGACATAAAAACATGTTTCATAACCAGCATGGAGCCCTAGTGAAATGCAATCATACTTTCCATGGACTTCGTGTATCGATGTCTTCATATTTTTGATGAAAGACATGATAAACGAGCCACACCATGCACACATTAACTCAATTGATCGTTTCCTTTTAGTATATTGTCGTGAAGTTTGCAGGAAAGTTGATTTAAATCGTTGAATGGTTATAACCAAAAGCGTGAAAAATGAAGATAAGATGCAAGATAGAGCTGAAAATGCTATGCACTTACAAAGAAAATGTCCTCCGATTTTTAATACGCTAGCCCAAGCATTTTTACTTAAAATATTTGGGCCTTTCAAGCCAAACATTGTGAAAACGACCAGCGTGTCAGCCACGGCCAAATTGATGATCAAATGATGCAGGTTTTTTCTAGCAGTGTATTTAACAGCCAGTATAATGATAAAAATGTTGTTGACTATTCCAAATGCACCAACAAGAAATATAGCTATAATCTTTGAATTGCGTGTGAGAAGTGTATCCTCTGAAAAAACACATGAAAAGCTTTTGTTGCCACTCGTTGATATATTCATTGTACTTGACGTTGATTTTCTTATAACTTGATTAAACACGTTGTTAATTATTTGGATCTTTTTTTCTCTTTTCTTCTGTTTTTTTTTTAACTTATATCTCCTCACCACATTTTCTTCTTCGATATCTTTTTTCTTTATTCTCTTTTTACATCACTGTTTTCCTTTCTAAAGCTGTGTTTTGTTGTTCTTTCCTCTTTTCTTTCTTCTTCTTGGTTTACACTTTTTCTCACCCTTTTTCTCACTTTTTTTCTCAATGTCTCTTATATGTGTTTATTAGCTCCTATTCCTGCTTCTTTATTTATGCTAAGCTGTCTAGAATAAAGCCACTTCACAACCTTAGATTTTTAATTGAAATAAGTAATTATGTGTACATAAGTGTAAAAACATATTGCACGATGACTGGATAATTAGTTTGTTGTGCAGGTTTTGAGAACAAGCCTTATGAGAGATCGTGACGTTACCATGCACGTTGCCAACCAATTAAATACAAGCGTCTTCATCCAACAATTCAACTGTGACTAAATGAAAACACAAAAGAGCCATGAAATTAATTTTTAGACGGTTGGTGCGGATTAACAATTTACAGCAACACTTTACATCACCGATGTCGGGTCTATTAGTTTTAGAAATTACAATTTTGCACTTTGAGAGTAATTTCATTGAAAAAGAAATTAAAACTTATTGATATGGGCATAAACAATGATTATTTCCATGTTTTGATCATAATGCACTTGTCAGCATGTAGAAGACGGCACTATCCTACATAATATATATAAACTTCAGCTAGAGTAATAAACTAGTCAATAAGTAAAACTTGGTGAAATAATTTAAGCACCCTAAAATTGATGTCCACAAAACACGCTTTAGAACGCGAGCTACTGTCCGACAGTAGAAAATGCACACTTTTATTGCAGTATATTTAGGCTAAATATACTGGAATAAAAGTGTGCATTTTCTTAAAGCCCTCTTTGGTCATAATGCACTTGTCAGCATGTGGAAGACAGCACTTTCCTACATAATATATATATACTTCAGCTAGAGTAATAAACTAGTCAATAAGTAAAACTTGGTGAAATAATTTAAGCACCCTAAAACCGATGTCCACAAAACACGCTTTAGAACGCAAGCTACTGTCTAAATATACTGCAATAAAAGTGTGCATTTTCTTAAAGCCCTCTTTGGTCATAATGAACTTGTAAGCATGTGGAAGACGGCACTTTCCTACATAATATATATATACTTCAGCTAGAGTAATAAACTAGTCAATAAGTAAAACGTGGTGAAATAATTTAAGCACCCTAAAACCGATGTCCACAAAACACGCTTTAGAACGCGAGCTACTGTCTAAATATACTTCAATAAAAGTGTGCATTTTCATCAAGCTGTATATAATAAAAGGTTAGCATATTTTTTATGAATGTTATTTCAAAAAAGACACTTTACTAGCTATATCGTCAATATGTTTTTCCATGTAAGGTTAATTATCTATGTGAACCCCTAACAATTTGGTAGAGTCAACTCTCTTGACTACATCATTTGCAATTACTATATTTGGTTCATACTCAAGGCTACTCAAGCGGATTTTTTAATTAATGAAATTGAAATATACACTAACTTCAAAAAACGTTGTCGAATAAAATGTCAGCACAGGTAGCCCAAGCTTATTAACAGTGTTGTTTAGCAGCAGTGTTGTAGCTAGACAGACATTTGCATGGGTACTTTAAGGTCAACGTTTTTCTACTTTAAAATCAATAAACTTCAATAAAAATCTTATCTTGTATTGCTGATATATTTAAGAGTGTCATGTATAAATTTGAGTTCAATTCGTTGTGTTTTGATAACATTCGCCTACCATACACTAAAAGACTAAAATTGCCTTTCAAACGGTCGAACTTTTCGCCAATAATTTTGCCCAAAAAATGATTCCAGCTCAAAATTTCTAAAAATTTCAAACTTACCTGTTTGCGTTTCCTTTGAGCGATCGCGGAACGACTCGAATCGAAACTTACGATACTCGGCTTTGCCTTCTTTTAGTTATAGTGTGAGTCTACGAACGGGGTACGGCGTGTGTGTTTGTCAGTGTTTTAATCGTCTTTTCTGAACGTCGGAGCGTTCATTTTCCACTACTTCTGGACGTCTTGAAATATAATATATAAATGCTTTAGTGACAAAAAAACGTGACGTTTTGGGTACGTTGGTGAGGCTGGGCCTCCAGTGGTCTCCTCGGCTATTTGTGTTGAAACTGGGCCCGAGCAAAAACTCTGCATTAAACATATCTTGACCGTAAATCTTGAACGGGCCTTGTGGCTGGGCACGGTAATAAAACATATCCATACGAAATGATGAACATTAAAGTGCAATACTGTGAAATGTACAATATGCTAATGTTTATTTTAAGGTATCATGAGAATCACTCTTAATAAAAAAATTACATTGCAAGTTTTAAGGGTAACATATGTGAAAGTGCTCTGGTTTTTGCAAATTGCATTAAAATTTGAGTGTTCGTAAAATAAGCTTGTTATTAGAGAATATTCGCAGACTATATAGTTGATGAGCAACTGCTTAGTATAATGTTTGAAACGTTTTTCCAAACTTCGGCAGATTTCAATGCACTGCCACTAAGAATTGATAACTTCCAATTATGTTGGAGAATTCAAGACTATTTTTAGGGCAGTCAAAGTTTCGTTTAAGCCGTTTTTACTATCAGGACATTGAGTGTACAAGTGCATATTTTCAACATTGTGATCTTAATTGACATGTCGTGCTTCACACTTGTTCTTCTCCATTACTTTTCATCATGGTGCAATTTGGTGGTATTTGTTGTTTTTTTTTTTGTACTAAAAATGTCTTTTAATCATCTGCTTTGAGTGTTACTAATACCAGTTGAACTGTCCACTTTAGAAGTGATTTGAGAGAATTGTAATAAACATCATATTTATCAAACATCATATTTATTGTATTTGGTGACTCAAAAGAATGGTTCCGAAATAATCGAGAACAGTCGAAAACGATAGCACCATTCCAATCGCACGATCGAAAAACGTGTTTCCATATAGTCTTAGACGATCGAAATAAATCGAAACGGCTCGTGGGATCGACAAACTATAGTTTCCATATAATCCAAATTATTTTCTCGATCGTTTGCGACCGTTCTCAATCCTTGTCAATTACATGGAAACAATTATAGAGGATTGTGTTATTTTTTCACAAAGCAATTACCTTTAACAGGCTTCCCTGTATATTTGAGACAATATTTCAGAGCATTGACAAGTCTTGAAGAATTCACTTTGTATCAATTCTACTAATAACACAAACAATGTTTTTTTGTTTTCCGTTATCACAGGCGAAAATATTAACTTCGTTTAAAGGTTGTTGTATTGTGCTAAGGCTTACTGGACATGCACTGAAAAGCAGTCTCTTCGCCGCCGCTCGAAAGTCAGACAGAAATGCCAAGTAGATTCCTGGACTGAAGCAGGAATTGATCAATGACAGAAGAAGTGATAGGAACTCATACATATTCCATTCATTGCAGAAACTGGACCTAGAAGCATATTTGTTAAAACTTTTCAAAATATACCACAGTGTGATTGGCAGATAACAACACGAATACAAAAGTAACGAAGTCAAAACCATTTTCATAGCATTTGTTGTTCGTCTTATCATGGCTTGTCTTTGTACATCAGGTAGACTATTTTCAATCGTTTGATGGTAGGAAAGTCGTCTCAATGTTAAAGCACTCAGAGTAAGTATAGCACTGAAAACAATTGCAAAAATAACATAAAAACATATTTCCCATCCAGTATAAGGATTCAGTGAAATACAATCATATTTTCCCGGAACTTTATGTATTGATGTTGTCAAATTTTTAATGAAAGACATAAAAAACGAGCTCAACCATGCGCAAATCAACTCAATCGCTCGTTTCCTTTTTGTGTATGGTCGTGAAGTTTGCAAGAGAGTTGATTTGAATCGTTGGATGCTTATAACCAAAAGCGTGAAAAATGAAGAGGCGGTAAATGACAAAGATGAAAATGCAATAAACATACAGGGAAGGTGACCTCCAACACTCAATACTTCACGCCAAGCATTGTTACTGAAAATTGATGGGCCTTTTAAGCCAATCATCGTGAAAACGGTCAGCATATCGGACACCGCCAAATTGATAATCAAATGATGTAGGTTTTTTCTAGCAGTGTATTTAGCAGCCAGTATAATGATAAAAATGTTGTTGACTATTCCAAATCCACCAAATAAAAATAAGGCTGCCATCTTCAGGTTCCAAGTGAGAGGTGCATCAGAAAAAACACAGCTGGAGTTTTGTTGTTCGTTCGTTGAGACGTTCATTTCCACTAAAGTTGAGTTTCTAATTGTATTTGCCTCCATTCTTATCTTGAGTTATTAATTTTTTGTTCTTTCTCTGCTTACTATTCTTTAACTTGTTTTCCGTTTTCTGTGTTATTCTTCTGCATTACTCACTCATAATATGTCATATTTGTTCTGTTACTTCAATAACTTCCACTTTAAGAGCTTGCTCACCTAAAATAGACTATGATTTACATAGGTTTGAAAACATGGTAGCATAACCAGATAATTTGATTTCTGCGAAGATTATGAGAACGACATAATCAGCTGGCGTCTTGATCTTGGAATGGGAATCTGGGAATCAAAATCTTTATCACCAATGATTCAACTCTGACTGAATTAATTATTTCGAATTTATTTAATCTGACGGGATTTGAATTGGGCGGAAACTGTTATAGAAACGCGTTATATCGCAGGACTTTTAATTCAAACAATTAAATTTTTTATTTGCACTTCTAGAGCAATATTAATTGTTTGATATTAGTTTTAAAATGACATTCACTCATCATTTTGAAATTATTAAAGAACAAAAACCGTGACAAATGTTTTCTTTACACCTTGTTATTGGATTTTCTTTAATCCAACTAAATATGTATAATTAGATCCGTGAGTGGTTGTCAAGCACCATAATGTAATTAACAAAGTGTAATAAAAACGTACAATAAAGTATAATGTACCGGCAACGCAAAAGAAAAAGAAAAAAAAAACATATTTAGCAGTACATCCCAACAAGGTGTAAAAAATGCGCTAATGTGTATTTTGCAGTATTTTGAAAACAATAATATGAGAGTTGTTTTGTTGTGAAAGCATTTTGATTAATATTATTTTGAAAGATTGTGAAAGTGGTTTATTAAATAATATGACAGACAGTATAAGCAGTATAATAAAGGTGTGAAACTACACTTTGTTGGCTGTGGGTGGTACGAATTGTGGATCAGTCTACCCACATAAATTATCGCATCTAATAATGTACCAGCACCTATCATTTATATATCGCACCCCACCATAAATCCACTATTCACAAATTGCAAAGATTCCTCTCACAGCAACCCGATTAGCATAATCACCAATGGGGAACACATATCAAACAATTGCTATAGGGAAATTGCTGTTCGATCGGCCATTTTGTTTAACCATATTTGGTAAATTTTACCTTATTTGGAAGTACGCTTGAACTCTTTTTTGCCGTTTTTCTTAGCGTTTAAGGCTTAAAGTTAGGAGAAAACTGCCAGATATTGTAGAGAATGCAAAAACTCAAAATGTTGGTCACATTTGATCAACTTTGCAGCCTTGGTTTTGTGAAAAAAGCTCATAATTTAAAAACGCACAGGGTTCCCGCGCAAACAGCATTCAATTGTTTGATATGCACATTTTGAATGAGTCTTTCAATTTTTCTATCATTTCAACAAGTAAAAAAATGCACTTTAAAAAATATCAATCTACTCTCTACTATTTTTTATAAGAAAAATAAGTGTTAGAGTTTTGAATTGTGTTTCCCCGAACACTGTGCACCAGTGTTTTGTGTTCCCCTACTACTCCTCCCAAAAAATGTCAATTCAACAAAAATTTTACTAAATAGGTAGAGGAAACCAAACATTCTGTCTCCAAGAGAAGATTCGAAGTGATTCCATGAACAAGCAATTAAAAATATGCGGCAAAAAGATGTGAAAAATAACAATACACCATATATCAACACCTAATTTCATCACAATAGGCCAAAAATCGATTGTCATAATTCTATTTCTTGTGGCTCTGGAAGTTGAGAAGGCAAGTAGATTTTTGGTGGGACACAAAAACATGGGGAACACAAATCCCTGTTGATTCTGATATTCCGAACTGCTTTTTGAGATCCTAAGGTGATGGCACTGACCAAATAGGTTAACTCATCGCTCGATCAATTGGCTCCCCACCACCGAGTAATTATAGTGAAAGAAGCAATTAGCATATGCCGTCATGGCGGACGGTTCTCTCTCCAAACGCTAAAGAACAATCCGCTAAATATCGGCATTAAAATAATTTTAAAACATGCCCGTGTCTATTGAAGAACTAAAGAAAATTATATCCAAACGTTTGGAACCTATTGAGGCAAAATTACAAGCATTAACCGATAATATTGAAGGTTACAAAGAAACCGTTGAGTTCATGTCCTCAAAGTACGATGGCTTACTAGAGCAGATAAAAGTAATAAACGAGAAAATATCGAAATTTAACACCTACCAAGAATAACTTTCTAATCAAACTAGAGATGCCGGACGCGCTGCTTACGAAGCGAAATCAATGGTCGAAGAAATAACACAATATCTACGACGTGACTGTGAATTTCTGGAATTAAAGCAACGAGCGACTGTAAGGCAGACGATATAGTCAAATCGATAGGTAAAGCAATTGGCGTACCCATCTCTCAGGATGACATATCAACAGGTCATACATTACCAACGTTCAAAAGGGACTCACATCCGAAGATAATTGTAAAATTTACTAGGAGGGATATCCGGAATTCCCTTTCCATGAACCGCAAGAAGTTGGCCAATAAAAGAGCAAAAGACCTACCTGACCTCGACCCCGACTAACCCGAACGCCGCATATTCATGTCTGAATCACTCACGCCATATAAGAAGAAACTATTTAATGCCGTAAATAAACTCAAGAAGGAATGGAAATGGAAATATATATGGACAATCAATGGAAAGATCTACTTAAAGGAAACAGATGGCTCTCGTACATACACCTTTAATAGTGAAGACGACTTCGAAGCCTTTCAAGCGAATATATAATTGCTACTCTTGTTTACAACCATCCAAGTACTCAAGCCCGACACATGTATCTGACGTTCAACCAAGTCTAAACTTTGATCAAATTCAAGAAAGGACCAAACATTACTTATATTATTATATGGGTAGTTTGTATAAATTTATAACACATTCATGAATTTAACTACTAGCGAATTATTTCTCGAATTGCCATTTCATAGTTTGGACTTGGAAGAATTTCTCAAAACAACGGACATCATTGAAAGTCCTGAGAAAGTATCCGAATCGAATGATTCCACCAAAATTTCTAGAATATCATTCAATTAAACAAATGGGTAATTTATTTACAAATGCAACAAAAAAGAATGGATTTTCTATGATACACTGTAATATGCGTAGCTTATCTAAAAAAATACCGCTTCTTCAAGATGTTATTTCGTTAACGGAAGAGGTCCCAGACGTAATAACAATTTCTGAAACAGAACTCAATGAATATACTACGTCAAACATAAATTTATTGGGTTATACATTTCTAAACACGAATTCCAAGGCGAGTGCTGGAGGTGTCGGCCTTTATATCTCGAATAAATTAAAATTTTCTAGAAGAAAAGAATTTGATCAGCAAACAATTGATTTCGAATCATGTTGGATTGAAATTGAAGGAAAGAAACAAAAAAATATTATTATAGAATGTATTTATAGACACCCCTCTGGGGACCGTGATCAGTTTACGGAATCTTTGAAGAAAAAATAGAACATTTTAATAATAAATGATATGAAGTGTTTATCTTAGGAGATATCAACATTAACTTCTTAAAATATAATAATGATAATAAAACATCTGAATTTCTAGATATGCTATTCAACCTAGGTTATACCCCATTAATAACTAAAGCAACTTGAATAACAGAACACACATCTACTTTAATTGATCACATATATACAAATATTCCTCATAAAATTCTAAACTCAGGAATCTGTTTAACTGACATCTCTGACCATCTTCCTATTTTTTGTACCGTAACTGATAAATTACCGTTCACAAATGAAATACAATATTTTAGAGATTATTCAAATTTTGATGAAATAGCCTTCCAAAACAAAATCAGAGTAACAAACTTTGCATCCGATTTTTACCAACAATGTTAATGACAGCATGAACGCACTAATTAAAACGCTTCAACATGTTTATGACCGTTATGCTCCACTAAAAAAAAGTAACAAATAAAAAGAAGAAGCAAATGAATCGATCTTGGATTACAAACGCAATTGTAAAATCAATAAAAAACAAACAAAAACTTTTCAAAACACATTATTTGAGTAATGACCCAGAAAAAAAGAAGAATTATAATAACAAATTAAATAAAATTAAAAAAATAGCAAAAACAAACAACTACAAAGCACAATTCGATCAAAATAAAGAAAATTTAAAAACTAACTGGAAGCTAATTGGGACAATAATTGAACGAAACAAGAAAATTTCAGGTACAACTATTGATAAACTAATCTAAAACAATAAAAGTTACTCGGACAAGGAATCTATTACCGAAGTATTGAATTCTTATTTTATAAACATTGGAGAGATTCTATCTGCAAAAATACCTGATACTGACACTGATCATAATGAATATATCAAAAAAGACAATGAGGGAAAGTTTTATTTTTCGAGCAATTCTACCACACGAAGTGTATGATGAAATCATCAGACTTAAAACCAATAAATCATATGTTGACATTTCTATAAAATGTATAAAAACAGCTGGTCTGTGTATTAGTTATGCTTTAACCGATATATTCAACCAATCTTTACTAACGGGAACTATCCCAGATGTACTAAAATTATCTAAAGTTACTCCTGTCCCCAAAGAGGGAGATGCATTAAATCCCACTAACTATCGCACCTATATCAACATTATCAGCCTTCACAAAAATATTTGAAAAGATAACATATAAGCAGCTAATTGACTATATAGAAAAAAATAAAATTCTATATGAATTTCAATTTGGATTTAGAAACGATCATTCAACTGCGCTAGCAATAACTGAAATAGCTGATAATCTTAGACAAACAATCGACAACAACAAATATACATGCGGAGTGTTTCTTGACTTTGCGAAAGCCTTCGACACGGTTGATCACAAAATTTTACTTAAAAAATTAGAACTTTACGGTATTAGAGGACTACCACAACAGTGGTTTGAAAATTATTTAACAAATGGAGAACAATATGTTGCCATAGGCAACACATTTTCGAAGAAACAGACAATAAAATGTGGCATTCCCCAGGGAACAACTATGGGACCTCTATTGTTTTTACTATATATCAATGACATGCCAAATTGTTCCAGTATACTCAAGTTTAGAATATTTGCAGACGATACAAATGTCTTTGCTACACACCAGAACTTACCACAACTTGAACAAATAATGAATAACGAACTAGATAAAGTCAAACGGTACGTGGTGTGATACAAACAAGCTTTCAATTAATTATAAAAAAAAGCAAATTTTATAATTGTAAGATCCCTTAGAAAAAAAGGATACATCAGTAGATATAAAAATTTCTGATTCAGAACAATTCTTATTATCATCTAGAAAGAAAAAATTGCATAAAACATTTAGGAGTAATGATCGATGATTCAATATCCTGAAAATTCCACATATCATATATATGTTCGCGAATTTCACGGAATATTGGGATAATCTCAAAACTTGCATGGTTATTATTTTTCAGTCCATCAATTAAAACAAGTTTATTATAATATTATTTATCAATACATATCATATGCAATTTTAGCATGGGGGAGTACATACAAAACACATATTAAAAAATAGCCTGCGAAGCCCGGCTCTTGTGGTGGGGGGAGAGGAGAAGGGAGGGAACTGAGAACGAGGGGAAGGGAAGAATGGAAAGGAGAGCCTGCAAGCATTCCCTATATTTTTGTGTCTACGCCTACCTAGTGCTTTATTAGAATATCAATATTTTTAATCAATCAGATTTCACCGGATGTAAACAAACGCTTTGCACTTTGACGTGTTGAAAATGCGCGTTTTAACATCCGATTTCAACAGTTAAATTTGAAAACTATATTCTTTGAGCTTTCGTTTGATAAAAGGTTTGTTAGTTTTTGGAACAACGTTGATGATTAAAATGTTAATTTGATTACATTCAAAATCCAGCAAACAAATATTGAATGGTTTATCAGGCAAATAATTTCTGGAGAGAACACATTATATTATTTGTTATCATTTTCTACAAAGGACAATTATACTTAAGAACAAGTATTTGTAAGCATCAAACAAAGTGGGAAATGAAAAAAGCCATGCCCCATTGAAACTTTGTGTGCAGGTAGGTTACCTAGGGGGATGCCTGAAAACACCCCATTATAGGGTCATCAACTGCATTGTTGCCATGGCAACACCAAAGCTTTGTTCCCACCCCAGATCCATTTTTTGACCAAAAAATTTAGTCATTTGAAGCACAAATGTAAACACACCGTTCTCCGTTACATTTTATTGATTCCTTTAGATATTTCTTGCAGTACTAGGTCCACCCATAGGCTTTACAACGAGCATCTTAAATCTGATTAGTTGTCGATATACGTAGAGAAATATTAGATGCAGTTGGAGGTGGTGTCCGCCATTTTGAACAAGTACCAAATCAGACCCAACTCATTTATTCATATCTCCTAAAGTGGAGTGAGTTGAAACTTGACATTACTAGCACAACTAAACCAAGGACTGATCTTTACGATTTGATAAAAATTTCATTGGGAACTAACATTGTTTGTATGTAGCAGCTCGATAAATTATGCTGATTTTTCGAAAATCCCTATAATTGCCTATATTGCAAGTGGAATTTATCAATTGCAAAAAACATCAAAACTAGTCAAACAGACACATAAATGTTCTTTAGTGTTCTATTTTATTGTTTATAGTTTTTACAATAGGTTCAAAGTAATGATTTCTGCATGATAATCAGTGTCTCTAGGCCTACCTCACTGAAATTGCTCACTTTTGCATCGCTGACAATATATTGGTCGACTCTCACAGTTTATCCAAACATCCTGGCCAAAAAATTCATTAAAAATGCCCACAATGTCTCTTTAGATGTCTTTGCAGATGAAGTCTATCCATTTTAAATGGATTCTGGTTGTTTTTTCATTCAAACATTCATTGATGCCTTCGTCGTGTTTGTGAAAATGTCGAACTTTTTCCGGCAGCTCTGCTTAATTTTTTACATCAAATCATTACAAATTGTGCTGCAAATAATATTATCTTATTATAGAGTCCTCTGCAGTCCAATTTTTAGAATCAAAGAAGCGAAAATATGTTTGTAAACTGAATTTTCGAATCAATGTTGTTTTGCTTCAGTAACCTAATTTTTAGGGTAAGACCGCTGAACACAAAGAGTGCTTTTTAATCATTTGTCTTTTTTTTAAATATATTTTTTGATATATTTATTTATTTACTTACTTATTAATCTATTTATTAATTGACCAATTTAACTACTTAATTATCTGTTGTGGTAAAAACATAAATTCTACACAGTAAAAAGAAGAGAGTGCTTACTGGCATTTTGGACGTTAGTCCTTCGTCGGAGTAAATTATCTATCTATGTATTTGTTGTACCTATTTATCTATATTTTTCATATATTTCTTCATGTTTTCATTGATGTGTTTATTCATTCATTTATTAATTTTCTCATTTGTTTATTTGTTAAGTTATTCATTTATATATCTATGGTTGTCTATTTATTTATTTTGTCATTTGCTCATCAATTTATTTATTTTTTATTTGTTTATTCACTGATTTATTTAATTATTTACTTGCTTAATGGTTTGTTTATTTGTGCGTTTATTTATTACTTTATTTAGTTTTCTTAGTAAATGTTTGTAAATTTACAAATAGATCTTCCGTTTTTGGAAATTTACGTAATTATTTATTTTCTATCTAATTCCGATTTATTAATTTATTGTGTTTTTCTATTTATTATTTTTATTGTATATTTATTTACTGTCATTCAATTTTATTTGCACTTTTCAGTCTCGTTTCAATTTCTTTACTGGGTCATATATGTTTATGTGCTTTCCTATATGTGTTTTTACTTTTGTTTTTACTCCATGCCCTTTGTGCTTAAAATTAAAAGCTTTTATTGATGAAACTATATATTAAGTAAATTTCAATTACAGATTGAAAATAAGATGAATTTTGAATGGGCAATAAATAAACAAAAATTGAATCAATTAATGAATTAAAAAAATGAATAATCAATTAATCATTCATATGATTAATTAAACTTATTATTAAATTTGTTATTTTTTAACTATTCAATTTCTTATTTCTTATTTTTTATTTATCAATTAATCTATTAATATATATATATTAAATATTTCAAAGATCATTTCTTTCTTCTGAAGTAATGAATAAAAATAAAATAAAAATTAATGAATAGAAAATAGAAAGGAAATTGCTAAAAAATAATTAAACCAGGAAGGAATAAAGAAATTAATACAATAATAAACAAGTAAACAAACAAATTAATTGATTAAGAAACAAATGAATAAAAATTGATGAGTAAATAATTTAATTAACAATAATATAAAGTCGTTTCCATATGAGTGGAGAACCAAAACTCATATCATATTGTAATCGTAATCTCTAAGAAAAATTGCATTTTTATCGTAGCGAAAATGTATAAATGATATCGTTTCCCACGATCATGCGACAACGAATCTATAGGAGTAAAAAAACATCAACAAATAATAAGATAAATACATAAGATAAATACATAAATAGATAAATAGAATAGATAAATGAATAATGAACTAATTTATTAAAAAATAAGTAAATATATGAGTGAAATAGATAAGCGTTCAGCGGTGTTACCCAAAAGTGCAACAAAAGTGATTCGAAAGTGAGTTTAACAAACATAATGCAACTTCTTTGATTCTAAATACTTTCGTGTTTGGACTGCAAAGGATTGGATAATAAGATAAGACAGCTCACACTGCATTTGCAGCAACATTTGTAATAATTTGATCAAAAAAATTAAGAAGAATTGGGAAAAGTTCGACATTTTCACTAACACGACAAAGGCATCAATGAATGTTTGAATGAAAAAAACAACCAGAATCCATTTAAAATGGATAGACTTCATCTGCAAAGACATCTAAAGAGACATTGTGGGCATTTTTAATGAATTTTTTTGGCCAGGATGTTTGGATAAACTGTGAGAGTCGACCAATATATTGTCAGCGATGCAAAAGTGAGCAGTTTCAGTGAGGTAGGCCTAGAGACACTGATTATCATGCAGAAATCATTGCTTTGAACCTATTGTAAAAACTATAAACAATAAAATAGAACACTAAAGAACATTTATGTGTCTGTTTGACTAGTTTTGATGTTTTTTGCAATTGATAAATTCCACTTGCAATATAGGCAATTATAGGGATTTTCGAAAAATCAGCATAATTTATCGAGCTGCTACATACAAACAATGTTAGTTCCCAATGAAATTTTTATCAAATCGTAAAGATCAGTCCTTGGTTTAGTTGTGCTAGTAATGTCAAGTTTCAACTCACTCCACTTTAGGAGATATGAATAAATGAGCTGGGTCTGATTTGGTACTTGTTCAAAATGGCGGACACCACCTCCAACTGCATCTAATATTTCTCTACGTATATCGACAACTAATCAGATTTAAGATGCTCGTTGTAAAGCCTATGGGTGGACCTAGTACTGCAAGAAATATCTAAAGGAATCAATAAAATGTAACGGAGAACGGTGTGTTTACATTTGTGCTTCAAATGACTAAATTTTTTGGTCAAAAAATGGATCTGGGGTGGGAACAAAGCTTTGGTGTTGCCATGGCAACAATGCAGTTGATGACCCTATAATGGGGTGTTTTCATGCATCCCCCTAGGTAACCTACCTGCACACAAAGTTTCAATGGGGCATGGCTTTTTTCATTTCCCACTTTGTTTGATGCTTACAAATACTTGTTCTTAATAGATTATTATCTAATTGAAGATATTTAATGACCATATTTACGTGTCTTTCTCGAATGTACTGTTGCTTCGTCGAAGCCACAAAATATTCAAGCAAACGAACGATAATAACAGTTACACAACAAAGCAGTAGCTGCTGGTGCCAATTTAATTAGTCGGGCTAGGCTGCCCGACTTTAGTTCTACCTTTTCTTCAATCTATCTATCTATCTATCTATCTATCTGGCAACGTCGTGTATAGTCCCCCATAATGCTTTGGGAAGTCGACCACAGGGAACCCAAATAAAGCTTTTATAAACCATGTCACGTTGCCTAGTCACACTAGTCATGCTAAAACGAGTAACTAGTTCACACCTGATCGTTGATGATCTATGCAAAAATATCACAAAGGACAATACAAATGACAGTGACAAAACGAACTATACTGAAGTGAAGTCCTCACAAGATGTGGAAAGTAGCAAGGTATCATGTGATGAGATCAAGGTCGAACTGAGTCAAGAAATGACCTCGAAGACGTCCGCCATATTGGAAAAAAGCGACCTACGGTATTATGTAAGTCACGAAGACACCAAAATAACAAACTTTTTTCTTTTATTTACTTGTCTTTTACTTATTGTAAGCTCATTTAGCCTATTGAATGGAAATATTTTCCTAATACTGTTAAATAAAAAGGCGATTTTATTTAGCCTGTTTGTAGTCGCTAGTCTTATCTTGCTCGGGTTTGTATATGAAAGATTACAGGAGTCGTTGAACAATTTGTTTATGTGGTTAGAAAAGAATTGTAATTTGTTTGAAAAAGCTGTACAACTGTCTGTTAATGTAAATACAATTAATAAAAGTTATATGTCAAAACAATGTCTGAGGTCTCGATATGCAAAGTTTTTTGCTTCTGAATATGCAGTAGAATGTGTTATAAACAAAGCACGCGTGCTGTACTTTAATTGCGACAAAGAATCTCTTCGCTCAGCCAATGAAATGAAATGAAAAGCACCTTAGCTTCAGAAGACCTCAAATCACCGATAATTGAGAGTAGATGAATCTTAGTTTAGGATACCAACATCGTTCATTGCTTGAAATGACGGAGATATCACTACAGAACTACTGCTTCGTTATTATCGTAATGCTTGATAGTTGTGAAGTTTTCATAAATTCTGCGTTCGCAAATATCGCTTTTATTGGCGTCGCCATTTTGTTAGTTGTATGAACGGAAGTCGAAATGTAATCTCTCTTGTCAAGAATCTTGATTGGCAGGGAAGCAACCAATCAGATGCTTACGTTCACTGGCGAACGTAACCACCAAAAATCATGGGGGTTGCTTGCAGGCTCTCCTTTCCCTTCTTTCCTCCCCCTCCCCCTCGTCCTCAGTCCCCTCCCTTCTCCCCTCCCCCCACCCCAGGAGCCGGGCTACGCAGGCTAATTAAAATAAATCCAAACAAAACAAAATACCGTTATCAGATTAATTTTCTTTGCAACATCACATGGAGAAAAAACAGAGAGTGCTCTACCCCTTTTAAACTTATTAGGTATTTTAAATGTTCAAAATACTTATCGTCTTCATGTATTGAAGTTCACTTATTGCTGGCATAAAGGCCAACAACATGTCATATTTCAATCATTCTTTTGCTATGCAAAAGACATCCATAGCTACAATACTAGGTATGCAGCTAAAAACAATTTACACAAAACTAAAGTTCGCACTGACAAGGGCAAACAAATGATATCAAATGTTGCAATTAATTTCTGGAAAACATCCCAGATAATCTAAAAAATGTCTCGACATATACGTTTCCTAAAAAAAAACATGAAACATGATAGGTTGTTTTCGTACCCTATTTATTTCCCAACAACTTTTAACTAAACTTTTCAAAATTTTTTTTGGTTCCAAATAGACAGTTCCAGAATTAACAAAAAAAGGCTGGAGTCTTACCAGAAAACCGAAAGGCTAACTCAGACTCCAGACTCTACTCTAAATAAAATTATTTATTCTTTTTTTCAATTTTAACTTAACAGATTAATATAAATTATTTGTAAAATGTAATGTAATCTTTAGAGTGAATAAAGTGTTGTTGTTGTTGTAGAAGATTTAATTTTTCTTTTTGTGTGAGATAATGAGATTTTTTGCCCCTGACTGATCTCATTATAGCACAGCATGGCTTCTATATTTCTCTGTGCAAATAACATTTTTTTAGAAATATTTGTACAAAAATAAAATTATATCGATTGAAATTGCTGTTAATGTAATAGTATCGTGAACTGTGATAGTATTTCGTATAGGCTATGGCCTTTTCGTAGCCATTACACTTATACCTCGCCAATACTTCTAAGCATTAGTAAACATTAATTTTCCTTATTATTGATTCTCATGCAAATTAAACATAATTTTGGCAAAATGAATCACATTTGACTTTATTTTGTTCATAGTCTTAGGCAGCGGTTTTTTGGTACGTATAGAGTGATTTTCGAAAACCTGTGAAACAAAGTGCTTCAGCCAGAGTGCATTCAATAGGACGTAAAAAAATATAATACCTAAAAATCTTCAAAGAAAACGTGGACAATAATTGTTTTTATGTAGCTAGCTGATATGCAAATCTTCGTTGTCATAGTTTTTCTACTGCCTTAAAACCTGAAATATTGTAAACTATATGCTCGGGCTTGTTTCTATTTATACTTCCTTACTTGTGCTTGTCTTTGTTCCTTCACTACTTGTTTGTTTATTTCTTCTTCTTCTTTTCTTTTTTACTAAGTTTTTGTTTTTGTTTGTCTGTTTCATCTGTCACTTTCGAGTTTTTGTCCATAATGGCAAGTTAGTGAGTTACATAGTTTCTTTAGCTGGGTGAGTATGATATTGTTTTTGTTTTTACTGTTAAGGGTTATATTCATATGTGCTTCGTCTCGATAAAAAAGTTGGAACGACATATTTTTTGAAACTGTCATCTCGTGTCACTGTTCCGTTATTGCTTATATCAAGAGTTGCTCAGATATTCAGCGATAAATTATTTAACTAAAAAATGTTTCTATCATGCTGTTTTTGACTTTTTATGCGACAAACTTCGTAACTTAGCTCTCTTTAAGCTATCGTCTTGAAAAACAGGACCTTATCATACACGCTGATACCAACAGATGATTTTTAAGAGAATATGTAAGTATGATTTCAGTTGATTTTTGAATACTATTGCTATTGTTTATGTACAGTTTTAAACCTACATATATCATAAACGGTTACAAATATACTTTTTTGGTATTTTTTAAAAACACGTTTATTTTGTATCAAAAAAGGTCTTTGTGCAACAAAAATGTTTTACATCTAAAGGAGTTTGTGTAGACAAAAATGCTATTCTTGAAAAAACTTTTGGGGTCAAATATTATTTATCTTATTGGTTTTCGGCCGGTACGTTTCATACGTTTTCATGGAATTTTCCTTTCTTGTACAAAGGTGCAAGCACCTGCAATATAAACGCCTCTGCAGGCTGATGTTGACAAAGTTGGATGATAGTGTTTTTCCTCTGACGGACTTCAAGTTTACTAGTAAATTGCTGTTCAAATTAAAAAGATCTTTATCTACCCTTTCCTATCCCTTTTGTTTTATAGTCGGACTCACGGTCGATTGCGTTGTGGATCTGCAGCATTGCAGATGAACGCCATCACACTTTCCTTTCGTTTAATACCAAATGCATAGATCAAAATGAAAATCAGGCACGGCAAGAGTTTTAATAGTTTGTGGAAGAGCTTGTGAATTTTGCAGGAAAATTAAAGCAGTGCATTTGTATTAGAAAAAAAAAGCAAGGGTTATTTCGTTGAATGTCAACAAATCACATTTCTTACCATCAGTGAATACAAAGCTATGTCTGGGAAACACTTAAACGTAAGAATCCAAACAGTTCTCACATCTGTTGGAAAAATGAAGCCAGACAGCTTTCCAGATGAAGACCGTTTAATCTTCGTCGTCAAACGTTTACAAGTTGTTCAGTCTTTACAAGGGAACTGACTCAGTACAAAATATTCTAGCGAACGAACTCTACTTATATAGTGTTGTGGAACTTTCCAGAACGTAAGCAATTACATCATTGATCTAGAAAATACTAGACTATTTTAGAACTATGATATCATAAACTGTATAAGAATGTTCTTGAATAAACTAGCAATGTCTAGTTAAATCTAAACTGTCTCTTAGAATTCGCTAGAGTGCTATTTCCAACACTCCTCCTCACTCGTAGGCGAATTACTTCATTCTTGCCTTTACCCCCAGCATCTTGCGTAGCTTAGAGAACTGTACATGACTCAATGCTTTGGTCATCATATCCACAATCATGTCTTCAGACTTGCAGTTCTTCAGCTCAATGTTGCCATTGGTGACGTGCTCCCCGTCTACTGCTGTGTAGATGTACGGATCACCGGTAGTTTGTACAATATCCATTCTTTTCAATGTACCATCAAGAATGGTATTCCAACATCGTGGGAATTGCTTGAGACCATAAATACTCCTCCTCAACTTGCACACAAGGTGTTCCTTGCCTTTCACTTCAAAACCCTCGGGCTGTATCATGTACACCTCCTCCTCAAGCTCACCATTCAGGAATGCAGTGGTGACATCCTTATTGTGGGTCTCATCGTAAGCAATACCAAACTTCTGGGTAAACCCTTGTGCCACCAATTGTGCCTTGTATCGTTCTATGGATCCATCGGCGTCTGTTTTTATCTTATACACCCACTTACTACCCAAAGCTTTGCGATCTTTTGGCAGCTCAACTAGTTCCCAGACACTGTTTTCACTGAGTGACTTCATTTCTTTCTCCATTGCCTCTTGCCACTTTGCTTTACTATGTCCAGACACGGCTTGCTTTACACTTCGAGGTTCCTTCAGCTCAGAGTTTGCAATCGCTACCCACTCCCCATAGTAATCGGCCTGTCTTCTTTCTCTTGTCGATTTACGTGGCTCTTGCTTGTGCTCTTTCTCTGTTTCATCTAAGAAGCAATCAAGATCTATAACATGGTCTTGGTCTTGGTTTAGACTTTGTTCTTGATCGTTGTTAAATCCACAACTTGACTCATCGAAGATGACGTCTTGACTGTACAGTATCTTTCCGCATTCTGCGTCGTAGAGTCGATAGCCTTTGGTCTCCATGCCGTAACCGAGAAGAACACATTTCCTTGCATTAGAATCTAACTTCTTTCGCTCATCTTTAGGAATATGGGCATAGAACACACATCCAAATACACGAAAGTTCTTTACTTCCGGTCGTTCACCCATCCAAGCCTCATAAGCAGTTTCACTTTTGAGTGGCTTTGTTGGACTACTGTTTCGAAGGTACACAGCTGTGGACAATGCTCCTGCCCAGAATCTTTGTGGCAAGTGTGCATCTGCTAACATTGACCTCACTGTCTCAACCAATGTTCTGTTCATCCTCTCAGTTACACCACTCCGCTCAGGCGTTTTGGGTATGGTAAGCTCGTGTCGAATCCCTTCTTTGGCCAGATAATTCTTGAATTCTGTTGACATGTACTCCCCACTATTATCAGTATTGCCTTCAGCTTTCGTCCCGTGGAGTTCTCTGCCATAGCTTTCCACTCTTCACTAAGGGATTTAGAACCCATCTTGCCACATCCATCTGTATGTGCTAAACCGAGTGGTTCTTCTGCTCGCCTGCTTTCATTGACTGGAAACTTGCTATGATGGATTTTGCCCTCAGGATACGACTCACAAAACTTTACTTCTTTAGATGCGTCGTAATCAAAACCCCTGACCATACTGTCCTTGGCTAACTTCTGTAAGCTATGTACACCAAGGTGGCCATACCTGCGGTGCCATACATTTTCTTTGTTGGTTTCTTTCTCTGCTGAGACGTTTACCTGTAGATGGTCCAAATGGCAGTTTAAATAGTATAGGCTTTTATCTCTTGTTGCGGTAGCTATTAACTTCTCTTTTTCGTCTAAGATTTCACATCCGCGATCGGTGAACTTGACCACCTTTCCAGCCTTGGTTGCTCGCGATACGCTCAGTAGGTTGTATGACAGCATAGGAACATATAGTACGTCGTGTAGCTTGCATTTCTTTGTCTTGTTCCCTGTAGTCGTAACCTCCAATACGACGACTCCACGTCCAGTGGCTTCAACTGCATGTCCATCGCCAACAGTAATTTCCTCTGGCTCTTCTAGCCTGAAGATCTCTACAAACATCTTCTTGTCATTACACATATGACATGTCGCTCCCGAGTCAACTATCCAGCTAGCATCGTCTTTCACTGACTTTGCAGCTAGTGCACGACTCACTACTAGCCCTGTGTATTCGCTATCAGAACTGCTGCTGTCTCTGTGATGTACTTGAGCCTTGTGTGCTCTGTGTTTACTTCTCCGTGAATCACGATTCTCCTTTTCATCATCATCAGACACGCTTTCACTTGATAGCTTGCTGCAATTTTTCCTTATGTGTCCATATCGACCACATTCAAAGCACTTGGGTCCTCTTCTACTGAATCTGTGCTGGCCTGTCATTGCTCTTATTTCATCACTTGTCTTCTCACAAGATCGCTCAATCAACTTGTTCTCTTCGTGTAACAAGCGCTCAGTGACGATCTCCATCTTCGGGACCTCGGTATTCGCCTCTAGAGCTGTAACCAGCATGTCGTACGACTCAGGAAGACTAGCTAATAAGTGAACAACACGATCCTCTTCCTTAACAGGATCACCAGCCGCTGCCAGAGCATCAAAAATCTCTAACATAGTCTTCACGTGCTTCTGTACTGAATCACCATCCTTTAACCGTAGAGAGTACAACTTACGTCTCAGCGCTAGCTTGTTAGCCCATGTCTTTTTCTGAAACTGGTCTGCGAGTTTATTCCACACTGCAACTGGATCATCAGGATCTCCGATCAAGTACAGTAACGATGGATCTACAGAGAGCACTATGGTAGCCAGTGCGCGGTCTCGTCTGGCCATGAACTTGGAATGCTTTGTGCCGTCACTTGCATCCGGTGAAGTTTCTTTACTCGTAACAATGTCCCATAGTCCGTCTTTCATCAAGGCCATCCTACACTGTACTTTCCATGTTGGATAATTCTTTCCATTCAACGGAACTAACACGATCGTCTTCGATTCTGCAGACATTTCTTTAAATTACACAGGAATCCCAAAGACTTTCACTTTGAAGGCCAGGTCACTCAGCAACAGAAACAACCAGAACGAACGAGAAATCTTCAGATCAGCTTCAATGGTTTCGCAGTGGAAGCGTGAATGGGACCATAACCTGTTGGAAAAATGAAGCCAGACAGCTTTCCAGATGAAGACCGTTTAATCTTCGTCGTCAAACGTTTACAAGTTGTTCAGTCTTTACAAGGGAACTGACTCAGTACAAAATATTCTAGCGAACGAACTCTACTTATATAGTGCTGTGGAACTTTCCAGAACGTAAGCAATTACATCATTGATCTAGAAAATACTAGACTATTTTAGAACTATGATATCATAAACTGTATAAGAATGTTCTTGAATAAACTAGCAATGTCTAGTTAAATCTAAACTGTCTCTTAGAATTCGCTAGAGTGCTATTTCCAACAACATCTCCAATCGAAAAATTGCGAATCTTTCAAACTTGCGCAAATCCACACTCGGTTGGTTGATAAAGAATTCGAGGATATTTCTCAAAATATCTCACAAGCCAATACGGAAACCTCTCATTTTTATTTCTTAATATCATTTGATATCATGTTTTTTGACTTATAATTATGTGATCGATGACAAAGTCTTATTGCTAGATTATTAGATATTTTGAGAATTGTTTCCTTCAAAAGATCAATGATGCCCGTAAAAAAACTCTACTATTTTGTTGATTGTATTCCTTTATTTATTTTTGTTTTGCATGAGTTTTAGTGCAAATGGTATTGTTTATATAGGTACAGCAATGTATAAGAAGTACCCTAAGGTTACAGAAGTACGTTTGATCGGATTGCCTAAATTTTTGTGCAATGTCAATCATCACATAAGTGGCTACAAAATCGTGTGAGCCATTTTTGGTTTTATTTGGTTCAAAAATAAGCCGGAGCTGATTTTTTCCATCTATTTTTTTTAATGAAATCCAGGGCCGTAACCAAGGGGAGGGAACAGGGTGCATGTGCACCCCCCAGAAAAGCAAAAGGTCCGCTCAAAACTATTATTTATTTATGAAACCCGTGTGAAAGACCACTGTGAAAAGACGAGGACAAAGTGTAATGGAATACAATAAGGTGATATAATCACCGCAAATACAAAGAATAAAGTCATTCAAAAGGACTGTAAAGCGCAATAAATAGTAATGCGGGTTTTCACGGGTTTTTGAAAAGCACGCCGACTTTGTGAAAATGATTGCTAATAAAAAAATATAGAACATTGCATTTGCTTTTTTAGGTTTTTAAAGTACGATTCCATGACGATCAGTCAGTTCTTGTAGCTCTTGGTATAATCGTTACTAGCAATATGAGTCAAGATGGAGCTCGCACATGCTCATTTGACGAATAATTTTGCTCAAAATGGTCGTCAAATTCCATAAGAAATGTAGGGGAAATTTAAATAAATGCCAAAATAATCTTTCCAACCTTGGGTTGTAGAGTATGGAACGTTAAAATCGCGATAGATTTTGTCTCTGTAAATATGACAAAAAAATGAAGTGGATTTGTTTACGAGAAACCGGTTCCCTCAATCATTTTACAAGATTATTAAATGATGCTTACTTGTGCTATCATGTACCACGAAAATCTCCAAGTTGATCCTTTTCTGCTTGCAAAATTGCTATTATAGGTACAGTTGCTGAAGTTTGGTTTGATCTCATAGTCTTCTAGAGCTTTTTATGAAGCAATTTCGCTTGAATATTTGCAAAAAATCCCGATCTAAACTGGTTCCTTTTGCCAGCGAAGAAAGCATACTTCAAAGCTTGTGTTTGGGTTCCGCCATGTTTACTTTCAAAGCCCTGAAGTTGAGCAGGAAGGCTAAAACATAGAGAAATCTCTAACTCGTACGCCATTTTGTTTCTCTGGCTCATCCAAACTAGTTTTTAGGCTTACTCGGTATGTATGTAATGCCTGATCTGACTTATATTGACTCCTAGTTTTTTCATTTTTCGCGCGAAAATTCAAAACAAATCTTTAATCATGAGCTGTTCAGACCAGGGTTCAGACAGTATGAGTAATTTTGAAAAAAACGTCTTAGATCGCAAGTTAAGAATCGTAGCATCGCCTCTTTCTTAAGTAAATCAAGAGAAATCAGGAGGTTCAGATATTCTTTTTGGCAAAGAAACACTAAAAGTTGTCACCAAACAAACTTCCGCTGTCTTTGGCTCAAAAGACTCACATTGCTGGCAACGTGCAGTTTTCTGGGAAGTCTCGCGTGATCGTTACTCAGCTCTTTCGAGAACGTACTATTCTCGCGTGACTGTATAATGTAAAGCTAGGGTGACGAGTCGTAGAGGTCATATAAATAAATACCAGCTAACATAACTGGATAAAACGATAAATGAATCATTGTAACGAGGAACTATAAATGAAGTTATGAACGATT
This sequence comes from Diadumene lineata, assembly GCA_918843875.1. Classification (NCBI taxonomy): domain Eukaryota; kingdom Metazoa; phylum Cnidaria; class Anthozoa; order Actiniaria; family Diadumenidae; genus Diadumene; species Diadumene lineata. Next base: position 6,269,479 of record OU974082.1, read on the forward strand.
GAACGAATGAACGAATGAACGAATGAACGAATGAACGAATGAACGAATGAACGAATGAACGAATGAACGAATGAACGAATGAACGAATGAACGAATGAACGAATGAACGAATGAACGAATGAACGAATGAACGAATGAACGAATGAACGAATGAACGAATGAACGAATGAACGAATGAACGAATGAACGAATGAACGAATGAACGAATGAACGAATGAACCAGGAGGGAGGGGGTGACTCTTTTGTATGCAAATGAGCCGCCCTCCAGACTCATCGCTACCACCGATATAGCAACGCTACGCTTGACTGGCTTCTAGTAAATTATCGTGTAGTCGCCATCGTCGCTCAGCTTTACCTTTACAAAAAATCTCAAAAATGAGGTCAAGGAAGCTATTGTGGTTTAGTTTATTGTGAGCGTGTCTTTTTTTGTATATTCTAGTGTAAGTAGAGTGCAATTATTTTCCCATTGAAACTATTTCTTGTGATTTTTAGTCTGTTTTACTTTCGCGGGACGTTCTCGGGATCAAAAGATTTTGTTCGGGACGCACAAAATATCTTCAGAAATATTTTATTTTCCCTGTCAAAAACTAAACAGATATACTTCTAAATAAGAGGTTTTATAAAGCATTTTCTAAGCTTTCATTTGATGTATATTTTACCTACTGACATGGTCTCGTACTTCTCATCAATCCTTTTGCGGTTAGTTCATTTTCAGCTCACTTAACATGTTTACCTCACTATATTTCTTTATCGACATTTCCTCCCGACGATAATTATAGTTTTATTCTTATTGATGCTGTTGCATTATTTGCTTTGTATTAATTTTGAGTCAAAGAACGGCAAAAGTTAACATGCAATATAATAAAAAAGTGAGGGAAAATGTTAACGGTATGTTTATGTATGATTATGGAGGACATTTGTATATAGTAAACAAGTAATGCAAACTGTTAAAACATTCTCCTTTGGATGGATTTTCACTATAATTGTCATTCTTAATACACTAAATACGCAAAAGGATCATAAGTATGCATGTATGTCTTTCAAATAAGTCAGTTATTGGTCATTATTTTTTTTTGGAAGCTGCTATGATGTAGTTTGTCCCACTTTTGTTTGTAAATCGCTATAGGGCTGTAGCTTTGACAACATTTTTTATAGACATTTTGACTACAAGTATGAACAAAGAGGTCCATAATTATTTATTGTTTTGTTTCATCTTCGCAATTTATCGTACATGAATGACTGATGTCAAAAAATGATTTAAAATAATTCACATTTCAGTGATTAGTCGGCCGGGTGCAAGCATATCTTTTTGCTGATATTGAATGCTAGTTATATCGTATCTTGTGTTTAAAAAGATTGATGAGACGAACCAAGCGACCAACGCCATCCAAATTTTACAATCAGATAGATAACCATATTAGCTGTAAAACCTCCTCTTTTGAACGAATAAAACCACTGTGTTCCATAGTAAGGACCATTTGCTTGTGCAAAATTGTGTCGTCAGGTCGACGGCCGACATCAATATTCAAGCACAAGAAATTACTTTTAGCAACGTTTTATGTGTTATCCAAACAAAAAACATTAAATATGCCATTACCAATATGTGCTTTGATAGTTTCGATACATGTTTCATCCAAAACTGTAAAGAAATTGCATTAAATCGCAAAAATTGCAAATGTGGAAGCCTTCGTTACCGCCATATGAAAAAATAGGCGCCTAGTAGGCGCATGTGTCTACAGCCTATCTATTGACAATCGTAAAATGGTATAATATATATTAGATAAGAAAAAACACACATGATTCGTCTGCGACTCCGAGTTTCGTGCCTTAAGCACTCATCAGGCAGATTTAATGAATAAACAACCCTTTTAGCTAGTACATAAACTTATATATATACAATAAGTGGTAGGACTATAGATATTATTACAGTATAGGCGGTGATTACAAGAAAGGAATGCGTATATATATTTGTTTATTTATTTATTTTATTATTGATCATATTTGTTTGTTTATTTATTTATTCCACGTCAGGGGCTTAATGATTCCCTTCAAAAAGGCCTTTTATATTGTCATTGCCATATGTTGTTGTATTTGTATTTCAACCTTCATAAAGACCAAGTATGTACCACGACCTTCCAAGGAAAGCAGCAGAGAATTCATACTGAAAAGTCTACCTAAAATAACAACAAAATTCGAAAAATACTTATCTTTCTCGCAAAAAGAATTAAATAAGACATTTTCGTTTCGTTTAAGCAAGTTTTGAACCTCTAAAGTGTCCATGTGTATAAAACGTGTGGAAAATGATGGAAAGTGCTTCGTTTGATGAAATACACGAAGTAGAGATCGAAAACTTCGTCTTAAGCAGTAAAACATATGAGTAAAACGCTCCATAATGATTTCAGGTAACCCTATAATAGCAATGATAATTTTAATTGAAAATAATTAGCTTATCAACGTCAAAAGTTATTGTAAACTGCCATCTGAGCTTTCCTTTGGTGAATTTAAGGCGATTCACAACAGTTTCCGGCAAGCGCACCGACTACTTTTCATTTCGCGCAAAGGATAACTTAATCTACACCTATGGACTTGAATTTAACACTAAATATGTAGTTATGACTGAAGTTTTGAGTGCCAAAATTAACTCGATCAAGTTTATTAAAACGATAAAAAATAGATATTTTGAAAATCAGTTTTTCGAAAATATCTCAAAAAATTGATCAGCTTCAAACAAGTGGTAAACTGCATTATAAACTTCAAACCAATGCAAAGGCTTGATAACAAATTAAAAACACTCAATCTGTTCGATTTTGCTCAAATCTAAAAAATGTCAAACGTTCCGTATTTGTTTCGCTTAACATCATGAAGCTTTAGAATATACTCAAAGTCGACAAAACACAGCCAAAACACTGTTGAAATAGTGCTAAGATACACACTTACCTAGTGTGGAAATATTGAGTTTCAATTCATTGTCGATTTGAAGATATATTTTGTCATTCACCGTGTCATTTGAGAACATTTTCTCTGCAACATTTACGTCAGAAGTTATGTTCAAAGTTCTTTAAAATGCGGGATTATTTTTCCACGAGGTTCTAGGAAATCTTAACTTATCATATATGTAGTAATATCCCAGCCCCTCAGCTGAATTAAAGCACTAAAACCATCCGAAATTACATTCTAACATTGGCCAACTATGCGAGCTCAAAACTTGCATCCACACTGCCGTTCGACTTGCAAATTAGCATATCGAAGTAGCAAATTGTTCTATGCACGTGCAAATACATTCGCATAGCATACAAAACATTTGCATAGCACTGCACAGTGTATAAATCAGGAACCGGAAGAGTTACTATAATTTATTTAACTCCATTTTCGTTTTTCAGGTCTTTGTGATCATAGTATTTGCATTATGACAAGAGCTGAAAACTGAACTGTTTTCTTGATTCCTGACTTCCGGTAAATGAAAAGTAGTCGGTGCGCTTCCCGAAAACTGTTGTGAATCGCCTTAAGCGGTCTTGCACGACCACGCGCTTGGTCAATCGTCATTGGTCCCGATGCATTCCGAATGGATATCGATGGACGAATTATCGCATCCATTTCAGATTTTTAGAAACAGATGCACGTTCGAGTAAATGTGATTGAATTTGTATCTCCAAATTCATTAGTTGGTAGTTTTTTTCTTTATCGACTACTTCTCGAACACATTTGAAATGATATTATGGAAAAGGTTTGCTTTTTAGGCTGGAATAAATCGAGTTTTTATACTGAAGTTTTACACTCAGACGGACACTCAGACAGTCTGACGGACACTCAGACACTCTGACATTCAGTCAGACACTGATCGATGACTATATGGCTACGCGCCTCTTCGAGGCTGTAGCTAGCCACAAAAATCTACTAAAAACCCATCAAAGGTCCAGGGGTTTTTGATGTGCACACCCCCTGTAAACGGTCTGGTTACGCCCCTGAAATCTGATACTTTTCACCACAGAATAAAAAGTAAAAATATCAAAAATCGCCAACACGATTTTGTAGCCACGAATGTGATGATTGACACTTCAAAAAAATTTGAGCAGTCTGATGAAACGTAATCTTGGATAGGCTTTTTTCAAACAGAAGCTCTCCCTCTTCAGTGAGAGCGCTAAAACTAGCGATATTTTCGCTTTCAAAATAAACACAACATAGTTTTTTCAGCTATTTAGAGCAAACGATTGTGTGTGTTCTTATAAGGTAATAAACTCATTACAATTCGTTGTATGGAAACCTTCAATCATATATAATAAGTCTGAACTACCTCGAAGCTCGCTTTCTGGCGGTATTTATCCATTCCTAAAACACGTTCTCTCGGTTTCGAAACATTACATAAAATACGATTGCGTCATTTTTTATCTTTTAGTTTTTATTAAATATTCAAATTGTTTTGCTGCAGAAAATTTTATCGAGACTCTTTTAATAATTTTATTTCTTCGGAACTACCTTAAAAGGACTTTGCACTGAGATCATTGAGAGGTTAGTCAGTCTTCATTTTTCCAAAAATATATGGAAGATAATGACGATATTGATAATGGCGCCTTGTTCACAACTGTTATCAGTATCAAAAATAATATTAATATGTATTTTTTTTTTCAACTAATTTATTTTTATTTTATAGACATAAACAGAATGGGGAACATTATCAAAACACTTCTTATCATAACTGTTGTGTTGGCTGCTTACCAATCCATCGCGGAATCCTGTTACGCTAACAAGTTTGAAAAAACAGAGGACATGGAACTGCCTAGTCGCGCAATCAAGACAGTGGAAAAGAGTTTTGTTCAGTTATGCTGGGATGAGTGCTACTTGTTGCCAAGGTGCCTGTCAATCAATGCTCGGAGAGTTTGGGACATTCTTTTTGAATGTGATCTGAATGACTCTAATACCTCTACCATAGCACTTGTTCCCAAACAGGGATCTGACTATTATGAAATGACGGTAAGTGCATTGTATCCGTATTGGATGGATTTGATCTCTGTAGTTTTTTCAGTATTTCTAGTTTTCTCTTTTAGCCTTTTCAAAAATGATCATACGTTTTTATTCAGGCATTTTTCCTTTCCAGACATGAAGGAAGAGAATAAACCAAATAAATGCTTTGTTTTCAGCCACGTCATTGAAATGGTGGCAATAGACTATCGACTGCGGTTAGTCACCTACCTAAGCAGTTTACATCTTTAATATGTTACGTTTACACTTTTCACTTATTTTAATTTCTCTCGAACTAGCTTTAAATCTCAATACATTTAAATGTAGATACAATTATTTTTGATGTAATGATTGTAGTGGCTCTAGTATTAGGCAATCGTCAGCTTGGAGCTTAATATTTCGTCCCGCGTTTACACAACTCTTCATTGCAATATAAAAAAATTAGAGAGATATGTCAACAGCTCATTCAAAGAGAAGTACTGAAGAAACGTTTTGAAATCAAGATTTAGATATCGTCAACTAGTTAGTTTTGTTGCTATACTATTTACTTAGAATAAGTTATATTGAGTTGTTTTTGGAATGGAATTCAAATAAAAATAACTGGGGAGCGAGCAAGAGGCATCTTTTCATACTCCCCCAAGGAGTTCTTTTTATCTTAAAAATAATGTGAATTGTAGTATCCCTTTTTGAAATATCATTTCGATGACAGTGTGAGCACACATCGAACTGATTTAAAGTGTATGAACATGTCGTAATGGATTTTGCGAACCGGCGATTTGAATCGCGATATGCATCTTTGTTTTCTAAAAAAGATGTCATTATTTTTGCACAGGAGCCAGATGAGGAGATATGTAAACTTTACTCGTGCAAAAAACCAGGTGAGTCATTCATAAAATCAATCAGTAATAAGTTCGAGTGATATTCAGTGGCTCAAATAGCAGCTTAGTGCGTCCCAGCGGTATCGTCACTAATGCAATAGCATAAAAGCTGGCACATTTATTTCTGGGTATTTCGCAGTTTTGCTTTGAAGTGTGCACGTCAAATGCTCACGCTAATTCCACCGAGAAAAGCCAAAACGAATGCACAGTCTTTTGTGCAACAAAAGAACATGCCCAGGAAAACACCATACATTATTCGAATAGAATTGCATTCGCTTTAAAATGTGTTACAATGTAATTTGATGTTCTATTTTCAGGAACTCACACAACTCCATTTACAACAGGTAAAGAATGTGTTTTGGTTTATTATTTTTGGTTAACTTTTTGCTCTTCTTGTTTTCCGATTTGAATGTTACATTCTCCTATATTGCTTTGATTTTGTTGTGATTTGTGTGTTTTACTCTGTTAAGGTAATTCCGTAGTTTTGCACTGCGCACGGTTCTGCGAATGTTAAATGTTTTTTTTGCTATTATGAATTTCATCGTGGATTCTAGTCAGATTACGTTTTTTTTTTGTATCTACTCTACATTTCACCTGTTGCTGATATTCTTCATCATCATAACATGTCTTTTCATTTGTATGCAGATGATACTCAGCTGTTTTTGCCTTTTTCGTGTAATAATGAATTGTCCCTTAATGATGCAATGACTAAAATTGAATGACTGCAAACAAACTAAAACTAAATAAAGATAAAACTGAATTCTTGATTATTTCTTCAAAGTTCAACTCTCAATTGTCACTTCCTCTCCTTAAATTTGGTGATGATGAAATTGAACCCTCATCCAAGGCAAGGAACATTGGTGTTATTTTCGACTCTGCTATGTCTATGATTCCTCATGTAAATAACATTTGTAAAACGTCATTCTATCATCTTCGAAATATTGCTCGTATTCGTAAATTCATTTCTACAAAGACTGCAGAAATTCTCGTCCATGCATTTATAACTTCTAGACTTGACAACTGTAACTCTCTTTTATTTGGCCTACCTAAAACTTTCTTCGATAAACTACAATATGTTCAGAACTCAGCTGCTCGTCTGGTTACTTTATCAAAGGAACGTGATCGTATTACTCTTCTGCTAATCAATCTTCACTGTCTGCCTATTCATGAACGCATAAAATATAAAATTCTGCTGTTGACTTTTAAAGCCTTACATGGTCTCGCTCATTCGTAAATCTGTGATTTGATTACTAAATACAAACCTGCAAGAACCCTTCCTAGTTTTTGAGATATTTCAAGAAATGTGTATTGAATAGGCACTTCGACTTCACTCGAACACTATACTCTATGCTAGAAATTTAGCATTTTTGATTAGAAAAAGGTTTTTCTGATCAATTAATCGAATGGTTTTTATATCCACTTATATCTTTATGGGAAAATAGCAAAATCAAGAGAATTGTGTATGCCTTCAAATATTTATCAACCAGTAATCGATTATTTTTGAATTTTTGAATTTTACTCCCAAAATACAAACAGGGTACTTTTCAAAAAATGCTCGCGAGAAAACGAGTTCGAGTACCCCAATTTTTAATTTCATTTTGGAAATAAACAACTCATAAAATATTATTGTGGAAAGTTTCAAGGCATTTCCATGTTTAGTTTTATTTCTGCGGAATTACCTTAATGCATGAAATATTTGAATTTGTATTATTTTCATGGAATTAAAAAAACACATTTTCCATACTTTATCATTTGACAAAATGGAAGCATACCCACCTTTCTCTTGAAATCATGTTGCGTTGTGCTTACCCCTTGGCCTAAAATCTTCCAAAATTTGTCCCAAATCGTTTAGAACATAATAGGAAGATTTGAAGATAAGCCAAAATTGTTTAAATAGATCAAATTATTCATTTTTTTAGAATTTACAAATAGTATTCCTTATATTTCAGATTGTGAATTCCAATTCCCCAGATCATCAACAGATGATTATGTAAAAGTTGAACAGGCCTTTGTAAGAACCTTCACAAACCTGATCTTTCATGTCTGGCTAAAAGTTCCGCCAACTAACACTGGAAATCTTGCAATACTTTCATATCAGACGGCCGACGGACAAAGCTCACTTTCCATTGTAATAACCTCTAGTCAAACTGTTGAGCTGGCAATCAACGGACAGATGAGGTAGGTAGCATTAAATTAATAGATAAAGTCCACATAACACCCACGTCTCCAATGTCCATTGTTACTAATCAAATTTTCGTTTATGATTTTTTTGAATGTTGGATATTTACACTAGTTAATTGTATTTATATGAAAATTAGAAATATAGATACCAAATTGCAATTGTTTTATGCCGTTTCAGGCAAATAAGCACTGGGTTTTCAAGAAACAATACATGGCAGCATTTATTTATCATCTGGAAAAGTGAAAAAGGAAGGTATGTTTTGTTGCGAAATAGCCAAAACGAAGGTTCTATCAAAGATTTTGCGATAAATGAGAAAGTGGTACTTGGTGGCACGCTTTACCTCGGTCGGGATTATAATGGTTCTAACTCTCAAAAGGATTTTCAAGGAACGTTGGCAGATCTGCGATTATATGAGCAAGCGCCTGGAGGTGATTTTGAGGGCAGAGCGAGCACATTTGCAAGCCAGAACTGCACAACTTCTTTTCCTTCTATGGAATCCTCGAATATCATGCCATGGGAAACAATTGTAAGGTTAATACCAAATGGTCAAGTATCAAAACGATGCCCATCAACATGTCCTTAGGGTGAAGTGCAGTTTTTCTGACCATACTCTGCCTTAACTGTAGTTTTCACCTAGATGTAAAACATCATGTCACTAAAACGCACTCGTTTCCTTGCTGTATAATCCCTACAAAAATGAAATCAGAAATCAAAATATATCTCCAAGATAACAGCACCTCTACCAAGATTGCATCACATCTATCAAGATTACATCACACAAATAAAGGTGGAATCATATCAATCAAGAATACATTACATATATAAAGATAGAGTCAAATCTACCAAGACTACATCACATATATAAAGATGGTATCACATCTACCAAGATTACATTACATCATAATAATGAAATCACATCTAACACAATGACAAAAATAGCACCAAATTTCTCACGATAACACCACCTCTACAAAAATGGTATCATCGTTACAGAAATGACATGACACTTACCAAAATGATATCACTTCTACAAATATGACATAACAAATGCATGTATTACAGCATAATTACAAAGATGCTGTCACAATAACCAAAATATTACTTCATTTATATCAAGATGACATCATATCTTACAAAGATGACATCTTATTCACCAAGATGACATCACATCTACTAAGATGACATCACATCTACCAAGATGACATCACATCTACTAAGATGACATTACATCTACTAAGATGACATAACACCTACCAAGAATACATCATATGCATCGATCAAGATGATATCAAATCTACTAAAATGACATCACATTAGCAAACTTTAGCACTTGTAAAAGCCTCTCGAGTAGCTCAGTTAAATGTTTGCAAAATGTAGTGATTTTTTAGTAAATACAGTGTTTATCTTGTGTTTGGAGAGTGAACGTTAGGTCGACTTTTGTGATCATTTTAATCGGCAAATAAATTCAAACACTTGTAAAAGCGGTCATTGTTAGATCAAACAGAAAAAGCGTACAAACAGAAAGATGTGCTTGCCATCTTTTTCTTCTTTGCAAGTTATGTGTCGAACTGAAGGATAATTATGTTTAGGAAATAATCCCTTGACATTTAATTTCTCATTTCTAATGATATAGATTAACTGACCATGCAATTACAACGCTTAAATAGTAATAGCAATAATTTAATGTATTAAAAAACGGGATAGCTAGATCGTTGTACATGTGTTTACGTTTGTTTATCCATTCTAATAATCTAAACCATTTTTGTCATTTTGTATGTAATAAACAAATACTAGTGTTCTTGTCTTAAAAGCGGTTTAGTTATAACATGATTCGTCATTATTCACTAGTATACTAAATTATAATTGCAATAATGATGCAGAGGACTCTCTTCAAACTAGCATTAGCTGAACGAGACATTCCTGTCAAAATATTGTTATAAATAAAATAAAATGCACAAATACACAATTTGAATGGGTAATTACAGGGGCTGATCCAAGGATTTTATAATCGGGATGCACCTTATAGACTCTGTCTGTTTGTCTTTGTGTGTTAATTAATATGCATATCAGGCGGAAATAAATCAGGCCTGTTCTAAAAAAGGCCGGGGGTAACGGCCCCACTGAATTAGGCAATTCACAGATAATCATGTTCCCTTTCATTGATTTGTGTCACTAAAGGGACCAAACTGTCTATTAAGTAAAATGCACAGCGTCTAAAACAATTGAGAAGAAATCGCTGTCTTTATTACTCCTACAAATGGATAAATTTTAGTAAGGACATCAAAGCGGAGGCAAGATCTCTTTACACTTCAAAAACATTATCAACATTGTACAAATTAAAATTAAAGAACCCGAACCACTGCTCGGATAAGAGTAGGCCATGAAGTTGTCGGTGCATGTAGTCAATTATAGAAATCGTATGCATTATTCATTTTCGATTTACTTTAATTACATTGCCAATGAGCTATAGCTAGAGTGCAAACACTAAATGTGTGCAACATTTGTTACTATTAAGTACTAAATAGCACTAGTTAAACAAAAGAAAACAATAGACTTAGCAAAAAATAGCACTATTTAGTGTTATTGATGTTGCACACTTTTAGTGCGTGCACTCTACCCTGTTCTTTCAAGGTTATTGTTGTAATACATTAAGTGCAAATTATACAAAACGCAAGATAGACTTACTCTTTTTTAAGAAGTATCATTTTATGCACCTACATGCCGACGCTGCATTCTCACGAAAAACTTCAGGCAAAGCGTTGTGTGACGATACAGAGGATGTATCCAAGAAACACTGAATCAGGTACAACAGTCAATGAGTGTAAAGATAACCATTCTTCGTTTCAGTGGTCACATGATATCTCCCTTACTAACTACTGTTTCATACTCTGTAAAGGGCTGTTTTTGGTGATTTGTGTCAACATTTTTTTCCCTGATAAGAGGCTTCATGAGTAAACATTAACCGGATGTGGACTTTTACTTCTGGCTAAAGTTCTGGTGGTAGTATTAAGAATATTTAGTCTGTAAAAAGCAAATTTTAAACCAATTGTTGAAATATGTCTATGTTTAAAAAAAAATACAATAAACTTATTCACCATAACTCTACGGAATCTGTTTTGTATAAGGAATACTACAAATCCCTGAAAAACAATATCCTCCCAACTTTTGTTGAATTTTATTTACTGTTGTTCTTTCTTTTGTTTTTGCGTTTGTCTTGTGGTTGCCTTTTTGCTTTAGCTGTTTTAATACTTGGGTACCGGATTGGTTATATCGGTTGCAAGTTGCAAAATATGTTTCCCTTGAGGTGCAACGATACGCAGCTTCAGCGAGGATTTACGAGTATCTCGTGCAATGTCGTATGGAATTGATTATGTTCATTTTATTTGAGCGGGATCGCCTTAGTTCTTGCACTTAAGTTAGTACCGGACCATTGCTACTGCGCATCCAGCTCGCGCATGTGGATCTGAATAAAATTTCCCCCGCAGCTAAATCGAAACCGAACGTTAAAGGCCAAATTTGGCTATTTGCGGACTTTTCGCTCAAAATTAACTTTGAAACGTTTTATATGAAGTTAGTGCCCATGCCCTCCCGACTAAAACATCGAAATTGCAACAATTATTGGGCGTTTTTAGCTTAGAGCTCCAAAAATAACACGGGGACTCCCATTTCTTTTTCTTTTTCAGTCGATTCTACATATTTTATTCTTTAGATAAAGAGAGAAAAAAAGAAGTTCATTGACAAATTTTCTCAAATTTCAACATTTTTTCACTCGCACGAACATATCATTTGGCCGAATACAAAGAATGTTGATTTCTACAATTTAATTTTTACCCTACTTGTAGAATATTGGATGGATTTTTGATCTTGATATGTTTTCTAACCTCAATACCTATAGTTTGAAACAGGTGTTTGCTTTTCTTCTATAAATGGATGGGAGTGATTTGAATTTGTTGATTGAGGTAGATTTTGTGTAAAGACGCACGAAAAACTGAAAAATCGCACTTTTTGACGTCTTATACCTCGAAAACCAATACGGTGACCACATATTTTTTTTTCCAGTACTTGAATGCCCCAACCATAATCTTCAAATGACAGAATTAAAAAAAAATCATTGACAATTTCTGAAGATCCTGTACTACCTTAAGAAGAACCAGGTGTTAATGCGTTTCGCTCGCAGTCTGAATTCAAAATTCTTGGAGACTTTTTGTGAACTTTATTAAGGAAAATTTCAGTAGCTATGCCGACCAATCAGCATTATCCCTTCAGCCAGTAAGATTCTGGAGATATGTAAACATTTTTATCTATGTTAGATCTGATTGCTAGCTTACTCCAAAAAGATTTCTTAAATTAATGTACATATTTTAAGGTAATTCCGTAGTTTTGCACTGTGCATAGGTCTGCGCATGTTTCAAGATTTTTGGTTTCAAGACTTTTCTCATGTAATCTAGTGAAATTAAGTGCTTTCAATAAAAAAAACGCGATAATTTTGTAACTCGACCCCGTCCTCTCTCGGAAAACATGTTTTTTTGAATATAAAATGACGATATTTTTCAAAATATTTCGCAAACTAGCACGGTGACCTATGTTTTTTTATTTGATAAAATTATTTGTTATAATATATCATCCGATATTTTGAGAAATTTCCAAAATACTTTCAGCTTAGGACTTTTTCGAACGTATTAGCAGCTCGTGCGCATGTTGGTATTTCGTCTAGTTCTTCAAGATCACATATTTTTTATACATTTGATCATAATTTTTTAATAAAATAAATTGCAGACATTTGAGCAAAACACTTATAATTACTATTGTTTTTGCTCCCTTTTTATACGGTTTTTGAGCTTTTTTCTTTACGTTCTCAAGTCACGGCCAAAATGCTTGCACTTTGACGTCATACTGCCCCAAAATCGAAGTCGGTGACCCCCCTTTTATTGTATTTTGGGAAAGCGTTTCTCAAAACTGTTTTTTAGAACAAGTATAAAAAAATTCATCGAGCTGTTTTATTTCTACGGACTTACCTTACAATCATTTCTTTTTTTTTTATTTAGGGTTTATATTTTGTTTCACTCTTATAGCCATTTAACTGAGAATATAATTTCGACGGTAGTCTACTTTGGATATTTACATTGGGCGTTAAACAGTAACTGTGATGACTACATTTAATGATTGTTCTTACACTTAGGTAGGAATGTTATTATTTTATTACCAATAAAATCACATTAGAGCTGCATTTCAGCGGCGGGCTTGGCAGGCTTTCTCTGAGCATCTTGTGATTTTGTTATACTTGGTTTCACTCTAACTTGACGAGCTCTCCTAAGAATAATTCTTTTAGCTGCTTCTCGAAAGTCAGATAAAAAGATCAAATAAATCACAGGACTCAAACAGGAGTTAACAAGAGGAAGAAAAACTTCAAGAAATTCAAAGACATACGAACTATAGCAGAGAGTGGAATTAACATTATTACTATTTATCGATAAACCTTTGTAAAATTGCCATCCTGTAAAGGGAAGATAACAACACGAAAAGAGAAATAACGATGTCAAAACCATTTTCATTGCATTTGCCATTCTTTTTATTCTTGCTTGTCTTTGTATCTCAGACAGGCTGTTCTGATTGACTTGTTGGTGTGAAAGTCTTCTCAGTGTTACTGTACTGAGAATGAATGTTGTAAAATAAACTATTATGAGAATCACATAAAAGCTTGTTTCCAATTCAAAAGATAATCGACCGACTCTGCATAGCATTTCTTTCGGTACTTTAACTATCGATGCTTTTGAACTTTTGACGCATGCCATGACAAGCAAAACTAGCCAGCAGCATACCAGCTCTGTTGCACTTTTTTTAAATGTACATGGTGCTGTTGCCGTTGTCCAAGATGTTTTTCTAAAACGTACAGCGCTTATAATCAAGAGAGTCAAAAACGATGACAGCATCGATAAAATATGAATAAAAGCAGTGACAGTGCAAATAAAATTTCCTCCGAGTATAAATAATTTTGTCCAGATATCTTTTATAAACATTTGAAGACCTCTAAATCCAATCACTGCAAAAACAACCAAAGTATCAGACACGGCCATGTTGACGATCAAATGGTGCAGGCTTTTTCTAACAGTGTATTTAACAGCGAGTACGATGATAAAGATGTTGTTCATAACACCAAGCCACCCAACAATGGTTACAGCAATAATTTTTGAAGCACGAGTTAAATTCGTATCAGTTAAATGACAGGCAGGACCTCCAAATGACTGGAAGGTAGAGTTATCCTTTAAATCAAAACTGGCGTTGTTCATGATTATTACACCTCCTTTATAGAATGCCAACTTATGATGGAATACTACTTCTTAGAGATTATGTTAGATAACTAACCTTGCATGGAACAAAGTCGTTTATATAAGAAATGATCAAAGATGTTGTGTTGTCTAAACTTTGTCGTAAGGCATTTAATTAGTATATTTTTTTCAAGAGGTATTGGCAAACGGAAGCCTGGTGGGAGATCTTATAAAAGAAAACACGCGCAGTTGTCATGTTGCTCACACGTGGTAATATCATACATTAATTTCATTTATGTACTGTATCATGTTGATAAGAAGATTGAAGCTACGTACCGAAACGTAGTCCTTGTAACTTTAAATGAAGCCTGGACCATTTGATCGTCAACGTGGCCGAGTCTGATACTCTGGTTGTTTTTGCAGCGATTGGATTTAAAGGTCTTCAAATGTTTAAACATGATTTCTAGACAAAACTATTTATAATCGGAGGAAATTTTATTTGCATTGTCACTGCTTTTAAACGTACTAGTACAGACTTTTTCACGACCATTATTAATCAAATTTTCTTTTCCAATGTTCTGGTGATGGTCTACATCACATTTATAACAACGAAAAAATTAAAAAGATGGAAAAATGACGAAGTAATTAATTTGCAATCCCTTCATAACGAAGAAAACTGTTATGTTTTGTCAGTGTTGATGTGTATGTTTGATAATGGAACTGGTTTATTTGATTATATTTTCCCAACCACACACAACGTTTAATTATATCCTTTTTGTTTGTGACTGTCAAACCTTTGATGGTTGATTTGATCATATATATATATACAACTATTTACACAAATTTTAATTATTTTATTTTTTGGTGACTTTCAACAAGCCTTTGATGGTTTATTTAATCGTAAGTTTTCAACAACACACAACTTTTAAACTATTTCATTTTTGAGTGACTTTCAGATCTCTAATGACTGATATTATCGCATGTTTCATACTACACACAAGCTTTTTATCATTTCATTTTTTTGTGACTTTCAGGTCTCTGAAGTTTATTTTGATCGTATGTTTCCAACTGCAAAGAACCTTTTAATTATTTCATTTTTTGTTTGTGACTTTCAGACCTCTGATTATGTTATGTATATAATCACCAAGGCGGTCCGTTATGAGTGACTATTACTCTTTTTATTAGATTTCTAACTATCATGAGCTACCAAGTCGTAGTTTATATATTTTATTAATTAAATATTTGTTTACGGTATGTTTACATGTTACTTCGCATCCTGTCATTTTTACTTTTAAAATTTAGCGTTTATCATAGACAATCAATAATCTTTATTCCCAGAATGAGGCTATTAAAAAACCCTGTCATCGAAAAACATATGGACGAGCATTGTCAAATGAAAAATGTGATATTCCAACCAATCTTTAGCTTTTGAGTATTTTCAGATGAGAAATAAACAGATGTCTAGATCTATATACATATCAATATGGTTTGCGTATATTCAGCAGCTGTATTAAACTTTTTATATAAATTTCCATTTGATGTCAATGCGACAACCTATTAATCTAATTTCTATCCGAGTTTTTACGAAGTCTTTACACACCCCAATTTTAGATAACCATGATTTTTTCTTGTGAATTCATCAGCATATTGATTTTTAATTTATTGCTGTCCATATATTGCAATTTTCTTCGTTTTCTATATTGGTCTTTTGATCTTATTTTCATATAATGAAAGTCCATCATTGTATTCATATTGTTGTGACAGACCCCCGTACCGTGCAAAAACACAGATTTATGACTCTATTTCATCTTCTTGTGTCTGCCAAGAAAGCAGCTGTTTTGTTTTCGAGTTAATAATTGTTTTATATGGGGGAATCTTAATGGTGATCTTGGAGTAAATTCAAATATACGTTTCACTCAATTATCGAATAGTGTTCGAAAAAATAAATGAGAAAATAAGGAGGATAGACATTGTTGCCTTTGCATCAAACCATTTGATGGAATTTTCATTGAAAAGCATCGACATTAATCATATTGTTTTAATTATTATTGTTGATATAGATACTCAACGCTCTTGTAGATTCCAGACTACAAATATTGTCATTTGCGTTTAAACCCCCTTTTTTTCTAGCAGCAAAGTTTGTCAAATTCGCTATTATTATATATTTGGCGATTATACTCCAAATCTAAGCAAAGCGTGACATCGTGCTGTGAAATGGCATTACAAATACTGTTTATTAATTTTACATCACTGAATAATTCTGTAATTCTAATTCTAGCTATAATTCTATCACAATTACCCAATCAGCATCACAAAAATGTATATGCCAAAATTTACAGAAATATATCAAGGATAGCAGATAATGATTTTTAAATTAATATCATAAAAACATTTAATCTTGTTTCTTCCGTGACCATTGTGCTCATGTTTGCAAATTTATAAATCTTGTTTATCTGAGGTCAAATCTGTCAGGAAGTCTTATATAATTTATATATATTTTCTTGTTTCTTTTTTTTTACTTTTATACATTACGCTGTGGGACACATGTTAGTATAAAAAAAGATCATCTCTTGAGGTTGATAAAGTTATCCACTTCATAGAATTTCTTTAGACTTTTTCCGCTGGACAGTGATTTTTGATCGGTGGATAGCACTATTCAGGCTTCGTACAACCGGCTTCTGTCGTTGTAAAAATCCCATGAAGAACCTATGGAAAATAGTCCATCAACCAAGTCCTTTAGAACTTATTAAAAAGAATCTAATATTTGATCACCAAAAATACAACGAGCCAACAAACCCATTCAAAATAATTATTGTAACAACGTAACTAGACGGAGATATGCATGCATATCGTGTTTTTATTTATCTTCGCGCAAAACATTCACCTCTAATAGTATTATTGCCTCGAATCTTCTTGCTCTGGCGGTGGCTTTCTGTTAACTGTTGGTAATTCAATTTTGTTATTTGCTTCCTAGTTTTTGTAACACAAACTAGGTTTTGAGTGGTTAAGCACAACAATTATTGAAGTAATTTTCATGACTGTTTTAAGTTGGTTTGCAAACAATTTTATTTTTTTAATCAGGCTATCCTGTTAGGGACTTAATTTATCAATGAAAATGTTTCACAATTGTACTGATGCATCCCAAAGCATAACATCCCACGTCATATTGAAGAAGAATAGGATATTTCGCAAACCCTCCCTCCTTTTTAAGTCGATTTAGCTGTGTAAAAATTTGACTTGCTCCTGTTAATTTGACAGACTGTTTTGCATGGTTCTTAGATCTTTTGATTTAGCATTAAGTGTGTTTATTTTCATTGAGCTTTTATCAATTTGCCAAATTTAAAACAAGTATGTAATAAATCAAATAAAAGAGATTTGCCGTGCACTATTCAGTAACAAAACACAGTAATAAAACTCATGCACAGCTTGTT
The DNA here is from genome assembly GCA_918843875.1 of Diadumene lineata. Classification (NCBI taxonomy): domain Eukaryota; kingdom Metazoa; phylum Cnidaria; class Anthozoa; order Actiniaria; family Diadumenidae; genus Diadumene; species Diadumene lineata. Next base: position 6,287,192 of record OU974082.1, read on the forward strand.
CTTCTTCTATTACTTTTTTCTTGCTCTTGTCACTTTCCAGCGTGTTCCATTATTACTGAAAAGAACATGACAAAACCACTTCTATTCGTTAAATAATTTCAGCACTGGTGTTTTTGCTTTAATCAAAAACGCCCTTGAGGAGGGTTTTTCATCATGTTCTTTGACGGCATCACAATCGGCTTTCTTGCGACTCCCGCTGTTTTACATATCTTTGATATAGTTGTATTCAACGACTGCATATCTTTTTCCCAAAACTTAACAGCATCAGGTCGTAGATCAGACTTTACTTCCATCACTGGCTTAATAACCAAATATTTCTTACTGGTCAAATCGTACTGTGGCCACTGTATATTCTGCTTCAGTCTATTTGGAATGTTAGGATCACTATAAAAAAATATTATTTATATTTACTTCTCATGCTCAAATAAATCAAATAAATAAGAATAACACCAACTTAGAATAATTACCAATTTTTTTCTTGGAGAAGCAATTCCAAAATAAATGAGTAGATATCAAATTTGCATCTATTGTTTAGAAACTCTCCGAGTAAGAACTAGGCAGGCAAACGGCAATGGGATGCATAAATGTAGTGTTTATTATGTGTTTTTTAAATTCCTGATCTGATTGGCTAAAACACGAAAATTGGCCTGTTCTCAAACGTTTGGGGTGTTTTTCCTTTGTTTTATTTAAAACCTATTTAAAACCTCCTTTCAGATTTATTAATGCGATCTTATTTTTTTGGAGAAATTTTACCGTGGGATTCACTAAGAAAAGCAAACGTCTCTAAGCTTAGCAGTTGTTTTGAGCAATTATGATTAGACAAGACCATTCAATACAAACGAAACACTGTGTACTAAACAGCATTTTGCAGATTTTATTTAGAAAAATATGTAACCCAAGTTTTGATATGTAAACATCGTGAAAATCAAAGAATTTTTACAAATGCCTCAGAACAATAAAAACCTCCCTAGTTCTTACGAGTATTGTTACTTAATTATAGTCCACCAGATGACTTAACGTCAAAACAATCAATAAGAAAATATGATAATCTTTCTAAATCATAAGTCAAAAAATCCTCACCCAGTTTTAGCAAAGTTTGACCACATTTTCATCATTTGAACTGAAAGTTGAGAGCCATAGGAACATAAGCGGTCTTTCTCTTTCAGTGGGAATCCAAATGCCATGAATTTGTCAGTTTCATGATATCCTTCAACCAAATTCGGAACTTTGAAAAGTTTTGGCATTGGTACTCCATATGTAACGAAGTAGAAGAATGTCTTAACACCACGCTTAACATAATCTTTAGCGTGAACTACCGCAGGGGTAAGGAAGAAGGCATCAGTCATAATATCGAGTATGATACGACGGTTGCTGTCGGCGTTTCTAAAATCTGTCTTGTTGGTGGTGTATTTGCATGTAACAGCTTCCAAATACAGAGGGTTGTTGGGCACAAATCTGCTTATGTAATTGGCTTGAGCGAGTATATCTTGTAATTTCTTTTTGCTGTTCATTTTGTTTTCAAATATCTTATGCCCTCTTGACAAAGCTTTCAATAAAAAAAAATTACCGTTGAGTTATCATTCTTTTTAAGCTTAAGAATGTACTTGCAGACAAAATCAATAAAATAATGATACAAAAGTTGTGACTCAAAATCATATCCATCGAGCAAATAAATAGATCTTCATGAACCAACAAAATAATTCAGTTCCAGCGTTTAAAATGGACTAATGCTTTTAACCTGTTCAATACGTTATAATTATCTACAAAATTGGTTGTTCATTTTTTACCCGGGATTTTTTAACATCTAAATCGCTTATTTTGATTATCCCGAAAACAATTGCTTTTTCAAAACCGCATGTCCCAGTGAGAAATTAGGGGGATTTCATTTACAAGCACATTATCAGAATGACCACCAATCAAGTTTATAACTTTTTTCGCTTATCTTTAAAAACTTGTATCAGATATATTTGATTTGCAGGTGTTGGAGTTGTTTAAGTCATACAAACTCACAGGACGTGTTTTATACAGTACATAATTTTTTAGTACCTGGAATTGCATCAGTAACACATGATCCATCATCGTTGGCAACACCAGTGATAATACTTTGCGGGTTAAGAGGTTGCGTTTTCACCAAATTTTCCGGTTTATCTGAATCACAAATAAAAATGCCTGTTAAAGATGTGAAACGTTACATTTCCAATGAAGTTACAATAACCGCCAGCGATTCTAAAAAAATAATACAAATCTGTATGATATGAAGCAATAAAATTCAGTTATGATTAAAATTAGTTAATGATTTGTCCATGAAACCCATTAATATACTTACACTGAAAGAATTGAAATAAACGTATTTTTTAATTGGTGTATACAGCTTTTAGTTACCTGGTAAAAACTTTCCATCCAAAACTGGTAATACATAATCTGGCTCATAGATTCCAAAATCTTTAGCAGGTAAAGACTTTAGACACTGTCGTACTTGTGCTATTGAGCCTGCACAATTTAGTCTCTCCATAAAGAATTTTCTGAAAATGAATTGACAAAATATGTTGTAACAATGATTACTTAGAGCAAACGCAGAAAAACCATGAAATTCATAAAAACAAACTAAGCATTCACAAATAATCGCTATTTAGGTTTTGGGCCATTTTTCCATCGTCGCCAGCCGGGCCACCTGTGCCTATGGTCACGTGACCCACCGGCGAACCATGCTGACTTAAAATATTCGTGCAAGTTTACACATACTGTTTGTCAAGTGATTTATCTTGTATATTTGGTCTTTTACCGCGCTTAATCGGGCCAAGATCGTAAGTTTTAATTAGTTTTATTTGTATTTTATTAATTTTCATTCAGTTTTGTAATTTTAACCCTTTTTTGACGTAACTTATCGCACTGTTTGTAGTTTCACAGATACAAGTCGATCATACCAATGATTCAACACTTCAATTGGCCGACTAAATTGATGTGAATTTTCCTGTTATGAAAATTAAACGAGTTGAAACCCTGGCTTTGATTGTTTGTCCCAAACAATTTAGTAACCATTTGTCACTAGCACTCAACCAAAACATTGCTTTTTCTTTTGTCTGCCACTGTGCACTGGTTGAGTACCAGTGCCAAATAGCTACTAAACTGCTATATATGTACATAATTCGTCATTAAAAAAATACAATGACAACATTTTGACACAACATATCGAAGAAGTGTTGCCTTTCGCGCGGGATCCCTGTCATTTTCAGTACCTGGCTCCCATAATGTATTTAGACCATATACTAAATGGCGGTCTGTTCAGTGTTGTTTTCCCTACAAATTCTGTAAGTTTTGGATGATTTAAAGCTTTAAAAGCCAAGAAAAACACCAAAATGTGTTCAAGCGTACTTTCTAATAAGGTAAGCTATTCCAAATATGGATTTGAAGCGATGGCTGTGCGAAGGACAAATTTTTTAAGGCAATTCTTTGATATGTTTTGTAGTTACATTTAAAGTCAATAATTCTTGAAAACGAGCAGACAAAGAAAGCTGAGAAATTTGAAATGAAATAAATGATAATGATTGCCGCCAATTGAAATGGGCCAGTTTATTGTTGCGTTGAAACTCAGAAGAAGTTCATTGGCGTGCAACTGCAACACGCTTTGGTCTCATTTCATCACATGCAGTACGACCGAATACAATGTAAATAAAATGTCCTCGCAGCTGGTATCAGTGTTTGCCACACAATGACTGCTTTCAACCATACAAACGACTGCTCACTCAAAACCAGAACATCCATAGACCACTGAGCGTGAGTATTCTCGTATCGAGAAACTCGTATCGTATTGATTGGTGGCTCAATTAACGTGACCTTGAACAGTTAAAAAAATCAGATATTGACTATATTTTCTCCAAAGTTCCAACATATCGGATCCAATTTGAACTAAATCAATATTGACTAATTCATAAATGATTTTAGGAAGAAATAGACGACTAAAAAAACTACTAGGAGGGAGTATAGATTGCATTTGGTTAGGAAGGAAAGAAAATATTGCATAACTAGTGTTATTACCTTGCTTTCTCTTTGCTTTTATACGTAGTGTAACCTAAAGAATTAATGCTAACACCAGACTGCATAATTGCATATTTAAAAAGTCCTTTAGACAATGCAGACAAACAATGTAGTGACACACTCTCACCCCCAATAGAATTTCCAAATATGGTCACTTGATCAGGGTCCCCTCCAAATCTGAAATGCAATAAAAAACATTTGGTTCAGCAGTTTATCTGAATTAACTCCATTGGCTCGAAATGATTCCGGAATAAATGATGTTTATCGATCCGTATATGGAAAAAATTGCTCAAAGAAATACACGTAGTGGTTTACATGTTAAAAAAATGAAAGAAACTAAGCGAGCAAAGATGTACACAAAAAACATGGAGTGTGATCAGCTTTTTAATAAGGATCCTTTCTTTGAACATCCTCGGATACCCAGGTAATATAATCTGTCCCTCGACATTTCAAGCGAAAGCTAAAACCATGTGTGGGTGCATTGTACTGATATATTTTAAAGGATTGTTTGTATCTCATTGTTTGTGTTTTAAAACTAAACATAAATTAAAGATAGCTCACGAATTGGAAATGTTGATTCGAAAGGGGTATTAATCATACTTCGAATGAAATTAAATATATCAATAACGCCGTTTTCCGTTCGTATTTTCAAGGGTACGATTTGAGGTTATGAATTTGCTTTAGTGGCAAATCAGAGTTATTGATCTTGGTTAAACCAAGTATCTTTGAAAAAAACTGAATGTGTATCCAGCCGTAGATGGTACCAGTTTGCAGCCCCGAGGGTAGATTTAAAGTTCGAAACATCATGTACTTACTTTTCAATATTTTTCTTCACCCATTTTAAAGATGCAAGTTGGTCATACATGGCATAGTTTCCAATAAACCCGTATTGTTTGGCAGGAAGCAAGCCCAATAACCCAAGGCGGTAATTGATAGTTACAACGATGACTTCACCAATTGTAGCAAGATAACTTCCGTCTGAAATACGGTTTGAGTTTGAGAGATAGCTACCGCCGTGAATCCAAACCATTACCGGTAGCTTTGCTATTTGTGGGACGGTTTGCTTGTCTGGGACATAAATGTTAAGGTTTAAGCAGTCCTCGCTCATGTCATCATACGTGTAGTTCAACAGTCTGTTAGATGTTTCCTGGTAACAAACCTTTCCATGTGATGTCATGTTTTTCACATCTGTCCAATTCAAAGGATCAACAGGCAGCTCGAATCGATTTGCTCGAGCAAATGGTATACCTAAATATTTACGAATCTTTGCTTTAGTTGTCAGAGTTTCCACAAAACCACGAAGTCTCCCACTTTGAACTTCAATCACGGGTGTTACCTGTTTTGCACTTGTCATAAGAACATTGACTAATGCACATGAGAGAAAGAACCACATTGATGCAAACATTTGGTTCATACTTTATTCAAAATCTGAAAAATACCGAACAAAAATAATAAGTGTTATAATTTGTTGAATATCAATTGAAGAAAAGCACAGAATTGTGTGGCAGCGCTTTTATAGTTTGGGATGGATTTCTGTCACAACATTGCTTTTTTCAGATCAATCAGTTTACGAAGAAAAACATTCAGACATTTTAAACATTTTGTTTCTATGAAAGTTGCTGTCTGATAATTGAATAGTTTCAAGATTTATCTGGACATATCCCTACAATTCAAAATAATTAAAAAATCAATACATGTTTTGCGTTTTATTGCAGTACATTTCAAAAGCTATAGAAAACGTTTCTGATGCGTAATTAATTAAGGATTTAGTTAAATATACGACTTACCGTTGTAGCCAGGAAAAGTGATTTCTGCGAAGTGATGACCCAAAGGACTAAATGGCTAGAAATAATGAAAGTTAATCTGAACTCCTGTTTTCTCCAGTTTTACCAAAGATGCAAATATCTTTCCTATTATGTCTTGGTGATTACGTAATTTGTCGTAATGCGAAGTAATTTCGAGTTTCTTTTTGAATGAACAAAGTAGAACAAGAACCTTTTGGCATATTGTCTTACTCTTCTATTGAAATGTTGTTTGTCAAAGTTGATATTTTTTTTAATTTAGTAATACAAATACAACCAAATTTTTACGGTCGACAGACATTTCAAACTTTTGTCGTCAGTTTTGGACTTCCTGTGGTAAAAAAAAAACAGCGGTCCTGTTTTAGGTTTAACAGTCTCTTTTTGGCCAGAAATCAAAATGTCAGACTTGTTGTGTATACTTTCACTCAAAAAATTTAAAGAAAATGAGGAATTTTTGCGAGAAAAATCGCTTGTTTCGCATTGCAGAATTACTCCAATGCCCAAATATGGTAGGAATTTGTCAGGCTTGATAGAAAACGACAAAATTTTTAAGGGAAAAGCTTGATAAGGTGCCAGATCAGTAATTAGAAACTGGTTGACCTCTGGTAGAAGGAAATTGGGAGAGTTTTTTTCTGCTTTTTCAGAGCCGTAACCCGTGCACCCCTCCTCCCTCTAGAAAAGCAAAAGATCAGTAATTAGAAACTAGTTGAATTTTGGTTGGAGGAAATTTGAAGAATTTCCCTCAGCTTTTTCAGGGCCGTACCCCTTGCACCCAACCCCCCCCCCCCCTAGAAAATCAAAAGGTTCTAATCATTCACCATCTCTATTTTTTATTACAAGAAATTATTTCTTAGACTTGAAAAAAAAAAAACACCAAAAATACAAATGATAATGTCATCCGAAGGAACTGTACATAAACCGCAAAAGGTGCAATACTGCAAATTGTTATAAGGATGTTCACGGATTTTTAAAAAAACGCTCCGACTTTGTATAGGAAATCGAATGGTTTCGAGTGCAATTTGGAAAAAATCATCACGAGTGAAGCTTCAAAATTAAGATGTTAAATTGCACGAGCCTTCCTAGGCTTAATTTTTAAGCTTCACGAGTGATGATTTTTTCAAATTGCACGAGAAACCATTTGATTTCCTTTTAATAATATATGACCATCAAAAATCTTTTGATCAAAAAACGAATTCCTCTTACGCGCGAAGCAAATGTAAACATTTCAAAAAATCATGAAACAACGTACACACTTTCTAATTTTGTATCTGTCAGTGGTCAATGAACGGTTGGAACAGTTCAAACACTGATATGATGGAAAATGAATAGATATTTTGGTTTATACATTTTTGAAAATTCAAAAAATCTAAATTCTCACAACATGTTTCAAGAAAAGTGGTAAGTTTACAAAACTTTCATTCAACACGTACGCCATCGATGAAAAAGCAACGATGAAAATACCATGCACTTTTACTGGTAGAAATAAAGGAAATTTTGCATCTTTCCCTACAGGTATGTATTATAATTTGTTAATATTTTATCAGTTTTAAATTTGTTTCATCAAAAACTCGGTGATCGTAGTGAAAACTGACCAAAACATCAGAGTCTTTTTAGCAAAAGAGATTATTTGTAAAACCCTTTTTAGTTTTCATTTTTCACTCAAACTACCTTTTTTTATTCTATTTGACAGATTCTTCTAGTCTCCAGATGATCAATGCTGTGTCCTTGTATAGTGGAAATGTGCATCGAAACGAAATCTACAGCCTACACTTTAAATCTGGTAGTAAACAAGAACAAAGTCGAATCGGCGAAACGAGATCACAAGTCGGTTTGCAGTTCCCGAAAGAACTTGAATTGCTGAATCACCAGTCTGGGATTATCACAACTAGGTGAAAGTCTCTGGTGTTATTTTGATGTCTAATCTTACCTAGGATATTTTGTACTTCACTTTGCATACGGATTTATCAACCAAAAGGTCAGTCAATGTGAGCCCGTCTCAACGAACAGGACAACATTGATTTTTGAGTAAAAACAAATTATTCCTCAACCCAAATGTATTAATGCACATCAGAGTGTTAGCTTTCTATTCATTTTTGGAATATTTGATTTCAAATTGTGTTATTTTATAATTTTATTGATGCCTAAAAATAAAAATGGTAAAATATTTAGCCGCCATTATTTTACTTTCTCCAAAACCGTCCGAGCTGTAGCAAAAGTTCTTGCGTCAGCGCAAAGCTTTTTAGCCAATCAGAGCAGGTGATTTCACGTTTTTGCACAGTGATCTCAACTTTTTGCACTGTGATTTCAACTTTTTTGCACGGTGATTTCAACTTTTTGCACAGTGCTTTCAGATAAAGCACAAAGTAGCCAACCAATCAGAATCAAGGATTTTTGATGGTCATATTATTAGAGAAAAAATATGATAGCTACTAATAACAAAGGCTACTAAAAAACCATCAAAGGTCCATGCTTTTTATGTCAATCCCCAAAAGAAATTTAGTAATTTATGAGAGGGACGTTTATGAGAGTTTGGAGTTCGATAGTACGACACTTTTTTGCCTTGTGCTGTTATTCTTATTGGGGAGTGTATAAGTTAAAAAAGGCTTTATTTGTATTTATTGAGACTTCTTTAATGACCTTGAACTGTACCCTTAATTTATTTTACGTTTAACACAGAAATAAATGATTTTCATAAATATTGATAAATAAATATTTAGGTAACTAGCTAGAACGAGCCTTTCAAAAGTTCTCATAATAACATCAGTCACAGAGATGGTCTAAGTTGATTCAGGGTACTTATGTTGGTTTCCTTGGGAACTGGCATAACATTGGCTGTTTTCCATCTTTTTGGGATCTTCTAATAACCAAGGAGGTATTAAAAATATGTGTTAGCACTGGAGTTAATTCAGGAGCAAAATCTTTCCATAGTCAAAATGGTATTTTATCAGGACCTGTAGCTGTTGTTTTAAGTCTAGTCAGAGCATTCATAACAGAGGTTTAATCAATAGTAGGAGGTTTACAACTAGCTGTGATATCGACCAGTGTTGGCGTGCTATAGTCAGAATCTGTATTTATAGCCTTAAAATGATCATTCATGTCAATGATATTGAAAAGAACTGATAGATGATTCACAGGTTTAGATCTGCCAGACAGTTTTTCTACTAATTCCCACCATGCTTTATTACCTTTCTGATGTTTGGTGTTGCAGATTCTTATCATGTGTTGTTGGTTTAATTAACAAGCTGAGCAGTTTTATTAGCAATCTTTCCAAATTCAGCTGTGAAACCTTTCCTGAGAAGCAACTCTTTTGTAACAATGTGTTTCAATAAGGTTAACATGTAAGGAGGATCTTTAGTTGACATTTTGACCTCTTTAACAGGAAATGGTTGTTTGAATGCATTTTCAAAAATATCATATAACTTATCCGTAGCAAGATCGACATCACATTCAGTTAGTATTGGGGACCAGTCAACATTTTCCAGCTTTGTTAGCATGGTTTGTTTGTGGTGGTCTCTTGCATCGATGAACTTGGCAGTAGATCTAACAGGTGGAGTTCTTTCTTTAGGAGATACTGTAACACAAGAATGATCAGTTGGAACCAGACTCTTTGTGGTGCAGACTTTACCAAATATATTTGGTACATGAGTTAGAAAAACATCGATGATTTTATCCCTACTTGTAGGACATATCACAAACTGCGATAGACCAGTTTGTTGTAGCAGTGATGTTAAATTTAGTTGGTTGACATCTCCAACAATAGGAATTCTAGCATTTGGAACAGAACTTAGTAGTGATTCGCACGAGTTGGTTAGAAAGTCAAGTCATCTTCAGGATAATCGAACGTAGGAGGGTGGTATAGCGAAGCAATATAATAGTCGTGAACAGAATCCACCAGAAGTGACTAGAGAACTATCAATGTCTCGTCGAAGCCATGTTTCCGATACAAAACACAAATCAATGCTGTTCAACAATCGGTAGATAATTAAGGACAAGACATTTAGGAGTAGTTTTAGGTAATGAAGGAGTGCCTGTGGAAGCCACTGGGATAACATTGCTTGATTTCAAATTACTGTTGATGTTAATGTATGGTCGTCGCTGTTGACTGATAATAACTGGGATATTACCGTCACATTCCTCATGAAGCTTAGTAGAATCATAAAGTGGCTGTTGCCTGTTGCTAGCTTTCCTCCGGTTGCGATATTTGCCCGCTCTGTTTCCTCTTCGCTTTTTTAAAAGGCCCAAAGACTTCAGGTTTTGCCACGTGTTGTGAGATAATGGCGGCTGCTGAACACTCAAGTTTCCAAGTGTACTCTCCCAATTTCGAAGCGATAGTAACGTTGTTCTCGAATAAAAAAGCAAAGACATTATAGTCAAGGCTATTAAATAAAGTTGTGTTCAGATAACATCAAGTTTTAAGTAGAAGGAACATTGATTTATGTGAAACATTTCGGGAGCGAAGGTCACAAGCATCCATGCAAGGAGCTAATTTATGCGTCCATCTAACGATTAAAAAATGGCTAATTCTAAGGCACTGTTTACATCAGACGAATTGTCAATTTCAAAAAGTGAGATATCTCGGTCAACCGGGACAACTGTACGTTTACGTTTTACAATGTTCCCGTTGGTTGAGAGGTAAAACTCAAACTGATATATCCAAAGGCTGGTCATGTAAACAAACCCAAAAAATTAAGAGTTATAGGTTTAGGTGTGAGGACAAAGTTATCATACGTTTGTAAAAAGTCAATGGATTTAATATATAAAATGTAGTCTCATAAAAGGATTCTACCACTGAGAAATGCCGTATCAGAACAAATATGAACATACAAAATCTTTCACATATGAAAATTACACCAATCATTTCCCAGCATTTTCGTGCGCTGTCACGTCAAGTGGATTTGGATGGCTTCAGCGAAAAAAATTCATTTGAGTTGACTAATTTTTCTTGAACATTGTGCCTGTGTCTCTACAATTTGTAATCCATGCATAGATTTAATAATGAACTTGAGATGTTTTGTAAGCTTTCATTGTAAGCAATTAATGAACAAAAACAATATGAAAAAATCCCCCAAATCCAATGTAGAAAAGACAACAATAGCCAAGCAAATGAGTAATTCGCTCTTTTGAGTTCTTTTTAATTAAAAAAAAAAACTATTGAAAAGTCTAAGCACTTCTATGCTTCACAAAAATATCAAGCTTCTTGAAACGACAAAATATAAGTAAATAAATAATTGAATAAAATAAAATAAAACATAACATGATAGCACGAGGTTGGTTTAGCAAACCTATTCGCCTTTCCGGAATTCAAAAAGGGACTTGGCACGAATTTAGAAAATTAGTATAGGTAATAAGATAGTTTCGAGTTCAATTTGGAATTAATTTGCACGAGTTTGTTTTTCAGAGAGTTCGTAATTGCATGAGCCCGTAGGGCGAATGCAATTTGGCTCTTTGAAAAACAAACGAGTGCAAATTAATCCAAATTGAACGATAAACCATCTTATTACCTTTTAATAATATACTTGCAAAAAAATCAACCATTTTGTCGATTTTTAAAAACATTTGGTTGAGAATTTGATTCAAATTTGAACGAGCGCGTGCCAATGATGGGGTGATGATGTCGTCATCCAGTGCGCGCTCAAGGTGAAAATTGAAAACTTTTCAACGAGATCTCGCTCAGTTTTTTGCAAATTTCTTGACTATTTTTGTGAAATTTCAAACTTTTTGCAAATAGAAATGTTTAGAAAATGAAAATTATTTTTCTAGATAATAAAAAATTCCAAAAACATTTAGTTTTAGAGCGTATTTTGTCTTTTGAATCAAGTTGTAATTTGCACTGGTATTACAAATTTCTGCACTGGTGTTACAGCTTTTTGCACTGGTGTTACGCCTGAACAGCACTGCTCTCGACCAATCAGAAGCGAGAATTTTTTTTCAAGTATATTATTATCTCTTAAAAAAAACGGTCCGTTCTGGTCTTTTTCTTCTCGCATTACTCAGACCGTATTGTTCTATCGTAAACATTTGACGCTCAGAAAAAAGGTATCATATTATAGTTTCAATGAAACCGAAAACAATTCTTAAAATTGCCCAGTCCAACATGCTTTATTGATCTGTCCCTCTTTTAACTTAAGGTACAAATTTAATGTGTATATTTGTTTCCAAATTAAGGGTCCTGACTACTTAAACAAAAAGATATCATGGTTTTTACTTAGAAAGACATTTTATATGAAGAATTTATCAATTATTCGATAAATAGATAGAAAGCTGTATGGTCCCGTACCCGTTTTTGAAATACAAATTTTCGAACGGAACCTTGTTTTGACATTTTTGAAGAACAAATAGCGAAAAATGCATTTTTCACACCCAACAAAATTACTCAAAAACTAACAAAGCTATTAACGTAGTTCTCACAAACAGTTTCAAATAGACATTATTTTACACAAATATGTGAAAATAAATTATATATGTCTTAAAATTTAGTACAAATTTTCAGTTTTGTTTTCGTCTTTGACTCAAAATCACTTTTCTCGAATTTTGTCAAAAGAACGAATGTTACGAGATCGTTTAGAAAAAAACTCGCGCAAAAAAAAATGGGGGTTTTGGCTGGTTGAAGCATAGTTTCCGAAGTCTTCTTGTGTTATTCTTTTGTTTCCTTTTGGCGGGATTCGGCGCGCGCTCGGCGTTTCCAGTGGTAATTTGATCGCGGGCACAGGTTCAAAGCGTTGATGTTGTCCTAAAGTGGTCAGGACCCTTGAGTAGATTATGCATTTGCAAAAACAGGCGTCAAAGCAATACAGTCTTACTTTTTCAATAAAAAGAATAATATAAGAAGTACTATTGATTTACGGTCTTGAATGGAAAACTACAATTAGTACTACTTCTGCAAAAAAAAAAAAAACTCACATTAATGTGAAATCATTATTCTACAGATGTATTTTTGAATTTATTGGTGACATTCTAACTTCATGACTTTATCAATTTCTGTTAAGATTAGATCAACAAAATTAGAGACATTCATTGGCAATGCAGTGAAGAACTATTTAAAGAGCTTACTTTTGCCTTAGGATAGCCTGCTTTGTTACTTGTCACTCTCTTGACTAAAATACAGAAACCGATCGGACTCAGATTAAGTCTGCCAATAATAAAAGTGAATTTAAACATGCGCAGAAACTAAAGAATAACTCTAATCTAATTCATGTTTTCAAGCAATAAATAACTTGGATATCTTTGAAATAAACAGTTAACAAATAAAACTACTTAGGGAGTGTCAAAAAACCGCTAGGAAAATGAATTACTTTAACACTCAGGTCAACCTGTATTATTGACCTGTTGCACGAATGACTAAAGCGTGGACATTTACCTTAGAGTTTTTGAGGAAAATTTTAAGAAACAAAATTACATTTTCAACGTTTTGGTTGTGGCTATGCATAAACAAAATTGCAAATGTTTTTGGCAAAATCTATCGGTGTATAAAACTTACTCTTCCACTATTAATAAAACTCAAAACATAGTTACTAATGTCAAACTGATGTGTTTTCAGAATCAGTAAAGAAAAGAAGATAACTACAAATTACCTAACAGATTGTTATATAAATAATACTTATGTTTTGGACAAAGCATTTCTTAACTAATTCATTTGCAGTTTGCCAGTTGGGTTAAAGTGAAGTTAAAGTTATTTACTTGAATAACAAGCAAATATTCAAAATTACATTGACATTACGAAAAAAATATTTTAGCCACTAATGGAAAAATTGTTTACATAACAGGTTGTACTAAAACAGAAGCACTTATGAAATGTAATCATTCTAACGCACTAGTTGAAACAGAAGCAATTCCTTTTGTTACAAACAGTAAGTTATATATTTGAATGAATACTTCGCTATAATGTATCAAAACAACAATCATATGCTCTTTAAATAATCACTTATGAAAATACTAAAGGGCATAAGATATCAACACACGTTTTGAAATTTGAAGAAGCATTTCCTTTTTTCTCTCTTTTAAATTGTAAAAATAACATTTATATAGATCCAGATCTACGCCTAATAAAGACCAAGAAATGATTTTATGTGGAGATTACACGAACCGAGCCAATGAGAAGATCTTTCAAATCCATGGGTCCTAAAATCTGGAATAGCATTCCGTTATCGCTAAAAAATATGAAAAAAACTTAAATTAAAACTAACATCAGAAAACACCTTCTTCAACGTTTAGGAAATTCAGAAAATTATTCAAATATTGATCAAACCATGTTCCCTTTCAAAAAAATAGAATTTCATTGATTTGATTATAATCTTTTTCCTGTCCTGATTCAACAAACACCTCTTTGAATTGTTTTAAATTTTATATTCCATGGTTTATCTGTTATTAGTGTTATCTTGTCTACATAACTTAGAATATATTTATATTTATATTTATTTGATGTTTTAGTATACATATCTTGCTTTCAGTAAATAATCTTTTATACGTTTGAATGAGGGCAATTTTCCAAGCCACTAATGAGGTTTAATAATTATTAGATAACTCGCGCAAAGCAAAACCTACTTTACATTTGAGCTCAAGGGTTAACCAGTATCTAGACATTTACCTGTCGCTTTGCCGACTACAACGTAGAAGATTACTTTGAATTCACTCCTCTAAATTCATATTAATGGGTAGATATCAGATAGTTTGTTTTTGTGACTTTTGAAATGCAAATCTATAATTATCATATTCAAAAAAAAAGTTGAACTACTTCACTTATGATCAGAGTTTGTTATTATTCATCGGATGTTTTTTTATAAAACCCTGAAAATTGACAAGGATTTTCGAAATACTTTTTCTGAGATTCCATTGGCATTTTAACATGTTGTGTCACCCTGTTATGATTTAATAGCAAATGATAACAGCGTGAGTGAAGTCGAAACTGGATTGCAAGTCATTGAAATCATTTCAAACCACATGGTGTTTTGAGTTGACACATAAGAGCAATTGATTTCCCTTCCAACAGTAAGTTATACAAGTGAATACTCAGTTATAAAATACAAAATACATTTCACATTGGCCATCAAAAGATTATTTTTCTAATACATTGATACATGAAAAAGTTTCTAAGTATAAGTTTGAAAAGGGATTACAAACAGATTAAAACGGCATTAAAAGTATCACAGGAACTTGTGATTATAACAGCAATAAAAAACAAAAAGGAACAATTTTTAGAAAAATTCAGAGGGTCGACATTTAAATTTTTAAAATAAATTGGAGGGTTCACATGTATATTTATATGATGACAATTTCATTTAATTATAATATTCATATGTCTACTATTTTCAGTTTGTAAGGACTTATGGCGACATTGCTTGTTTCGATGTGGTTCGTTCTGTCATGTGTACTATTCCATGTCTTTCTGGCAAGTGCTTTCCAGTACACTCCAGAGATAGAAGTTCAAAGCGGAAAACTTCGTGGTTATGTGGAAACATTGACAAATAAAGCTCAAATTCATAAATATCTTGGAATACCTTTTGCTCGAGCCGAGCGATTTGAGTTGCCTGTTGCTCCTTTGAATTGGACAGATGTGAAAAACATGACATCGTTTGGAAAAGTTTGCTTTCAAGACGAATTTGGTGGTATTTTTGATTCAAAATTTGATGATATGAGCGAAGACTGCTTGAACCTTAACGTTTATGTTCCAGCCAAAAAGAGCTTCAAAAGTGAAAAGGTTCCAGTTATGGTTTGGATACACGGTGGAGGATATTTTTCCAACTCAAACCGCATTTCAGATGGAAGTTATCTTGCAACTATTGGAAAGGTCATTGTTGTAAGCATCAATTATCGTCTTGGCAATTTTGGATTCTTGGCGGCGAAATATTATGGCTTTAACGGCAATTATGGTTTATATGATCAGTTAGAAGCTTTAAAATGGGTGAACAAAAACATAAAAGAGTAAGTGTGTTTTTATTGAGGATTTCATTTTGTTTGAAACACTTTCGCTCTTGGCCATTTTTGACGATTTTAGACGTTTTTTGAGGCGTACAAACTCTAAGCTCGTCCATGCTGAGCAGTTTCGTTTTGACTTCAATCAAGATTCCTTTGTTTTTAATTGTGTAACTAGGTAGGCATGAAGCTGGTAAACAGGTCTAGCAAGTTTGAAACTGGTGTACATTCTAATCAGAACTTTTACTATTATTTTGTTTCCAACCGCTTCTGGAAGAGCATCATTAAGGTAATTCCGTAGTAATAGAACTAGCCATAGAATTTTGATAAAACTTTATACAGTAAAACTTTTTGAGTTTTTCATCAAAAATATAAAATAAAAAAATGGGGTCACCGTATTGGATTCGCGGGAAAATTTTTTAAAGTATACCCACTTTTGTCAATTTAGCGTCTAAAAAGTATCTTTTTACTGAGCTTTGTCAATACCAAATATTTTCAATGTGCTTTAGTATGTTCCTTATACATTGGGCTACCGATGTAAAGCAAAAGATTTCCACTAAAATTCAACAGCGAAGAGAAATAAAGCAAAAATTAACAGAATGTTCGAATTTTTACGGGCCTCATCAATGCTTTGAACGAAACACTTTTCGTAATATCGAAAAATCAAGCCATAGAATTTTGTCATCGATCATATATGTTTTCAAATGATATTATGAAATAAAAAAGATAGGTGCCCGTATTGGTTTGCGAGATATTTTGAGAAATATCCTCAAAATTCAATAATATCAAGGCTTTTCCGAGTATGGACTGGGGCGAGTTTAAAGAAATTCGTTATTTTTCGCTTGAAAATGTGAAAACTGTGCGTATTTTTACGTTAAAATGTTTCTCAGACATAACTCTGTATTTATTGACTATAAGTAGTGTAGAACTCTAAAATTCGAAATATGCGCAGAACTGTGCGCAGTGCAAAACTACGGAATTACCTTAAGCTTTTTAGTTGTGATGAGTCTACTGTTTGAAAGAAATCTTATCCATTGACGACCTTCAAATTGTGACCTCCCGGCTTGGATCAAATATGGACACACGAAATCGAGGCATTTTCGTTGGTGTCCGCGGAGCAAGTGCCGTACGTTGGTAGGTTGGATAACTTTGATGTTTTCATCAAAATATCTCGAGAAATATTTTTTGCTGGAGGTTGAAATTTTAACACAAGTAAGAATGATTGATCAATAAATGGACCGAGCAAAGTGTCGATTGGAGAAATAGAAAAGCATTTTGATCTGGACGAACATAGGCAGTTGGCCATCGCAGCCATGGAGCTCTCCTGCCTTGTTATTTTTTATTCCGTGGGGGATAAAAAATATAAAAACATGTTTAAAAAATGTCTTGTTTTCAGAAAAAAGGTATTTACAACACAGTGATTTTTTTTATCTAAAGAACTAGAAAGAAAGAAATAGACCGAAAATGTTTTTTAGTGATTTCTTTGGGGCTCGATCTCGTGACCCTTAGATTAATAAGCCTCAGGGAATTGACCTGGTCCGCCTGTGGTTTTTGCTAGTTTTGTTGGCTCCTACAAGTTAACCACATTCCCAGTGTATACTTTGAATGTTGATTTATGACATTATGACTTGATTCATGAAGATATGATTTTTTAAAGAAAGACAGTTTTCTACGGACTGTTTTTGCCGGTGTAGCAGCGATAGAGTCAAACAACAGAAATGAAAAGTTTCTTTAACAATGGCGCGACTGTTAGCCCTATCGAATTTTTTCCCATATCAGAATATGACTGACATATTGTTTTATATAGCCTCTAACAATACACAGGTAATTTGATTGTTGACTTGATGCAAGCGAGTGAGTTCAGTTACGTTTTATCTTGTCCTTAATTCTACCAAATTTATTTGAATAGCATTTTATTTCTACGAAATTCTGTTTTAAGCTAAACGTTCGTGACATACCCTTAAGCATAAGAAATATAAGGCGCGGATTTTAAATTTGAATATATGAAATATTGGAATAACGTGAGGAAATTAGCAACTAGATGTGATTTGTCGATCAAATAATTTACATGTTACGAAACCGTGCTAATATGACCTTTTTCTTTTTAAATTTTAGGTTTGGGGGTGATCCGAAGCAGGTAACAATATTTGGTAACTCTGCTGGAGGCATGAGCGTTTCACTACTGTCTTTGTCTCCACTGGCTAAAGGATTATTCAAATATGCAATAATGCAATCTGGGGTTAGCAACAGTGCATTGGCTTACAGGCTGTACCAAGGCAAAACAAAAGCTGAGTAAGACAATCTTTGCTAGTTTACATTTGTTTTTCTTTTTACAACCAAATTCGTTGTATCGCGTACCGCCGTTTCAAATCTTCGTTTTCATTTTGGTCTTTTCTGAACTGTCAATCAATTTCATAGGGCGGAGTTTACTCTTACACGTTCCGTCATTGGTTAATTCAAAATAAACTTTGACCCTGAAATTGTTTGACGGTTCAAAAAAGACCAAATTGATACAAAGTTTTGAAACGTCGGGTCGCGATACAACGAATTTGGCTATAACAACGTTCACATTTTCTATCAAATAATCAATGATACGTGAAATATTGGTTCTATATATACCTATACTGAAAAACAATGACGTTTGACAATGTCGAAGCACTAGCTATAAAATTCATTTAAATGAAATATCTAAATAAATTTTTCTAATAATTAATTCTAATTCTTTTTGACAGCATTTTTTAACAAGACTTAATTAATCAATTTTATGGCAAACAAATTGAAATGATGATATAGCTATTTATGTCCTTGTTGTCCATTTTTGTTTTCCAGCTGACATATAATCACCGTTATAAAATACATTAATATAAAAATTAGGTAAACCTGATAGCGGAGCTCCGATTTAATGAAATGAATTATTCATCCAATAATTCATTCGATTTTTTTGTTCATTCACTACCAATTATCAAATTGTTGTTCAATCAATCAATCAAAAATGACTATAGATAGAGTAAAGAAGTAAATAAATAAATAAATTAATGTATCAATTCAAATAATCATGAAAAGAAAATAACATTGCATATAAAAAGTGAGAAGTGAGGGATAATTTTCTCTCTCCCTTTTTTTTCTTGCTATTTTTGCTTTTCATGACCAAATAATCATATAATCAATTGAAATATTCAAGTCTTTATGCATGCGACTGCATTTTATTATACCCAAGAAATATGCAAAAAAAAAATGCGAAAAATGTCCGACCTTTTTTTTGCTTCCTTTTCCATAAGGTTATGTTGTTATGCATAGTAAAAATAGCACTTGTCAAATAAAATTGATTGTCCAATGAGAAGTTAGAAAAGCACTAAAATGGCTTCTATGAATCCCCGCGCGTTTCTCGCTTTACGCTCTTTCTCGACAAAAATTTATCTTTTCTGGTAAAATGTGTAGTGAATTACATATTGGTAATCTAGTTATTTAAAACGGCTGTGCATTTTTAATTATCAAATGTGAATACTGCTTAACTCGTTAACAAATAGCTAGTATGAACTTTTGAAATTTCAACTTGCAGATGAGTACAATGACGAATTCATACAAACGTTTTATTCAATTCAATAACAAATCAAAAAATTACAAGAATCAAATTAAAAAAAAGAATCAATTTAAAAAACACACATAAAGATCTCAACGATGGAGAAAAATATCTTACAAAAGAAGTTAATACAATTATTACAAACTGCTTTCATGTGGATGGTAAGAAAGAAATTCATTTAAGATCGTCAAAAAATGTAAACATACCGGCACCACGTTTCTTGTCCTGTACTGTCACTTTTCCACTGAAAGTTTCGTCCTCAGTTCTGATAACGATGTATTTTTAAAAGTGGCAAAAAACGTTTTCATCGCCTCTAAAAAGTTTACAAATGCAGTTCAACTGAACGGCCGGCCATTGCAAGCTCGTGTTGCTCGATCACACATTCTGCTAAATTTGCATTTCCATCCACTCCCTGAACTGGCAGTTCTACTTTGTTGACAAACATCTTGTGTGAAATGTTTTTTTGGTCGTGAATAGTTGATAAATTGGCATTGATCCTAAAGCTGTCCGTGTTATGAATATTCCATAAAAATTGATGAATGAACAGAGAGAAATTATCTTTGTGAGTCGTGTCCATTCGTCTTGCTGTTCACCTCTTTTGAATTGCTGCAAATGCAGCGCATATTTGTTTTGTTTTTGTTTTTTATGAAAATTTGTCGCCGTCGACTTTACTTTTAAAAGTAGATTAGTAGATAAACTATAAAAACGCCACGAAGAATACATGGAGAATACGACTTTTTTTACCATCTGACAAACTTGTCAAAGAAACTATTCCAGAAAATCTCCAGCTTTGAATGACTATTGAATGAATTATGACATCTCTGCATGACTGCAAATTTGGAGGGTTAAAAACAGCGCCATGAGCGAATTTTACCCATTTTGTCAGTGAAATGAATATTTTGAAGCTTTTCATCGTTGAATCGTAGTTATTACATAGATTTATTCTAACAAGCGTTTTGATTGGTTCAGGAAGCGTAGTTTATCAGAGTATAAACCACGGTACTATGGTAACAAGTGACTTTCAAAATAACTACACAAATACTACACAATGAAAGTTTGATCAAAATCCACAGTTTATTACTTCAAAAACACTTTTTAGTCTACAAATATTGTACAGAAAAAATGATTTAAGTCAACTAATAAATCTTACTAAAAACGATAAATAAATAAAAATTCACCCGAAGAAAACTTCACCAATGAGACAAAAATAGAAAACGTACACGACTTTACAGCAAAAAATTTAACAGTCATTGACTGAGAATCCCGGGCAGGGTCAAAAGATTGGGGTCGGCCAATCGAACTGAAACTTTCACTGTTCACTTAGCATCGGATAAAAATACGAATGGCAAAATATTAGGGTTAACGGACGTTTCGTTCACGAGATGACCACCCCCCCTCTGTTTTGGATCCAAAACTACTCAAAACAGCCCAAATAATACATCATCTTTTAAGGGCTACAACTGAAAAATCGTCCCATAAATCACTTTTTTTCCACTTTGAGGTTATTGTATAGCATCTAAAATAGTTGTTTATGAACTTTTTCGTTTTTTTAAAGAAACGTTAGCTGGCCGCCGCTTTGCTGTTTATCTCTAATTTGTCGGACTTTTAGCAACACCGAATTTTTGGAGAGTTTAAAAAAAAATTTCTCAGAATCGCGGCAGTTTTTTAATAATATTTTTTGATTTTATATTACTACAAATATTGTTTTTTAGGGCTATGTTGTTAGAATACTGGGATCTTGAAATGCACGGCAATAAAAAATTGTAAAAGTTGGTCAATTTTCACAAACCGATTCAGAAATGATCCGCCTAATTTGCATACAAAATATTAAACTGTTTATCACGCAAGGACAGATTTTGTTACAATAATCTGAAAACACTTTAGTTTAGTATCCATTGATGGTCTACAGTAGCTTGTGCTGTTCTAGTATCTTATTTGACAGCTTTTAATAGAAAATGTTGATTGATATAATTCAACATTCAGAAAGGCTATTTTTAGTAGTAGTGTAAATTATGCCGTCAGCGGTATTTTTTAAGATAGAATGCATTTTATTTTATTTTATTGCATTTTGTGCTGTTTTAAGCATCCATTCCAAATAAGAAAAAATACTGTCTGAACAGGAATATCAAATACAATGTGATGTGGGTCATATTAGTGGAATTGTCGTAGCGTTATTGCATAATTGTTCGCGTGACCTTCCTTGAACTGTTGCACAATCGAAGTTCGACTATAAATATAACACAATTGTGCAATTTCATTGCACATTTGAGCTCACAATGAGTGGAACAACTTCTTTCTATTGCTCTTTTGGCTCCCCTGATTCCGACTGTGGTATTTTTGGAGAAAGTCCACAAATTCTTACCGGCTTGAATAGCTGTCAAACAGACATGACATCGTATTTATCTAGTCTTGGCGTCAGTGCTAAACGTAGTGCAGAGGGTCAAGGAGTAATATCAGAGCAAGAACTAATTCTTAATCGTGGTGGCTGCACTGATGGTGACATTGCGTCGATGACTATTTGCCCCAAACATCGTCATAAACTAACTACTGGTTGACCAGGAAGTCAACGGATCACGTGCAGTCATCCCTTGCACAAAGGAGTACGTAAAAAAAATAAAACAAATAAGGAGAGTAAATGCCCAGATGTCGTCGGATATACTACACATCCACAAAATTGTTTTGCCTATTGGTTCAGGTATGTAAAAACTTTATATTAACAACCAAACATTTTTCATGTTGAACCAAAAAGTGAGCATGGAATAAAAGCTTTTTCAGCAGATATATGAATCATTGACTTTGCTTGTGATCATGAAAAGGGTTTAATTGTACTATTGACAAATTTGACAACAATTATCATTTGTGATTTCAGCCATATGCACAACATGCCGAAAAGAGCATTACAAAGCTGTGAATTCTGCCAGTATTTCAAAGGTATGCAATAGTGACGTTTTACTATCCCTGAAAGGCATCAAAATCAAAAATTGTTAACAAATAAGTCAGAATCAAGCACCGATAGATAAAATGATTGATTGATATATTGATTGAATGGTTGGTTGCTTGGTCGATTGTGATTGATTGATTGGATGGATGGAAGGTTGGATGGAAGGATAATCGAAAAATAAAACTAGAATAAGTGAATCAAATACAAAATTAAAAGTGAATCAATCGCCGATTGATTGATTGATTGATTGATAGGTTGGTTGGTTGGTTGATTGATTGATTGATTGATTGATTGATTGATTGATTGATAGGTTGGTTGGTTGATTGATTGATTGATTGATTGATTGATTGATTGATTGATTGATTG
Source organism: Diadumene lineata (assembly GCA_918843875.1). NCBI lineage: Eukaryota > Metazoa > Cnidaria > Anthozoa > Actiniaria > Diadumenidae > Diadumene > Diadumene lineata. The sequence goes on from OU974082.1 coordinate 6,309,825, forward strand.
ATCGATCGATCGATCGCTTTTTTGATTGATTGGTTGTTTGGTTGATTTATGACTGATTAGATGGATAGATAAATAAATACGAAAAAACTTCTTTGGATGGATGGAAGGAAAATCGATCGCTCCATGAGTTGATCGGATGTTTAGGTATTTGCTTTCCTTTTCCACTTTAGTCGTCCTCAATTGCAAGTGAAGCCATTCAAGAAGTTGGCGATGCATCTACAAGTGGAATTGACTATCAAACTATAATAAGCGATACTATTGACGAAGGCATTCCCCTTGACATTCATGACACACAGCAACAGGTATTAAATTCTATTTTTCATTATATGTATCTTCAAAAGTATACGGTCATCCTCATGATAGACATCGAAACCTTATAATGTGAAGGGAGGGGAAGAGAGCTATAAATACAACTTGAATTCTAGAAATATCTATACTGCCTTCTTATTAATTATACGATAGGCTCCTCTGCATATAGGGCTTTCTGTTTTAGTGAAAACAAAACGAAATAAAAAGGGAATGGTCAGAGAAAACAGTGTAGCTTTTCACGCCATTCTCGTTTTATTCCCTCTTCTCTTGTTTTCTTATGACACCCAAACCTAAATAAAGCTAGGTACTCATACCGCATAACGTAATTATTATTATTATGTTTGTTATTTTTTAAACATTTTTATTGGCAAACTACATTAAATTACAGAAAGAGAACAAAAAATAAATGAAAATAATAAATAATACGACTGTGAAAAAAAAAAAGATTTGTAAAACTACTAAAGGGAAGTTACGAATGGGACCATGCTGAAGCAACCCCCCATAATGAAGCAGTCGTGACACTGAACTGTGATTGCTCATTTGAACACAGTGCAATAACAAAGTGTGTCATTTTATTCACAGACATCTGATGAAACAGATCCCCAATCTGAAGTAGTTACAATTATTCAATCTACAAATGCAAGGAATGTCCAACGCCTTACCATTGAAGACGATCTTTTCTCGTCGGGTTCTCAGTCATCTAGCATGCCTGAACAGGAAGTTAGTATTTGGATAGACGAAAAAGAAGATCAACACGCCAAACGAAATATTTTAAATAACGCTATTGCAAGTTTGACAGACGGTCGAGTAAGCCCTGTACAATCTACATTGAACACTGAATGGGATGACATTTCGTCTACACAACAAAAGTATTACATCAGAAAAGCAAAAGAAATAATGGTTGGTACACTTTCTGTTATCAGTCCAGGCCAAGAAAACTTACTATGGAGATCCCTACGTCAGGAACCACTCAATGCAGATGAAAACGACCTAAAGCGTTTTGATATACAGTCAGAGCTGTTTCAAGCCCTTGTTCAGGCGCACAATGAGGCACAGACATGGCAAAGTAAACGTCAGATCCTTTCTATTTTCGCCAATGATTTTAGTAGATCTGAACTGCAAAGGCTTATACCAGGTCTAACAAAGTGGCAAATTGATCAAGCAAGAGACCATGCAACGAAGTCAGGAAAAGGCCAACCCATGCCAGAGCAGCAAATTTTCAGAACGAGATTGGATCCTATTAAAGTTGATCACTTTCTGGATTTCATATCAAGACCAGAATTTCTTCAAGACGTAGCATTTGGTACCAAAACGATGAAGATGGACTCTGGTAAACGTATCACCATTCCAGCTGTTGTCAGGACAATGATTCCTACGCGAATCATCGAGCAGTACGTTTCATATTGTAAGCAGCAGAACTTCGAGCCAGCAGGAGAAAGATCATTATTTAGAATACTAGATGCTTGCAGTGCCTCAATGCAAACCTCACTTCAAGGCCTAGATAATATCACAGCTGAAGGTACAGACGCTATTGATACATTGTTCAATATTGTTGACACTCTGGTAGAATACGGAGCAGACCTTGAATGGGCCAAAAGCATCAAAAGCAACGTAAAGGAAGGTAAACGGTACTTAAAAATGGATTACAAGAGTCATGTGGGGCGCAACGAGAACTGTGCAGACCACTGTTGTACCTATGCACTCAGTGATTCAAGCAAGAAAGAATTTCACAGTAAATGTTTGCATCAGCACGATATTGAATGTGATCGTTGCCAGTCCCTTGAGCTCGTACTCCAAGAAATTGAAAGTACGATTTCATCTCTTTCTAGTATGGAGGAACAACAGAAAAGCAGCGTCGAGTTTGACTTCAAGCAGTGTCGTGTTGCCATCCACGCATGGAAAGCCCACTTGCTACGAACAATACTACAAGAGGAAGCTAAACAAGACGCGATGAGCCAACTGAATACGGACACTTGCCTGGTCATTGTTGACTGGGCGATGAAGTTTCTTCCACTCAAGTACAGAGAAACCATGAAAGATTTTTTCGGTAAACGTGGGCTTAGCTGGCACATCAGTGCGGTTATCACCAAGGTGGAAGACAAATACGAAGTTGAATGTTTTGTGCACATATTTAATAACTGTACTCAAAACAATTATGCAGTAGCTGCTATCTTGGATCATCTCTTTCAAACCATCAAGTCAGAGTTCCCCACTATCAGCAAAGCGTATTTAAGATCAGACAACGCTGGATGCTACCATAATGCACCACTAATTGTCTACTTAGCAAGTATAGGTAACCGTACTGGGGTGACAGCTATTCGCTACGACTATTCTGACCCACAAGCTGGGAAGGACATATGTGATAGAAAGACCGCACCAATGAAAGCTCACATCCGACGCTATGTCAACGAAAAGCATGATGTTGTGACTGCTGAAGATATGAAAGACGCCATTGAGTCTCACGGAGGTCTTACTGGTTGCCGTGTTGCTGTAGTCGAGGTTGATGGCTCTAAAGATCTAGACGAAACACACATCAAAATCCCTGGCATAAGTTTATTGTATAATTTCAAATATGAAGAGACAGGGGTGAGGATGTGGAAAGCTTACGAGATTGGAGATGGATCGCTTCTATCATTAGCCCAGTTTCAAGATAGGCAGCAAAAAATCAATGCATTGAAAGTAATCCAGCCATTCGCACTACGTCAAAAGCAACCTGGTCTAATAAGAGGTAGTGGTGCTGGAAATGAGGCAGATAAGATCTTCGGCTGTAATGAAAGTAGCTGTATCCTCACCTTCAAAACAGAGAGAGAAGCACAAGAGCACATGGACACAGGCAAACACGTAAAAGAGATGGAATCTATGAGTGTGTATGATTCGATCAGAAAGAAATGGGCCGACAAAGTGATCGGTGTTAGCAATCAGCCAGCAATCAGAGCCGCTGAGCAACCTCCAGGACGACAAACTCAGCAAGTACCCCGACAGATGGGATGGGCCCTCAAAATAACCAAAGAGCGCAAGAGGTTTGAGGAGAAAGTTAAACAGTTTCTCATCGAGAAGTATGTGAAAGGAGAGAGAACTGGAAACAAGCCAGATCCATCGACAGTAGCAAAAGAGATGAAAACTAAAAGAGACGACAACAATAAACTTTACTTTGAGCCAGCAGAGTGGAAAACATCACAACAAATCAAGAGTTTTTTCTCAAGATACAATGCAAAGATGCGCCAATCAAGAATGGGCGAGGAGCTGCTTTCTGAAGAAGATATGGAGGCGTTGGAGTCTGAGTTATGGCGCCACGACTTACGAGATGAAGTGGATACTATGTACCAAATACAACACCCTATTCAAGCTGAAGAAATCAACATTTGCCATTATGTACAGGAGGGTAAACTAACCAGTCTGAAAGTATCTCAGTTAAAATCACTATGTGAAGCTCTTGCCCTACAAATAGAGGGTTCTCAAGCTAGAAAAAAACCGTTCATTCAAGCTCTTGAGGAACTTGTAAAGACTTGTAGTTGTAAACAATAGAAAAGGTGCTTTATGGTCATGATATATTTGGTAAATATTCTAAATACTTGAAATGAAAACACTAGTGAATCACATGTACGTTCTATACGTGAGCAAGACCGTAATAAAATGACACTTGTATATAATGTGTTAAATATATAAAACATATAACCAGTAAATGTATCAGTTTGAGTTGTCAATCACGGAAGGCTATATTAAAACTTACATTTTTTGCAAAATTTGTAATTGTTAAAAGTGTGTGAAAACAGCAGTAAAGACCTAAAAATATGAATGAAAGAACAAAGAAAAAACGCAAAAAATAAAAAGTAAAAGTACTCATATATTTTTAATCTTTTAAACTTGATATACTGAGAGCATAATTTTCCTTCACCAACTATGTCTACTCAATTTCTAAAAATAAATGTCGCAATCGATGAAGCATGACTCAATGTTTACATTACAATTGATCAATATTTTCTTTTTAAAATCTGTCAAAAAAGGTAACAGAATTGCACAAGCTACTGTAGACCATCAATGAATACTTAACTAAAGTGTTTTCAGATTGTTGCAACAAAATCTGTCCTTGAGTGATAAACATTTTAAGATTTTGTATGCAAATTAGGCGGAACATTTCTGAATCGTTTTGTGAAAATTGACCAACTTTTACAATTTTTTATTACCGTGCATTTCAAGATCCCAGTATTCTAACAGCATAGCCCTAAAAACAATATTTGTAGTAATATAAAATCAAAAAATATTATTAAAAAACTGCCGCAATTCTGAGAAATTTTTTTTTAAACTTTTCAAAAATTCGGTGTTGCTAAAAGTCCGACAAATTAGAGATAAATAGCAAAGTGGCGGCCAATTGACGTTTTTTAGAAAAAAACGAAAAAGTTAATAAACAACAAATTTAAATGCTATACAACAACCTCAAAGTGGAAAAAAAGTGATTTAAGCAACGATTTTTCAATTGTAGCCCTTAAAAGTTGATGTATTATTTGGGCTGTTTTGGAACGTTTTTGATCCAAAACCGAGGGGGGGTGGTCATCTCGTGAACGAAACGTCCGTTAACCCTAATATTTTGTCATTCTTATTTTTATCCGATGCTCATCGAACAGTGAAAGTTTCAGTTCGATTGGCCGACCCCGATCTTTTGACCCTGCCCGGAATTCTCAGTCAATGACTGTTAACCTTTCAGAAACAAATACTCAGGCTATTACCGAGTCCGACGTAAGCATAATGTCGAAAAACAATGTTTAACTCATTTCAAAACTGTAAAACTAACCTTTCTCCTTCTGATATGAGCTTTTGCCTGTACTTAGTAGTCCCAACTTTCTTTTCACCATTTTAATAAAGAATGATACGAAAATAAACCTATATAGAGAACTGTTCTATCGGGTAGAGATAGCTAAAACATGACTTTGGAGGTGAAATGACTGTCCTTTCATACTGAAAAAGTGTTCATATTCACACGAACAGAATGCTTATTTAGTTCAACTGACAGTATTCGTGGTTGCAATCTAAGGTGGACGATATGAACAGTATGAAATCCATTCGTACAACATCCCTGTGTCTCTTCCTCGATAGACTAGTCAAGTGATTGTGAATGTATTTGACTTCTCATTTAGCTTCATGACTTGGCTGTTTTATTTTACAGTTGTAAACCATTGGTGATGAATTGTACAAACATTTTTTCGCTTCACGGTAAATCTGCCAGATTTCAGTATTGTCTTTCCTCAGGCTGTTTTCATGCTTTGCATTTGTTTTTAAGCCAGTTTTGACTTTTAACAATTAGTTAGGGTGGTTTCCTGATCGAAAATCACATGCTTTGACAGTTTTTGACGAGTCTAAAGCAAAACTTTACATGCAGTATTTCAGTGTAGTGAATGAATTTTCTTGACCTTGAGCAAGCCACAACTCATCTTTTTGCTTCTAACCAATCAGCAAACGACTTTATTTTTAAACCGCCAATCAGATCGCTTGTTATATCGCACATTCGTCAACATGAAATTTTCAAGGTCAACGATGTTTCGTAGTTTTTGTTGGGAAAATCCATTTTTTCTACGCCCGTGGCTTTAGACTTTTTCTCGTGTTTTCATAAGCCCATCGTGCAGTTATCAGAGTATAAACCACGGCTGAGCCTTAGTTATTTGTTAATTATTTTCTTTTTCACGCCGGGGCCTTTGTATTCCTTTCGCAGTCAAACCTCTTCAAGCCGTCAGCTTAGCTTTACCATTTTCATGCTCTTTGTCCAATGCAGAAATACATTTAGTAGAATAATTTCAGTAAACTGCAAAAAAATTGATTGTTTTGCGCCCACTAAAACTTGTCAGCAAATTTTGCATGAATTTGCACGGACGGACGGTCGTATTTCTGAGATCCGGACTTCCTGTGGTCGATTTCAAATAAGCTCGATGATTTACAATATTTTCTTAAATATGGTGCTCCGCTAAAAAAATAAAACATTCTTAAACAGCAATTCCTCTTGACATGCATGCATTAACAAGTTTCACATTTTCTTTCAAATGGTACGAGGAAAACATGTTTTTTTTGTACTTGTCTAACCTATATATTTTTCAAGTAGTATGTACAATGCACAATGTTTATAAACAATGACGTTTTATTATATCATAACATCACAATTTTTTTTTTTTTTTTAAATAAAGAATTTTGTCTAATTATTTATTTTTTTGACAGTGATTTTTTTAATAAGACGTTGACGTGCAATGGAACAATAGAACAAGTAAGAAACTGTGCAAAGTCAGTTCCTGCAAAGACTTTAGCTCGAGATTATACATATACCTCTCCAGTTATGGATGGGACGTTTCTACCAGGTATAATATATAAATTAGGTGAACCTAAAAGCGGAGCTGTAGAAGGCACAAATGTAATAACTGGACCCAAATGTAATAAAGGACCCACATGTAATAAACGTTGGACCCAAATGTAATAAAAGTCCCAAATGTAATAAACTTCGTACCCAAATGTAATAAAAGTCCCAATGGTAATAAACTTTGGACCCAAATGTAATAAATTTTGACAAATGTAATACGAGTCCCAAACGTAATAATCTTTGGATCCAAATGTAGTAAAAGTTCCAAATAAAAATGTTTATGCTTATATGAGGTTAGAGTAGAAATCCATCTGATTTTTTTTTTCAAATACAGTTTTAGTTTTTTTAGTGTTTTTATTATGATTATTATTTTTTTAGTTTTGCTATTTGAATATACACTATATACACTTTCATTCATTTTTCATCAGTTTGTATCATAGCAATCATATGTTTTATACTAATTTAGGATATATAGTATGTATGTTGTTATAATTTAATTAATTCATGTGACACAAGATTATAGTATCGACTTATTGAACATTTTCAAAAGAATATAAATGCCATATAATTTTTTTGATATAATTTCTATTAATATTTTGTATTGTTATCTTCTAGACATTAAAACAAACGATTATTACTTAAGAAAAAAATTCTATATTTAATTATTATATTATATCTAACTATTATTATATATCTAATTAGTTTATTATACTTAATATTAATTTAATTGTTAATACTATTATTTTTTATTTATTCATTCTTTTTGTTTATATATTTACTCATTAAATAATTTTCCATACCAAGCTTGATAAAAAAACATATAAATCCGCGATCTAAAATAACTACTCAATTGAATGATTCTGCAAATGGTCAATTACGAATGAATCAGTTCCATACTTTTATCTATCTTATTTCTACTTTGACCTCACATAAGGATGATTTTTTTCATTTGGGACTTTTATTACATTTGTGTCCAAAGTTTATTACATTTGGGACTTTTATTACTTTTGGGTCCAAAGTTTATTACATTTGGGACTTTTATTACATTTGGGTCCAAAGTTTCTTACATTTGGGTCCTTTATTACATTTGTGTCCTGTTATTACATTTGTGCCTTCTAGAGAGCTCTGATTTAATGGAATTAGTTATTCATTCATTCATTTATCTACTGCCAATTGCCCATTTCACTATTACGTCATGGTTTGTTTACATGAACTAGAACAGACATAATTCGGGCTAACTTGTTTTCCTCCAGCACATTTTGCTTTGCACTTGAAGGTTTATTTTGTTCTTTCATTATAAATAGATTTTTAGCCTATTTTTAATAGAATTAAACTTGCTGTATCCCGTCTAGCGACCTTGATTTTCAGCGTTGAAACAATAGATTTGTTTTGAAGTGACGTCATAATGTAAAAGGGCAATTATCAAAGTTTTTAATAGATCAATTTGTCAATCAAAAGTGACTATAGTTAAAAAAGCACAAAATAAACAAATGAATAGTTAATGAATTAATAAATCGATGTAAATAATCATGAAAAGAAAATAACAGCAAAAAAAAGACAAATGAGGGATAATTCTTTTCATGATCAAATAATCAAATGATCAATTGAAATATTCAAATGAAATCTTTAAGAACTCGACAACATTTTATTATACCCAAGAAATATGTACAAAAATGCGAAAAATATTCGATAATATTTTGTTAGTAACAGACAACTGTGTTGTTATGCATGGTAAAAATAGCACCTGTCAATTAAAATTGATTGTCCCATGAGAAGTTAGAAAAGCACTAACATGGCTTCTTTGAGTTGTAAACAAATCCCGCGTGCTTCTCGCTTTACGCTCTTTTAGGATTGAAAATGCTATAAAAATTGACAAAAACTTCACCTGTCTTAACTTATTGGTAATCTAGCTATCTAATACGGCTGTGTATTTTTAATTATCAAATGTGAATACTGCATAACTCATTTTAAAAAATAGCTAGTACGTCTGAACTTTTACTTAAACATGAACTTTTAATATTTCAACTTGCAGCGCAGATAAGTACACTGACGAATACAAGAATTTTATTGCAATTCAGTAACAAATCAAAGAATTACAAGAATCAAATTAAAACAACAACAACAACAAAACAAAAAAAACATAAAGGTCTCAGTTTATGGAGAAATATCTTACAAAAAGGAGTAAATAGTTTATAGCAAACTGCTTCCATGTGGATGGTAAAAAAAGAAATTGACAAATGTAAACATACCGGAGCCATGTTTCTTGTCCTGTACTGCCACTTTTCCACTGACATTTTCGTCCTCAGTGCTGATTACAATAAGCTTGTTCATGTTTTCAGAATTTTAGAATTGAAAAAAAAAAACATTTTCATCGCCTCTAAGAGTATTACGCAGTTCAACAGGAACACAACGGCCGGCGTTAGTATCGTTAGCTTGTGTTGCTCGATCACACATTGTGCTAAATTTTTATCCACTCCCTGAACTGGCAGATCTACTTCGTTCATAAACATCTTGTATGAAAAGTTATTTTTCGTTGTGATTCGTTGATAAATCTGCATTGATTCTAAAGCTCTTCGTATTCTGAATTGCCAGTAAAAATTGATGATTAAAAAGTGTAAAATCATCTTCATGAGTCGTGTTCGTCTTGCTTTTCACCTCTTTTGAATTTCTGCAAGTGAACGTACAGTTTTATTTCTGTTTTTATGAACTTTTGGTCACCGTCATTTTTTTTCTTCTACTTTTAAAAGTAAATTAGTCGATAGCCGATAAGAAATGGTTGAAAAACGCCACGAAGAATTCACGAAGAATACGGTCGTTTTTATCGTTTTATCATGACCAACATGTCGAATAAACTCTTCCAGAAAATACAACTTGTAAAATCTCCAACTTTGAATGACTTTTGAGTATCAAATAACATTTTAACAGCTCTGCATGACTGCACATTTGAATAGTTAAGAACAGACTTTTACTCACTTTCAGTCAGTGAAAATATTTTAAAGCTTTTTCATCGTTGAATCCTAGTTATTTTTCTTTTTCACGCTGCGGTCTTTGTTTCTCTTTGTCAGTCAAACCTCTTGAAGCAGTAAGCTTAGCTTTACCATTTTCATGCTCTTTGTCCAGTGTAGAAATACAGTTTCAGTAAACTGCAAAAAAATTGTTTTGGCGCCCACTAAAACCGGTCAGCGTTTTCGCGCGCGATGGGCACGGACGCCGGACGTATGTATGTACATGTATGTATGTACGTATTTAGGACACGCGGGCTTCCTGTGTCGGTCGACGAAAATTCATCTCGATGGTTTACCATATTTTCTTAATTATAGTGCTTCGCTAATAATCGAACAAACATTTATAATTTTTTAGCTGATTTTTTTTCATAAATCTTGTAATATTTAAAATTAAAGATTGACAAATTTTTTGATGCAAGTTAAATGAGATAGTTTGGAATTCGAGGTCAGTTTCAAACAATGTCAAACTTGCCCGATTTGTTGTGAGATCACACCAATAAATCGATAATTTTTAATAAAACGTAAAATATCATAGTCGTCAGACATGATCAAATAAATGCAAATTCACAAAAATGTTTTATTCTATTACCTCGTGTATCAATCTGGGAAAAGATTTAGAATAGCCTGCAAGCGCCCTTATTATTGATTATCAAAAAGTAACATACAAAATCTGAAAACCAGGCTATTTCAATTCAAACTATTTCTCTGCGAGCAAATTCTGTCACATTTCCCCGTGCTAGCAGAGTCTCTCACGTTTGTGATTCATTTTGTTGTCGTTTATGATGGGTTTGTCGATTCAGTCACAAAAAGTTTATGTTTTCAGCGTTTTCAAATTAAAAATAGCATGCTCCATCGTTTACACACATACACACACACACACACACACACACACACACACACACACACACACACAAAGAAAAAAAAAAGAAAAACGCGCAGCCGCCCTTTTTTTTGGAAAAATAGCCAGCTAAGTAATTTCGTATTACGGCCGGTAGCTTTGAACAAACAAAAACCAACGGCTTCGTGTAAACGCTGCCTCAGGTACAATTCTTGTTAATTCGATATAAAAACTGAAATTTGGTATTGACATATTGTCACTTCTGCGCAATGAATAAATCTCTTGATCTATGACACGACATTTTGAGTAAATTTCTAATGCTAAGCGTCTTAGAGTGATGACCACAGACTTTGATACTGATTTAGCATCTTTCAGCGAAACCATCACCATTGCCATTAAATTCAAATAGAATGTTTTAACATTTCATTTGAAATTTCGTGTGATTTCCAACAAATCTAAGATATTGTGCCCGAGATGCCTTTTTTTCCAACAAATGATATTCCAAAAAAAAATGCTAAGTTACTGGTAGAAAAGTTGAACACGCAAACTAACATTAAGCTAATTGCTTATTATTATATGACTATTCTACGTCATCTTTAGTAAACTAATATGACATTTTTTTTCAGATAAACCAGAAAATTTGGTGAAGTCAAAGCATATTAACCCAAAAAGCATTCTACTTGGAGTAGCTGATGATGATGGATCATGCTTGACCGATGCCATACCGGGTATAATTTATAATTGAACATTCAGTTGTTTTCAGCATGCAACTATCCATCATATTTCCTTGCTACTCAATTAGTGAACATATCACAATCAAAATTGTGCCAACAAACATATTATTTTTTTCTGGTCAGTATTTTATTTTTATTATCTTGTTTTCATTTTTTATTTTTATATTTATTTTTTGTTTAATTTACAACGCTTAAATCATGTTTGTGTAGGCTCTATATATTTGTTATTAATACCATTTTCAACATTTCTCTTGGTAGGTTTGTCTTCTGGAGATTTCAAAATATTTAAGAAAATAATTACCGACAAAACGGAATTTCAAAACATAACCAGAGAAAATAGTTTTGTCAGTAGATTTGGACAAAAACCTCAGTATGCGGAAGCTGTGACATGTAAATATACCAGGAGCACGAATAATTTCTCAAACGTTGATAGTGTTCGTCGTCTTTTTCTGGATGTTTTAACGGATAGCGCCTTCATTGCCCCTGCAGTTGTTCACGCCAAGGACTATATCCAACGTGGAATTAGAACATTTTTCTATATGGTTAAGTACGGTTTACCTATGAAAGAGTTTAAAGTGCCAGCGCCAGTCAACGCTTATCATGAAACAGAAAAGTTCATGGTATTTGGATTTGATTTGAAACATAAAGAGCGAGAATGTACCGAAGGTTCATGGCTTTCACGTGAGATGATAATAATGTGGTCAAATTTTGCTAAAACTGGGTAAGAATCATGGGGGGACTCTGAGGGTCAGTGATCGGGGATGTTCGTTGTATCTTTAAGGGGTAAACATCGGCGATTTGGTCTATTTTAAGGTCTAAAATATAAAAATTGCCAAATTCACATTTTTTGGTATCTTTTAGGGGTTGAAACCCATGGTTTTGGTATCTTTTAGACATGTAAAATTTTTGAAGCCACGCTCGTTTGAAAAACGACCGGTATCTTTTAGGGGTATTTTTGAAAAATTGTACAGCTGTTGACCAGTGGACCCCAATTGTGGACTTACGTTTGTGGACTTACGTTTTTATCATTTCAAGTTCTCATTTATTCAACAACATAGTCAAATCAATCTTTATTATAATTAAAATATATAATTTCGAGAGTTCCAGTGACCTGCAGCTAGTTCAAACTATTCTAAGGCAGGTCACTGGATTACAGAATATATTTTATTGAAGGGAGAATTGAAAATCTAATTTAAAATAACTATATAACAAAATTTATAGTCAGACATTTTACCACACTCAATTTTATTGTTCTCCTCGACTTGCACCTCATTACGTATATTTTGTACAACAACAAATGCAAGTCTAGAACATATGATTTCTTTTAGTCAACTTGGAGCTACGAATTTCGAAAATAAATTGACATGCAGGTCGGTGATGTTTTATTTTTCAGATGAAATGGTAAAATCACTTGTAAAAAGATGTTCCTAGTTGAGTTGGGTTATCCCATTAGAAATAAATTCTCGCCACCTTTAGTTATTGGTCAAAGGGTATAAAGACGTGTTTGATAAGGTTTCAAAAGCGTCAAAACAAACATTATCTGACAAAAAAAATACAAGAACTTTTATTTTTCATAATTTTTTTAATATTTTTCACAAAAACTTTGATTTTATGTAAAACCTAGACCCTTGGCCATAGGCTCTGCAAGAGGGACTAGATTATATAGCTTTTTTGTGCGTTATAGAGAGTAAAGGAAAATTAATTTATGAAATGATGTACAAAAAAGGCAAAAAGCATAGTTCGGTGATACCAATTAAGGAATTTTCCTAATTCACTACAAGTTCACTGTTTGTTTAGCAGTAGTGGATAGAATCGCCAAATGGTTTTAATTTGCTTTTTACGAGTCAGACGAATGTGACGACAAAACGAGTACTCCAGATTCGGTAGAACAATTAATCTCTGACGATCTACACGTTTAAAGCAATAGCAAGTAGCCAATGCTGTCCTCGCGGGATTGGCAACAGACTAAAAATAGCCTGGTATGTTAGCTCATGTTCTATTTTGGCAAACCAGGCAACCAGACAAACAAGCAATAAAGCAACCAAACAAACACCCAAAATCATTCAAAGTAGAATCAAAATTACATTCATTTACGAAGTTTACACTTGTTTATCTGATTTATTACAGATGTATATCTGGTTCGAAAATAGATGATTTGATAATGTTCTGCAGCAGCATAGTTGCATAAGGATATAGGACATTTTGGTATCAGTTTCTAACGGCTGTGCCTCCACCAACACTGTTAATCTTCTATTTGTCTCCTATAACGTATTTTAGAATAGATGCATTGTCGTCTTGACTTGATGGGACAAAATAATATAAAATTTTAAAATGTGTGTAGAAAGTGAAAATGGAACATATGATTAGAATTGTCTTCATATAAGTCGCCTACCTGTAGATAAGGATCTTAATAATTTCATTTTCTTAATTCATAGTGATCCCAACACACCCAGTGGAATAAAGCAGAATATACAGTGGCCACAGTACGATTTGATCAGTAAGAAATACTTGGTTATCAAACCAATAATGGAAGTAAAGTCTGATCTACGACCAGAAGCTGTTACATTTTGGGAAAAAGATTTGAATTCTCTGAACACAACAATATCACAAATATGTAAAACAGCAAGACATCCAATGAAGCCTATGAAAGTACCGCCAAAGAACGTTAACCTTCCTCACGGGCGCTTCTGAGTGATACGATGACATGTCATTGATATCAAATGCTTTACGATAATAAATAAACCAGCTAGAAACTCCCCAAGCAACGTTAAATAAGAAACCCATTATCAAAAAATGTGTTTTCATCTATATAAAAACTCAGAGCTAAATAAATGATCAAATGCAATGATCTATGTTTTAAAATGATTTTATTATTTATTTTGTTGTTAGCTATATAATAAATAAGTAAAACAGAGGGCGTTCCAAGAAAGCCAAAGATGATGCCGCTCACGGGTGGGTGGGGGTGGGGGGAGGGATAGGGGTTTACTCTTGGGTATTTTTATGGGTATTGGGTATTTATTTTTATAATGTTCTGAAATGTGTTTTTTTTTTTTTTTGCTCAAGGCTTTTTTTCCTTCTTCATACTTGGAAATCGATCAGTTACATTGTGATTATCTATATTTACCACGTTTAAGGTTACTGACAACCAGAATGTTTTGTTCGTCACGTTACTTCGTCATATCAAACAATCATAGCAAACTGTCGTTCGCATCCATAACCATATTTGGTAATCTTACCTTATTTGGAAGTGACAATTGACTCTTTTTGGTGTTTTTCTACTATTTACGGCCAAAATTCTCGGCAAAATTCGATGAAAACTTGCAGACATTGCAGTGAACAACTTTACCAAACTGGCAGCCATTTTGAATTTGAATTAGAAGGACAGGAACTCCCCCTGAAAATGAAGATTAGACAGGAAGCCCAAAGAACGACAGTAATTGTTCGATATGTGTTTTTGTATATCACTTTGAGAGCCTGCTATCAAAACTGGCAAATGTTTTAGGAAAAATATTTTTGGCACATTTTGGAGCGAGCTGAAAATAATCATCAAAAATTTAAATTTTGAGTTGCTAGGGCAAAAACAAAATCAAATGGTCACCCACAGACTGGTATTCAATATGCACTATGGTGGATTTTAAGATTTTTAGATTTAAACTTTATAGATGTTGCAATGACATCTCTGCTCATCAGTTGACCAAATTATTACTTTTTGCTGCTGTTTGTCTTTGCTAAAGTCACAAAAACAATGAACAAATTCAAAGCATCCCAATGCAAACTTAGTACATCATTTTTAAAATCGACCAAGACACGAGAATACAAATTAATTAAATTCCAAGCTATATATATGTTTTGAATAGAACATTTTTGAATTTCTTTGGTGATATCACTATGGTAACACCAAATAATTTTTTCAGAAATAAATTTATATGTTATAGTTACAAAGGTACTTTATTTTGCTCCTCGATTCTAGGAATGCCATGACAAGTTTAGATTGACAGCACAATGTATGCGTTAAAAACTCTTACATCGATCAGTGTTTATGGCTAGACCCATTCTATTTGAAAGTTGACAGTACGCAAATAACAGTGATTGTAGAGAAGTGCCATTGTTGGTAAAAATAGCAATATCATCTCCATATTGGGCCTCCCTTATGAACATAGTGAGGGTCCTTGCTTTGTATTTCCTGCCTGCCTGCCTGCCTGCCTGCCTGCCTGCCTGCCTGCCTGTATCCTTGCTTTGTATCCTTGCTTTGTATTTCAGGCACCTAAGGCCTGCCTGCCTGCCTGCCTGCCTGCCTGCCTGCCTGCCTGCCTGCCTACCTGCCTGCCTGCCTGCCTGCCTGCCTGCCTGCCTGCCTGCCTGCCTGTATCCTTGCTTTGTATTTCAGGCACCTAAGGCCTGCCTGCCTGCCTGCCTGCCTGCCTGCCTGCCTGCCTGCCTGCCTGCCTGCCTGCCTGCCTGCCTGCCTGCCTGCCTGCCTGCCTGCCTGCCTGCCTGCCTGCCTGCTTGCCTGCTTGCTTGCTTGCTTGCTTGCTTGCTTACTTGCTTGCTTGCTTGCTTGCTTACTTACTTGCTTGCTTGCTTGCTTACTTGCTTGCCACTGATTGCCACTGGATAGACTTAACTGAAGGAGGAACGATGTTTTGACCATATTTATTACAGGGGAGAAAAATGTTGCTTAACGTTCCACATATAGGGTAATCTAGTCATTTACGTATATACGCTAACACTAAGGAATCGAGACTTTCTTGAACCCATGTCTTGGCTAAATCTGCAACAGTGAAGTGCCAATGAAACTTTTGATAAGACATACCGATTATAGAAGAGAAGTTTATTTTTTTGGTGTAAAGGCTTTTGGTCAATTTCGGGAATTCATTTTTCAAAAGTATTAATAAGTTCAGATTTTTTCTCGACATTTCAAAGTCAAAGTGCCTTCCTAGGTAACAAAAAGAGTCACTCAATTTCACGTAAGGAACCATATCGTTGCTAATTAATAGTTTAGGGAGAAATTGCACTGATTTTGATGAATTCTTTTTTATGCCAATGTTGAACACTTGTCAACTCTGATTTTCATGTCAACCCATTGACACCATAATGAAAACCGATTCAGTAGGTGTTCATTTTCTTTTTCTTAACCAGAAACAACAGTAGCATCATCAGCAAATTGGAACCAGTGAATTGGGTTAAGAAAAAGACCAAGTTGACGAATTGAGAAACCAAATAACTGTTGATATTTGTCTACCTTTATGTGTTGAATAAAAGTATTAAAACACATATTAAACAGAAGCGGACTTAAAAGGCCGTCCGCGTAAAAGCGGTCTTGTGATATTAACTTTTGAGATTTAGATTTTGCTGATATTTTGTGCAATGAAAGATTATTATATACCTATAACAAAACAACAATTTAAATAATGTTTACTTTTGAATTTTTTGCGTTCCGTTGATACTTGCTGTGGCCTGTTTCGAGCATTTTCGAAGCTAAAATTTCATGCAAATTTCAACCGCGGTATTTTTTTTTTTGAGATAACCATTGCTGACCAAAACAAATGCCAGAACCAGTGTAATTGGGCCATAATTGATAATCAGACACGATTTAAAAAACTCATTGAGCAAACATCTAGCGCCAGCAGGCAGTCCGCCTGCAGTCATTCTCACGTTATTGTTCGCGCGCTACCGCATGTAACGCCTGTTGGATTTGGGTTGTTGTCATGTCCGCCATCTTGACTCACGGTTAGTTCCTCGTTAATAAATCTGTTCGATCGTTAAGTTGTCTCGCTTATTTACTGGCGTAGGACGTTACAATATTTTCATTTCACCCATGCTACGCACAATTATCGAACACATGAAAATACATCAAACTCATGCTCGATTTTCTAGAAAGTGGGGCATGCATTTGGAATTAAATTAGTACTAGAGAAACGTGGATACAATAGCAATTGTTAACATGAAAAGAAACATTGAGGCTACGATTTAACAAAACGGCTAGAGTCTCGTAAACTTAACCGAATTTGGGGTTTTTGATGTTTTGCCTTCATTTTGACAGTCTCGTTGAAATAACGGATTGCATCGAGATCCTTCGTTAATGAGCCTAAAACCATTAATTATGAAAGGAAATGTTATAAAAATGCACAGAAATTCTATTTTCAAGGAAAAAGTATCAATTTTTGCAATTAACTTCGTCGTATATTCAACATTTTTCACTTGGATCATTTGTCAACTTTCGCAGTTTGTTATGTACAGAATTTAAAACTTCTTCTCAGGACATCAAAAATTCTAAGAAAATCAACGATTTTTAAAAAAAGTTAAAGACACATCTATTTTTATTTTCTTGCTTAAAAGCAAGCTTTTGACCTATGATCATAATCCTCATATGTGTAACAGTATTTTTTGTGCTAGTTTTTCAATCTTTTAATGATTATTATTGTCGATATTTTATTTAGATATATTTTTTGGGTTGTTTATAATTGTTGTAAATATCTTAGTAAAGGTAGCAGGGGACAAAATCGATGTGACTTTTTGAAAGTCACGTAACAAGTAAAGTTTAGAAGTTAACCCTAGAAAAGTATATATTTTCTTAAAGCTAAAAGAACAAATAATGCGATTGTTAGTTTATATGGTTGATTAAGTTTTAATAAATAACTTATTAAATTTTGAAGAAAAATTTAGCGGTCATTTTTAAAAACTTTATTCTCCACCAAAAATTACTTAATCATCATGAAAACTATTTTGCCTTGTTACCAAACTCATCAACTTAAAAACCGTGTCTCATTTTTGTAAAATGGTTTTTCGTTTTAGAGATAACATAAATAATGTTCAAAAAATTGATTTTTTTAGGAAAAAAATCACCAAAAAATGATAAAAATCAATTAAAAATTAACAAAGACCTAAATCAAAAAAGTGAGACATGGTTTTTAAATTGATTAAGTAATGTTTGACTGAGAATAAAGTTTTTAAAAATAACCGCTCTTTTTTTGTTCAAAATTTAATAAGTTACCAATTAAACCTTAATCAATCATATAAACTACATAGCCACGTTATATGTTCTTTTAGCTTTCAGAAAATATATACTTTTCTAGGGTTTACTTCTAAACTGTGCTTGCTACGTGACTTTTAAAAAGTGACCTCGGTTTTGTCCCCTGTTACCTTAAGATCGAATATTCTTGTAAAGCGGATGAATGTTCAGCTATATAAATAAATTTTATCATCATCATCATCATCATTATTATTATTATTATTATTATTATTATTATTATTATTATTATTATTATTATTATTATTATTTTTGATTTATTTATTTTTTTTCTTTCTCTTAGTACTATTATATATCCATTGGTTTTTTTTTTTTTTTTTTTTTTTTTTTTTTTTTTTTTTTTTTAAGAATTAATTATCATTTCTGCATTTATATTTATAGATATAGAGTATATTATATAACGAACATTTTTTATCTAAATGAACATTAGTCCTACAATCATGTAATTTGTATATAAGATTTTTTAGCCATTTCAAATGTAAAATATTATTATTGTTGTTGTTATTAAAGTTATTATTATTATAAAAAAAAAAAAAAAAAAAAAAAAAAAAAAAAAAAAAAAAATTATTATTATTATTATTATTATTATTATTATTATTATTATTATTATTATTATTATTATTATTATTATTAATAATTCCAAGTTGGATTCCACGTCTGAATCCTCCAGATATTCCTTACAACCTCGATCAACCAGCATGTGATCAAGTTACAAGTTTTATTCGTAAAATTAAATCGTCTGGTTCTCCTTGCCCTCTTAATCAGCTCTCCATCATATGTTTTGAAAAGTGTTCAACATTTGGCATCAGAGATGAGGGTTCGCGCGAAGGTCGATTAGAGGTCAATTTCTGATCATTTTTTGTAAATAAGCACTTGTCTTTGAGCGATTGTACTAATGGAATCATAAATCGGTTTTCATTATGTTGGAAATACTGTCCAAAAGAGAAAGACCATTCCATAGGTAAAGGGTTGATCCTTCAAATCCACGCCGTCCGTAACTCTTCAGTCTGAAACGAGGTTGTTTAGCAGCAGTTTGTTCTGTGAGCGTGAAGTGCGAGTCGGCATGGCTTAAAAGTCACCATTTTGAGCCCGCGATAACCAGCTGCTTTACCCCATCGAGGTGCTTGCTCGATCCATTTTTGGAAACTTTTGAACTGTACGCTTGATATCATATCAGTATCAACATTTTGAATCCCATAAAAATCATTTTGTTTTACGGATTAATACCGCGTTTGGTAGGCTTGTGAACGCTAAGCAATATGGAAATTAAAACACAAACCGTAAGAGCACATTAAATGGCAAGCCCGCGTAACCTTGTTTTCACGAGAAATTTTAAATCAACTTACTAATTTAATGTTAAAAAGATAATCTCAACTCCTTCGATTAAAGAATACCTATTGAGTTTAAGAGGTGAATTCAGTCACTTAGAACAGAAAAAAAACTGTAGCTCTCAAGATTTTCATAACAAATTAAACCATTAATTTTGTTTTCATGTTCGATAGGTTGTGTACTTCATGTAACGTTTATATTATGTACTCTTGTTGAAAGTGTTCAATCAGATGCACAAAGTGTTACATGAAGTCCCGAAGTTGATTGGGCGAACCCGCAGACTATGCGGCTCACAAGACTGACTTTTCTAGCCATTAATATACGGAGTCAAGAGTTCTCGCAGATACGTTGGTTCTTTATCACCCAAAACCTTTTAGGTAACGTTCGAGTCGCGTAAGGTCATAACGTTTCTTTCTTTATATATAAAATAATGAAATAGTTGTTTTGTAGTTGATAGTTAACATATGCTAGTAGCTCACGGAAACTTCCTATATCGACCGCCGATTGAGAGAGAGGAAGAGAGAGGAAATGACCTTTTCTTGGCCTGAGTAGCTTGTGAGTAGTTATAACCCCCACCATAGCGGGATTTTGGGGGGCGGGGTGTTCTATAATATGACAAATATGGAAGGAATGTAGAATGTCAGGAATTTCAGATATGAAGAATGTCAGGAATCTCCAGATAACACGTGAACACCACTCCACAATAGAGGAGAGAGGGGTGGTCACAACAGATGAATATATAAACTAAATTATCAGATGAGTAAGAAAAATTGTTAGATTGAGAAATATGAAATAGTTGTAATTTTTTGAATTCTATTGAAATACATAAATACGCGTAGGTTTAGCTAAAAAAATATTCAGCTTGTAAAAGCAGTTGTACAGTGAACAACGATTTTTAATATCTTAAAGAAAATGTCTTTGCAACAGCAGTTCAAACTTGGTGAGCGAGGATACCATTTATTCGTTAACGAATATAACGGAGAACCAAAAGTACATACGAAAAATTTACCAAGATCCAATCGATGGCAAGTCAATTATTACACGATTTGGCATTTCGCTGTCTGTAGATGAATGGAATGATTTAAAACAATACTTTCAAGCGACCGACTACCAACTGATGAACCTGTCCAGGCCACAGGGAGCCCGGCTTACGAGATATTGCCGACCCCAGAGTCTGACTCTTATGTCAACAACTAGAGGTCACGCAGCGCGCAAACCAGCCGGCAGTTAATAATGAGATTGTTAGGTAAGCCAGTTGATACGAACTGTAATAAAACACCACTATTTACTTATCTAGTGTAACGTCACCCCATAAGGAGAGAAGAAGAAGAGAAGGGCTGAAACGAAATTAGTGCATCTCGTAAATAGTCGATTTTCGTACAGTTGCTCGGACCCATATTTAGCTTAAACGGAAGAGTATAGTTTAACCCAAATAACTCTGGTTTCGGTTTTTCCCTGACCAGCTTTTAATCGACAAATTCCAGCAGTTGATGGGACAGTTGATAATTAACCAGAGGGTATCAGCATTTGTCTCGAAGCTGTAAGCAGTTTTCAATCCAGTTAATGGACTTGTAAATTTAGAATTTCTGAGTCAATTTGAATCTTGTTTACAACTCACCGAATTTTTATTTAAATCTGTAGAAAATTCCCCCGGAACAGTTTTCAGTTAGAGATATTAGTCATGCACAATTCTCTCATTTTACTGATGCGGTAGGTTTGAATTTTATTAACGGTTGTCCGTTTAATACAAATTCCAATACGACAATAAAAACTTTGAATCAGTTATTGTCGTTATTAACCATTTTACTAAACTTAGAGAGCCCACAAACTGTTTGGTTTGGTTCTCCGAGCGAACACTTGCATCATACGTCATGCTGGCTTCAAGTGTCCCATTAACTGCTGGACCACATATAAAGATAAATCTACCCGCGTTTCAGCCCTTCTCTTTTTTCCTCTCTCTTATGCTTGCGTTACACTATTTAAATAAATAGTGGTGTTTTATTACAGGTCGTATCAACTGGCTTACATAACAATCTCATTATTTACGGCCGGCTGGTTTGCGCGCTACGTGACCTTTAGTTGTTGACATAAGAGTCAGACTCTGGAGGCGGCAATATCTCGTAAGCCGGGCTCCCTGTGTCCAGGCAGGCGAGCATGACGAAAGTTCCAGCTGTGCATGGTCCAGTCAAGGTCAAACAACCAAGAACAGCACCATATCAGCGATTATCGACTAAAGCTAACAAGCAAATGAACCTTATTGATCCTGCAAGAAATGATTCTACAACAAGTCAAGATGCAGTACCAAAGACTATCGATGAACGTTTTAATTCAACACTGAAAGACTATTGACTATTTTCAAAGAGTTTGTTATACAAATGTTTCAGACTATGTATTGCTTTGATATTACTCATTTAGTGAATCATTTAGTTAATTAACTTTTCGTTCTATCACGTGATTAACGATTCACTAATTGAGTAGATGAGTCACATGAGTCGCATGGATGCGCAGCACATGCGCAGAAAATACCAACACAAAAAAGCACAGGAGTAACCCATTCATTCGACTCATCTACTCAATTGGTGAATCGTTAATTACGTGGTCGAACGAAACGATAATTAACTAAATGATTCACTAATTGAGTAGATAAGTTACATGAGTCGCATGAAAGAATAGCACTGACACTACTCCTGAGCCAATAGGAGAAGCACATACTTTCCCTTTACATATAAGTTGCTCCTTCTAATTATTCCGGCCATTTGGTACTTGGTTGTGACTGAATACGCATGTCTAGTTCAAAGCAGTGCCAATATTGTGACAAACTATTTTCAAGATCATTCAATTTGAAGCGTCATTTAGAAAACGGTTCATGCAAAGTGAATCGTAACTTGGACTATGATAGCAGTAGTGCTGCGGAGGAGGAGCTTAGTGACATTGACAGTTCTCAAGATGTTTTCAATGGAATCTACATCTAGTGATTCTGACGTAAGTTCTGAAAGCGAATATGATTCTGATGAGGAGCCTGATCTTTCATGGTGTTGGCAAGTCATAGTAGATGAAGCTGCTGATCAACATGAGAAGGGAAAACAAGAAATAATAGAACATTTAGTATCCGATGGGGGAACAGAAGCACATGCCATATCGATTGCTAATGCAAAAATTTACCCGCTGTAAGAAAAACAATAAGAAAAATACTGGCTGAAAATCTGGAGTGAATGCATGTCATGAAGAGGGATCCCAACTTTGAAAAGATCATGAAAACCAGGAAGGAATTGTTAGAGACTGGAGATTATGATTGGCTTGAGGCCCTAAAACTAGCCATTCACAATAGAAAATATCTTTTGAACGATTTACTTCCTCAATATCTACAAAATACTTACAAACACTTACAAGAAGAAATTATTTCAGATGAGGATTGATAAGGATTGCATGTTTGATGTAGTCCAGTCGTTGTAATAATTAATTTATAAAAGTGATGTGAATAAAAAAAATCATTCGTGATATTGGTTCCTGTCTTTCAATTTCTTTTCCTTTTATTTATTCTCGCTCATTGTCCCTGTTTATTTATATATTATTTTCCTTGTTTGTATAATTCCTCATTTATTGAATCATTTAACTGAATAATGTTTTATGTGATGTTTGATAATTTGATTACATAATTATAATTCCATTAATGCTATTACGTTAATCCCTAGTAAAAGGATGAGTTAATAAAATATGTTTGCTGGTCTTCAGTTGTAAGTTTTAAAACGCAAAGAAACCACAATGGATTCAGTCATAACATGTTTAATGACAAAAATACGTAGTTGTTATTACAATTAGTAATATCAAAGCAATACACAGTCTGAAACACTTGTATAACAAACTCTTTGAAAATAGTCAAT
The DNA here is from genome assembly GCA_918843875.1 of Diadumene lineata. Lineage (NCBI taxonomy): Eukaryota > Metazoa > Cnidaria > Anthozoa > Actiniaria > Diadumenidae > Diadumene > Diadumene lineata. The sequence goes on from OU974082.1 coordinate 6,333,288, forward strand.
ATTCTTTCAGTGTTGAATTAAAAAGTTCATTGATAGTCTTTGGTACTGTATCTTGACTTGTTGTAGAATCATTTCTTGCAGGATCATTAAGGTTCATTTGCTTGTTAGCTTTAGTCGATAATCGCTGATATGGTGCTGTTCCTGGTTGTTTGACCTTGACTGGACCATGCACAGCTGGAACTTTCGTCATGCTCGCCTGCCTGGACAGGTTCATCAGTTGGTAGTCGGTCGCTTGAAAGTATTGTTTTAAATCATTCCATTCATCTACAGACAGCGAAATGCCAAATCGTGTAATAATTGACTTGCCATCGATTGGATCTTGGTAAATTTTTCGTATGTGAACTTTTGGTTCTCCGTTATATTCGTTAACGAATAAATGGTATCCTCGCTCACCAAGTTGAACTGCTGTTGCAAAGACATTTTCTTTAAAATATTAAAAATCGTTGTTCACTGTACAACTGCTTTTACAAGCTGAATATTTTTTTAGCTAAACCCACGCGTATTTATGTATATCAAAAGAATTCAAAAAATTACAACTATTTCATATTTCTCAATCTAACAATTTTTCTTATTCATCTGATAATTTAGTTTATATATTCATCTGTTGTGACCACCCCTCCCTCCTATATTGTGGAGTGGTGTTCACGTGTTATCTGGAGACTCCTGACATTCTTCATAATTGACATTCCTGACATTCTACATTCCTTCCATATTTGTCATATTATAGACCACCCCTCCCCCTAAAATCCCGCTATAGTGGGGGTTATAACTACCCCTTTCTTTGGCCTTTTTGGCATTTTTGGCCTGTGTTTTGGCCTTTTCGGCCTGTTATTTTTCTTGTTTGCATTTTTGACTTTGTTATAAAAAAGAATAAAATGTCACTTAATCTAGATAAAACTAATAGCTTGTAATTAAGACTAAGACCAGTAAAGAGCCAGCAGCTCCTCTATGTAACATTGAGTAAGTGCCATCGTTAAAATTGCTGGGTGTAACTTTTCAGGAAAAAACTCATGACTGGGATATTCACTTTAATGAATTAATTAATAAGGCTATGAAACGAATGCATATGCTCAGAGTTTGTAAGGCTAATGCCGCCATACATAATTTACGATACTTATTTAATATCTTAATCTTGTCCATTTTAACCTACTGCATTAGAGTGTGGGCTGTTGCATCTCAAAGTAAATATTTAGATCAAATAGAAAGATTACAGAGAAGGGCGTGTAGGTTTGGGTATATTGAGCATGTCAAACCCATCAGGCAGATCATCGGTGATCTCGATCAGAGGATGTAGACTGACTTGAACAATATGCCCAAACATGCACTCAAAGACCTCCTACCCTCCAAGAAAAAGCGAAGCTTAAGAAAGCCATAAGTTACCAAAAGTTAGAACAACACGATTCATGAACTGTTTTATAAATAGATGTCTTTTTAAACATGTACATAATTAATTGATGGAGTTATATAGTTTTTAGGAATTTATTTATCTTATTTGTAAATTATTAATATATTATAATGTATATTTTATTACCATTCAATTGTTGTAACCTAGAACGTATGCTTTTTAGGATCAAATATAGACTATTATTAGTATTATTATTATTATTATTAAATAAAAAAAATAGAGGTAGAGACTGCATGTCGGCAATAACCACCATGTTAAATAATCTGTTAAGAAGTAGCGTTGAAATAATTCTTAGGAAAATCACAAGTTTTTTTATTCCAGACATGTCTCGGCGTGACAGCCATTATCAGTGGATATTGATTACAAGTTAGATCTAATTTTATAGTAATCGAGCACGTGAGAATATTTTGCATTAGAAAAAAACATTAACTATTATATAGCTGAATTACACAATAAGAGCAAGCTTTGTGTGTATAAGTTGTTGATTTAGGATAGGTTGTTGCCACTTAATATGCATTGCCTCTTGTATTTCTAACTGAAAATCAGTTTGAGCTATGTCAATGATAGTGAAGCTTTGGTCTGAATTTGCTTCTTGACACTCTGATGAGGCATTGAGGATATGGGAGTGTTTGAGGATATGGGAGTTCTTATCCCCAGAGAGGTGTTTTGAGATGTCGACGCGTTTCGCCGATATAGCATTTCAGTTTGTACATGTTAATTGATAAAAAAAGGTTAAATAAAAAGCAGACAGTCATTCACTAAGCTAGTTTGATATGATTTATTTGAGAAAGGCTTTTCAAGAGAGAAAATCGTATATGGCCGGAGCTTGGTACCGAAGTATTGTACTCTCTCTGTACGTTTCAACTTCATATAATAATAATATCAACTTTATCTTTTTAACAATTTTTCATATAGCGCAAAATAGCATTCTAAATATGATTTATTGCGCTTCACAATGAAGATGATCAATCAATCAATAAAACTATGCATAAAATCTTCATAAAATCTTAAGAATAATGATAATAACAAGAAAATGTTTCTGTCATTATCAAATGCTGTACGAGCGTTTTAGTTGCTTCTCTTGACAAGTATTTCCTAATTCTTCTCCAATCCTTAATAATTCATGAGCCCAACAACCAATCCGCTGACCACGCCATTTGTACCACGTGGATGGGCTTGAAACGCCAATGAAACATGGTTTGGAGTATTTAAAATATTTTCATCGCTGGTTGTTAAAACATTTTCCTCGTTTACGTTTTTATATTGAGACGTGTAAAATATCCATGCTATTTCCCTTCTCCCCTTTCTTATTTCTAACTGAGAATATTGTAGACTAGATAACATACTTTATGTTTTACTAAATTTACACTTTTTTATTTGAAATCGATGCTGGCAAGGTTCGAACAAGTGAACCCTGGATTTGAAGTTCAATGCTTTACTAACTGAGCTATCTGTGATTTCATTATGAATCTTGTGTTTTACCTACGAGTCTTTCGTTATTACACTTTATGATCTCTATAATACAAAGAAATCATCTAAATTCTGCACGAGAAGAATCAGTTTAAACAACTCAGTCTATTGTAATCCCGTCATGACATACTACAGTGGAAAGACACACACTAAAGTGCAAGAATCCGGAACAAGTTTATGCTAATGCTATTGTTTAACGAGCGATTTTTTTCACTGCATCGAACAAGAGTTGCGTTTTCAAATTTATCCGGCATTGTGTAGCCAGAGTCTCATTAAATTGGAGTTTATAAGTTATCATCCAGACTCGAACTTCTTATCAGTTTCTGGTATTCTTCAATTTGTCATTTTTTGGCTGATGTCATTTTTTTATTAATGTACTGCATTTTGCGCATGTGCAATACCATGTTCTTACTTTGTAGCTTAGATAATCGAGAATATGGTTAGTCGTAAGGTTAAACTATCCCCTTATTAATTATGGTAAAGACGGATGGCTGCTTTAATTTATATCCAATTTCTAAAGTGTCTCTTCTCTTACAAGCATATTTTTAGCTGCCTTGCGAAAGTCTGCTAAAAATATAACATAGATAACAGGACTGAAACAAGAGTTTACGAGAGGAAGAATGACAAATGCGAATTCGAACCATATCGATTCCATCAAGATAGTTCCCAAGTTGTAGTGTCGTGTTTGCAAGAAATCTGCGAAATCATAAGGGAAGTAGCAACAAAAATATAAGAGCAGAGAACTAAGTACCATTTTCATGGCGCTTGCTGTCTTCTTTGCTCTTGTTTTTCTCTGTTTCTCTGGAAGGCTGTCTTGTATGGCTGGAAGATTCGATAAATTTCTCAAAATAATAATGCTTAACACTAGAATACTGATATACATGCATGTAGTAAAGACATGTATAGCTATGCTCAAAATAGGAAATTGTGATTGCTTGGTACATTTAAAAACGCAATTCTCTTCCTTAATTCTATACTTGAACAAATCAGGAATAGCTATTGCAATAGCGCTCACCCAGCAGATTGTCTGCACTGCACAACCTCGTTTTACAGACCATGGCTGTGCCCTTTCTAAAGTTTTTCTTGTTGCTCTAAAACGCTCGACTGTTATTACAAATAAGCTGAAAAACGTAGTCCACATCCCAACTTGCATCACAAAATTTAGAATCTTACACAAATCAACTAAAGTTTGTCCTTTGATCTCAGCCCATACTTGACGATTGAACAACAGTGGAATTTGTAAGCCCCAACTCATCAAAACAACTAGCGTATCAGATACGGCCATGTTAATAATCATATGGTGCATGCTCTTTCTTTTGGTGTAGTTGACAGCGAGTAAGATGATGAAAACGTTACCGAAAATTGCAAATCCACCAAATATAAATATAGCAACATATTGTATAGTTTTATAAGGTCGTTTAACTGTCCATTGATCAAGTAAAAAGTCTTCTTCGTTTAGTGTAGAATTGATACCGAAGGTGACGCACTTAGATGTGTTCATGATTACCAAAACTACTGGCTTTTATGTAGAGCTAAGAGACCTTCAAAGCTCGAAAGGTATTTTTACCTGTTCGCACTTTTTATATTCTAGAGCATATTTTGAATCGTTCAGCTATAACGTATAAAAGCGTTAGTATTACAAAACAATCCATGACACAGTTAGAGCTTAGTTGAAATTACTGATAATGATTGTGTCAAAATGCAGACGAACCATCATATTCATTTCTGATCCATTGATTATACAATTCGTCCAAGCACTACAGGCACACTTTGAAATGGTTTTGTCTTGAATCTACAAACCAAATGTTATGAAATATTTCATCAAAAGTATAGTATTAATTAACTTGCTGCCTTAATATTTAATCTAAAAGTAATTAATTTTCAAAAATGAAGAAAAGGAAAATAAACAACATCGCTCTTTTTGATTGCATCTTACACTTCCTGTACTCGGCAGCTATATGGCAAACGTTTTTAATCATTTAAATATTTTCATTTGGCATCAAAAGCAGTAAGATTCAGAAAATTTAATACTTATGTCTCACATTTTTTTTTAGATTTATGGCTTCACACAGTATTGTTCATTAATTTTTCATTTTTACTTGGTGCATGTTGTTGTTGTTTTGGAGCATTTTTACAAAAACAAAATGATTTTGTGGGTACATCGTTAGAAGTAGAAAACTGACGCACGGTTTTGAAGCAGATGACTTTGCAAATAGACCCACTAGACATAATTACTATTCTAATATTAAAATCATTGAGGGAGAACTTTTTTTCGAATTGTACTATTCTTAAGTAAAAATGCTGCTAATTAAGTCTTTTTTAAAAATATTAATTAACATTTTTTAGGGGGATGAAATTGATTGTGTCTCACTTTCCACGTAATACCAGTCCAGGCAGGTTGTCTCCGCTAAACAACAATAACCGAATTCTAGAAAAATACACATTGAATTTCGCGTTTTACTGCCTAGTTTTATTACTTCATTTTTACATACATTAAAACATGTTGGTAAGAATCTATTTTTATTACTTTTTTTTAACATTGATGACTTCGCTTCAATCAGAAACGCTCTTTGGGAGGTTCTTTGTTCATATCGCTCGGCGGCATCATCATCTTTGGTTTTCTTGCAATGCCTGCTGTTTTACATATTTGTGATATGGTTGAGCTCAGTGAACGCATATCTTTTTCCCAAAACTTAACAGCACCAGGTCGTAGATCAGACTTTACTTCCAGCACTGGCTTGATAACCAAGTATTTCTTACTGGTCAAATCGTACTGTGGCCACTGTATATTCTGCTTCAGTGCACTGGGGCTGTTCGGATCACTATGGGAAAAAATTCAGTAATTTGAAACTGAAATTTTCAAGGTGAAAAAGGGAAATTAACTATGGGTTATCTAATTTATCAATTTCTCCATAAAAATGTAGAGAAAAATATATGTAATGACATATCATTGAAGGCCTCCAAAAGCATCCAAATACAATATCACCCTGCGGCAATGCTGAGAGCTGATTGATGTATCTTTTAACATGTAACAATTTTGCTTTTAACATGTAGTTAATTTGCACCTTTACTTGTGATAAGATACAACACTTCTCAGTGGGAGTATCACACTTTAGTTTATAGTAAATGTAACCTAGTGCTTAAAAAGTTGTCAGTACCTAAACGCACCATTTATAAACTACTATATACTATTCTTGACCTTCAAATCTGTCAACCATAGGGCTCCAAAATACTTAATAGATCTTCTACATAACAAACTAGGACAAACACTTCCGATTCGTCAACTGATCATCTACGCTTAGTAGAACCATGGTTTACAACTGTCAGGTTTGGTGGCAAGACTTGTAATAAGTGTATGTGCTCGTGGGTTATGGAGTACCAAGTTTTCAACAAAAGAAAGTAAATCGCCATCTTTGACATCTTCAAGTCAAATTTCACGGCCTATGTCTTTTCAGAAGTATTTTTCGTGTTGAGTAGTTCTTTAAACATTTGGTTATTCTCATTTTTGAACTATTGTAAATATATTGTAAGGAGCTTCGAGATTTAACAGGATGCACTTTAGAAAAAAATAAATTATTAGTAATATTTCTATGAGTATGGCTTGTATATACGGCCGTGCAAAGTTTTCGAGTAGGAATGTATACGATCCCGTTAGCGCTCGCTCAAAGAAAACATTGACGTAAAAAGGAGCGCGCGCTCGGGCAGTATCGAAAGAAATTTGGACACGGAAGGGACTTATTTTGATAAACGTTTAAGTGTAGTAATACTTACCCAGTTTTTGCAAAATTTGACCACATTTTCATCATCTCACGTGAAAGCCAAGAACCAACGGTATATTCGGGCTCATTATCTTTCAAAGCAAATCCAAATACCATGAACTTCTCTGTCTCATGATACGCTTTCACCGGCGATGGCACTTTGAAATACTTTTTCATAGGTAGGCCATAATCAACCTTATAGAAAAATGTCCTAACACCACGTTGGACAAGATCTTGGGCGTGAACAACCCCGGGAGCTATGAAGACACTATCAGTTAAGAAATCAAGGAAAATGCGACGGTTTTTTGTCACTTTTGTGAAATCTGTCATTTTGGTAGTGTACTTGCATGTCACAGCTTCCACGTACAGAGGATTGCCAGGTGCAAATCTACTCACGAAAATGGATTGCTTGACTAGCTCTTTGAATTTCTTTTTGTCATTAACCATATTCTTGAATACAGGAATCCCCTCGGACAAATCTAGAAACAAAGAAAACAATCTCATATAATGTACTCTGTGATTTGTGATGAGCATTGATGATTATAAGCCTAAAGAGAGTAGTCTTGTTTTTCACACTTATGTTTGATAGAATAAGCCGAGCTTTCGGTCCATCATCAGGGCAAAATAAACTAAAATTAAAATCTATTTACAGACGTCAACAATTCAAATACGAAATAATGCACAAGATAGCAGAACTCTGTAGCTCGGGCATATATCTAAATAAATGATTAAATGAATAAATGATAAGTAATAAATAAATAAACAAAAAATAGACAAACAAACAAACAAACAAAGAAACAAAGAAACAAATAAACAAATCACCAAGGTTTATGTAACATTTATATATTAACCTCCGCATATTGAGCAACTTTCAGCAAGAAGGGGTGAAACGTTCTAGGTTAACAGATAATCTATAGTATTTAATTTAGTTTCGGAATGTCAAAAATATCATGGATTTTATGAAGGCGTTACAAGAGATCTATACATTACAACAGAAATTGGAAACTTTTTGCTTTGAAAAGTACGTAATATTAAATTGTCTGGCATTTGATAGAATAAATATAGCACAAGTTGCTGTTTTAAAATTGTACAAGAAATTGCGGCGTAATTGTAATGATAATATGAAATAGGTAATAGTTAATTTATTAGATAGAGTGTAAACACTAAATGTGTGCAACAGTTGTCACTATTTAATGGTAAACAGCACTAATTAAACAAAAGAAAACAATAGAATTAGCATTAAAAAGCACTATTTAGTAGTATTTATGCTGCACACTTTTATTGCGTGTACTTTATTTACAAAGTACAATAGCTGGTTGAAAATATAATTACCTGGTAAGGCATCGGTCATACATGATCCATCATCACCAGCCACTCCAAGTAGAACGCTGGTTGGGTTAATGTATTTTGATTTGACCAAATTTTCCGGTTTATCTTAAAAAAAAACAAATGATTTAATTTTCTAAAAATATATAATATCAAATACAATGATAATCATTTTAATTCACATAACTGGTGGTTGATTAGATGACAAACGTGTTAAAATTTAGTGCGGAAAAAGCATTAGATTTTATATAGCTAATTTGTAATTTTCGCCAAAATTTAGCGATATAAACAGGTGGCTCTCGCTTTTATAAGCTTAATATCTTCCAGAGGCCTACCTGCCTATGTATGTACTTTGTAACTAGATACTGATGTAACATATATATATGGGGAAATAAATCAAAGAAAACAAAAATAACGTAGGATAGTTCAGGTAATTGCTCGGGCTATTATAAGATTCGTTCATCACGTCACGTTCTGAAATTAACAATCAAGATGCAGGAAGCAAGCCAGGCCCGATTATAACTTAAACAATAAATCACTGCATTTTCACCACATATCAAAGAATTGATATAGGGAAATTGCTGTTCGATCGGCCATTTTGTTTAACCCGCATATTTGGTAAATTTTACCTTATTTGAAAGTACGCTTGAACTCTTTTTTGCCGTTTTTCTCAGCATTAAAGGTTTAAAGTTAGGAGAAAACTGTCAGATATTGTAGAGAATCCAAAAACTCAAACTGTTCGTCTCATTTGATCAACTTTGCAAAGCCCATAATTAAAAAAAAAACACAAGGTTCCTGCGCAAACAGCATTCAATTGTATGATATGACGTTTTGTATCCAAAATCTCATCTTCGGAAAGACATTAATGATCAAAATTGTTTCTGCATGAGTAATGGAATTGAACACGTTTTGTAAAAAGAAAACCCAGGTTAATATAACCAGTTAATGTAGTACCGTACACTTGCTACTGCGCATCCAGCTCGCGCATGTTGATCTGAATGAAATTTTCTGCGCAGCTAAAATAAACTGCACGTTAGAGTCAAAATGTGGCCATTAGCTGACCTTTCACTCAAACAATAACTGTGTAATCGTTTAGTGTCCTTGCCCTAGAAGCCGAAACGTCAAAATTAAAACACTTTTTGCGCGTTTTTAGATAACACAGTCACTCCCTTTTTAAAGAAGCTAATTGAATGATTGTTCCAAATTTCTACACAATTTCTAACATTTTTACATCCCACGAACATGCAATTTGGCTGAATACAAGGCAATTTGCCCTCTTGATACAATTTATTTCTTACAATGATTATGTGACTGTTTTTTGGATTATTTTTAAATAGATTCTAATAATTTAAATGATTATTGATGGAGGTAGACTTCTAGTTCTGCAAAAAATGCGAATTACTGAGAAATCGCTAATTTTGACGCCTTATATCTAGAAACCCAATGCGATTAACACCTTTTCTCCAGCATTTCAATACCCTAACAATGAACGTTAAATGACAAAATTTATAGAAAAAAGTTTACAAATAAATTTGGAAGTTCCGGCACTACCTAATCAATTTTTGATTTGATGCTTGCTCACATTTTTATGGAATTTGGATGTCAAATTATAGCCTTTATTGGGGAGTCCTCTCTTTATTTATTTTGTTGGGAAAAAGACTCATATTTTAGAAACATGACTACTACTGGTTCTTGACCCTCCACTGTTACTCAAATAGGACAAGCTGTACATGGATTCATACTATTGAACATTGTCTGGCTAAAGCATTCGACAGTGTTGAAAGTACAAATTAATACAAAAATCAATGCCAAATCTCCCAAATATAGAAAAATTAATTTGATGCACGTATTTTGATAAGTCTTGATCTTGTGATAAAACTAAAGAGGAAAACCAACGTGATCAAGTTTAATTCACCACGTTACCACACCGTCGCGCGGATGTCATTCAAATGTGGAATGTAAATATGATACAAGTATATTTAGTTCAATAGAGATTGAGATTTGTATTTAAAAAATTCGAAACAGCTAGAGAAATATAAATTACAAAATAATGGCACTTAGCTCGATCATTGTTACCTGGTAGAAACGTCCCATCAACAACAGGTTGAATGTAGGTGAAATCTTGAGCTAAAGATTTTGCAGGAAATGACTTCGCACAGTTTTTCACTTGAGTAACTGTGCCTTTGCACTTCAAGTTCTCCTTAAAAAAGTTGCTGAAAAAAGACAATTTCATTAATAAAGGTTTATTGAAATAACATTGCTATGTTTTTTGAACTACTTTTGTTTTGATAAAATCAAAAACTAAAAATTTAATTCCAAAGCAACGTTTTTTAAACCGCTTTCAGGTCGGTCAAAGCTACAATTTATGCCATACAAGAGTTCTATTGAAATATTAAAACACATTGTGAAATAAACTAAACATCATTAACTATTGATAACCTAAAATAAATAAAGAGAAATTATACAAACTAAATGTAAATTATATAAGTAGGGATTGACTTACTCAGCTTTTGTTTTGCCTTGGTACATCTCATACGCGATTGCACTGTTGCTAACCCCAGATTGCATTATTGCATATTTGAATAGTCCTTTAGCCAGTGGAGACAAAGACAGTAGCGACACACTCATGCCTCCAGCAGAGTTACCAAATATTGTTACCTGCTTCGGATCACCCCCAAACCTAACATGTAACAGAAAAAGCTTGATTTAGTTAATTGTTTAAATTATACAAAGACAAATAGTTTAACATATCTTTATTAGTTTGAGAACTCAATACTTCGCGCTGACATTTCCTATATTTTCAATTCTATCGCGCACTTTTCCAACCAATCACGAATTTAGCAGGTAGTAGCGCGAGAAACAATGCAGGGCCAGTGGGGACACAGATTAGGGCAATTTGATTTATAGACAAGCTTATTTCAATTAGACGTCCAATATTTTCCATTATCTAATTAGGAGGATATTACAAACACCACGAGCGTGTAAACATGTTCGGCAACATCATGTGATTGCAGCCATAACGGTTTAGGAACAATAGAACCCGGACTAAAATCATTTACATGAGGAAGTATTTTTATCCTCTAGCTTATAGAAACAATAACCTTTATGAAAATTAAATAAAAAGTTATAACAAAGTGGTTTAAAAAATGTCGCTTTAGATATAAGCAATATTTTATTAATAAACTCCCTTAGGACACTTTGAAATTATTATTCAAAATCTTCATTGAATACATTTATTCAGAAAATGACGTGCAACGAAAGATCGAAGCGTCAATTCACCTCCATTGTTTTTATTACAAATTGTGTGAATTATTATTGACACTATTCTTGACATGGGGTTCCTGTGGTAGCTAGAATATATATCAAACAGCATCTCGATTATTAATGCCGTCTGATCAGCGGTTTTCTGCTCATCTCTCATGCCTGGCGTCATACGACACACACGACACGTATAGTACACGTGATAAACTGTTCAATTCTTGTAAATCTATTACATCATGATAATGAGGATTAATCTACACTAACCACATCTTGCCTACTTTTAATGTCTTACATTAATATCTTTAAAACTATCATTTCTGTCTTTGAGTTTTATTATAAATAGTGATAGGTCTTTAGGATATCTTGACAATGAATGTTCTGAGGTACACGTAATATTGAACGGCAATGACCAGAATAACCTCTCTGACCTCCTGGTTTAGTATAAACTCTTATTATAGGTAGAGCACGGACTACAAAATATATCCAAATATCACAAAGTTTGAACTTTTATTTTATTTAATACCACGACAATCTAACTTTTTAGTAACCACACCATCCACCCGCAGCACTCCTCTTTTGATAAAAATCGCTATTTTAAGAATATTTTATCTACTTCAATAAATTGTGTTAGAATCTCAACGATAAGGTTTCCTGTGTAATGACACATGCACTGAAATGCGGTGAGGAACATGAAACGACACACATTTACTTACTTTTCTATATTTTTGTTCACCCATTTCAAAGCTTCCAATTGATCATATAAACCATAATTGCCATTGAAGCCGTAATCTTTGGATGCCAGGAATCCAAAATTACCAAGACGGTAATTAATGGTTACAACAATGACTTCGCCAATGGTTGCAAGGTAACTTCCATCTGAAATGCGGTTTGAGTTGCTAATATATCCCCCACCGTGTATCCAAACCATTACTGGCAACTTAACTCTTTTGGAGCTGGTTTGTTTATCAGGAACATAAACATTAAGGTTCAAGCAGTCTTCGCTCATATCATCAAATGTTGAATCAAAAACACCACCAAATTCATATTGGAAGCAAACTTTTCCAAATGATGTCATGTCTTTTACATCTTTCCACTTCGAAGGAGCGACGGGCATCTCAAACCGCTCCGCTTGAGCAAAAGGTATGCCAAGATATTTTCGAATCTTTGCTTTAGTTGTCAAAGTTTCCACATAACCACGAATTCTCCCACTTTGGACTTCTATCTCGGGTGTGTACTGGAATGCACTTGTCATAAAGAGATTGAGTAGTACGCATGACAGAAACAGCCACATCATTGCAAACACTAAAGTTATGCCTCTTTACAAACTGAAATAAGATAGAAATGCAATTATCACTACGAAAGAAGAGACAGCTTGCGGATAATGGCAAATCATTCACAATCGGTTTTTTATAAAGGATGTGTTTTTATTAATATGAGAGTCTGGACGGGGTTAAGTGACAACTATAACGGACAATTTCATTTTCTTGCTTATGTGTTGATGTTTTTAGATACATACATTTATAACCGCCGCTCGGTTGGTTCAATTGGTTGACCGCTGTTCTATTGTGATTGGAGGTCACGGGTTCGATCCCTGTGGCCGGACTAACATTCAGGGTCTTAAAATAATTGAAAAGAAACTGCTGTCTTTTTAATATGCGATCTGCATTATGGCGTCATTTTATTACGATTACCATCATTCATTAAAAATTATTTTCATATTCACATTTGTAATCCATTTGGAGAATAACAGATTAGTTGGTGTTAATTGCACTATATAAAAAAGTAAGCAAAGCATTCTGGTAGTTGTAGTATATGACGCCATAATGCAAATCGCTGATTACATCTTCAAGTGGTTAGAACTTCGTGTCTTCTTGGATAAGGCCATTAAAAAGGAGGTTCCGAGGACCTTATGTTAGATAATTATTCAGGGTTCATACACCGCCTTTGTTAAAGAACTAACTACTAACTATTACTAAAACTACTTAAAAAAAAAACACAGAAAACACCGAAAAAAATAACCAATATAAGTTGAGGTTAGCTATTGATTTGAGTTTAACTGACCAATAACCAAAAAATAGCCAACAAATTATCTGAGAACTGACTTAATAACATTCGAGCTCCGTTTGCACAATTAAAACCATATAAAATTAATACAATTTGATAAATATATAACAGTTAAACATGAGAATAAATTTTACCTAAGAAACAGTTAATCCACGGACACAATAGCCTATACTTCACCGCTAGTTCGCACCTCTTTGTAATAGATCTATAACAATACGCCTTTGTAATTACATGTAAACAAATATAAATATAGTAGATAGGGTTCTTTTTCATTAAACACTGTCTGATGAGTGCGTAAGCACGAAACTCGGAGTCACAGTAGAACTACGTGTTTCTCGTCCTTACTTATTTATTTAATTAGCTCTACACCTCAAGTGTATCGAGCACTGTCTTAATGGGATTCGCACATTACTAACTACATTGTTAACAGTTAAAATATATAGAAAAAAGAGGAATTATTTGGCTAGTGAATTGCCTTTTACTCCTACAAGGTCATGTATTAAATTAAAAGCATAACTTACAGTTGGCAAGAAAATCAACTGATCAAGTGTCAAACCAGATTGCTTTGAATGAAAAAAGTTGATCTGGATTCCGGTTAAAGCTTCACCAATAAAGTAATCAATTTACCCAACACGTATTAGTGGATGATCGAATTATTTTGTCCAAATGCCAATGTAATTCAAAATATTTATTTGCGTAAGAATCTCATCAACCGTGTAATTCTAACACATTTTAAAACTGCATATAAGTTATGAGAAGAAAGGTTTCTTCCCAAACTATCCAATCAAAATTATAATGGTAAAAATAATAATATATTTTTAGATAAGTTTTTAAACATTTAAAAAAAAATGTTGTACATGGAAAATTGTCGCATTATAAATAAAATGAGGTTGGAGCGAGTTTTGTAATGACAGAGTTACTGATGAGTTTGGCAATTACAATTACAGTTTTTAAGTCGACCAACTAACCAAATCTGACCTGGATCTCCACTGGAATACATATGTTGAATCTGATTACAGCATTGCATGTAATTAGTTTGCAATAATATAATGACTCGTGTAAATAAAATAATAATATGCTATCATAAGAGTTTGTCAATAGCCTTGTTTGAATTTCAAGAGCGAACAAAATCTAACTTTTCTTTCTTAAAAAATGCAGAGAATTCTTTTGCAGGTCCAGCCGGTTCTTAGCACCTCTCTCAGAAACGCCTTTTCAGTAGATCCTCCACGTATTTTGAAGTGTAAAACTGAAAAGGAATTCTTGTGGCTAGAAATTGCACTGTGGCATTAATAAATGGATACATGGAGCTGATACCAGACTAAAATATGAAAATTAACAAAAAAACATATTCTATAAACATAGGGATGGTTTGGAGACGTAACTTCAACATTGAATGCTGTTTTTATATCGCCAACAAAATTCAACAATTATACTACATAGTCTCAGTTTTTATTAAAAAACAATAGTTGGATAAACAACGAACTTGGCGGCTATAAAAACTAAAAAAAAGATAGTTGGATAAAGTACGAACTTGGAGACTAATTAAACCAGTTCTTTAAAAAACGCTATCAAAAAGGAATATGTGTATATGTGTATAAACAGCTGGCTAAAATCTAAAACCATAAAACATGGCTTTCGGTACCGGATTATGCTAGACTCATTCTTTGCCGCAAAACACAAAAAAATACACGAGCTTTAGGTAAGTGATTGAATTGTTACAGTTTATCGACAGCTTTGTATCTTAATGTTTCATTAGTCAATAAACTGCATTCACCGCAAACATCTGTGTTCAATGATTGTCGGTAATTAAAATCATTAGAAACTATAGAAGCTATAATGAACGAACTTGACTTGCCGAAGGGTAACCACAGAGAAAGGAAATACTATATCGTAGGTTAAATTATTCTTTTTATTTACAAAGTTCTACAGCCATATGTTGCTGACTGCCATGAGCCCTGCACCCTCTACCGACCACTCGGTAATAACAATTGACTTTAAAAAGTTGGATCTTCTTTTAAAAAAATAATAATAATTCCTATAACAGAAGGTGAACAATTTATCAATGAGATTGAAATTTATGTACATAAGATAAAAGAAAAAGAAGTTGAAGAATGTTTAATTGATTTTCATTTGAATTTTCATTTGGGAATACATAAAGTACGAGACTCGAAATTTTTATTCAATTATTCTATACGAAAGGCAAAAGATTGTAAACAACGGTACAGACAAATTGAAGACGAGATTAAATAGAAAGAAAGAAAATGTGGTTGAGAAAAAGATGAGATCAGCATGAAGTACGGCACTTTTGAAAGTGGTTCGAATACAGAGGTGAAAAAAAAAAAAAAACACAAAATAATTCTTGACATTTGATAAGCAAAATAGAAATGAAACACCGCCTGCCGACCGGTTAGCTCAATTGGCAGAGCTTCGGACTGCTGTGCGTGAGGACACGGGCTCGATCCCTGGCCGGAACAACACTCAGGGTCTTAAAATTATTGAGGAGAAGTTGCTGTCTATGTTTTTCTATCGGTATATGGTAAGATCTTCACGTCTTTTCCGATAATGACGTAAAATCGGAGGTCCCGTCTACTATATACTCTAATCCAGTTGTGGACGTTAAAGAACCACTGAGGACGCAGCTACGACCATCCCCAGTGTCTGTACTTACTAACGAGGGCATAACCACTAACGATTATTCTATATACTCATGTTTGTAAACTGCATATAGCAGTCCGTAAAGTCCCCCAAAGAACAATTGTAAACAATAATTGAAAAAACTCTATATTCTATATTCTATATTATTGTAAACAATAATTGAAACAACTCTATATTCTATATTCTACATTCCATTCAAACACATAAGAAAAAGTTAGATTAAGGTGGAAGAGAAAAAACTTACCCTGATGAGATTTTAGGGGAAAAAATATTTTATTATAAATCCTTTTACCAATCACAATCGGCTAAGACAATTGGAGGATTGAAACTCCGTTTCTATCAGCAGAACATCAGAATCATGCGATAGTTATCTTACCCACGGAACTTTAAAAGTTTTAAAACAAATGGGGTCATCCAAGAATACAGGCAAAGAGAATAAGTAATCAAAGAGAAATCAAAATCTTATGGTCAGATCTTTATATCGCCAAAAAAATTAATAAGACAAATTATCATACAGATTGAAAAAAGGGAAAATATGATAAAATGCTAGATTTATGGCGCCGGCTGAGCCTTATCAATGTTGATGTAAAAATATGCAGTAAGGTGCTAAGTACAGATCGTTAAGCAACTTACCAACCTTGATAAATCCAGAACAATCTGCCTTCGTAGCAAGTAGAAGCAATTCAGTGAGGAAGCTTTTCGAAATATTAGATATATAATGAAATATGTAGAAAGTAATATGATATCTTTCATACTTTTTGCAGCTGGCTTTGAAAAGACATTCGATTCAATCGAGCATTATTAGTTATTTATGCAACCCTGGAACGTTTTGGTTTTTCAAAGCAGTTCATTAAAGTGTTTAATATTTTACTAAATGATAACTACAGTTGTGTAATTAATAATGGAAGGCAACAGATCTTTTCAAAGTAAATAGAGGTGTCAAACAGGGGAATCCTATCTCTCTATAAATATTTATTCTCGTTATAGAAATTATGGTACTAATTTCCCGCGCTAAGAATCCGAAGAAGGAATAATCTCTTCTCATATAGCAAATTGCAACATGATCAATGCAATACGTCATTGTGTGTTGTCATGATGTAGTAATGAGGACGTTAAAAATAGTCGGTATTTTAATCCAACTGGATTAAAACGCCTCTAATGTTTTTTGTACACCACAAACCTGGCTTTCTACCGAGCAATTTCAAAGTCGCATGAAGCTCCTTATGAGTTATTTATGCAACGCTGGAACGTTTTGGTTTTTTAAAGCAGTTCATTAAATGGTTAAATATTTTACTAAGTGATAACAACAGTTGTGCAATTAATAACGGGAAGTCAATAGATCTTTTCAAAGTAAATAGATGTGTCAAACAGGGGAATCCTTTCTCTCTCTATATATATATTTATTCTCGTGATAGAAATTATGGCACTAATTAAAAGACGATGTGAAAACATCAAAGGCCGGATTGCAATTCAATGAAATGAAAAAAAAACTGACTCTTCTCGCAGACGATACAACCTTTTTCATCCATAATACAAGATCACTCAAAATAGTACTTGAATCAGTTGAGTTATTTTACAAATTCTCGCCTTTGAGATTAAATAAGGACAAATCAGAGGCGGGTTTGGTTGGGAATATAGTCAGGATTACGGTGTACCATCACATTTCAAAGACATAAACTGGATTAATTTTCAACAAAAATGACAGCAAATTTTGTATGATAACAATTTTAAACGCGTAATCAGTTTTCAGATAAAATATGTGTAAATATGTGCTGGTTAATATGTTTTCACTTTGTTTTAATGGCTAATACGGGTTTTGACCCCCCCAAAAAATCGGTGAATTTGCGTTAATTTGTCCCAATCCTTTGCGTTTAAATAATGAAAGGTTAAGAATTGTTTTGATGTGAAGTCAAAGCAAATTAGGACAAAATGTGATTAATTTATTTAGAGTTATCAAATTATGTCGAGGAACCGGCTGAATGCCTTACGTAGTTCTACAAACCGTCCACCTGCCTTAGAGATCAGTAATGATTTTATTATTGGAAATTTGATAACATTATTGAAATTGAGTACTCAATTTCGAATTCGACATATATTAAATAAATGAATCAACAAGTTACCGTTTGGGGCAAATTTATGATAAAGCTTTGAAAATCTAAAATATGGTTATAAAGCTCAAATTGTGTAGAAAACGTATCTGGAGTAACTTTTGATAAAACAGAGATGTTGTTTGGTTTATTCATAGTGAATATTTTGAAATTCTATCGAAGAGATGTTGTCAAATTTGAATATTGCGATCGAAAAATGATATCTATTATTGATTAATAGAATGCTCTCCAGGTGCTCACGATGCGGGTAGTTTGACTGTAAAATTCTCAAATATTGTACGCTTTCTTTGTTTTTTGTTTTTGTTTTTTAGGTTTACGCACTGACCCGTTTGATTATCAAATAATTGAACACTGACCCGACTAACAATCCCTTTCTGATAGGGTCAAAAAATGTAACAAAGTGAAGTTTATGTTTGATCTAGGTTAATTATTAAATATATTACTCGTGTTCTATAAGTTTTGGTTGACATTTGCTTTTTGTGGCTAAAATCCCTAATCCAAATAAAGTAGAAAATATTATAGATATTAGACATCAAAGTCACACTAAACAGAGACTTCCAGGTAGCTGTGACAATCCCAGACTGACAATTCTAGAGAAACGTAAACAATAAAAGTTCTTTCCGGAACTGTAAAAACTGTAAACCGACTTATCAAATCTTTCGCAGATTGCAGTCGTTTGCTGCTACATTTAAAGTCTAGATTGTAGATTGCGTTTCAAGGAATACTTCCTCTGCACAAAGAAACAATAATTATCATCTGAATCTGTTAAATAATAATAATAATAATAATAATAATAATAATAATAATAATAATAATAATAATAATAATAATAATAATAATAATAATAATAATGACATTAAAGAGCAAATGGATGAAACAGCACAGCAAACAAATGTCACCATTAATGTGCAAGATGTAAAGATCAGATTGAGGAAAGTTGCAAACTGGAAATCAGCTGGTCCAGATGGTGTACAAGGCTACTGGATCAAGTATTTTGTGCCTCTACATAGCCGTATCGCCGAACAACTTAATGACATGTTGCAGTCTGGTTCTACTCCAGAATGGATGAATATGGGTCGTACAACATTGTGCATCAAGGATATTGAACGTGAAAACGCTGTTGATAATTACAGACCAATAACCTGTCTTCCCATCATGTGGAAATTATTTAGCGGAATATTGTCTGATAAAGTATATCAACATCTAGAGGACCAACAACTATTTCCTGAAGAACAGAAGGGCTGTAAGAAAGAAGCGCGAGGAACAAAACATCAATTGTTAATAGATAAGATGGTAATTAAGAACTGTAAAAGAAGAAAGACAAACCTTGCTATGGCATGGATTGACTACAAGAAAGCGTACGACATGGTCCCGCACTCATGGATAATGGAAAGTTTGAAAATGGTGGGAGTAGCTCCGAATATATTGGCGTTACTGTCATCTAGTATGAAACAATGGAATACGGTGTTAACAAGTGGATTAAATAAACTTGGGACGGTTAATATTCAAAGAGGAATATTTCAAGGTGACAGCTTATCACCATTATTGTTTGTTGTTAGTCTTATTCCATTGTCGTTAGTCTTACGTGAAGTTAAAGGACGTTACCAACTTGGGGATAACAAAGGGTCGGTTAACCATCTGATGTTCATGGATGATTTAAAACTGTTTGCAAAGAATGAAAAAGAGCTGGATTCACTTGTGAACACTGTGCATATTTTTAGCAACGATATTGGTATGGAGTTTGGGCTAAAGAAATGTGGAGTTGTTGTCATCAAACGTGGCAAGTGCTCAAAGTCTACTGGTATTAAGATTCCGGAATGTGGTAACATAAAGAACGTTGAAGAAGAAGGTTACAAGTATCTTGGTGTACTTGAGGCAGACGAGATACTGCATAATCAAATGAAGACTAAGCTTTCGTCTGAGTATTTACGCAGACTACGAAAGACACTCCAGTCCAAGTTAAATGGTAGAAATGTCATAGCAACGATCAATACATGGGCTGTACCGGTTATGCGATATGGAGCTGGTGTTGTTAACTGGAACAAAGATGAACTCGTAAAGATGGATAGAAAGACCAGGAAACTTTTAACTACGAATGGAATGTTGAACCCACGTGCAGATGTAGACCGTTTGTATCTACCAAGAGATAGTGGTGGTCGTGGTTTAGTAAGTGTGGAGGATTGTGTACGAACGGAGGAAAAGACACTGGCAAAGTACGTTGCGTCACATACTGATTCCTTGATGACTGCCTGTAGAGGTGAAACAGTGCTGCGTGATAATGATGCAGAGAGTGTAAAAGTTACTATGCAGAAGAGACAACAGGAAAGAACTGACAGATGGACAAATAAAGCGTTACATGGTCAAATACTTAGACAGACGGAAGATATACGAGACAAAGCTTCCTGGGACTGGTTAAGGAAAGGAGATCTGAAGAAAGAAACAGAAGGCTTGATAACAGCAGCTCAAGATCAGTCACTAAGAACGAACGCCATTAAAGCAAAGATTGACAAACAAAATGTATCGCCACTTTGTAGATTGTGCGGTGAAAAAGACGAGACGGTTAATCATGTGATATGTGAATGTTCGAAGCTAGCACAGAACGACTACAAAAAACGTCACGATAACGTAGCACGAGTGATTCATTGGGAGCTATCGCACATGAATGGTATACCAAACGCTGACAAATGGTACGAGCATAGTCCTGAAAGCGTCATGGAGACAGAAGAGGTGAAACTATTATGGGACTTTAATATCCAAACTGATAAAGAAATAAAACATCGTAGACCTGACATCGTGTTGTTAAATTACAAGGAAAAGCAATGCTATGTTATTGATATAGCATGTCTAGCAGATGCTCGTGTTAAAGAAAAAGAATTGGAAAAGATAACTAAATACCAAGATCTAAAAAGAGAAATTTCAAGAGTTTGGAAGGTGGACAAGGTGATAGTGGTCCCTATTGTGATTGGAGCGTTGGGAATTGTGGCTACAAACCTCAAGAAATATCTTGAAAAGCTGGGTTTGAAAGTGAAAGTTGCTCTGTTACAGAAAGCTACGTTGCTTGGGACTGCAAGAATACTAAGGAAAGTTCTTGAACTAAAAGATTGAAATGTTAACACTTCGTAAAAAGAACAAAAAATTGTGCAAATGAAAACATAGGGGATAGGCTAAAAAAAAAAAAAAAAAAAAAACTTTGTAGATTGTAAGTCTGAGGCTTTAGGTCAAAGCTTGACTGGGGGTGTTACCAGAAAATCATGTAAAAATGTATTTTACTGCGTGTCAATAAAAATAATAATAATAATAAGAATAAGAATAAGAATAAGAATAAGAATAAGAATAAGAATAAGAATAAGAATAAGAATAAGAATAAGAATAAGAATAAGAATAAGAATAAGAATAAGAATAAGAATAAGAATAAGAATAAGAATAAGAATAAGAATAAGAATAAGAATAAGAATAAGAATAAGAATAAGAATAAGAATAAGAATAAGAATAAGAATAAGAATAAGAATAAGAATAAGAATAAGAATAAGAATAAGAATAAGAATAAGAATAAGAATAAGAATAAGAATAAGAATAAGAATAAGAATAAGAATAAGAATAAGAATAAGAATAAGAATAAGAATAAGAATAAGAATAAGAATAAGAATAAGAATAAGAATAAGAATAAGAATAAGAATAAGAATAAGAATAAGAATAAGAATAAGAATAAGAATAAGAATAAGAATAAGAATAAGAATAAGAATAAGAATAAGAATAAGAATAAGAATAAGAATAAGAATAAGAATAAGAATAAGAATAAGAATAAGAATAAGAATAAGAATAAGAATAAGAATAAGAATAAGAATAAGAATAAGAATAAGAATAAGAATAAGAATAAGAATAAGAATAAGAATAAGAATAAGAATAAGAATAAGAATAAGAATAAGAATAAGAATAAGAATAAGAATAAGAATAAGAATAAGAATAAGAATAAGAATAAGAATAAGAATAAGAATAAGAATAAGAATAAGAATAAGAATAAGAATAAGAATAAGAATAAGAATAAGAATAAGAATAAGAATAAGAATAAGAATAAGAATAAGAATAAGAATAAGAATAAGAATAAGAATAAGAATAAGAATAAGAATAAGAATAAGAATAAGAATAAGAATAAGAATAAGAATAAGAATAAGAATAAGAATAAGAATAAGAATAAGAATAAGAATAAGAATAAGAATAAGAATAAGAATAAGAATAAGAATAAGAATAAGAATAAGAATAAGAATAAGAATAAGAATAAGAATAAGAATAAGAATAAGAATAAGAATAAGAATAAGAATAAGAATAAGAATAAGAATAAGAATAAGAATAAGAATAAGAATAAGAATAAGAATAAGAATAAGAATAAGAATAAGAATAAGAATAAGAATAAGAATAAGAATAAGAATAAGAATAAGAATAAGAATAAGAATAAGAATAAGAATAAGAATAAGAATAAGAATAAGAATAAGAATAAGAATAAGAATAAGAATAAGAATAAGAATAAGAATAAGAATAAGAATAAGAATAAGAATAAGAATAAGAATAAGAATAAGAATAAGAATAAGAATAAGAATAATAATAATAATAATAAGAAGAAGAAGAAGAAGAAGAAAAAGAAGAACCCAGGTGTGTTAAGGTTTGACTTGCCTTAACTTTAACTAAAAAGCCGTTTATTTTGTTAATTTGATCAATTCTGTCTCAATGTAACCAAGCTTGTTGTTGTAACTCAACTTTGAACTTTAAACAATTCTAAAGGAAAATATCCGTGACCACAGGCTGGCCAATCAGTGGGGTCTATTTTTCAATTAAAATGGGGAAAATTAAAACAATTTGAATGATATTTATTTTGGTATGAATTGAGACCTATAAAAAGATGTACATGAATTAGCTTTTTAACCTGTACTACCTTTGCTAGTATAGGAGATATTTTGAAAAATATGATTTGACAATTTGGTCAAGTGACCTATTTAGCTAATTATCTCGTGAAGAATGCTAGGTCATGTTAAAAGGCTAATTCATATGCATTGTAGTGCTGTGCTGCGATCTCGTGATGTCGGCTCACCAAAGGGTTCCCACCCATTTAGTTTGTAACTTAATGTCTCGGAATTCTATTTATTTATTGAAATTTCTTATTATTTTCCTCACTATTTGTGAGTGTTACAAAAACACGGACAGTAAGTAAAAATTCACCCAAAGAACGCAAAAAATTGTCGGCCTACTGAATTATAACCAAAGAACTACTAGATGTGCATAAAGACGCGAGTACTTTGCGGCGATTTTTAAGATGTTCACAATAAATTTCGCAAACGCACTACTAGATCGCACTAACAATATACACTCATGATGTTCCTAAAAAAGTAAGCTTACTAAAATGCTCTTTACAAGGCCGGTGAAATTTAGTTTCTCTCACTCAAAGTGAGTTATGGACTGGTGGTTGGCTTATTATTATTTACAGGCGTTTTACATTGGATTTCGAAAGAAACATTTTAAAAGTATATCCACTTTGTCAATTTTGCTTCTAACTTTCGAAAATGGGCCGCATCATTCCCAAAAGTGTCTCTCTACTGAGCGGCTTTGCCTTCGCATCGGTATTTTATCAGATATATTTTGAGTCCCGAATGGAAGAAGAAAAAGACAAACAGACAGCAATTATATTTTGCAATTAGTTTAGTTCATATCAGGTTATAAACAATAGAAATCAAAAGAATCATGAAACATGTATGTATCTGTTGTGATAGTTATAGTTCGTCAATAATAAAGAAATCGATTGAATGAAATAATATGCCTAATTTATAGCTTATGTTATAAAGTATTATTGCTCTGCGTACTGTCGCTATGATGCTATTAGGACCACTTAATTTGCATGATCTCCCAACCAAGCTACCCTAAAAAAAGACCGAAGATTATTAAAATGTTTGATCAAAGCCTAATTTCCAAATACGATTCCAAATAGTTTTATAATTCGAAAATAAATATCTACAAGCACTTTTTGTTCGTATTTGATATTTTTATCAAAAATTAATCAGGAAGGCAAAACAGCAATGATTATTTGAAAAATTAATGCATAATTTGTATCAGCTTACATAAAATGGTCATTAACTGATAGAATTAATTAGTCACGTCCTCGTCCTTTTGAAATATTTTTTTTTTCTGCATACATTGGTATAAAATCATTATCTTACATCTGGGTTGAGTTTACATATCCGGCGAATGTTTACCAAGACAAATTTCTTATCCCATGAAAAGCCATTGTATTTCCATGATAAAATGTCTCTCTTATTCTTTTGCCTCCGGACTGAGTTATATGAAATAAAACAAATTGAATATAATAATATATTAAGATCATAAAAAACACACACAGCTGTTGAGAAAGGTATGTTTTTTGTCAATAAGAAATAAATCGATTGAAAGAAATGGCGTGCCTTATTTATAGCTTATTCCGTAAAGTATGATGGTTCATCGTACTGGTGATATTAACATCACTTAATTTGGTCTACCGACCAAGCTGCCCTAAAAAGTACAAAAGCAGCTGGCAATAAGAGAAAAATGAAAACAACAGTTTTATTTCGAAATACGAATCAATGCAATTACATATGGTCTCCATTGATCCAAGGAACTATCTGAAGTTACAGAAATGGAACTGACTGACACTCTTTCCGCTCGGCCACTCACTTTATCCATCATTACCGTGCAAGTAAATTGAAAATTCATGCTAAACCTAAACTATGGTTATTCTTGATAACTTTATGGAAAAATAATTTAACAATAATAATACATCACTGCATTACGAGTATTCATGCTGCTTTCAGTACGTGCTAGGGCGTGACCATTTCTCGTTCACGGATTGGTGCGCCTTGTCCTTTATCTTCGTATTAAATAATAAATCATAAGAAATATTTTCAGTTGTCACTTGATCACTTGCAGTTATTAACTTCTCAAAGAGAGTAAGCATGGAAAGATTGAGAAGGATCTTTAACAGTAGATTAAATCGTTCAAATCAAAGCCAGCAAGAGACTGAGAATTCTGGTCGGCGCAGTTTTTTGAAAACCCACATCGTTGTTCTTCCCCTTACATTGCCAGTCCAATCTATTCAGAATTCACTCCTGGCCTTGGTAGAAGAATTCCAGAGTTACTAGAAGCAGGCGAGGGGCTCTTTGAGATCCATTACAATAATAACTACGAACGACGACTGGACTGGGCTTATTCACCAGAATCTTTACCGCACTACAAAACAATTAAAGGAAAATCCAAAAATAGGGAAGAATTTGAAAAAGCACATAAATAGAAGAAAGAACTAAAGAGATTACGTTCAATTGAGGAAGAGCAAGCAAGGGCCATGAACAATAAACGATCGACATAACAAAAATACTCATTGAGAAAGTCTTTCTTCGAGTCAACCAGAACAGAGCAAGGGACATGGCCAGTCGATGAGTGAGGTAACAAAAGTGAGTGAAACGATCAAGTAAAAAGGAACAAATATCTGTTGTAATATTTACAGTGTATCAATAATAAAGAAATGAATCGATCATTAAACAAAATCATGTGCTTATTTGCTAGCTTATCCTCTAAAGTATTATTGTTCTGCGTCCTATCAAGACCAATTGGTTTCAACAATGCTAGCCTAAAAAGAACGATGAAAACACTTTTTGGGGGGTATTTGATTTTGATTTTGATCAGGACAGCAAAACAGCAATGATTATTTGAAAAAATTAGCGAATAATTAGTATCAGCTTACATAAAATGTTCAATAAATGAAAGAAGTAATTAGTATTCAAACAAAGCGGAAAGGAGAGGACCGTCGAGTGCCAGTTCTTTTGACATTTACTTTCTTTTTTTTTACATGCATTGGTATAAAAATCCTTACATCTACTAGCTTGAGTTAAGCCATACGGGGAATGTTAACCAAGACAAACATCATACCCCCATGATATTTCCATGAAAAAATTTACTCTCATTCCCTTGTCTCGGGGCTGAGTTATATGAAATCAAGTAAATTCGAATATTTTAACATCTTACACATCTCATCCACATAGTCCACATAGTGGTTATTCTTGAGATGGACGTTCTCACTCTGTACCCCTACATACTCTATTTTACAAACGTCTTTTCATACATCTTAATTTTGATAAGGGAGAAAAACCTTTAAAAACCCTGATGACATGAGAGAGAAAAAACTATCAACGGAACTCAGATTGCATATCATCTCGGTCGCACCATGGCTCGAACCGGAGTCACAGCGATGTAAGACCGTACTGAACTACTACCGTTCGGCCACTCATTTTACCCATTATTTTTCGTGCGATTGCAATGAAAATTTATGTTACAGCCAAACTATGGTAATTCTTAAGGTTGTTTTTCAAAAAAAAACAACCCCCATAATATTATATTATTGCACTACGAACATTCATGGTTGTTGCGTTCCATTCCTGCTAAGCGTTACGGATTAATTGGTACGACTTCTCCTTTATCTTCGTGTTAAAGTATAATTCATTGGAAAATTTTTTCAGTCGTTCTGTGATCCCTCCAAGGTATTCACTTTTAACACAGAGCAAGCATGAAAAGATTGAGAAAGATCTTTAGCAGAAGATTAAATCGTTCAAATCAAATCCACAAGAGACCGAGAGTTCTGGCTAGCACAATTTGGAAAACCCACATCGCTGTTCTTTCTACATTGCAAGTGAGAACATGATTTTTCATAAATCATTAATCAGGACAGCAAAAAAGCTGTTTTCATTTGGAAAAATTAGCGCATAATTAGTATCAAATTCTATCTGTTTCACCCTATCGTCGCCAATACAAGGGCAAGCGCAAATAATAGGAAAAATTTTAACAGCCTTTCTCAACGGAATCGCAAACACAAGAATGGGAAAAATTTGATCCTTATCCATGTGCTTGAGTTGACAAAAGTTGTTAATATTATTTTCCCTTCCGCGCGTAACTGCGCTTGTGCATGGGACTCTAGTTGAAGCAAGGGGACTCAACAGATTTATTAATTGAAAACAGAGCAGAAATGAAAACCGTCACGTTTCACTACTTTGCAATACTACTCTCCTCAGCCACTGGACTGAGTCATTTGAAATAAAAAAGAATTGCATATGAAATCAAACAAATTAGAATGTATTCATATCTTACACATTTTTATCTTCATAGTGGCCTTTCTTGACAAGAACTCTCACACTCACTGCCCGGTTCAGTTTATTTTTACTAGCGTTTTTTCATACATGTAGAATACAGCAGAGAGCTCGCAGAACAACCCTCGTGGCATGAGAGAGAAAACTAACTCATCAAACAGACTTAGTTCACATGTCATCTTGGTATATATATATATGGATCGATGCAGAGAGACAGCGATCCAAGACTGACATTCTCACCGCTCGGCCACTCATTTAATCTATTTTTTTCTCGTGCAAGTAAAATGAAAATTCTTCACAAAGCCAAACTATGGTTATTTTTTAGTTTGGTTATGGAAAAATACCTTTACAATAATACTTTATTGCATAACGAGCATTCATTCTGCGTTCAGTACGTGCAAGGGCGTGACCAGTCCTCGTTCACGGATTGGTGCGCCTTGTCTTTATCTTCGTATTAAACAAGAATTCACCGATCGGCCACTAATTTTATCCATGCTTTCTCGTTTAAGGAAAATGAATATTCTTCATAAAGCCAAACTATGGATATTCTGTAGAAAAAATACCTTAATAATAATACATTATTGCATTACGAGCATTCATGCTGCTTTCAGTACGTGCTGGGGCGTGGAAATTCCTCGTTCATGGATTGGTGCAGCTTCGTATAGTATGAAAGAAGAATTCATAGCAAATATTTTTCAATCGTCATTTGATCGCTTGCAGGTATTAACTTCTCGAAGAGAATAAGCATGGAAAGATTAAGAAGGATCTTTAACAGTAGGGTAAATCGTTCAAATCAAAGCCAGCAAGAAACTGAGAATTATGGTCGGCGCAGTTTTGAGAACCCACATCGCTGTTCATCTCCTTACATTGCCAGTCCAATCTTTTCAGAATTCACTCCTGGCCTTGGTAGAAGAATTCCAGAGTTACTAGAAGCAGGCGAGGGGCTCTTTGAGATCCATTATAAGAATAACTACGAAAGACGACTGGACTGGGCTTATTCACCAGAATCTTTACCGCACTACAAAAAAATTAAAGGAAAATACAAAAATAGGGAAGAATTTGAAAAAGCACATAAATAGAAGAAAGAACTAAAGAGATTACGTTCAATTGAGGAAGAGCAAGCAAGGGCCATGAACAATAAACGATCGACATAACAAAAATACTCATTGAGAAAGTCTTTCTTCGAGTCAACCAGAACAGAGCAAGGGACATGGCCAGTCGATGAGTGAGGTAATAGAAAAGACTGAGTGAAACGATCATGAAAAAGGAACACATATCTGTTGTAATATTTACAGTGTATCAATAATAAAGAAATAAATCGATTGAAAAAAAATCATGTGCTTATTTGCTAGCTTATCCTCTAAAGTATTATTGTTCTGCGTCCTATCAAGACCACTTGGTTTCAACAATGCTAGCCTAAAAAGAACGATGAAAACACGTTTTGGGGAGTATTTGATTTTTTTATCAGGACAGAAAAACAGCAATGATTATTTGAAAAAATTAGCGAATAATTAGTTTCAGCTTACATAAAATGTTCATTAAATGAAAGAAGTAATTAGTATTCAAACAAAGCGGAAAGGAGAGGACCGTCGAGTGCCAGTTCTTTTGACATTTTTTTTTTTATTTTTTACATGCATTGGTATAAAAATCCTTACATCTAGGTTGAGTTAAGCCATACGGGGAATGTTAACCAAGACAAACATCATACCCCCATGATATTTCCATGATAAAATTTACTCTCATTCTCTTGTCTCGGGACTGAGTTATATGAAATCAAATAAATTTGAATATTTTAATATCTTACACATCTCATCCACATAGTATACTATTCGCCAGTCCCTTTCATGCTCGTATGATAAGAGATGGCGAGTCTGCTAAAGTGATACTTTGCCACCGGGGTGAGGGCGGGAGGGAGAGCAAGCATGGCAGGTTATGATGGTGAGCGTGAAATGGGGAAACATGGAAACAAATACTCTTTGAAAAAAATAGGCAGGCAAGATTTTTTTTAATGGCATGCCTAAGCTCTATTTTGACAACAAAACGTTTAGAAAAGTCTTTTCTTGGATAACAAGTACAGAGAAAGGGACATGGCCAGTCGATGAATGCTGTAAGAGAGAACAGTGATCGAAAGGTTCATGGAAAAAAATGTATATATCTGTTGTTAAAAGTGATGGTTTGTCAATAATAAATAAATCGATTGAAAGAAATAATGTGCCTACTTTTTAGCGGAGCACCATAATTAAGAAAATATGGTAAACCATGGAGCTCATTTCAGATCGACCACAGGAAGCCCGGAATTCCAAATTCCGTACAACGGCGTCCGTCCGTGTACTGCCGCGCAAAGTCGCTGACCCGTTTCAGTGGGCGCAAAACAATTTTTTTTGCAGTTTACTGAAATTTTTCTACAAAATGTATTTCTGCATTGGACAAAGAGCATGAAAATTGTAATGCTAAGCTGGCGGCTTAAAGAGGTTTGACTGCGAAAGGGATACAAAGGCCGCGGCGTGAAAAAGAAAAATATCTACGATTCAATGATGAAAAGCTTCAAAATATTCAGTTCACTGACAAAATGGATAAAATTCGCTCGTGGCGCTGTTTTTAACTATTCAAATGTGAAACCATGCAGAGCTGTTAAAATTTTATTTGATACTTCATTCAATAGTTATTCAAAGCTGAAGATTTTACAAGTTGTATTTTCTGGAAGGGTTTATTTGACGGCAAGTTTGTCAGATGGTAGTAAAAAAGGCCGTATTCTTCGTGTATTCTTCGTGGCGTTTTTCAATCATTACTGATGGACTAATCTACTTTTAAAAGTAAAATCAACGGCGACAAAACGTTCATGAAAACAAAACAAATATGCGCTGCATTTGCAGCAATTCAAAACAGATAAAAAGAAAGACCTCGCGAAGACGACTCACGAAGATAACTTCACTCTGTTCATTCATCATTTTTTACAAGCAATTCATAACACGGAGAGCTTTAGGATCAATACAGATTTATCAACTATTCACAACAAAAACATTTTCATACCAGATGTTTGTCAACAAAGTAGGACTGCCAGTTCAGGGAAGGAATGAAAATGCAAATTTTAGCACGTGTGATCGACCAACACAAGCTTGCCATCGCCGTTCAGTTGAACTGTGTGAACCTTTTAGAGGCGTTGAAAATGTTTTTTTGCCACTTTTAAAATTCTAAAAACATGAACAAGCTTATTGCAATCAGAACTGAGGACGAAAAGTTCAGTGGAAAAGTGACAGTACAGGACAAGAAACGTGGCGCCGGTATGTTTACATTTTTTGACGATCTTTAATGAATTTCTTTTTTATACCATTCACATGAAAGCAGTTTGCAATAATTATATTTACTTGTTCTTGTAAGATATTTTTCAATCGTTGAGATCTTAATGTGTGTATTTTTAATTTAATTCTTGTAATTTTTTGATCTGTTATTGAATTGCAAAAACGCTTGTATGAATTTGTCATTGTACTCATCTGCAAGTTAAAATTTCAAAAGTTCACACTAGCTATTTTTTAACATTTGATAATTAAAAATGCACAACCGTTTTAGATAGCTAAATAACCAATAAGTAATTCAAGTGAAATTATTTTTCGATTTTTAAAGCGAGAGTAAAGCGAGAAGCGCGCGAGGATTTGTTTACAACTCAAAGAAGCCATATTAGTGCTTTTCTAACTTCTGATTGGACAATCAATTTTGATTGACAAGTGCTATTTTTACCATGCATAACAACATAACCTTACGGAAAAGGAAGCCAAAAATACGGTCAGATATTTTTCGCATGTTTGTGCATATTTCTTGGGTATAATAAAATGATGTCGCATGCATAAATATTTCAATTGATTATATGATTATTTGATCATGAGAAACCAACATAGCAAAAAATAAAATAAAAAAAAGGGAGAGAGAAAATTATCCCTCACTTTTTTTGCTGTTATTTTCTTTTTATGATTATTTGAATTGATACATTAATTAATTAATTTATTTGTTTGTTTACTTTTTTATCTATAGTCATTTTTGATTGATTGATTATCAACAATTTGATAATTGGTAGTGAATGAACAAATGAATGAATGAATAATTGAATGAATAATTCATTTCATTAAATTGGAGCTCCGCTATTAGGTTTACCTAATTTTTATATTAGCTCATTCTGTAAAGTATAATTATATTATCGTTCAGGGTATTCTGCTATTAATATCACTTGGTCTTCCTACCATGCTAGCCTAAAAAAAAACACGAAAGTAACGCCATGACCCGTCGACGAATGAAGTAACGGAAAAATAATGAAAGAAACTATTCTAAAAAATACACGTATCATGACAGCAAAAACAGCGATGTTTTTTTTAACAATAATTAGTGGATAATTAGAGTCATAATATAGAGTAATGTTTTTTGTTGTTTTTGCGCTTACTAATTACACCTTGATTACATTTTCCACGATAATTATTGGTGTTTTTTTCGGTTTGGACCTGTCATTATGCCAATTTTTAATTTCATTGCATGAAATGTAAAATAATAAAAAAATATGACAGATTTTTCTGGTCATTATTTTGAAACATTATTGTAGTCAACTTTCATTTTAAATTTTCGCTCCGTTTTGCAGTTAGTCGTTGTTTCTCTGTCAAGTAGGATGTCAATTGGTCGTGAGCAACTTTCTTGCAGAAATAGGTCTATTGTTTTGCGCCTCATACATATCAAGGAATTGTATGCTGTTCTCTGTGTTTTTTTTCTGTTTTTTTTTTGTTTTTGTTTTTTTTTTCTGTTTTTTTTTTTGTTTTTTTTTATGGGCTTTTTCACGAGATCGAGGCTGCAAAGTTGATCAAACGTGATGGACATTTTGCGTTTTTTTAATTTCCTACAATGCCTGGCAGTTTTCTCCTAACTAAAAGCCTCAAACGCTCAGAAAACGTAAGATTTACCAAAGATAAAAGATTGTCGATCGGACAGCAATTCTTTGATATGATCTTCATCGTTCATAATTGATGTCACTTCTGATAACTACAAACTTCCCATAGCTTTCAATGACTAAAACATCTTCTTTTTCTTAAAAACAACCGACTCTCTTCCCTCGCTTCCCTCAATTTTGGACGAACAAGGCTGCTTCATTCTGATCAATCATGTTCCATCCTTACCACAATAATAAAAAATTAAAAGATTTCACGGGGCTTATGATGTGTCCAAAGTCCAGTATAGGGGATAGGTTCTCTTAGCTCATTTTCTCTTAATAGTACAATATATTTATTGGCATGTTTTAAGGTACGGCTTACATGATATAAATATTATCGATGTGCATATTTTAAACGGTTAAAAACTTTTCTCTTTATCAAAACTGCCGTTCGCATCCATAGTCATATTTGATAATCATCCCTTAGTGTTTAGTGATAATGACTGTGGATTCTAGTTCGGGTATTTACTATTATCTACGGTCAAACAATTTGAAAAAATTCATTGAAAACTTCCATGGACTGAGAGCTGATAGTGATCCACGTTATCAAACTGACACCTCCAGGTAGGCCCCAAAAAAACTGTGAAACTTCTACACACAGGAATTTCAGCGAACGGCAGTGATTGCTTGATATGTATTGATATGCTGACACAGCAATACTTTAGCCATTGTCATTCATAAAGAAAGAATCAAACAAGTCCATATAGAGCTTCTAAAAGGTTATTTTTGTCCTGGTTGGCATATGGAGATGCTGGTCGGAATTATAAAAGATACCGGACGTTTTTTTTTTTTTTTCAAAAAGGCGTGGCTTCATAAATTTTTCATCTCTAAAAGATACTAAAAACATGCGTTTTAGTGCTACTCAACCCCTATGAGATACCAAAAAAGTGACGATTTGGTAAATCTCCTATTTTAAACCCTAAAAGACCAAATCGCCGATTTTTACCCCTAAAAGATACGACGAGCACCCTCGATCATTTACCCCGGGATTCTTCCCCCCCCCCCCCGGGGATTACAATAACAAGTCGTTCGTTAGTAAACATGAAATATCGCCATGTCCACCCCAAACATTTTGTGTATTTTGTCAGTACTATTCATTGACATGGTGTTACGTCTACCTTACAAATAAGCACTATGATGTGCTTGAGTTTGCTTTTGTTAATCCATATAAATTTTGCTTTTTAGCATTTTCAAACTTTACTTCAGTATATTATGTGCAGGAGTTTTGTCTAAGTTTTCATTAATAGCATTCATTGGCATGTTTTGGCGTATTAATATGTTCAGGTAAACCATTAAGTGTTTTTTTTTCATACCATCCATTAACTCATGTTGACTTGCTGACATGTCCAGGTTACATGTAAGTGGTTTGTGCATGGGCTTTGTCTTCTTTTTTATCAATGCCGTTCATGGCCATGTTGTCATGTCCAGCTTCAACCTGGTCCGTACTTGCTGGATGTTTCTTTCTCATATGATTATCCATCTGTAAGGCGGCCAGTGGATATGCTAGTATCATGGCAAAAGCATCTTCAGCAAGATTTCCTACAATACCGAACTTTTGCCGTATATGAGCACGCACACCAGTACCATATGCAAAAAAGCCAAACAGCACAGCCCAACCAATGTATGCAATGCCAACCTCAAGTACTTGGAGAATTTCTAACAGCACCCATGTATAGAAAGGAACTGCAAGACAGACCATTGCTGTGTACCGATTAGATCCGTCTACTTTACCCGCTGCATTGCCTATCGGCCACCAAGGAGCAAAGATGGCAATCATCAGCCTGACTAGGATATCGGGAGTTGGTATATGGTAGAAGAAATCGAGAATGCCCGTGGAGAACTGTGGGCCATTTGGATCCATGTCCCCCATTTCGATCTTTAAGGCCCGCCAAGTGGCTACACAGACATAGTTTAGCACTACCGTGTAAAACAACCCAGATGAGACGTTGACCGCTTGGAGAGCTGAAAGAGCACTAGTACCACCCACCCATAGCAGAGCTGTTGCTGTAGCACCTTCAGTCAACGCCCAAAAGACCCTCTGTACCACAGGGGGGTCTGGACTACCATTAGCTGCCAAGCTGTCAATCACCAGAGAACCGCTGTCTGAACTGGTGACAAAGTATAGTACTAAACCAACCAATGTCATGCCTGACAGAAATGGAGCTATTCCACCATGACTTTCCATCACATCAAACCACATACTGGTATGTTCACGACATGAAAGGCGGTACACACCGTTGTAAGAGTGGGTGGAATTAGTGCCACCGAGTAGGGAGGTGCATGTAATGTTAAAGTTGGTTGCTGCTCTTTCCATACCGATTCCAACGGCACCAAATGCACTAAACCATATCAGGCAGTATATGGAGGGAATAGTCAAGGTATAGAGAATGAACTGCTTAATCGTACGACCGCGCGATATCCTGGCTATAAAGATTCCAACAAACGGTGACCAAGCTATCCACCAACCCCAGTAGAATATCGTGTAGCTGTGCATCCATTTAGGGGCTTGTTTGCCATCGGGTGCATCGTCAAGTTGTGCAAAGGCATCAGTGTGGAAACCAAGCTGTATAAACCACTGCAAATAATACCCAGTAGACTGGACAATCACATTCAAGTAATGCCACGTGTTTCCATAGAAAATAACGACAAACCACATGAACATACCAATGGAAAAGCATATCTCACTAAGTCGTCGAATGCCAAACCTGATACCGCTAATAACAGACATCGTTGCCACTGCAGTAATGCACCATATTATGATCACTTGGTTTCTCTGGTTTATGGCGATGTCTCTATTGATACGGTTCACTCCACTGTTAAGCTGTACAGCTCCAATACCAAGGCTTGCGCATACACCAAACATAGTGCACACAACAGATAGAATATCGATAAAGTCACCCAGAAAACCATAAATTTTCTCACCAATAATGGGATAGAAGCACGTGCGCATCGTCATTGGCATTCCTTTGTTGTGAGACAGGAATCCCAGGACAACACCGATCATGGTATAAACGACCCATCCGTGTATTCCCCAGTGGAAGAGTGTTACGTTGATGGCATCTTGAGCACGCTGGTTGTCGGAGTATCTGAAACACATAAGCAGATGCTATATGGAACGACTGATTCTATAGGTCTGGTGGAGTCATTAGCCAGGTATGCGTATAGATAGGATGTGGATCATTTTTTTCAAGAATAGCTGTATATCACATCAACGTACTGAGTGCAATGTAGTGTGTTGACTCAACCAATCTCACCCCTCACTTGTTGCCCAGGTTTCCTCGGTCAGACTCCTAAGGAAGCCCAAATTCACCCTTCCCATCCTAAACTCCCCAACCAAACGAAACCATCCCCATCCTATCACTGTTTCTTTCTTTCCAAATAGATTTATGCTCTTTATATAGTAATTAAAAATTGAATCAATAAACATAATAAATTCCAATCGGATTATTTGCGATATATTGGTACCGCGGAGCTTCAAAGTCAAATAACGCAGTAAAGCCTATCTCCTCGATAACTAAGCGGTAATATTGTATTGGGCACTCAAGCATATCAAACGCAAAACTAGCTTCAATATCGTTTCTTTCAAACTCGAAAGAGCGCACGTCGATGATGGCTTGATGATGTCGTCATTTCAATGAGATCTCGCCGATGCAAGTTTTTGCAAATTTCTTGGATAATTTTGTAGGGTTTCAAATGGTTTTCAAATAGAATGTTTAGAAAAGGTAAAATTCTTCTCTAGATACAAATAATTTCCAAAAACATTTAGTTCAAGTTGTAATTTGCACTAATATTCCAAATTTTTGCACTGATATTACAGCTTTCTGCACTTGTGTTACAGCTCTCTGCACTTGTGGTACGCTGTTCTCGACCAATAAGGTTCGAGGAGTTTTTGCTAGTAGATTATTAATATGATAATATTTGTAGTTCGGTCATGATTAAACTTGATTTCACTTTATTACAATTGCGATTTTACCCTTTGAGTTTCATTGGTTTTAAAACGACATCGATTAGATGTCTAAAATAATTGAATGAAACAACTATAAAAATTTTTAGAGTGGTTTGCATGAACCCGAGAATATATTACACTTTAGTTCACTTTACGGATTACATTTTCGTTTGATTTTCCTTTGTGTTTTAAGTTTATTAAAGTTTATTAAACCATGGATATTACATTGTGTTTCACGGGACGGTTTTTGCAAACAACTCTAATAGTGTATTTTGTGTGTATAAATATATATATGACAAAATGAATCCTTACCTTCCCTGATAGCGATTTCCATACTTTGTTTCATAACTGGGTTGGTAATGCGACACGGGCTCCGCTACTCCAAAATAAAACAACCCAACGCCAACACCAGCGGCGAACAACATTGTAAAATACGTAACGTCCGAGAACTCTGGTTTTTCGTTAGGTTTGCCTAGCTTTATATTCCCATATTTTGAAAAGTACAGGTAGATGATAAAGACAGCCCAAACATCTTGTGTACCTATGTACAACCATGTCCAGGTTTTAGTGATCCAGTTATTCCATTTTGGAAATTCATCAGCTGCTTCTTTAGTTTCAACCAAACAGTAGATCACAAAGGCCCATATAATGAAAGCAGAGACGAACGTAACCACTGGGTTGAAATCAAATCTTAAGCCACGGAATATTTTGAACTTAATATAGTGGCATTTCTTGCGAGCGTTTTCGCCCTGGTTTTCGGCTAGATCCATGACAGAGTGAGCTAGAATAGCGAAATACGCAAAGGAAATTATAATATATATAGACATTATTATGATGTCAAACCATCGAGTTCTTACGCTTGGTAAAGCATAAAATGAGACGCGGTTTAATTTCGGATGAAGGAACTTGTATAAGCTGGCGCAGGAAAAATACTGGCTTTTTTTAGTAACATGCCATAAATACAACAGATACATCCAGCCACTAGAGGCTTCTTTTGTTTCCTGTTTTTCATAATCGCACTTTTTAAAGTGACTTTTGTGAATTCGTATAGGTTTAGTTCAAAAACATTAAAATGTTTTTGAACTAAACCTATACGAATTCACAAAAGTCTTCAGACAAATCACATAATACTAATATGCCCACCACATTAGTGTTAGAATACGCATTTCTAAATATTTTATTAATTTCATAATTCAATAGTTAAGTATGTTTTGCAGTCATATTTGCAGCAAGAAACTATGAAAAAGTACACAACTATAATTGGATGTCGATTAAACTGTAGAAGCGTAACGTCACAATAGTTCACAAATATGAAATATAATTATAAGTCCTTACTAGCTTTAGCATTTGTCGCTCAAGATAGCTTAAACCAAGTCCATAACTGGTATGCGTTTCACTATCAACAATAATTCGAGATTTGACTTATGACAATTATAAATGTTTCATTTTTAGTAAATCTAGTAAACATCATTTTATTATCCAACTTGTAAAAAATAACGCGTGAGTAAGACTGCATCGAGTAAAAATATACAGCGATATTTTTCGCTGTGTAAACCAGTTTAACAGGTTTTCATCTACAGCATCTACAGCTAAAATGTCTGCAAGGCAAACTGAATTAGTTTGGAACGTTTTCTACAGAAACGCTTTCGATTCTTCTGTTAATAAGATAACGAAAATGTCGAAATTAAAAAAAGTGAAAGTCAAAGTGAACATGTAACTACAGAGAACAGAAAATGCTTTGTAAGCTCACAAGTTTATTGCCGAAATAAGGTGACTGACTAGCTCGTATAAGGAAAAGAAAAAAAAATGAAATTTTACCTTAATACAACAAAATGTAATCCTTCAGTGGAAGAGCTGCAAAAATGTCCTTTATAGTAGAAATGTACAGCTAATTGAAGCAAGCAACTACGATCCACGAATGGAAACGAAAGCACTACAATCGCTGCAAGTTCTTGACACAACATTTCCTTTGTTACTGCATATTCATTTGACTTCATCAAAGTTTCCGAACGATAGCCATTTTTTCATTTGTCTTGTTGACGTTCTCCCTCTTTTTTCTCAAAATACAGCCAAAATTTGTGCAAAAACAGTCGAAAAAAATTACATTGATAATCGGCTAAAACGGCGTGTTTGTGTGAGCTGCTAAAACCGGTTTGACCTGTATGAAAAATAAGCCAATCAGAATGCAATACGTACGTCACGCAATGTCCAACTAATTTTTTTAAGGAAATGAAAATTACTATTTTTTCGATTTTTTCTACCCTTTTTTCATTTTTACGAGATAGTTGGATAATAAATAACTTATTAGACAGTTGGATGTGGAATATGGCTGGATATTTTACTCGTCAACTTGCATTTTGACTCGCCTGAAGGCTCGTCAAAATACAGCGTGACTCGTAAAAATATCCAGCCATATTCCACATCCAACTCTCTAATAAGATATATATATTTTAAGATTTTAGGATAACATCATGAGTTAGTGTGTGTGAGTTGATTGCAGGTTAGAATGCGTTAGTTAAATCAACAGTCGAATATAACAAGATAACCTTAGAGCCAGGTGGAACAATGTCGACCGTAGAACAGTACTAAAATAAAAGATGTTGAACGATGCCCCATCTCCACGAGTCATCGATCCAAAAATTACATAGGCTAGTCTAACATTAGTGTGAAGCAATTCTTAAGGTCTCGCCTTTTCTTTCGTATTTCAGCTACAATAATGAAATTAATAATATACTTTCAAAAAATCCTCGATTCTGATTGGTCGAAAGCAGTGCAGTTCAGGCGTAACACCAGTGCAGAAAGCTGTAACTCTAGTGCAGAAATTTGTAATACCAGTGCAAATTACAACTTGATTCAAAAGACAAAATACGCCCTAAAACTAAATGATTTTGGAATTTTTTACTATCTAGAGAATAATTATAATTTTCTAAACATTTCTATTTGCAAATAGTTTGAAATTTTACAAAAATACTCAAGAAATTGGCAAAAAAACTGAGCGAGATCTCGTTGAAAAGTTTTCAATTTTCGCCTTGAGCGCGCGCTAGATGACAACATCATCACGCCATCATCGGCGCAAGCTCGTTCAAATTTGAATCAAAATCTCAACCAAATGCTTTTAGGACGGTGCCCACTCTTGTCAGCGCGCATCGTGTTCTGCGCATTTTGCTGACGAAGTAGCGCGCGCTAGCAAGCTCGAGCACCAAAAATTTGAAAAAGGAAAATTTTTCAAAAGCGACCATTTTCCGCTGGAAATCATTCCAAAACAAACAGTTTTGACAGTTTATCAGCAAACAAAAGCTTTTTCCTGCAAGTTAAATACTTGATCTTTTTGTGACTGGATTTAAAAGTTCATTTTCATCATATCAAACTTATTCCCCATATTGTGGAATATTTGCTCAAACTATCAATATCAATTCTGTCGAAGCTTATTTGGACATTAGTTATAACACAAAAAGTTATTATAAGTAAGTTATAGATGTTACTTGTTATATACTGCATGTAAACATTGGAATTTTGCGATTTGACTGCGAGGAATCGCCATTGCCGGCTACAAAGTCCTCTGCCATTGCCTACACCGACACAAGAAAGACGGTTATAAATAAGGCAAAGAAGTCCATCTTCACTTGCTATTTGCCCCATCGAATTTTGTCGAAAAATAGACAATTTATATGTCAAAATACAGGAAATTTTATGTAGAATTCGATTTTTGCGGTAAAAATGGCCTGAGCATGCGTATTAGGGCGTAAAGTGACGTTTTCGTAACGCAACTGGGTCACAGAGGTCAATTTCTCTTGTAAAATCACTAAAAGTTCTCTGTTTGCAAATCTAAATTGCCCCACGAAAAGTTTGCCGTAATGGCTTGAAAACTATACAATATGACAGCTATAATAGTGTAATATTTGATCACCGTGGTAAAAATGTTGTTGTTTCAAAGGGTTTTGAGTAAAACGGCAATATGCTGAAAATTTTATGGAATTTATACGGTGTTTATATGGAGTCTGAATCGGAGCGTGACACTGGTGACTTCAAAGGGGCTTTTGCGACAATAAGTTTGATATGAGTAAATGTGCATAAAAATCACATCGTTTGAGCTTCAATTTTAACGAACAACACCGGTCGCCATCTTGAAAATGCTTTGCGTGTTCTTCCACTGTCCAGGGGAGGGCTGGGGATTTTTTGTAATTATCGAAGAAAAGAAGCGTGGAATCGAATTCACAGCCTTATAGCTCACTAGATCGCCTGGGTACCCCATTTTTTTAAAACTGCTACCTATAATTAAGAGTTCAAAATCAGTTTTTTATTTTGGTTTCGTTGAAAAATCATTGAAAGAAGACACTCAATTTTGAAGGCATATTTACGGGTTTGGCACTTCTGGTCATGCTTTTGAAGACAAAACCATCAATTGTATTGTTGATTTTTTTAAACTGATGCTTTAGTTTTCTCAAGATATGAGATAAATCTCTTCCTTGAACACAATTGTAGAAAAAAATGAAATTTCTTGCTCTGGGAATTTATTTGCTCGCGCTTTTCGAATTTCTTAAATTACACGTTTCTGGCGATTTTTTACTGATTTTCCATTCAAATTATCTATCTTAACTCCCTGGTGACCCCCAACTTTCTAAGCAGATTTTGAATGTGCTCTGGTTGTAGAAAAGGGTTAACCGCATTTTTGAAAAAAATCATTGATTTTCAATTAGTGGGCACCGTCCTTAAAATCGACAAAATGGTTGAATTTTTTGAGATTATATTATTAAAAGGTAATAAGATGGTTTCTCGTTCAATTTGGATTAATTTGCACTCGTTTGTTTTTCAAAGAGTCCATATCAAACTCATTGTCACAAAAGCCCCTTTGAAGTCACCAGTGTCACGCTCCACTTCAGACTTCATATAAACACCGTATAAATTCCATAAAATTTTCAGCATATTGCCGTTTTACTCAAAACCCTCTGAAATAACAACATTTTTACCACGGAGATCAAATATTACGTACACTATTATAGCTGTCATATTGTATAGTTTTCAAGCCATTACGGCAAACTTTTCGTGGGGCAATTCATATAACTCAATGCGCTTTACAATTTTTGTCTTGCTTTTTTTTAATTAATGTAGTGGCATTTCTTGAGGGTGTTTTCGCCCTGGCCTTCGTCTAGATCCACGACTGAGATGAGCTAGAATAGCGAGATAAAACAATTGTACCTAAAGGAAATTATGATATACATAGACAATAATTTCATTGGTAAAGCATAAAATGAGATGCGGCTTATTTTCTGATAAAGGAACTTGTATTACCTACAAATTACTAATATTAATTAAAAAATCAAATAAAAATAAATAAAATTATTTATAGTCAGACATGCCTTAAGTACAACAACTATACATGGTAACTTGAGATTAGCCTAGAGGTTTCTTTTGTTTCCTGAAAAAACAATGAAATGCAAGAAAATTAATTTGTTATAAAAATAACTTTGTTCATATTTCAAGCACAGAATTATACTCAATTTTGAAATAAAAGGACATCTGAAGTATATATTCAAAACTGCAATTCACCGTCTGAGCCAGAAAAAGCTTTGAAAATATAAAATATAAAGCTCAAACTGACTGACTTCCACATAACCGTGAACCGATTAATTAATGATCTCTATTTGTTAACGAGAGCCTGTTAAGGTAATTCCGTAGAAATAAAACTGCCCGATGAATTTTTTTTATACGAGTCTAACAAACAATTTTGAGAAACGCTTTCAGAAAATACAATAAAAAAGGGGGGTCACCGACTTCGTTTTTGTGCAATATGACGTCAAAATTCATGCATTTTGGCGACTTGAGAACGTAAAGAAAAAAGCTCAAAAGCGGTAGAGAAAGGGAGCAAAAAAACACAGTAATTTGTCTTTTAAGAGCAAAACTCGAGTTTGGTTTGAATGTCTGCACTTTATTTTATTAAAAAAAAGATGAACTGATGTATAAAAAATATGTGATCTTGAAAAAAATTGACAAAATACCAACGTGCGCACGAGCTTCTAATTCATTCAAAACAGTCCTAAGCTGAAAGTACTATTTTGGAAATCCCTCAAAATTTAGCCCGATCACCTAAGCTCAATTTTAGCGGAGCTCCGCAAGCGGAAAACCATAATTAAGGTAATTCCACAGTTTTGCACTGCGCACGTCTTCTGCGCACGCTAACTGCAACACAAACTGTCAAACTATGAAATTTAAAATGGCGGTAATTTTCCGCGCGCGCTATTGCAATGAGAAAGTATAACCAAAAAAGCCATTAATTATCAACTTAGGAATGATACCAGATGGTGCAAAAGATGTTCCAACCACTCTGTTTGGAGGAAAGTAAAAATTGAATCGCTTTCTTCCTGAATTCCTTTCGCTGAACGGCTGCTTTTTCGTGCTCGATGATTTACCATAATGGCTTCCTGTGGTATATTTACACAGGTAGCCCAAAGTAAAAAGCCAAAAATTGCGTATTTGAACGAAAATAACTCCGTAACGAATTCGGTGACCCCCAGTTTTTATTTCAAAAATATTTTTATAACAATAAATTCTACAACATATTTAGAAATAAAAAAAATTTACAGGTAGGATTTTGAATAATTCACAGTTTTAGGAGTTAGAAACGACCTCCAGAAGAGCCAAAATGGAATGTTTTAGAGGAGGAACACTTCGCTTACATGCCACACAAACTAAGATAATGTCTCGTAGACCACCAAAAAAATAGTAGGTGATAAGATTAAAGACTATTCCAAGTAGTACTACTAAGTTTTTTAGCATTAGGAAAAGTAAACATGCTTTCTAGAATTAGACAAACCTGTAAATGATTTTAAAAAATTGTGCGAATTTGCGCGCGTAATAGGCAAAAACACCTTGTGTTTGGAGGCAATTATCTCGAAAACGAAATCGGTGACCCCAACTTATTTTTCTTTTAAGATGATTATCAACTCAAAATCTGTAAAATATCAGAAAAACAGCGATTTTTACAGGTAGAATCTATTCCTGTGGAATTACCTCAATGTAATTCCACAGTTTTGTACTGCGCACGTCTTCTGCGCACGCTAACTGCA
This sequence comes from Diadumene lineata, assembly GCA_918843875.1. Taxonomy (NCBI): domain Eukaryota; kingdom Metazoa; phylum Cnidaria; class Anthozoa; order Actiniaria; family Diadumenidae; genus Diadumene; species Diadumene lineata. Next base: position 6,376,460 of record OU974082.1, read on the forward strand.
ACACAAACTGTCAAACTATGAAATTTAAAATGGCGGTAATTTTCCGCGCGCGCTATTGCAATGAGAAAATATAACCAAAAAAGCCATTACTTATCAACTTAGGAATGATACCAGATGGTACAAAAGATGTTCCAACCACTCTGTTTGGAGGAAAGTAAAAATTGAATCGTTTTCTCCCTGAATTCCTTTCGCTGAACGGCTGCTTTTTCGTGCTCGATGATTTACTATAATGGCTTCCTGTGGTATAGTTACACAGGTAACCCAAAGTAAAAAGCCTAAAATTCCGCATTCGAACGAAAATAACTCCGTAACGAATTCGGTGACCCCCAGTTTTTATTTCAAAAATATACTTGTAACAATAAATTCTACAAGATATTTAAAAATCAAAAAAATTTACAGGTAGGATTTTGAATAATTCACAGTTTTAGGAGTTAGAAACGACCTCCAGAAGAGCTAAAATGGAATGTTTTAGAGGAGGAACACTTCGCTTACATGCCACACAAACTAAGATGATGTTTCGTGAACCACCAAAAAAATAGTAGGTGATAAGATTAAAGACTATTCCAAGTAGTGCTACTAGGAAAAGTAAACATGCTTTCTAGAATTAGACAAACCTGTAAATGATTTTGAAAAAATTGTGCGAATTTGCGCGCGTACTAGGCAAACACACCTTGAGTTTGGAGGCAATTATCTCCAAAACGAAATCGGTGACCCCAACTTATTTTTCTTTTAAGACGATTATCAACTCAAAAACTGTAAAATATCAGAAAAACAGCGATTTTTACAGGTAGAATCTATTCCTGTGGAATTACCTTAAGAAAATATTGTAAACCATCGAGCTCATTTCAAATCGACCACAGGAAGCCCACAAATTCGTACAACGTCCGTTGGTACATACGTCCGTGTAAACTAACGCGCAAATTTGCTGACCAGTTTTAGTGGGCGCCAAAACAATCATTTTTGCAGTTTGATGCAGTTCACTGAAATTTTTCTACAAAATGTATTTCTACACTGGACAAAGAGCATGAAAATGGTACAGCTAAGCTGACGGCTTGAAAAGATTTGACTAAGAAAGAGAAACAAATTACACTATTATCGCGTAATTCCGTAGTTTTGCACTGCGCATACTTCTGCACATGTTTCAAGATTTTTGGTTTCAGGACTTTTAGCATATAATCTAGTCAAATTATGTTTGTAAAGTGCTTTGAATAAAAAAAAATCGAAGAATTGCGATAGTTCCAGCGAGAAAACGCGATAATTTTGTAACTCGGCCCAGTTCTCTCTCGGAAAACCTGTCTTTTGACAATAAAATGACGATATTTTTCACAATATTTCACAAACTAGCACGGTGACCTATGTTTTTTTATTTGATAAAATTATTTATAATATAGCATCAAATATATCTAAAATTGAGCATAGGTCATCGGGTAAATGCTGAGAAATTTCCAAAATACTTTCAGCTTATATTAGAACTTAAATTTCGAATGAATTAGCAGCTCGTGCGCACGTTGGTATTTCGTCAATTTCTTCAAGATCACGTATATTTCATACATCTGTTCATATTCTTTTCAATAACATAAAGTGCAGACATTTGAATTAAAATATGAATTTTGCTCGAAGTCGGTGACCCCCCCCCCCCCTCCCCTTTTTATTGTATTTTCTGAAAGCACTTCTCAAAATTGTTTGTTGGAACAAATATAAAAAAATAATTCATCGGGCGGTTTCATTTCTACGGAGTTACCTTAAGGGCTGCCTTTGAAAATCCAGGTTCTCAAACGCGGGTTTCACTGTATTCGCAGTTACTCGACCACAACAATGCTCATGACCATACAATATACAACGATATATCAAATTTATTAATAATACTTACACCCAAGCAATGCGTGCATAATTCTAGTTCGTTCTAATAGTAATTAAGTAAGACCACAGGCATCCCAGGCAATATACTGGTCTTCTTTTCCAAAAGGCGGTTTATTGGAAGTATGCGAGATCGATTCCAACGCTGGGAGACTTGAAAAAAAATTATATTTTCTTATCACTTGATTTTTAAACCATATTCTGATTATTTTACTTTTTATTTTTCTATAAATTGAATTTTTTCATTCACGTTTTAAAAAGTGAAAATAACATAACTGTTTTTCAAATCTCCCATCGTTGGACTCCATATCATTGTGATACGTCCAATGCAAGTTCATTTTTGAATCATCAATTGATCATTCTATTTTTTACATACGTTATATATCCCAGTATAAATATATCTGTTACAAAACTTTTAATAGCAAGCGAGCTGGTTAAATTCATCAGACAATATCCCAATATCCAAGCGTACAAGACTGATTGTCCGAAGATTTTCGATTTCCTCTGTTTTTCTGACAATTCAGAAGAATATGGAAACTAGGCCCCGACTAAAGTTTATTCTTGTTTACAATAAAGCTTTTTCAAACCTTAGGAAATACCAGTAGTATGAATCCTGTAATGGATAGTTCTATCCACCAGATAAATCGCTACATAACGGATGAGTTATATACAAACAACACAGTGGATATCTTTAAGCCATACAGATAACAGTTGCACCAACGCTTCGTAAAACCGGCCCGAACATATTAAATATTGCCATGTTCAAATTTGTTATCTTGGAAATATCGAGTTGTCATTGGTCATTAGGTCTGATAAATGCTCAAACACCAGGCAGGACATTGAATTTTTTGTCAACTTCATCTGCATAATCGCTATCTTCATCTTCACTGATACTGCACATAGGTGACAACCTTGATCCTCTGGTGATATAATTATCTAGTTTTTCTATTGATGCGAGTATTAAGCCGAGATAAGGTGGCGATGGCTTTAATGGTCTGCTTATATACTCGGGATGGTACTGAACACCAACGAAAAATGGATGATCTACAACAGAAACAATGCGCCAAATAGCTATAGAATGAAATGAAGAAGAAGTCAATCTGTGGTTGATCAATTAAGACAAAAATAACTACAAGTAAAGCAACGAGGTGCAAACAAATAAGGAGTGAAGGAATTACAGAAGTTAGAGAGGAACGAAGGTATGATAACATGAGGGAATGACGTAAAAAAGATTAAAGGAAGGAAGGGAAGGAATGAGGGAAAGAATGCATGAGAAAACTAATGAACGGATAAAGAGAGGGAGTAAATGCATCGGAAGGGAGAGAGGAAGTAGGGATAAAGGAAGGTTACGAGAGAAGGATGGACGGAGTGAAGACGGAATGGAGTATTGGTGGGAGAGAGGTCAGAAGGAAGAAAGGGAGGAACGAAGGAACGAATGGGAGGAAGGAAGGAAGAGAGGGAGGAAGGAGGGAGAGATGACAGGATGGAAAAAGGGAGGGAGGGCAGGGAGGTAGTGTAGGAGGGAGAAAGTAAAGAGGGAAGGAGGGATGGTGGGCAGGAGGAAGGACAATATTAAATAGAAAATGAAGTAAAGTGAGAAATGATGTCAAAAGAAAGTTGTAGAGAAAGTGAAACAATAATTAAGAGTGAAGTGTTACCAACCTTGTAATTCCATAACCTCCATCCTTTCTCCATCAACATCTTTACCAACGAATTTCATGCCCAATTTTTCCAGTTCTTCAATATATTCTGGATTAACCTAGACAAAAAAGTATGACGTTTTTTTATGAGAAACATTGAAACAAAGCATTCAAAAAACGACCACAGCTGAGTTTTTAGGTAATGAATTGTGATTATGATATCAAACCCATGGTCGAATAGTAAGCATATGTGACTTGAATAAGGTTTAGCTTGAAACCAATTATCTTGGACCAAATTCCATCTAATTCCAAAATTTTAAATGATCCAAAATAACATATGATAAGTAATATACAATATTCACATCAGATCTTTATGAGGTTATTTCCTCATGCAGATCTTTGGCTCATATTGAATATAATGCTTACTGAATTCATGCACTCTATCACCCAACCAGAACATTGCTATTTCTTTTGTCTGGGTATTGTTATCTGATTGAGCGCTAGTGACAAATAGTCACTAAATAGCTACTACTATTTTGTTAGTATATGGTTTGTTTATACTTCATGGTTGTCCTGCGTTTGGTCTATTATCATGTTGATAATATATCTCCTTGTACTAGTGCAAACTATCTTAGGATAATAATTATTGAAGTATTGAAGTATAGATATTGGTTATTACCTCATATCTATGCCTGTGTCTTTCCTCTACATATTCAACATTCTTGTATAATTTTCCTGCAACAGATAAACAAGACTTAGACATGGACATTTTCACCCTGTGCAGAATTCCTTTTTTTTTTTCTCTCTCTCTCTCTCTCATTTGGAATATAGTTAAGGGACACAAACACAAAAGACTTCAGTCAAGAATGCAAATCTCTATGTAATTGGGACCTTAATTTATTAACAAGTATTATTGATGTTGAAAAAATATCAGTTATTAGCACTATGTTTTGGGGTCAGCCTGACCCTATTATCAAGCGAAATGAGTCTAAAGTCAAACATATCTAAAACAACACCATGGAAATACCAAAAGGTTAGGCAAAGTGTCGCACTTACAGAATCCTGTTTATTAATTGATTGCTTGTGCTCTCTAATCAAGAGCATCTCAAACAAAAGACAATGCAACCAAATTTATCCACTGGATAAAGTTATCCAGTCCACAGAATTTCTTTAGAATATATCTGCTGGATATTGATTAATCCAGTGAATAGTCCTATTCGGGCTTCGTACAACTGGCCCTTGTTGTAGAAATAGAAAATGGGAATGGAAAAGGATGGGAAAGCCTATTTTTCATTTCTAATAAAGGAAGCCCAAAGAGGGAAAATGAGTCACCTGTGGAGTTGGCCATGAGTGATCTCTACTTACTTGTAATGCTTTCCATATCTTTGGAAAATACTGTGCGACGACGTCCCAGTCGCATGGTACCACCCATCTGTCCTTGGTTATGTTCTGGCATGTCAATAACCTAGAAGTTACAGTGACATAGATAAATAAGAAGCAAACCAAATGAAAGAATGACTAAATGAATGATGGATGAATTGATGAATGGATGGAAACATGATGAATAATACAGTGAATAAATAAAAGAATAGATGAATGAATAAATGGATGCATGAAGGAACAAATGACTAAATGAATATATGAATAAATGAATGAATAAATGAATGAATAAATGAATGAATGAATAAATGAATGAATGAATGAATGTATGAATGAAAGAATGAATGAATGAATGAATGAATGAATAAATGAATGAATGAATGAATGAATAAATGTATGAATGAATGAATGAATGAATGAATGAATGAATGAATGAATGAATGAATGAATGAATGAATGAATGAATGAATGAATGAATGAATGAATGAATGAACAAATGAATGAATGAGCAAATGAATGGACAAACAAATAAATGAATGGATAAATGGAAGATAAATTAATAAATGAATCAATGAGACATAGTGATAAAATAGTAAATATTTACTGCTACATGATCAAAAGAAATTTATTTGTAAAATATCTTACAACAGCATGCTTTGTGTCTGGATCATTCTCTGTTGAGTTAGCATCTTTCCATCCAAGGACATTTCTTGCATATTCAATGACTGCTAACTGCATACCATAGCACACACCTGGGATACACAAAATGAAATTATGAAAGTTTGAAACGATCAGTTACAGTGAGGACACTCAAACCGTGAACACTTGTCTTTATTTGGTTTTTCATTTTCTGAGTTTTCTACTGCTTTAAATCCTCTAAAAAAGTAGACTTAAACTCAAATACACCGAGTATCAAAAAGAAAATGTTTTTAGATCGATTCACTCAAAGGAAGCATGTTCAAAAAGTATGAAAAAAGCACAAAGTGTTCACTGTTCGAGTGCCCTCACTGTAATGAAATGCAATGAATAATAATGATATCACCATTCTTGTTATCTCAATCATAACCATGACTTAAATCCCTAACATCTACCTTTATTAATAAATTCTATGGCCATTTTGATTAGTAATATACATGTATGTTTAAAAATACTCATGAAACAAAATGACATAGCAAGACATACACAGAAATTCAAAAGAAAATATTATATACAATAAAGCTTTATAAGATGAATGAAAGTGTAATGCACTATTTAAGGTGTATTTAATGTTATTGTTGTTGTTTTCTTTTTAATGAATCTAAACACATAGCATTCAGAAATATACCTAGATAAGGAACAGTCTTGGTTCTAGCCCATTCAGCTGCTGATATCTTCCCTTCTGTTCCTCTCTTACCAAACCCACCAGGTACCAGGATACCACTGTGGACAAATTACATCACACGTTTACCACAGTACAACATTGTAGTTAATTAAAGAACTCATTAGGAACGATCTCAATAGGATCTATTTTTGCCCACATGCATCACACCCAGCACAGACCATTAGCTTTTTGATAGCAGGTTGTGCAAAAAAAATATTGAGCATAACAAATTTGTTAAAGGCCAAGGCACAGAAAGAAATATAATGTAAGATGACAATAAAATGCATGTAATAATATGGACGAAAACATATTCTGCAAGCAAAAAAGTGGCCCTAAAATATTCACCCAAATGCTTTAAGCAATTAAAAGATGGCATGCAGAGAGAAAGTCATTTCATGCCCTAGTGGTCATGTGACACAATGACACAGGATGCCCATGTATAAAACAATTTACTCCATAAAAATGGAATAAATTATCTTTTTAAGACATGATGGACTTTTATGATGCTATTTATCTCTAGTTGCTTAACTTACTCGCAGGCACATAGATTCTGCCATGCTTGATGGTATTGGACAGCATTTACTTTCTGTGTTTCTCTTTCAAGATGTTCTGAGTCAACCCACTACAAATGAGGCAAAGAATAAAAATCCAAATATTTACATTAGCCAGAAATGTTCAGGTGTTCCTCTAAAGATTTCTCTCAAATTTGGTAACAGAAATTGTATTTTTTACAATGGGCAAAATGCTACACTCACATACTTTTAAAACAAGCATGGTAAGACATTTTTATAGCCCTTTTGCCTTTCATTTGTGTATATTTTCTTAAATTATTTTAGAAATGTCAAGAGTGAGTTCTAATTTAATCTTTTTTTAAAATACAATCTGCCATGACAGTTTGAAAGTAAAACTAATAACTAATATAGAGGTAAAAACTAGTACAAAATACTAGGTAGGACTCATGCGTTGGTGTTTCTAGAGAAACAGTTGTAAATGTAATGATAAGTTAGACACCGTAGAATGATAGTAGAGAAAACTGATGTTTCGGACCGTTAGTCCTTCTCCAATAGTAGACTAAGATACGAAACATCATTTTTCTCTACTATCATTCTAGGGTGTCTAACTTATCATTACATTTACAACAAATATGAATCTAATATACACAATAATTGTACGTACCACAACTTTAAGTTTTCGATTGCAATGTAAACTTGCATGTTTGAGCGCTTTTAGTACAGAGAGATAAGCATCTTCTAGCTTGGTGTATTTTCCAACAATTGCAATCTTGACTTCATCTAGCACACGCTCTTCCCTGTCAGATGTTACAACCATAAAGTTACTTGTATGTTATTTATAACAACTATATTACATATAAACAGGGAAAAAACATTCAGAGTATAGACCAGTTCAAAGTTATTGAATCGCTTTCAGTGTGCATGCATGCGATTTTATCCCGATTCTTTTGTTTTGCCTTCTTTTGTTTCCCTTATACAACAGATTCGGGATAAAATCACATGCGCACTGAAGGCGATTTAATAACTCTGAACCGGCTTATTTTTAATGTTGAATTACATATATTAAGCACTAAAAAACATCCATGGTAAATTCCGAACACTAACCATGAATGGTTATTGTCAGTGTAAGTTAATGGTTGTGAATATTAATGTTTTTTTTTTTTTAACCACAATGGTTTATACCAAATGAATACATTAATGTGCTTTTACATTTTTTTTCCTGTGATGCAAATCACTGATAAATTGGGGCTATACCCAACATTACTAAAAAAATTAAAATTACTTTTTTAATTCTCCAGCTTATTTAGCCAAGGCATTATACCCTTCTGCTGCTTATTGGACGGCTTTCATTTAGTAACTAATTTTACAATCACACTATTATTTTTTACACAACTCTGTGTTGCTTTTTGTCAAGGGGGGAAAACTAGTAAGAGAAGTTGGTAAAAACGCTTGTGGCATGAGAGAGAACAACATTTCAAATAAATTGCTAATTGTCCTATTTCACTATGTTTACATGAATAAGAACAGACCTAATTCGGGTTAAATAATTTTCATCTAGCACATTTTGCTTTGCACTTGAACATATATTTTGTTCTTTATATTATAAATAGATTTTTAGCCTATTTTTAATTGAATTAAACATCGCTGTATCCCCTCTAGCGACCATGATTCTTAGCGTTAAAACAATTATAGATTTGTTTTGATGTGACATAATGAAATAGGGCAATTCAAAATATCTATATATAACTTACCTTTCTGCCAATTCTCTCCAGTGACTCATAAAGTGTTTAGGTCTTGTTGGTGATTTTAAAGGCATGTTGAGACGTTTTGCAAAGAACTGGACAAGTTTCTGTTCACTGAGTAGCAGGGGAACCCTGTAGATGGACTGACAATCATGAACATCTACCACCTACAAAATAATAAATTACATAACATTATGTTTCAGGACCAAAGCTTTGTTGAGGCAAGCCAGGTACTTTCACCAGTTTAAATTTTGTTGCACATGACCTTTTTTTATTGACAGATAAACTGTAAACTTCTGGATATCATGTGACCTTCACGTTTTGAATTTGTTCAATGATCGGTAACTAAACAGTTACAAAACAATATTGAGAATAGCCACCAAAAAGACTCAAAATAGTCATGTAGAAATTGCAGATTTTCCATAGACACATGACAAATGCATCCTAAAAAATCACTGTATAGCGAGGATACTTGAACTATGAAAGCCTGGCTTTGTTTAGGTATCTATTTTCTGAGCTTTCTACTGCTTCAAAACCTCTGAAAAGCACTCAAATGCACTCTTGACAAGAATACAGCTTATTTCTTATATCACTTGTTATAACTCTCTTAAAGGGTGCTTGTTTAAATGAGGATCAAAGAACACTAAACGTCCAAGGTTGGGGTGTATTTGTTTTACAGTGAGGACACTCAAACCATGAACACTTTGTGCTTTTTTGACACTTTTTTTAACATGCATCCTTCGAGTGAATCTATTTGAAAACATTTGAATTTTGATAATTGTGCATTTGAGTTCAGTCCTACTTTTTCAGTGAATTTGAAGCAGTAGAAAGCTCAGAAAATAAAAAGCTTAATAAAGACAAGTGTTCACGGTTCGAGTGCCCTCACTGTAATAACTGCCATATCATGGTTTTCAATTCTCAAATTTTAAAGAGAATTTCCAAACCATCTAGTTAGCATGTGCTATCAAACAATTAATATAGTTTTAATATTAACATGTTTCAGCATTCTTATGCCCTCCTTAGAAGATTACCTTCGGCTGAAGGCATAAGAAGGACAAAACATGTCAAGATAAATTGTTCAAACACTATCTTCAAAACAATGATACAGACCTGATCTGGGGACACATGACAGAAAAGAGACACTTTCTGCTTTACAGACTCAGATATTGGGTTTCTACATCTACACATAATCTGAAATGAAAATCATTTGATAAATTAACTCATTATAGACAAAAAAAAACATGATAGTTTTTTTTCAGGTGACATGATAATTTAAGGTTCAAGCAACCAGTTCCCAGCATGCTTTGCTCTACAACCCTGTCGATCAAATTGCAAGCACTCACCAAGTCAGGGCTAAGACCAAGACCTCTCAATTCTCTGACACTATTTTGAGTTGGTTTAGTCTTCTGTTCTCCTGTTGCTGTCGGCTGAAAGAACAAACACAAAACCAACCAATGATGACTTATATACAGTTTCTACAATCAATCACAATTGCACTATTTTAAAAAAAACTAACTGTCAAACTCTCAAACATGAATCAGTCTATTCAATGAAAAATGTTTGATATTGGGTCTTGTCGTAGTATTGCAAACAGGAACATAATTTTTTTAGCTAATTTGGTGACATTCTACTCCAATTGCTAAATTACATTGAAAAACTTGATTTTTTCCCCATGTCTTTAAATAGTAACAGGCAAAGCCAGAAATTTATAGTTTTCTTTTTATTGAGGGCAAATAATCAAAACTTAAAGTAAACTTTCATAGCATTCTACATTGTCGGATAAAGACTAGCATGTTGCAGTTGAAATGTTGAATAAAATTGTGAGACAATGAAATTATAAAAAATCGTTTGTTGTATCTGCCTATTAAGTTATATCAATCATAAATACATTGACATGTACCTTCAGAGTTTGTGCTACAATTTTAGCATGAAGTCCAAGTGCTTTTCAATCACTTTGCAGACACAAAAGGTACCAATGATAACAATGACATAACAACAGTTTTTACAGTAGTTTGAAATGAAAACTTGTGCCTATGTTAATTGCAATGAGCATTTCAGTTTTCAAATACTTTTTAAGTACACCAAAACTGTTTTTTTTTTTATAAAATAATTTGGCTTTTGATGGAGCAGCGCAAACCCTGTACATTCTGACTCCAATACTGTACCTCTGGTATCAAAGTTACATGGACTACACACAGGTTTTCTCTACCAACTCGAAACTGGAACTGACGGAATGCCTCAACAAATGGCATGCCTTCTATATCACCAATAGTACCACCCAACTGAAATAACAATCACATAATGAATATTGCAAGAGTATCAGTATTAAGATTGTTGTGCTTTGTACTTGATTTGCAGCTCAACATATTTAAATATATATTTTTTCAACTCAATTTCATATGGTCTTGAAAGAACAATTGTGGATAAGTTTATGAGGACGACACCTATAAAATATGGTAGCACATGAATATTTGATGGTAAACGACAATTCATTTATCAGTCAATCAAAAAGCTATTGAGAAGTATTGTACCTCAATAATGCAGACATCTGCTGTTTCTTCTCCTCGACTCTTTTCAGCAACCCTAGTGACCCAGTCTTGGATGGCATCAGTAATATGTGGCACAACTTAAAAAACACAAACACATTATTGATAAGCACAGTCACATAGAACCATGAGTGAGAACTTTTTTTTATTCAAACATATTTGACCTAATGTTTGCTCCAAAAGCTGTGAAGCTTATCTGGGGAGCTCACATCACTAATTTTGCTAATAATATACATTAGATTATTAAAATAGTGGTACATTTACAATAACATGTACAAATAACACTATAATAGAAAAAAAAGGAAAACAAAAAATACAAATAAACAAATTACACAGATAGTTGAATTTAGGTAAAAAAAAAACAATTAGAAACGTTTTGTGTCCACATATTGTTGAACTGCCGAAAAAAGTTTGCAATTGTCATTCACATTTAAATTCTTGCAGCCATTGAGTAACCAGTTTACTTTTTGTTTTAATTTTCCATTTATCCATACATTTCCCAATAACAGAGGCAAGTAAAAATTCCATTTGAACAGCATAATTTGGGCACACTAATAATTAGTGTAAAATAGTTTCATTTTCACAATTAAAATCACAGAGTGACATAGATGAACAGTTAATTTTATAGAAATATTAATTTAAAGCAGAAGTGAGAATTGAACAAAGAATGCTGGCAGTCATAGTAAAATGCTACCACAAAATGCAGACCACCTATAAAAGTACACCCTGCAATGAGTTTTGGTTATTTTTTCCATTATACAGCTATTCTTGATATGGTTGTCCTGTTGAAATACTGATCTGGCAAATACAAAAGTTATTTGCAAATCTCATAATTTGTATTTTTTTAAGAAATGATATGTCAAAATGTACAAAAAAACTTCATCACATAATTATAATAAACTATGTAACTACATAATATGTGCAGCTTTGAATTTAAAAGAAGAAAACTGAAAACGTAAGATAAACAAATGACATTGTTATTCAGTAACTCAGTATTTCAACTGGACAACCTTTTTTAAGAAAAGTTTAAAAGAAGAAAACTGAAAACGTAAGATAAACAAATGACATTGTTATTCAGTAACTCAGTATTTCAACTGGACAACCTTTTTTTAACCCTTTCACCAATCATCTTCTGTTGTTATCCTCTCCCAGAACGTGGGAAAACCAGCAAAGGAAAAATATCACTTTTTATCAAGTCCATTTTTTGTGTTAAAAAAATAAAATTAATTATAAATGAGACAATTCCTGTGTGTATTGAACAACAATCATGTGCACTTGCTAAATAAGATAACTCACATACTACCATAAATCCCATTGCAGACAGAATAACTAGTTATATTCGCCACAGTGTATTCCCTGAAAACAGGGAAAGTTTGTCCTAAATGCAGTTACATTATCCCTGTTTTCAGGGATAGAGTGGTGAAAGGGTTAAGAAAAGTTGTATTTGATAATAATGAATATTTTAGTGTGCATAAATTAATAAATACTAATAATTTACTTAATAAATTAATTGTCAGAGAAAAATATGACTTGTTCACAGGTCTTGAACAAACACAAAGCACATTTTTAAAATTTGTTTTATTTAAAAAAAATTGAAATAAAAATATAAAATACAGAGTTTTAGTTTCAAATCCTGCTGATATTATAGTTTTCTGAATTTCTACCTCACCTTGTACCGTTTTGCCCAAGTAATCCCCACGTCTTTCTTTGTCAATCACCCTCTGATAGATCTTGCCTGTTGTTATGTTATTATCACGCCCTAGCGTAACATCCAAGAACCGCTCATAGTTCCCAAGGTCAAGGTCAACTTCACCGCCATCATCGAGGACAAACACCTCCCCTGCAATAATAATGACATTATAGAAAATGGAGAACATGGACAGAGTGCCGCCTAGGGTAATAGTTTCCATATAATTGAGAATGATCGAGAACAGTCACAAGCGTTAAAAAAAATTAATTGAAGAGAAATCAACCTTTTTCAAACCTACGACTATATTCCATCCATGTATAATCGCGATCGAAATCATTCAAAAACAGTCCAAGGATTGAAAAACTTTGGTTTCCCCTAAATCAAATTTTTTATATGGAAACCAGGCTTTAACAGAGACAATCTCACTCACTGAACTGTTGGCAAGCAGGCCATTTTACAGTTCTTGTGCATCAGCTCCAGTCTCAACACCGTGTTAAATACTCTATTCAATTTCAAATGGGTTATAGGTTATTTTTCTCTTATTCTCTATTTTATTTCAGACACTGCATGCATTAATTAAGACAGTATTCCTACTTAATTTCATATGCTAATGTCTGTGGTTAAGTCAAAAATGTTCATGGTTGCAAGAAATTCTTGGATTGCACAGTAAGTCATAGCCACCATGTTGGAGGCCGACAACAAAGTATTTATCATTAGTCTCTCTTGTTTATTCATCTAACTTGGCCGCAAGAGCTTTATTCTTTTACCCAAGTATTGAAATAATTTACACCAAGGTCAAATTCATATAATGCTGAGCCTGGATTTGATAAACAAGCTGTGAAATGGAGTATTAAAATACTTCCATCACCAAACACCAAACAATCCAATTTGGTTAATAAACAATGCAAATCCATACTAATCAATAACAAATGAATGAATGGCATATATCAATCAATATCTAATTTTCAATTGTTTTTAAATAAATAAATAACTTAACTTGATTAGAAAAAATTCTAGAACAATATATATATATAAATATATATATATGAATATATATATATTAGCTAATTTTCATTGATTGACGTCAAATTTTTATTGATTTCCAAAGATTACTTGCTATGTTTGTATAGGATTTTTTAAGCATTGAGATAGATAAAAATCAGACAAAATAAAAATTTCACAGCGGCTAAAGACAATATGCTAGAAAAACAAAGAAAAGTCTTAATCAAAAGGAGAATGACTCTGAAACTGACACACTTTGTACATTTAAATAAAGGTTTTCAACAACAAAATTCATTTACGCGCCAAAATATATATATGTACAAATGCAACAGAATATACGTTTATATTTGCGAACTAGTATAAATGGATAAGACAGATAGAAGAAATACAACCTACCGTGTTCATACGGTGAAAATGTCCCTGCATCGATGTTCAAGTAAGGATCTATCTTAATTGGAGTAACAACAAGTCCACATCCTTTCAAAATAGTGCCTATACTCGAGGAAATCACTCCTTTCCCAATGCCGCTAATAACACCGCCTGTTACGAGAATATACTTCATCTCAAACGACAAAAACTGTTACCAACTACCAAGGAAAGCTCGTAGAGGTTTTTGGACGGTAAATTTATATTTTCAAGTAGATTTGGTGTTAGTAAATTACGAATCGCAGTCGTCAAACTTTGCACGTGGTTGATGGCCAATGTAGATGTTGGTGTTCTTCGAGTGCTAGAGTCTTACCCAATCTCTCGCTCCGTCTCTATGCTTTTAGATTCGCATCACACCACAATCTTGCAAAGGATCATGGATCCCTCGTATACTCTCCTATCTAAATCTCACCACATGCAACAATTCCATTATTCAAACCAAAAATACTGAATAAATAAACATTTTTGCGAGCGTAAAATCTTCTTGGGTTGCCCGCTTCAAGTGCGCACATGAATATTGGACTGTCTGCAGAATTGTGGTCGCGGCGAGATGATGAACAGGATGCTGTGATTTTTTTCCTCCCTCGCGCTGGCCCGTGTCCTAGCTCGTAAGAAAATTTCTCTAGAAATTCAAATTTTGTATTAAAAAAAGAGATAATTCAAGTCATACATGCCGAGACCATAGGACGCCCAAACAATATTTTGGTTTTACACAGGAAACCCAAAACAACCAACAGAACAATTTTACGCGCCATAGGTGATCGGCATTATGGCGTTATTTTACTACGACCACCAGAATTCTTAGCGAATTATCGTTCATATTCAAATTTTTAATCCCTTTGGGAATTAACAGAACAATTTTTGCTAATTGCGCTGCAAAGAAAAGTAAGCAAAGCATTCTGGTAGTTGTAGTATATGACACCATAATGCAATTCGCCTATTTTCGTTTTTATATCATTCCTTTTTCGTGCATGATAGATTAGGGGTCTCTCTGATCTCGCGCGATCTCCCAATCATTCTGTAACTTGACGTATTAACTTATCTGATGTCATGGTCACGACGAATTTGGACAATTCTTTAGCGAACTGAAGTAGAGTGCACACACTAAAAGTGTGCAACATAAATACCACTAAATAGTGCTATTTTATGCTAAATCTATTGTTTTCTTTTGTGCTATTGACTACTAAATAGTGACAACTGTTGCACACATTTAGTGTTTGCACTCTACCAAACTATTACAACATATATTACACTGACATAATCACAAGATTTGATTTTATTTAAACATAGACTTATAGTTATTTTTGGAAGTTATTACACAGACTGAGTCATATGTCGCGTCATGATCACATTTCTCACCATGAAACCACTGGTACGTTGTTTACGTCAGAAATAGAATCGTCGAATCCAATATAAAATTCGACAAACACTTTCACCTAGCGAAATAGTATCATTTCAAAAAATGGCCCTTGTTTTCAGGTATAATATTTGGCACATGAGTCAAGATATAGTATATCAATGGCGTTTTTACTCTCCCTCGCATCCGTTTCCGGTGGGATCTATTCCTCATTTCTTCCTATAGATTAATACGGATTCTAGAACAATTTCCGGTGAATTTCGAGTTGATTTGACCCTGACGACCGATGACCATTTGCGTTTAAACAATACATCAGTTGAGGATTGTTTTTTTGTGACGTCATAGTAGGGCAGTTTCTTACTCAAGACAAAAGCATACTAGTGAACAATGCATTTTATTAGTGTATGTTTGAAACAATTATACTTAATCAATATAGTAAAATTGTCTATCTCCCCAAACCAAGCCCGATAGCGACCCAGTTGAAAATTTTAGGTCTTGGAAGAATTAAAAAGGCACCAACTATCGGGATTTGGATTGTGGAGAGGGGAGAAGGTAAGAGAAGAAGGGTGGGAGCCCCGTGTTTCTAAAATTATGGGCTTTGTTTATCAAAACGAGGCTGCAAAATTGATCACTACAATATCTTGCAGTTCTCTGCTAACTTTATGCCTTAAACGCTTAGAAAAACAGCAAAGAAAAGAGTTCAAGCGTACTTCAAAATAATGTAAGATTTACCAAATATGGCTAAACAAAATGTCCGATGGTGAACAGCAATTTCCCTATAGCAATTCTTGGATATGTATTTCATATCGAGAATCTAAACACTAGGCATTCAATTAACAAAAACGAGCAAAACTTAATACAATTATGGTTAATTGACTTAGTTTGTAGCACATCGATACAGTTCCATTCTTAGTGATGGAGTACCATGGAAACCTTTAACCACTAAACGGACATAGCGAGCCTTGATAGGGGGTACCAATGTATTGGTGACAACATCATTACGATTAGTATTACCGCTATAAGTCTACAAACAAAAACAACAAAACGTTAGCCGTTAAAGGAGCCAACTTAACCACGATGCTTTGCGCGCCTCTGTTATTGTTTAGATACACGAGTAGTTAGTATATACAAAGCTACAAAATATATTCAAAAATCAAACAATGAGGAACTCTAGTAGGAAGATCTAAAGAATTCACATGTATGGCTTGAGTGATAAAATGTGGAGAGTTCGAAGAGATTTTATTTAATTCTCTAGCGGACATTTTCGGTCACCTCGAAAATGGCCGCTCTAAGCATTTGATAGACCATAGAGCCGCGAATCGTCCTGCCTAAAACGGCTCCTTTAATATGAGTGAGGCTCTGTTAGCTTTTGAAGAATATGAATCTTCCCCGGAGAAAGGAAGCCGCCATTTTGTCAACTAAAGTAAATTGCCAAAACTGCCCGGATATAGCCTCCTCCGCAGGCTTTGTAGTCCGGGATCAGGGATTGGAAGGTAAATTTAGCAGGCTATAGGGATCCTGCACGAATCTTAACAAAGACCCCCAAACCGGGCCTTATGGTTTACGTATGAGTGTTGAAGTCGATATTTAGGTTATTGGTTCAGCCTAGGAGAAGGAGTAAATGTCACAGTGAAAGGACTCTGAATTAAATATGAAATGAAATACATAATAGGTTCACAACATACAGCTGGACTTACAAATGCATGTGCACTACAAGTTGCTCCCGGCCCCGTCTTGTGTAAAAGAAAATGGGCCCCTCCAGAATTGTGTGACTGCACTTTGCAAACTGACTACTTACCTTCATCCCTTGAGACCATGCAAT
Source organism: Diadumene lineata (assembly GCA_918843875.1). NCBI lineage: Eukaryota > Metazoa > Cnidaria > Anthozoa > Actiniaria > Diadumenidae > Diadumene > Diadumene lineata. The sequence goes on from OU974082.1 coordinate 6,393,794, forward strand.
GTTATCATGGCTAAATATGACAGTATAGGAAGTCACCCAATAATCATGAGACGGACAGCCCTGTGTTGTCACTTTGATGACCATCATTTCAGTTAAAAGATCCACCTAAAAATAGTGTTAAATGTTGGTACGTTAAAAGATGTGGCTAGAGAGATCAAAAGGGATCTCTGGTCCATCTTTTCCTATTTTGTTCGTCCTCTGTTGGAATATGCCTGTCTGTTGTGCTGTTGTGGCACTCGTCACTCCCTAAATATCTTAGTTACGAAAAGGGACGCGCTAACATCGTTATCTGAAAGACGCAATATAAACTGTGCAAAGATTTCTATCACCACCAGGGCAGACAATAGATCGAACAAGAGTGAGCAGTTGTCTCACATTCGTGTACAAAACAATTTAAGTTGTGACTGATTTTGAAATCCATATTGATTTTTTTACAAAATTTATATCCATATATATTTATTCATTATTTATTTTCATAATTATATAGGCATAGACAGCCAAACGCTCTCCCAACTGAGCTAACCTGCCAATTGTTTACAGATATATTAAGGTTATTAGCTCTGTTTACCTGTAACCATTCACCTATAGCTCTATTTCTTGCAGTCCATGATCCCCAAGTTACCATGTGGATATGTCGATTGTCAAGGCGACCATGATGTGGTTCAAAGTAATTTGAATATGATGAGGCAGTTATCTGGTTGTCTTTGATGTCTTTATTTTTCATCCCAAGTGGAAGATCGCAAGCTGAATATAGTCAATTGATTAATTATTGATTACCTCGATGTGTGTACAAGAATAAGAGCTTCTTAGAAATCAAAATGTACAATTATAATAACGCAAAAACATCATTTCTAGATTTCAGATAAGGGACTTGTTAAGTGTGAATTTGAAATTGTACGATGACCAAGAAGGACTTTAGTCTTCAGTGAGATAATTATATCTAAAGTCTGAAGTCCCTTCTCGGACATCGTAGAACTTGGCATTTTCAGAGTTCAAAGTTTTGGAGGATAAATAAACATTGATTTTGATTTGATTTGATTTGATTTGATATTTTGGCGCAGAACTGTTCAAGGAATGGCCATTTTTTCCAAATGTTGTTTTAAGCGTATGTTTTGGATTTTCCCACTCTCAAGTGTGTCGTTCGTGACGACAAACCCGAAAATCAAATTCGAGGGAGTCTACCTGCAATATACTACTGTCAAAAATGGTATGTACAAATAGCTCACCAATACATGTGTGATTGCCCCATTCAAAATCAGGCGCACACAGACTTCCTACTGGACAGGGACTGGATGAACAAGAATTCTGAAAAAAAAAATGAAAACATGACAAAAGATACTTCAATCGTCGTCATCATTCCGTGCTATCGTGAGCACCCAATAGGAGGTCGGAGCTACTTTTAAGTTTAACTGAAAACCATCCTATTCATATATAAGGTAAAGGGTCGATCGGTGCTATTGTTGAAATAGTAATATTGTTAAAAGTCAGGATCGAAAGCAAACAAGATGTATATATTTCAACACATGGATCCGTATATGAATTGCTATCTATTGCTTTCTGCTTTTTCTCTTCAGTCACTGTTATGTTTTCCAGTCACAGGTTTCTTTTTATAAGTAGTTGTTAAAATAAAAAAAAATAAAAAATAAATACCTTTTGTTTAAGTATCGAATTTATGTATATTTAGCTGCTCAGCTAATTGGGGAGACAAATCAGAAACTGAATATATACAATTAGATTCAAAAGTAAAATTTTTAATGATCCAAATTGGCTAGGAGACAAACACGCAGTTGGCTATATACCAAGCATTGCCGAGAAATTATATTTTGACCAAATCGAGACCCAGACAAATACAATTTCTGTGGCCAGAGTGGGAATCAAAACTAAAACGTCTGACCACTTGGCCATGCTCCCTTCTATACTGAAAGGGAATGTTCTTCGTGTACAGCCAAAAAATAAATACAAAAAAGTCTTAGAAAGTGAAAAGACTTGTATATAAATAGATTGAAACTCCAGTTGACTTGTTGGTTCATTGGTTTTCCATTTAGTGGCTTCTGATACACACAGTATAGTTCAGAAATTAGTATAAGGTTTATATGCAGTGTTATACATGTACACACATTTTAAAAATTGCATTGGGTACGTTACCTCGATTGGACAATATTCAAAGCCCTCCTTAGTGACTAATAGATCAGGTTTTATCCAGTGATCAGCAGAATTCAACTCACACGTTCTTATCGTACCATCCACTGGACCCAAGTTGTACGACACACATTTCTTTTCAATGAAGCAATTGTTTTGACAGATTTGTAATCCAGGGACTGGGACAAGAGAGGTCTTGATCGCGTGACCAGTCATGGTTTTGTTTTTGATGCAGTCAAGATATGACATTTCTTTACAGCCATCTTCTCCTATTAAAAATCAATGAATGAACTTGTACTTAAAAATAAATTCAGAAATATATACTGCTGATTCGCCAATTTAATAAGTCAAACTACACAGCTTTACTACTAGACCTATTGTTTGACAAATTATTGCCTTCGAGATAATGCATTTCTTTACAGCCATCGTTTCCTTTGACAACATATTTTTTTTCAATGATGTTTTGTGTTGTTCTTTTGGTTGGTGACGGAAAATGATTGGAACTGAAAACCTCAAAAATCTTGACTTCATACACAAGATGAGTCACTGTGTAAGAGTGTTATCACTTCGCCCTTCAATCTCGTACCTGAGCCCACGTTTTCTTTTGGCCTGTGGCAGAGAGCTAGAGCTAGGCAATGTTTTATGGTTTCCGGCTGTAGTTTCTTATATATCCATCATAGGCATGTGTTCAGTAACGTCTTCAAAATAACGACCGAAGAAATAAAAAAGATCCAACTCCCAACAGATTTAACTTTAAGAACGCTATCAAAGCACGGCAGAATATGTGCATAAATTTTTAATTCATATTTGCAGCTACTCAGCTCGATTAGTTTTCTATTCTGAGTAGCTATTACCAAAATTTGTTTCAATTTGTTTTCTTGTAATTTGTAATTTGTTATAATTATGGTAATAAACTTATTAAATCAAATAGGACATCACTTCCGGTATCGCCTTTTACCGAAAGCCAAAAGAAAACGCGGGCTCTGGGAACGAGATTGAGTAAGTTAGTCAAGAACTCCTCTGGGCTTCCTTACGTTAGAATCTGACCGTAAAATGATCGGAGAACTGGGCCTGTTAGCCTTAGTCATCCCTTGTCATTCTCAGTCAGTTTCCAAACGAGAAATGAAGCTGTTTGCGTAGGAGGCTAAATAGCTCATAGGCTTGATGGGTTTCCTGTGCTTACCTTCAATTTTGAAATTAATGGATCCGCAATTATAGGTAATTTTAAATATAGATCAAAGGTCTCCCTTTTTAACTAACACATAGCTCTGTCAAGAATTCTAGCTAAAGTAATCAATTTCCTTAATACAAGTCACCATTTGACTGAATTATGATATTCTTTAAAAAGATTTTTTTTAATTTCGAAATTTGGTGAATAGCTCTGAAATCTTAATCTAATTTTTATTATTGATATATCCAATATTTCAATTATTCACCTGGCTGTCATGTCATCAAGTTCAACTGATCCGAGCTGCTTAATTTATTAGCGTCAAGCTATCTTTAAGTAACAGTAATGTCTGCCTTTTTGTCTTTACTTCTTGACACACTCTTGCAATAAGTTATGTAATACTCAAAAGTATTTTTGTTGTTGATTGGTTTCTTTTTTATGGAAATTACCTATATCGCCTTTAGGCTAGATGTTTTTTTCTAGTGGTTTGCTTTAAGGCTTTGTCCACATTAAGCCAAATAATTTTAAAAACATAAACTTTCGCGCAGCGAAACAGCAAGAAGAATTTCGTGTTTTAAAATTAGAATAAAATTGTTCCGTATACATGTGGATTTGTGTTGACTAGCATAAAAACACTGACGGATAAGTAAAGTTGTGGGGTCAGATTCAGCCAATAAAGTATGGGCAGGATTTCAGTTCGTTTCAGTTTTTTTTTTTTTTTAACCAGAAAGATTACTTTAGAACAATACCGGGCAGAGATGGAATTATAAAATATTCTCACTAACCTTGTGAAATTTGTATGCCCCAAAGCAGTGAAAAAAGCAACAGCATTTTATGCTTTTTTGGTTAGCATCCTTTGTAGTTGGCTAAGCTTAGAGTGATTTCTGCGTTGATTGACCAACTCGAGCTTCGGGTGTGATAAATTATTCACTAATTCATTATAGCTAAGCATGCACGCTTTCATACGAACAAAAGAAACAGCAGCATGTGAAAACCAACAACAACACCTTACATCTTTTTACGCTTGTTATTATATTTTTTCTATTCATTTTTGTGCATATAAACGTACGTAACATAATACAGCTACCTTTTTATACAGCCAGCTTATCAGTTCTAGTAGTTCTGACGAGAGTATTAAATAAACAAACCTTTACTAAAACTAAATCTGTTACTAAAACATTTAAGCACTTCGTTCTAACTAGGTTTTGCGTTTTCAAACTTCTTAATTGGTTATAGCTAATTGATATGAATAATGATAATCATGGCAAGAAAACAGACAACGTAAAAATATTGTCGTGAAATTACGGCAATTAGTGATTTGAAAACGCCAAATCCAATAACGACAGTTGCAGTTACGCCAATCCGCAAAGATGAACAAAAAGAGCCCACAATCCCATGCAATTTCAAGCATTCGTCTAATCTTAATGGAAATAAATGATATTTTTATCTTATTCTCTAGTTTATGTCACCCTTCAAACTCATTAATTAATTACTGCTATCGATAAAAAGATGACCCAATTTCCAGTCTTCAAATATAGCAAATTTCTTTTCCAATTTATCCCTTAAGGATTCTCTACGAAATCTATTTTATTCAAAAACTTGTAGACGTAAATTGAGAATGATCATGAGGATTGGATTCGTTTATCAGAATTGGAATAAATACATCACAATTGATAATGACCTAGTTTCGTTTTGTGCAGTTTCGATTTTATTAACTATTTACAATTTTGAGACGCGACAAATACAGCAAATTAAAAATAACAATACATTGAAATGTTGATAATGTAAATTATTACGTATGGCATCAAATGCATCAAATGCAAACAATCTGTCGTTTGGAACTTAAATAAATTTAAATTGTTCTCACCAAAGAAATTACTGGATACATATACTCCCCGGACCCGTGACCGACGACCGGCGCTCTACCAACTGAGCGGCAACCGACGGTTAATAAATAATGCAATGTTATGCAAATTCTATTGTTTTCTTTTGTTTAATTAGCACTTTTTGTATTATTGTTTAGTATCTATTTAGTGTTCCATGAATTTATTGTTTGCGCTCTATCTTTTGTAATCTCACTTTCCTTTACCATCACTGATGGAAGTTGTAGCTGCCAAAACATGTATGATTTTAGATACCACCGAATTGATAAATTAAACACGTTGTTAAGACCAAACCTTTTTATTGAGCGACCGGTTTGGCAGTGTGGCTTTGGCAAGGCTTACAGACTGACCAATCAGATTAATTAATCTAGAGTGCAAACAATTAATCCGTGAAACTTTAGTAATACTAACTAGTATAGTTTTATGGTAATTCTATTGTTTTCTTTTATTTAACTAGACGCATAGCTGCGTGAACTCGGGCTTTTCTGACCTATTTTTATACGCCAAAAATTAAATTATGTATCTTCATTTTGAAGTTGTCTGCTTGTCAAACGCAATCAGCAAGCATTTCATTTGTGAAGAAAAACGAAGTTGTTGTCAACAGGTAAATAGCACAAGATAACAGCGATAAATATTGACAAGCTATTTATTCTAACCTTTAAAAACAACCACCAAAAAAACTTTTCTGTTACTACATATTCATTAATAAACAGATGTGAAATTTCGTTTGATTTCAACAATACATGTTAGCAGAAAATAAACATTTTGTTTCTTGCTATTTTTGAAAACATCTTGTCAAGAAGAAAAAATAAACAGATAGATTTAAAAAGAAAAAAATAATGTAGCATGAGCGGGAATCGAACCCACTTACCGTCGGATCATGAGCACTGAAGCATAACATTGATCTATTCGGCCAATGTTATTATAAGAGACACAGATCAAATCCCAATTTAAACACTTAAAAACTGAAATATATACACTCTAAAACAATTCTGTACACACTGGACATCAAGAAATCTGCTCAAGCCTTAATAATCGTACTGCAGGGCTGTAGTGGACCACGTACAATTCTTGAAGTATTGTTACACACTATAGTTCGTCTTAGCTGTTAAAAGTTATTGCAACAATTGCAAATGGGTCTTCCTATTCATCGTTTGACAAATAACAAAGCGATCTATATTATATCTGTTCTTTTTTAATCCCATAATTGGGTCGTTCAATCACTTGATAGTGTTCACTTCGGTCGACAACAAAGTAGTTTATGTCTGTTTCGTTCGTAACAAATCACAACTGTTAAACATTTTCTTCTGTTTTGTCTCACTGTCTTTGTAAGTTATTTTTGTGGGCGACGAGTCTACAGGTCGCAGACTAAGTAGCCTTCTTTTGTAGTTTACTTACAAAGACTTGCGAGGTAGCTCAATTCGATCGAACGGACTTGTGAAATACTCGCTCTGTTGTCCGCTCCGAAAGTTTGCTTGTCATAAAACGCATTGCAAAAACCTTGTCGAATCTACTTACAACAAATTATAATTTGCACATAAGCTAAAAATATCACAGCAATATAGTAAAGGAACAGCGAAAAAAAAAAGTTGAGAATACTGTGATGAATAGATCAAATGAACATTGACTGTGATGTCCCAGGCGTTCCTGACCTGCTTTTCGACGTTTGACATGACACGTCATTAACTTCACCAATCACAATCGACAATCGACATGAATGCATCCAATCACAAACCTGGAGCCGAAAGAAATACAAGTGCGGAAAATTTAAAAACAGCGGAGACAGAAAAACACAAAACCCGCCCAAATTATACCTCGGGCATTCCTTCGGAAGCCCGAGTAATTAGCACTATTTTGGTCTATTTAGTAATTAGTGTTTCACGAATTTCTTGCAGAGGAGGTTTATCAAAGCGCACAATGAATGCTGGGTCAAAAAGCATTTTGTTGGTCATTTGAGCTTGACCTTCAACGGATAAACAAGTCTCCGGTCGGACTTCTAGCGAGGTTTTTAGCGTGGATATCGTTGAATCTGGTCATTTATATCAACACTAAAGATTTACAATTCACCAAGAAATTATACCTTAAAGTTTATAACAATCTAATGACTCTTAATTAGTATCGAAAGTTGCGAAGGTATTGATTTTCGTGAGCGAAGAAGGTTTTGTTTGTTATTGTCCAGATTCCTGTATTATGACGTTTATCTGTGCATTTTACAGAATAATTTTCTGAATTGAGTTGTTTTAATAAAACATTCTCGCAAGTTACTTTTACAGGAATATCATAAAAGGTACCTTAAATCAGCAAGTAATTATTACCAATGCAGCCGCTCTCGAGGACTCAGTGTCCAACTACTAGTTTATATCAGTCGTTTTATTACTTCGCTTATTATTAAATCCTAAGAGCAGCATATATTGATAATATATTTTATTTAATAATCATTTTCAAACTAGTTCTGTACTCAAACTCTTTGGTTCTAGATCTTTGACCTGCATTGCCGCGTGTTGACTAGAATGGTGTAGCTCTCAAGGCTGGATACATTGGTCTTTTGGACGCCATTCAAACCTTAAAAATGGAAACCTACTAAATGTTCTTCTATATGTAGTTTTCTAGCTAATCAGTTGTAGACGTCAGTTCCTTTCTTTTAGCTCTTTAGAGAGGCTTGTTCCAATGAAAGAATTTCCAAAGGACCAAATTGATAACTAAAATGAACTGCGCAAATACCAGAACGCTTTTATCTTTATTTGTTGATTTTGAACTGCCAATCAAATTAAACACCGGACTTAGCCTCACCGAACTACTTTCATTTGAACCGCCTACTCATATTGAACGTGTTCGTGATGAATCGCGGTTGGTTAGTTGCAAGAGAGTAGGAGATAAGAGCGCTTAACCCCCGTATTGGACTTTATCCTCATCAGGGGATCTTTTCATTATATTTTTAATTTGAAGTTGTTTCGGGAACGGAACGTGATTGTCCAGATTGCAGGAGGCGCGGTCGCATCGTCAAGATCATCTCAAGACAAAAGTGCGGAGAATTTCTAAGAATAGCACGACGAGTAGAGTCCCTGATGGGGTCCGGGGGTATGCTCTCCCATACTCTTTTGTTAGTTGTTATTCCGAGGAAACTGGGTATTGATTGACGTGAACAACAAATTGCCCAAACGGTGGTAGACGATTATTTTCTAATATTTCTTTCTGCAATTTCGGTGTGAAAGTTTTATTTTTTTAAATAAATCCGACATGGGCATGGCCTCAATATGGATAAAGTCTATTTTACGAGTAGCCGAATAAAACGCTACTGGAATTGGAAAATATACGAAATTAACATAAGAAAGGGTTCGTCACTATTACGCGAATGATTTTTCAAATCACTAAGTGATATTACTTACAGACCACTAAGTTTTTCATAGAGTTGACCAACGTTCAGTGTAATGTAATATGGTGCTTATATAGCGCATTTCACCCAACGTCTCAATACGCTTTATTGCAATATCTAATATTTATAGTATGTAATTTGCTTTTGCAAGCGGTTAGTAAGTAGTATATGTTCTAGTGTAGGCCTATAGCCGAGGATGGTCGTTCTTTTACGTCCCCCGATACTGGTTGATGTGAAAGTAAACTCTGTAACCTGTGCAGTGACCCTTGGAAAGAGAATGGGCTTCCCCCTCCTCGTCCTCAAATCCTTCTCCACGCTCTCTTCAAGAGCCACTGCGCAGGCTACAAGATCTGTTAGACTAACTACAATAAAAGCGACTTTACAACGCAATATTATACTAACAGTCTACAATTCGCCTTACACAGCTTTAATTATGCATGCAGTATAGGCTAGGCAGCGTTTACACGAACCCGGCTATGTTCGAAAACGCACATTCTTTATCCGTTGTAAGAAAACGCTACTTAGCCGGCTATTTTTGATCAAAGTGGATATTTTCAAAAACGCTGAAGTCATTACTTTGGTCCAGTCACAATGAGAGAGAGAGTAATTCCAATATTCAGTAACCAACACGTTTACAAACATTCTTCATGCTACCGAAAACGACGCGAAAACGATCAGCGTTTAAACAAATTAAAACGCTGTGTAAACGACTATTTTTTAGCCGGCTTCGTGTAAGTGACTAGTCTTTTGTTTAGCAACAGTCCGTGGGCAGACTGCATTGAAATTTCTGAATCGTTTTAAAGGAAAATTGAGGGTTTGACTGTGAATAACAAACCCAAAAGTACGTGTTCCAGCAGGGCAGTATGTATATTGCTATTTTTGGTAATGTGCTTGCCTTGACAAGATGGCAGCTGACAGGAAAAAAAAGGATAATGAGGTTTATTGTCGATTTACAACAAAACGAAAGCATCGATCAACAATTAATTTGTTCAGTTGGTATTAAGCACATGTACTGGTTTGGAACTCTTCTTAATTCTCTGACAAGTTGGTTTGAAATCGCTAATGGTTGCCAATAAACTTTGTCAAAAGGTGGAGTGCTTGATGCAGCACAACAATTGCAACTTGTTGCATTGAATAAAACGTGTTTATAGTTAAAAACATGTCTGTTTTTAAAGCATAATGTTTTCTTAAGCGGGTAAAATGTGATCTATAACTAAAATTTTATAAAACGATATTTTAAAAAAATCGTAGCCTTCGTAGCGGCTCTTTGTGAGGATATGAGGTATTGCTCGATTGTAATTGGCTAAAATCTTTGTTACAAGAACATTGCCAAAAATAGCAATATACCAAGCTGTCAAGGTTTAATGTGTTTTAAAAAGGAATAGCACATCCATACAGTTCCACTCTTAGTGCTGGACGATCATTGAAACCTTTAACCACCAAACGGACATAGCGAGCCTTGATAGGGGGTACCAATGTATTGGTGACAACATCATTACGATTAGTATTACCGTTATACATCTACAAGAAACCAAAATAGTAGCAATTATTGGCACACGCTTATGTCTACTTTACAATCAATCTGGACAATATTTACACTGCTTGAAGTTCGATTGGTGATTTTGGTCTTACGATAGACGTAGAACTATGCAAATAAATCATCATTATGAAATTTAACGCACGTATTATTAATATTATTTTATCATCAATCGTATCTCGTTGAATACAATCACTTGCCAGGATACCTTGCTCCTTCGCCTTGTGGTCACCGACAAGAAATATGTTCTCCGCCGTAGTCGACGAGTAACGATGTCTTAGGCTGCAAGATTGCGCTGAGCACTGCATTATGACTGTAGCTCAGCGGTATTTTATATATAGCGTTTACATTGTAAATTCAAAGACAGAATATGAAACGAATTACACAGTAGGTTTATGACATGAACAACATAACAACATCAACACACATATACAATACAAGCCACTAGCCGTTCAGGAGAAAAGGAAAAGAACACCATCGCCATATATAGCGTTTACATTATAAATTCAAAGACAGAATATGAAACAAATTACACAGTAGGTTTTTGACATGAACAACATAACAACATCAACACAAATACAATACAAGCCACTAGCCGTTCAGGAGAAAAGGAAAAGAACACCATCTCTAGTCTCCGGCCCTTCTAAGAGTTCCTTGATGGACACACTGACTGACGGCATACTAACCTTTATTTGGTCCCCTTGAGACAAGGTGTTATTGTCACTGCTAAACATGACTGCATATTCAGTAACCCAAAAGTGGTGAGACGGACAACCCTGGGTAGCCACCTTTGTCACCATCATTTTAGTTAAAAGATCTACCTAAAATTAGAGATAAATGATGTTGATTTAACTTGCCTCCATAGTTTCACGGTAACACTTTTTGAAAAGGTGTCATTTTCTTCGCATTTGAGCTACAATCATAGAATATACATAATTTTATTTCGTTTTTTTTTTTTCGTCCAACCGTTCGTTTGGTCGTCTTCCCGTCTGTCTGTCTGTCACATAATCTTAAATTGTAAAATCAATATTTAGATCTTATTAATCGATGATTTTTTTTCTGGTGTCCATATGTGTCCGCTCGCGTCCAAATTTTCTCATTTTTTACTCAAAATTGCGGTTGGCACGGACGGACGACGAACGGAGAAATAACGTATGCTCGGAGCTCCGCTAGCATATTGGAAGGCATATTTATAAAAAAATGTAATTACTAACACGTAGATAAACTATATGTAAAGAAATTATGTTCTTGGCTTGCGGAAATCAAACCAACGTCCTCGGTATTCTAGTCTGATGTGTTAAAAGACGTGTGTCTGATGCCCGTCAAGAGAGTATATGTAATATAAAAATTAGGTAAACCTAATAGCGGAGTTCCGATTTAATAAAATGAATTATTTATTCAATCATTCATTCTTTCATTTGTTCATTCACTACGAATTATCAAATTATTGATCATTTTTTTTTTTTTTTGTTGCTATGTTATTTTCTTTTCATGATCAAATAATGATATAATCAATTGAAATACACAAAGCTTTATGCATGCCACAACATTTTATTATACGCAAAAATGCGAAAAAATATGTTGTTATGCATGGTAAAAATAGCACTTGTCAATTAAAATTGATTGTCCAATGAGAAGTTAGAAAAGCATTAACATGGCTTCTTTGAGTTGTAAACAAATCCCCTCGCGCTTCTCGCTTTACGCTTTTTCACGTTTGAAAAAAGCATGTTATAACAATCGACAAAAATTTCACTTTTCTGGTGAAATGTGTAATGAATTACTTATTAGTCATCTAGCTATCTAAAACGGTTGTGAATTTTTAATTATCAAATGTGAATACTGCGTAACTCGTTAAAAAATAGCTAGTATGAAGTTTTGAAATTTTAACTTGCAGATGAGTACAATCACGAATTCATACAAGGGTTTTATTTTCAATAACAAATCAAAGAATTACAAGAATCAAAAAAAAAAAAAAAACACACACACGCACACATAAATATCTTACAGAAACTAGTAAATATAATTATTGCAAACTGCTTTCATGTGGATGGTAAAAAAATGAAATTCAGATCGTCAAAAAATGTAAACATACCGGCGCCACGTTTCTTGTCCTGTACTGTCATTTTTCCACTGAACTCAGTTCTGATTACAATAAGCTTGTTCATGTTTTTAGAATTTTAAAAGTGGCAATCTGATTACAATAAGCTTATTCATGTTTTCAGAATTTTTAAAGTGAAAAAAACATTTTCACCGCCTCTAAAAAGTTTACACAGTTCAACAGGACGGCCGGCGTAGTATGGATAGCTCGAGTTGCTCGATCACACGTGCTTAATTTGCATTTCCATCCACTCCCTGAACTGGAAGTTTTATACATCGTGTATGAAAAGTTATTTTTTGTTTTGAATAGTTGATAAATCTGCATTGATCCTAAATCTCTCCGTGTTCTGAATTGCCCGTAAAAAAATGATGAATGAACAGAGTGAAGTCATCTTCGTGATCGCGTATTCATTTTGCTTTTCACCTCTTCCTTTGAATATCATGGCCGCAAATGCACGTCTTTTATGAAGTTTTGGTCGCCGTCGATTTTACTTCTAAGAGTAGATTAGTCGATGAGTAATGATTGGAAAACGCCACGAAGAATCCACGAACCCGAAGAATACATCCGTTTTTTCCAGGATCTTGCAAACTCGCCAAATAAACTCTTCCAGAAAATATAACTTGTAAAATGACTTCACATTAATTTTGACTAGTTAAAAATATCGGCATGGGACTTGTCGGTGTAAATATTTTGAAGCTTTTCTTCGTTGAGTCGTAGTTCTGTTTCTTTTTGCAAATTCAGCGTACGCGTCTTTGTTTCTCTTTCTCAGTAAAAATCCTTTTAGCCGGGAGCTTAGCTTGACTTTTTTATTGTTTTTTTTTTTTTTTTTTTTTTTTTTTTTTTTTTTTTTTGTCCATTTTAGAAATACATTTGTAGAAAGTTTCCGTCAGTAAACTGTATAAACTGTAAAAAATTGATTGTGAATTTTGATGTGTGGAGATCAAAAAATTTTGTCAAAGTTTTGTTGCCCACTAAAAATGGTCAACGACCTCGCGCTTAAGGGGCACGGACGCCGGACGTATGTATGTACAGTGAAACCCTTCTATACCGGACCCTCAGTTTACCGGAATTCTCTCTATACCGGACAATGTTTTTGGTCCGGAAATTTTCCCTATATATCTTTTGTAAAATGAACCTCACTAAACCGGAACCCCTCTATTCCGGAAACCGGACAATAATTTCTCTTCAAAACGAATTTCTCACGATAGAATTTACCCCGCTAGTCCGGACAAAATTACTGATTTCAATAATTTAAACAGCTGGCTTGATCATCTGAAATCGCCTTATTTTGTCTAAGCATTTCAAATCTTCGGAAAAAGTGCCAAAGTTGACAACGAAAATCTAAATGAATAAAACATGTTTACTTTTTTGATATAGCGATACTCAAATGCAAAAATGATCGTGCTTTTAATTTACAGTGTTTTTCAATGATTAAACAGAAACCTCAATAAACCGGAACCCCCTCTAAACCGGAAATTTTATTTAGTCCCAGTAGAGTCCGGTATAGAGGGGTTTCACTGTATGTATGTATGTAGGTGGGTAGGTGGGTATAGGTGGGTATAGGTGGGTAGGTGGGTAGGTGGGTAGGTGGGTAGGTGGGTATAGGTGGCTAGGTGAGTAGGTGGGTAGGTGGGTAGGTGGATAGGTGGGTATAGGTGGGTAGGTCAGTAGGTGGGTAGGTGGGTAGGTGGATAGGTGGGTAGGTGGGTAGGTGGGTAGGTGGGTAGGTGGGTACGTATGTACGTATGTACGTATGTACGTATGTACGTATGTACGTATGTACGTATGTACGTATGTACGTATGTACGTATGTACGTATGTACGTATGTACGTATGTACGTATGTACGTATGTACGTATGTACGTATGTACGTATGTACGTATGTACGTATGTACGTATGTACGTATGTACGTATGTACGTATGTATGTACGTACGTGCGTACTTTTTACGGACGCGCGGGCTTCCTGTGTCGGTCGATGAAAACTCAGCTCCATGGTTTACCATATTTTCTTAGTTATGGTGCTCCACTATAATTTTTGTTCTTTTATTCGTTATTTCCTTCCATACACCGAACTCATTTTTCATTTACTACTAGAGATTTCTTTGTTTATACTTGTTCTATTTACCTGAAACCATTCATCTATAGCTTGGTTTGCCGCAGCCCATGATCCATAAGTTATTCCCCGAGCATGTGGATTCTCAAGACGACCATGATATGGTTGATGGGTAGTCTGCAAACGTGATGAGGCAGTTATCTGGTTGTCTTTGATGTCTTTATTTTTCATGCCAAGTGGAAGATCGCAAGCTGAATATCAATGAATTGATTAATGATTAACCAAATATAATGAATTAAAAAAACGTTTTCGACTAGAATGTCATTTTCAGTAAAGTGTCATTTTTGACACCAGGGCTGGGTTGCTCGAATTCAAAGCTCAATTAGCACTAATCCCCGGTTAACTCTCAAAACTTATAGAGTTAACTCTAGATTAGCATAAAATCGAGCTTTGAGCAACCGGCCCTAGAAGGATAAAGGCTGGCAATACATGCAATTAAACATTGTGTTTGTTTGGCTGCTCGCGTGCGATCAAAAAACCTTCTATCTTTAGTATTTTCCTTTTGAATAAAAAGTTGTAAATATGAAGAACGGGAACGTACATTGGTGAGACGGGGAGAGTTAAATATACTTTTAATACTTTGATGTTGATAAGTCTGAACATGACAGTCCCTCGCATCATTTGATGTGACATGGATCATTTCACAAGACACCCAACCAATTATTCTAAAACTCAAAAATAACTTATGAGTTTTTTTTCAAAGTAATTCAAGACAGTCAATACTCGTGACGAGTTTTTTAACTACTGATGACGTTAGATTATCCTACTTTGCATAAACTTAAAAATATTTTCTTCCGCTGAAGTTGAAAAATTCGATCTGTGCGTGTTTTTGTCGGCGCTATTTCTTCCCATAAAACACTCATTCTCATGTCATAAACACTACCTAAATAATAAGTATAAGGGCCTTCTCACATGATTCCGGAATGAGATTCATTCCAGAAAAACTTTCACTCCGAAATGAAATTCGTACTGCATTCACATGCAAGTTCAACTGGTTATCGCTTTTTGTGCGAAATAGAAGTGAAACAAAGATGGCGTCCATAATGTGGAAAATATCGGTGCTGATGATGATGGTAATAGCTGCAAATCATTTGTCTATAGGCATTTTTTTAATTAGCCAAGAAAAGAAAGCCATCTCTTCTTTTCTTCATGGTTTTTATGCATACTTAGCTCGACCCAGTTTTCTCAGTTTAAGTTTTTCATTCCCGATCGATGTTAGTTCCGAGTTAACATGATTCCAGAATTAAATTCCATTCCTGAACGAGACTTTAATTCGGATTGAAAACCGGAATGAACTCATTCCAGAATGACTTGACCTCGAGCAGCATTTCATCCTGGCATAATGTGAACGAAGACATAGAAGTCTAACGGGGAAGTTAAAAAGTTTTAAAACTATGTATGCATGTAGTTCTAACCCTTCAGTAAACCTTCCTAAAATAGTATGTAAAAATAGCTCACCGATACATCTGTGATTGTCCCAATCAAAATCAGGCACACACAGACTTCCCACTGGACAGGGGCTCGATGAACAAGAATTCTGAAAAAAATAAAAACATATAGGGGTGACTTCTCAATTAAGGCTTGATCTGAGATCAAGCTTTTCAACAATTTCCAGGTCACGATTTAAACAAAACACATAATAAAGTGATTATGACTGGTGGATCCTTTTATTCCACCCACTCTACTGGAAATGGTTGAAACCCATCAATTTAGAGACAAAACTGGAAAAACCTTCACATGCTAGCTTAGTTGGGAGAGCTTTGGCTGTTAGCCAGGAGGCTCCCCGAGAATCACTCAGGGCCTAATAAATAATTGAGAATGTTCTACGTTTTATAGTTGTTAGGCATCGCGTCTTCTCGGATAAGCACGATAAACTGGAGGTCACGTCACACTTTACATTAACCAACGTGGAGACGTTGAAGAACGACTGAGGACGCAGGTCACGACCATCCTCGGCGATAATAATACAAACTAATTACTAGCTACTGATAAACTTGTAATCACTATTTCAAATAACGTCACCGCCATGGCCAAAATGCAACGATAGGTCATTCTTAAGCCCGATTTACACGGTGCGATTTGACGCATGCAATTTGTAGTATACGACTAGTCGTGACTTCTAAAAGTAGTCGCTCGCGCTCTAAAACGTGTTTTAGAATGTCCTACGACTAGTTTTAGAACATTTTGAACCTCACGACTAGTCGTATACTACAAATCGCACGCGACAAATCGTACCGTGTAAATCAGCCTTTAGACTGCTAGGAACCATGGGTATAAATAATATAAAAATTAGGTAAACCTAATAGCGGAGCTCCGATTTAATGAAATGAATTATTTATTTAATTATCCATTCTTTCATTTGTTCATTCACTACAAATTATCAAATTCTTGATTTTTTTTTTTTTTTTTGCTTTGTTATTTTCTTTTCATGATCAAATAATCATATAATCAATTGTAATACACAAAACCTTATGCACGCGACAACATTTTATTATACGCAAATATGCGAAAAATGTGTTGTTATGCATGGTAAAAATAGCACTTGTCAATTAAAATTGATTGTCCAATGAGAAGTTAGACAAGCACTATAAAAAAATCAGCGCGCGCTTCTCGCTTTACGCTCTTTCACGTTTGAAAAAAAATGTTATAACAAACAACAAAACTTTCACTTTTCTGGTGAAATGTGTAATGAATTACTTATTGGTAATCTAGCTATCTAAAACGGTTGTGAATTTTTAATTATCAAATGTGAATACTGCGTATAAACTCGCTAAAAAATAGCTAGTACAATCACGAATTCATACAAGCGTTTTATTTTCAATAACAAATCAAATTACAAGAATCAAATTAAAAAACCCACACACATAAACATATCAACGATGGATAAATATCTTACAAAAACAAGTAAATATAATTATTGCAAACTGCTTTCATGTGGATGGTAAAAAAGAAATTCATTAAAGATCGTCAAAAAATGTTAACATACCGGCGCCACGTTTCTTGTCCTGTACTGTCACTTTTCCACTGAACTCAGTTCTGATTACAATAAGCTTGTTCATGTTTTTAGAATTTTAAAAGTAGCAAAAAAACATTTTCACTGCCTCTAAAAAGTTTACACAATACAGTTCAAATGAACGGCGATGGCAAGCTCTTGTTGTTCGATCACACATTGTGCTAAATTAGCATTTCCATCCACTCCATGAATTGGCAGTCCTACTTTGTCGACAAACATCTTGCGTGAAAAGTTTTTTTGTCGTGAATAGTTGATAAATCTACATTGATCCTACAGCTCTCCGTAGTATGAATATTCCGTAAAAATTGATGAATGAACAGAGTCAAATTATATAACTTCGTGAGTCGTGTTCGTCTTACCGTTCACCTCTTTTGAATTGCTGCAAATGCAGCGCATATTTGTTTTGTTTTTGTTTTTTATAAAAGTTTTGTCGCCGTCGAGTTTACTTTTAAAAGTAAATTAGTCGACTGAAGTTATCACTGAAAAACGCCACTTTTTTTACAATCTGACAAACTTGTCAAATAAACTCTTCCAGAAAATACAACTTGTAAAATCTCCAGCATTGAATGACTATTGAAGGAATTATGACAGGTCTGCATGACTGCACATTTGGATGATTAAAAACAGCGCCATGAGCGACTTTTACCCATTTTGTCAGTGAAAATATTTTGAAGTAGCTTTTCGTCGTTGAATCGTAGTTATTTTTCTTTTTCGCGCCGCGGTCTTTGTTTCTCTTTCTCAGTCAAATCTCTTCAAGCCGTCAGGTTAGCTGTACCATTTTTGTGCTCTTTTTCCAGTGTAGAAATACATTTTGTAGAAAAACTTTAGTGAACTGCATCAAACTGCAAAAATAATGATTGTTTTGGCGCCCACTAAAACCGGTCAGCGTTTTCGTGCGGAAGTGGTACACGGACGGACGTTGTACGTATTTTGGAAATCCGGGCTTCCTGTGGTCGATTTCAAATGAGCTCGATAGTTTACCATATTTTCTTAATTATGGTGCTCCGATTTTGCGGGCCTTCGGCCCGCGCGGAGCTCCGCTATTACTGTCATAATTATTGCATCAGTTGACAAGAAATTCACGCCATTTACTTATGACCTAATTTGATTTGTCTTTGCTCCATAGACTGAAAGGTCAATATTCATCTTTTTGACTGTCCAAGATTCCATTCTACATTCTGTCATGACTTTTACAAATCATTCCTTGCGGTCTGGGAATGACTTGAATGCCTTTTGCCGTTATTTGAACTACCTATATATGGTCAAGAAAAGTTGTTCAGAACCAAAACACTGAAAAATTCTGAGAGAATGATATGTAAATAGATTACAGCTTCAACTGACTTGGTGATTTAGTGATTTTTCATTAAGCACTTTTCCACTACACAAAAGACAATTGAAATCGAATAAATTTTGTTTGCTTGAAAGTCACCGATGGTATTTTGTGCTACTTCAATCTATCGTGGCAGGAGATAGGGCGGACAATTATGCATGTTGTGTTTTTATGGTATTTTGATATTTTTAGAGGGGATTTTAATGAGGATATCTTTACAGAAAATAAAAAAATATCGAAGCTGAGACAATGTTTTGACGCAAAAAAGTAAAGACACAAACAAGCGTAAGGTTTACTTGGAGTGTATCAATATTGAAGGAGATGAAACCTTTCGAAATAATTTATCTGCATAATTTGAAAAATTTATACATTGTTAATAAATTTTTGACAAATAGCTTATTAGGGACATTTATGGAAAAATCCTATGTACATTGCCATACACACAGTTTAAAAGTTACTTACCTGGATTGCACAATATTCATAGCCTTCCTTAGTGACTAATAAATCAGGCTGCATCCAGTGATCTGCAGAATTCAACTCACACGTTCTTATCATACCATCCACTGGACCCAAGTTGTACGACACACATTTCTTTTCATTGAAGCAATTGTTTTGACAGATTGTTAATGCAGGGACTATGACAACAGAGGTCTTGATCACGTGGCCAGTCATGGTTTTGTTTTTGATGCAGTCGAGATATGACATGTCTTTACAGCCATCCTCACCTAGGAAAAATGAATAAATGAATTAATGAATGACTCAGGGTCGATGCTAGCACAAGGAAGCGGCTTTTTAATTTCTTTTTGGTTGCTATTGTTTTGCGTTTCGTTACATATACTTATTCAAAACTCGTTCTCGAGGAAAATAAGTGAATACCGGATTCCGGTTATAGATTTCATGATCAAAAGATACTGTGGGCTTCTAGCAATGATAAGAAAAAAGCAAAAATTTTATTTAAATCAGCGTTATTTTTACAAGTTAATGTTCTCTGTCGGATGGTTTATGGGTATTTTCTGTAGCTATTCATTCAGTCGTGTATGTACATCATCTGCTGGAATCCGCCATTCTCACCGACAATGCTTTTGAAGTAGGTGGTTACATATCATCTTTCCCAAATATATCTATCTTGATTATTTCGTTCTTTTAGGGGCATTTTTCACTAAATAAGTAGATTTTTAAGATTTGTATGAGAGTATCTTTACAGCAAATCATAGTTACTGAATGACTATGAGCAAATGAAAAATATCAAAGCTGAGACACTATTTTAACGCAAAAAAAATAGGGCAAAAGGCTAGCGCAAGTTTAACCTGAAGCCGATTGGAAATGACTTTATTGCCGTGTTTGAAATAGAAGTATACATATGTTCTTTCACAAATATATATTGAGTTCTTTAGTTGT
Organism: Diadumene lineata; assembly: GCA_918843875.1. NCBI lineage: Eukaryota > Metazoa > Cnidaria > Anthozoa > Actiniaria > Diadumenidae > Diadumene > Diadumene lineata. The sequence goes on from OU974082.1 coordinate 6,413,848, forward strand.
TATGAAGTTCATTTTATTTTAATTTTTATTTTTTTATCTTTGTTTATTTATTTATTTTTTTAATTTTTATTTATTTTTTATTTATTTTATTTATTTTTTTATTATTATTATTATTTTTTATTTATTTGTTTTTATTTATTTATTTATTTACTTTTGTTTTTTTTATTTGTTATTTATTTATCGATTTTTTTATTTTTTTATTTTTTTTTTATTTATTTATTTTTTTTTTTTATTTTCTATTTTTTTAGACGACATAAGAATCACACAAGGAGCCTTCAAAAATTATAATTCAATTAGCCAAAACCTTAATTTTTTGCGCGGGACTCTATATTTTTCTTCAATTTTTCTGAAAGACTTTGTAAAGATCTTTCTTTTGGCAAGATTTGAAAAAATCCTGATTTCATTTCAACATTACACGCGGTGGTAAGTGGTTTAGGGTTTCACTTTTCAAAGCAATTTTAAGTCAAAGGCAAAAACAAAACTGTAAATTTTGACAAAATTTTAAAACATATTTAAAAGCTGTCGATTCGAAATTTGTACATCAAACCATGCGTGACATATATATTTGGAGAAAAAGTCGACCAAATGCAAATTTTTCAAAATTTGGAGATTATGCATGGAGCTGCATTAAAAGATACCAAATTAGAGTTTTTTTTATTTTGAAAGAGGTACATTAAGACTAATGAATAATGTTTAAACTTTAGAATTCAGCGTAATTTTGGCATTTGTCATGTTCAAGCCTATTTTCTCAAAAGTGCGGGATTTAAATTAAAAAGGTCTAAATTAGTCATAGGTAAAACAAAACTATCCATTGAAACTAAATCATGTTGCAGAATCGTATTGTTCACATATCTAGAAACAACGTGTATAAATATGAATTTATCAAAGGGACGGAAAGTTACGTAATTGAGTTATCGAACTTATCGTAATTTTTCCATATCTTCAGAGCAAAATAGCGCAAAAATGAGGGGGGTGGTCAAAAATCGGAGAAAAATATTTTATCTCCGAACAAATGTTACCAATCGTAATCTTATATGATACATAGAAAGTGCTGAAAATTTGAATAGAATCGGCTGAACCCCATCCCCGTGTTCTGCCCGGTGCTTACTGACAATCACTCTTAACTAATTAAAATGCCAATCTTTACTGCTAGACTTATTCTTAGACAAATATGTATGCGATGCATTTCGGTGTTTCCCGACATCGTTATGTTTTGATTTGTATATTTTAACTTTCGTTAGTTTTACCAGCAATTCAATTTTTTGAGTAGCAAAATGCATGTCAAAAACACTTTTACGAGATATTTTCCCTACATGGAACTAATATAAAGTATTTCATAATGTTTCCGCCAAATTCGTATTCGAATACGTATTCGTCATCGCAACTTAATCTCGATAACATTTCCAGCGCTCATTGTGCAAATCCAAAACTAAAAGTATATCAGTTTCCGGAGTGGTCACATTTGAAGGCAACGAATAAAAAGATGTCATTTATTTATTTATTTTTTTTATATTTTTTATTTTTCAATACGTATGAAAAATGATTCCCTTAGTGTAATTCCGTAGTATTGCACTACGCATATATAGTTCTGCGTATGTTTCAAGATTTGTAATTTTAGGACTGTTATCATGTTTTCTATTGAAATTATGTTTGAAAAGTGCTTTAAATCAACATTCGAAGAATTGCGATATTTTCTAGCGAGAAAACACGATAATCTTTTTACCTCGAACCAGTCCTCTCTCGTAAAACCAGTTTTTTGACATCAAAATGACGATTTTGCAAACTAGCACGGTGACCTATGTTTTTTGTTTTGACAAAATTTTTTGTTGTGGTATAATATCAAGTATATCTAAAAGTGAACATAGGTCACCGGGCTAGATTTTGAGACATTTCCGAAATACTTTCAACGTAAGCCTTTTTCGCTTGAGTTAGCACTTCGTGCACACATTGGTATTTTATCAATTGCTTCAAGATCACATATTTTTTTATACATCTGATCATATTTTTAATAACATAAAGTGCATACACGAATTTTGGTCTTAAAAGACAAATTACTATGTTTTTGCTCTCTTTATCAACGGTTTAAAGAGCTTTTTTCTTTACATTCTCAAGTCACCAAAATGCATTAACCTTGACGTCATATTGCGCAAAAACTAAGTCGGTGACCCCCCTCTTTATGTTATTTTTTTGAAAGCGTTTCTCAAAAGTGTTTTTTAGGACGAGTATAAAAAATATTTCATCGGACAGTTTTATTTCTACGGATTACCTTAAGTTTAATTGTTTGAATAATACTTCTTGTTCAGTTTAATCGCTACCAAGGTTACTATATTTTGAAAAAGGATGTGTTCCAAACGATACTAGTACTATGACGCTATTGAGATTTTTTTCCACGAGAAAATGCTTCTTAAATGTGTGGGTTCTTTTATAAGTTAACATTAGAGTTTTCAAATCAGAATGGAGAATCTTTACAGTCATTACAACAAAGCACCTGCCAACAATTCCAGGGTAAGCTTTTAAATCTAGGATCACGCGCGTCCCATTTCCACGAGTGTGGTTGTACGAAGTGCTAAAAGTTAAGACTCTGCTCTTACCTTGTGCAAGTTTTATGCTCCAAACCAGTGAAAAAAAACACAGCATTTTATCAACGTTTGAGTGAACTATGCATAACTATGATGGCCTAGCTTAGTTGAGCGACTATTTAACAATGGATAACAAGCTTTGAGCGAGCTTTTAATTCCCTGCGAACTAACGAGCTCGAACGTCGTTTCATCAATTATTAATACGGTACTTTTTGAATAAAATTTGTTCCAGAAGATTTAAGGTCAACTTAGTTTAACAGACGCTTTTTGAGACGACGAATTCAGTGAAGGGCATGATAACATGACTGCGTACTGAAGGCATATACTGAGAACCGGACTTTGCGACTTTTGAATTATATTGCTTTGTTCCCTTAGAATTAAGATAAATACTTCGTCAATATAATCAATGATTATAGAAAGTTATTGAATTGTCAAAAGAAAGAGTAATTTAGTAAATTGAGTGGATTGTTTTGGCGCTGTTATGTTTTTGATATTTTGAGATTTAAATTGGCACCTCGGAGTCGCTTCTCTTTAATGACAAACACCTGCACTGTGTTGGCTTCAATAAATGCAAGAATCCACGCAAATGAAAGATAAACTGTTCGGGATCATGTAGCCTCTGAGAAGACACACACATATATGCACACACAGAGAGATTATATATATTATGTTGAATTTGGCTTCGGTCAAATACAGTTTTTTGAGTCGGAAGTTAAAATTGTTTCAGTGCGGCCATGCATTTTTGTGATATTTTGCAAAACAATAAAATAATTAATTGCCGTCTCACGGCGTCGTGCCTGATCTCTAGCACTGCAGTCCGTGCCTTTGTCTTAATGAGCCCAAGTATAAACGCAGGTGAAAACACATAATTATTTAGGACCATGCAGTCTGTTAAAAATATATTTGTCTGGGTTGCTGATTGGTCAAAACTCGCAGGGCGGATCCAGACATTTTAAAATGAGGCTACACTAATCAAAAAATGATCCGGAAATTTTGAAAAAACTTCTCATTATCATTAAAAAATTAAACAGATTTTTTACAAAATGGATCCGCTACTGCCTCGTTTGTCACCTCAAAGCTAAAATTGGATTGCGATACTAATTTGATGCAACGGAATTGGTGCAGCTATTATTAGGTTGGGTTTTAGGTTATGCTTAGGCTACGTCCACACTAACCAGGATAAATTTTAAAACGCAACTTTATTTATCCTGTTAGGCCTTCCGCCCACACTAAAACGCATGAATCCGAAACAAACTTATGCTAATTCTATTGCTTAACGAGCAATTTTTGTCACGGTATCGGAACAAAAGTTGCGGTTTCAAATTTATCCGGCATAGTGTAGCGAGTGTCTTAGAGTTGGCTGCGGTTCGAACAGTTACTGGTAATGAATAACTGAAACGACAAAAAAATCCGGAAAGATCTGCATTCAGCGAACAATGTATACATGTGTATATTGCTCTACACATGGATTACTATCTCTATTTTTTCTCATCAGTCATTGTTATTTTTCTTCGATACAAACAAGATCATCTAAAAATGCAACACTACGGTCTATGTTCCGTTATATATCTTATACTTCTCCAAATTTTTCATTGACAAATGTGGGATAAAATTTGTTCACAAATTTGAATTTTCCCTAAATTCTCTAATTTCACGGTAATTAATTCATTATGTTCATTATGTGCAAACAATTCACAATATAACCTCTTACTTATTGTTAAAAAAGTACTTTTTACTGTTCTATCATCTGTTCTGTACTTGAATGTGCAGCTCCAGTATGGGCTGCTTTGCCAGTGTACCTAGATAAAATGATTGAAATACTACAAAAGAAAGCTATGGGGATAATGTTTCCACACATAGATTATAATATACTGCTTTAATTAGATATGGCTAACATTCAAAGTCTCACTGAACGTCGACGTGTTAAATACGTAACAAATTATATTTTATTACTCAATCTAAAGGGGTAGATCCCGATGCTAACTATCATTTCACTTTAGAAAAAGGATACTCATTAAGATCAGGAAACAAGTCTAACAATAGACCCAGGGTAAAGACCGAAAGGTTCAACAGCCTTTAAACCCTTAGATATGGTAATGTCAAGTTCGAGGTATTTCGTATAGTTTGTTGTATTTTACTGTATCTAGAGTATTTATATCTGTAATAAAATTATTCATAGGCGGCTTCAACACACAACATTAACCGCCAAAAACATGGCTGAAAACGCATCAAATCAACAACCGGCACACATATTTAAACAATCCGAATAATATACATTGATTTGAGCTCATTTTATTGATAATAATGCTTTAAAATTATCAATTTCGAAATGGTAAAATAATCACAAGAAACCCAAACAAGGTAACATAGGAAGACCAATCAACAAAAGTGCAAAAAAAAAATTGCCAAAATATTATTTTTTAACTAAACTTAAAGTGTCTGTAAATGAATAAATACCATAAACTTTGTAGTTATGTTAAAAAACTTTTCCGTGTTCGTGGCGTTTTTAAGGCTGTTCGATCAAAAAAAGCTGTCGGTTTTCAAGGACGTTCCTGAGTAAATAAAGTTTTAATGTCATTTTTTTGGAAACTTTTTAGAAAGCTATTTCATTGTATGAGAATTTCAGAAATGCAATAAGAAATAGAGGGTTATCGTGTTTGTTTTTTAGGTACAAGGTGTAGAAAATGTGGTATTTTCCTGAAAAAAACGCGCGTATTTAAACACTGCCACTTTCAAAGAATAAAGTCATAAAATTGTTGTAAAACAGAAATAAACTTTCTTAGAATTTGCCAAAATAATTCATAAACTATTTTATTTCATTTCCAAGAGATAATAGAATTGTTTATGCCTTTCTTTACAAAAATGATTCAAGGAATGTCGCAGGATTCGTTCCAAGTTAGGGGTCGATTTTTTTTTTTTTTTTTTTTTTTTACAAAAGTGTACTGTTCTTCGTTCCATTTAATGTCATTTTTTTGTGTTTCGCATATGTGGTAGTCTTAATAGAAAGCTTCATTTCACGAAAGAAAAAAATAGTGGTCACCGACTGCGTTTTCCAGATATCTTGAGTCAAAGATAAAGAAAAATCTGGCCATCTTGAATACCGCGAGAAGACTGGGTTCTAATAATTTATCGTTTACAGCGTAAAACGTTTAATATTTGTTCTATTTGTAGCAAATTGACTTTAAAATACAAAAAAAACTCAATTGATTTTCAATCGAACATAAATTGGACTTATGTGTAAAAAATGAACGAAAAAATATCAGTCAATTGACCAACGGTAATGAGCGCGCGCAGTATCGATGCGCGCTCGAGCAATTCCCTGCAGGAACATCCTTTAGGTTGGTGATGACTAATTGAAAAGTGATTTTTTCTCGAAATTCCTTTCTAACTGTAAAAAAACTAGTTCAGTACTTCATTGATTGAAAGAAAAAAAATTGGGTCACCGTGCATTTTAATGACTTATACGTCATCAAATATTACAAATTGGGCAATTTGTAATTGGAAGGAAAAAAATTCATAAATTGTCACATAACTTTGATTTCTAAAGGAAATACCTCTTAAACCACAAGACACATAATATTCTTGAAGATAAATGTCTTTGAAGGTAAGAAAATTAAAAAATATTTTTTTCGAGAGCAGTTGAACGCATGAGTATTAACATTTTCAAATTTGCTACCCTAAGAGAGATCACCAATATTTCTATGATCTTTCAATTTTAAATTTTCAAAAATCTCACCGAATGAAAGATTTTTTATCACTTTATCAAACAAATGAAAAATAGGGGAACCCGTGCAATTTAATAAGATAATCGTTGTAAAAACACGAAATTTAAACAAAATTTGCAAAAATTGCACAAAAGGCCCTGCCCCTCCCTGGACAGTAGAAGAATTAACAATGCATTTTGGGAGATTTTCAAGATGGCGCCACGGGAAAAAATTGTCGGAAGTTTGATCACATAACAGTCGCTTTTGAAGTTGTTTCATAAAAAAGTGCATTTTCAGGTCAGTTTTGCAAAGATGAAATGTTTTTCTTTTAGGAAAAGGTTTATGGGAGTTAATTGATTGCTAAATTAGCTTGTTTCTGGACGGTTTTTAACACAAAACGATCGGACTTTGAAAGTGTTTGTTTTTCAAACTTCGTCAGCGGTATGTGCAGTACTCGATGCGCAATGTCAATAATAGGCACCAGCCTTAAAATATTAAGAACCCCAGCATTGCCGGGAATGACAACACTAATTTCCGAGTGTGCGTAGTGTGCTTTTCGCGTGATCTTGTTATAAAAAAAAAAACACTTCAAACCTCGCTGATCAACTTTATTTATACAATTTTACTCATAATTTGACTGAATTCTGATATTTATTAATAACAACTCATAATTTGACTGAATTCTAATATTTATTAATAACATGTTAACATGTATTGCTCTATCAGAGAACGCTAATGCTTGCATATGGGGTGCAGATTTATTCTGCTTTTGGTCAATGTTTCATGGTACTTCCTTTTCCTGAATATGACATAGAAAGGCGAACGCTCGAAATAAAATTAATCTTTTTTGACCCTAAAGTCTTGTTAATTTAAAATCTAACCCTAAACGCAACCCTTAATCTAATTAACCCTACACCTTATAATGTCTATGCAACCGATCCATAAATACGACCCTAAACATAACCCAATGCCTAACCTAATAAACGTTTTCCTATCCGCTGCACCAATTAGTATCTTAATTTTAGTTTAAAGGTTACACAGAATACCTCGAACGAGTTTTGACCAATCCCCAACCCAGACAAATATATTTTTGAACTGACTGTCTTAAATAATTATCATTTTCACCTGTGTTTTTACTTTGGCTCATTAAAACCAAGTCACACCCCGCAGTGCTAGAGATCAGGCACAACGCCGTGAGACGGCAATTAATCCCTATATTGTTCTTCAAATTATCAAAATAGTCACCGCACGGAAACCATTATAATAACCGATTTCACGAATATATTTTTAGATTGAAGACACTACAGAGAAAGAGAGAGCCTATACTATCACGAACAATTTATCTTTCACCTGCGTGGATTCTTCAAGCATCGCAGTGCAGAAGTTTGTAAATAAATAAGCGATGTGATGTGTCAATCTAAATCTCTTCAAAATATCAAAAACGTTATCACACCAAAACAATCGACTCAATTAACTAAATTATTCTTTCTTTTGACAATTCAACAATTTTCTATAATCATTGATTCTATTGACGAAGTATTTATCTAATTCTAAGGGAAACACATCTGTTGAACTAAGATTACCTTAAAAAGTTCTAGAAAGTGTTGAATTCAAACGTATTGTATTACTGATATTGGATTCAACAACGAGCTCATAAGTTCACAGAAAAAAAGCTCGCTCAACTAAGCTAGGCCATCATAATATGTATCGTTAACTCAAACGTTCAAAAAATGCTGTGGTTTTTTTCGCTGGTTTGGAGTATAAAAATTGCACAAGGTAAGATCAGAATATTAGCTTTTAGCACTACGCCCAAGCAGAAACCTGCAAAGGGGACAGGCCTACTTTTAGATTTAAAAGCCTACTCTAGTCTCAGTCAGAAGTTGTTGGCAGATGTTATGTTGTAATAACTGTAATGATTCTCGCTTTCTGATGTTATCCCTTTCGAGGCAAAAGTTTCTACTCTTAACAATACCCGTTAATGAAAAAATTATAAATTATATCGACAAACCCAAATTCTTGAAAAGGCTGTCCAGTTAAAATACTGATTCAGCGAATACAAATCGCATTTGTTTAGACATAAAACAATGATACAAAGTTACACATATTACACAGTTACATAGTTTATTATAATTATGTGACGAAGTTATTTTGTACACTTTGACTCATACTTTCTTAAAAAATAAAAATCATGAGATATGCACATGCCATTCATTAAGTTGCTCTTTCGACCGGACATCAATTTCAAGAATAGCTGTATACAGTGGGTCATGATCAGTTCTATCAACACCGTGTCAAACACACTTTTTTCAAAATAAAATCAAGTCGGTAACGATTATACTGAAAATAAACTATTATTCAAACAACTAGACTTAAAGCAATCAGCAATTTAAAAATAACGTTATTAGATCATATTTGAATTAAAAAAACAGCTGGTTCAACAAAGGGATATACACTTTGAATATTCGTCAATTTCAAAAGTGACCACCAAACTGAAATACTTATAAGGATTTGCACAATGAGCGCCAAAAAAAAACTATTGTAGTTCATAACCGGGACGAAAATTTAACGGCTTGTAAACGACACCTTATTCAGCGGTTAGTTTGAAATATTGGTAAAAACTAACAAATAATTTTTTTGCCAAGTATATTCCCTGGAGAACTTGTTAGAAAAATTGTCATACATTAGAATACGATGCAGTTTCGATTGCTGTCTTTTACAACATAAAGATACGACTTGGTCGAATCTTTTATTGAACTGATAATGAGCTCGGCCGACGATAATTGAAAATGACTGAATGAAAAATGCTATTTACAATGAAGAACAAATGACAATTTTTGAGGGTTTTTTCAAATGTCCTATTTGTCGCTTACAGAACCCTACCCACCAAGGGGCGTACTTTGCCTTCTTCATTTTAAATGCTATTAGAGGTGTTTCTTTGAGTGGTTTCTTGGATTTCCTGGCACTTGTTCTTATTTGATCAGCGGTTTGGTTGGAGCTTAGTTGTTTCATTTTCTTTCTTTTGTCCAGGCTGAATTTTGTTTGGCCCACCTAATTGTTTACTAACTTTCTAACAGTGTAATTTATACCAGTACAAGCTTGTTTCTTCTTTTTATCTCTTTGTTGTTTTTTGACCTTCTTCTTTGTTTGGGTTGTTTTCTTGTAAGTGTTTCGAATCGCAATGGTTTGGACTGGTGGAATTTGTGATACGTTTTATTGTTTAGTAGTATCTTGTAGCTCATTCATTCGGATGCTTTTCTGTGGAAGGATTGTTTTCCATAACGGTAGTGTAGTGAAAATGAGAGGCTTTGATCTCTGTGTATTGCGGCAGACGATGTGGGAGCTTCGATAAGACTGCGCAATAAATGTCTTAATCGCTGAAATCTGAATGAATATTTCATCTTCGTATGCAATGGCTGCTTCTATTCCTTTTTCAATATTTTCTTGTTTGGTGAATGTCATGGCTATCGCTACATCTAGATTATGAGTTTTGTCAATGATCAGTTCAATTTGGTTCAGTAATACTTCTATACGAGCTAGCTCAGAATTCCTGGATGCCATGGCATTGCTTGCTTCGATTATTTCATGCTCGATTTGTTACTTGTACGATGCTCTTATTGCTCTCATTTTGTGTACAGTGGTCTCTTCTTGGGATGTTGTCTCATTTTTGAACATGACGTCCAAAAACCGGGTTTCGGCACCAATGTTGTGTCGGAAAGTGTCTAGTTTTATCTAACAATAATTCTAGCAGTAACGTTTTGTGTTTTGACATTTTAAATTGGTGTTTATATTTCTGATTTTTTCCTTAAGTAAAAGTTCATCCACTCATTCTTCATAGGCAAGGATGGATGCAAACAAATGTTATATCTCGACTGCATCAAAAACAAAACCATGACTGGTCACGTGATCAAGACCTCTGTTGTCCCAGAGTCTGCATTAGAAATCTGTCAAATCCATTGCTTCATCGAAAAGAAATGTGTGTCATACAACTTCGGTCCGGTGGATGGTATGATAAGAACGTGTGAGTTGAATTCTGCTGATCACTGGATAAAACCTGATCTATTAGTCACTAAGGAGGGCTTTGAATATTGTCCAATCGAGGTAAGAACGAAACGGCTATACGGTAATAGAGTTTAAGAATACATTTATCTTGTTCTTAAACACCAAGGGAGGCTTGTTGATAGAAGCATCAACCAAAAGTTAGAACAAAAAAAAGTGTCACGTGAAAAACAAATGGCACCTACATCAATGTGTATCAAGAGAGTATGAGATAAAACAGGTTATTCCCGGACCCCATCAGGGGCTCTAGTCATCGTGCTATTTTTAGGAACTTGTTACCAATCTCCGTACTTTTGTCTTAAGATGTTTTGACGATGCGACCGCGCCTCCTGCAATATGGCCAATTACGTTTCGTTCTCGAAATAACTTCAGTTTAAAAATACAATGAAAAGGTCCCCTGATGAGTGTAAAGCTCAATACAGGGAATAAGTTCTCTTATCTCATACTCTTGTGTGTATATATATGTAGTCGAGTAAAAAAACCGCTGACAGAGCTGAGGGATCAAACCCACGATATTCTCGTCTTAAGTCCAAAACATTTCAAACCCTTAATCGAAGGAATTTGCGATACTTTTTTACTTATTGATTTTTTAAGGGCGTCTGTGTTTTTATTTTTTCAGAATCCTTGTTCATCAAGTCCCTGTCCAGTGGAAAGTCGGTGTGTGCCTGATTTTCATTGGGGCAATCACAGATGCATTGGTGAGCTAATTTTGATCTTTGATATCAGGTTTAGGAATGCCTCTTGTTTACCTCGGATCACACTTTGGTTTCACAAATTGATAGGTTTCCAAAATCACCAAAACATTTAGTGAAAGAAGTGGCTTTAAAAACCGTGAAATGCAATTTAGAATATTATCGAATCACACTTTGGCTTCGCAAATTTAAAACCCAAATTCCGCGCGCGCGCCAAATCCCGACAAAAAGGCAACATAAGAATAACACAAGAAGTCTTCAAAAATTATGTTTCAGCCAGCCAAAACCCTCATTTTTTTGCGCGGGACTCTATCTTGTTCTTCATTTTTTCTGAAAGATCTTGCAAAAATCTATCTTTTCACAAAATTTAAGAAAATCGTGATTACTTTTCAATATGAAAAAGCGACAGAAAGTGTTTTAGGTTTTCGCTTTTGCAAGCGATTTTAAGTCAAAGACGGAAACAAAACTGTAAATTTTGACAAATTGTCAAATCGTTGTAGTTTGTTTTCCCATTTTTGTGTACAATAATGTGTGGTTGCAAATTTCTTCGAAAATTATAGTAATATCTCCATTAGTTAAAGAGAAATATTTTTTTGTGTGCAAATATTGATTTTTCGGCATTTTTTCTTCAAAATCTCCAAAACATGGTTCCATTAAAAAAAAAACGGACTTGGGACCATATATTTTTATTTTTATTTTTAGATTCAGCAATAAATTCTCTATAACATATATTTCTAAGAAAAAATCGTGATTACTTTTTGCTTAAGTAATCAGGACCCTTAATTGAAAAATGGATAGAAAACTGTATAGCTCCGTGCCAGTTGTCGAGATGAAAAATTTTGAATGCATCACGAATGTTTGGACATTTTTGAAGAACAAATGTTATCAGCGATAATTTGCTCGCGGGTACAGGTTTTGAGCGTTGTAGTTGTTCTAAAGTGGTCAGGACACTAAGCATTCGATATTTTTTTCTGTTGGTGTTGTGAAGTTGTATCTATAATAGGTGACACAAAGAATCCAGCCTCTTTTACCAGCTCCCAACGGACTCTCTAGTTGTTAATACCAATCAAATTTTCACTTTCTTGGCGAGAAAATATATTTTCATCTTTGACTTTGTTGAAAAAGACTTTGTCTTCGAGTTTGTTGCAAAAGCACTGAAAGTTCTAAAATTTGTTTGGATAAATTTCTGGACAACTTCTGCTACTAATGATGTAGTTTTTCTGAAGAGTTTCTTTCACGTGTGTCTGCATGCACGTTTCAAAATTTTCTCATTTTCGAGCCATAATCCGATGGGATTATCCGTATTATGGAAGCCGGGCTCCCTGTGTCGATCAAAGACAATTTAGCTAGATGGCTTTACTATTCAGTAGTACAAAGCATCAATTAAACAAAAGAAAATAAAATTAGCATAATATTAAATAGCACTGTTTAGTGGTTCTTATGTTGCACACTTTAAGTGCGTTCACACTAATCAGATTATATTAAATACATAAATTGCAATAATTATTGCATTGATTAATATTTAGCTTGTGATCTTCCGCTTGGCATGAAAAACAAAGATATCAAAGACAACCAGATAACTGCTTCATCATATGTTCAAATATTTGAACCTTATCAAGGTCGCCTTGAAAATGGATACATTGGCTTTGTAACTTGGGGATCATGGGCTCCAAAAATTCTTGCTATAGACGAATGGTTGCAGGTACATCTATATATTTTTATAATATAAAAATTAGGTAAACCTAATTGCGGAGCTCCGATTTAATGAAATGAATTATTCATTCAATCATTCATTCATTCATTTATTCATTCTCTACCAATTATCAAAATTGTTGATCAATCAATCAATCAATCAAAAATGACTATATGTAAAAAAGCAAACAAATAAATGAATGAATAAATCTATTTCATTAAACATGAACAGAAATGAACATAGTGAAAAAAAAGGAAAAAGATAATTTTCTTATTTTTTTGCTGTTTTTCTTTTCATCATCAAATAATCAAATAATCCATTCAAATATTCAAATCTTTATGGATGCGACAACATTTAATTATACGCAAGAAATATGCACAAAAATGCAAAAAATATCCGGCCGTATTTTGTTAGTAACAGTCAACTGGCTTCCTTTATGTTGTTATCATGGTAAAAATTGCACTTGTGAATTAAAATTTATTGTCCAATGAGAAGTTAGAAAAGCACTAACATGGCTTCTTTCAGTTGGATCCCAGCGCGATTCGCTCGCTTTATTACGCTCTTTTAGGCTTGAAAAATGTTCTTTTTTTAAATATTGGTAATCTAGCTATCTAATACGGATATGTGCATAAATTATCAAATGTGAATACTGCGTAACTCGTTTAAAAAAATCGCAGAGTACACTGACGAATACAAACGTTTTATTGCAATTCAATAACAAATCAAAGAATTACACAAATCAAATTGAAAACAACAGAAAACACATGAAGAACTCAGCGATGGAGAAATATAATCTTACAAAAGGAAGTAAATAGTTTGCAGGAATTATTGCAAACTGCTTATATGTTGGTGGTAAAAAAGAAATAAATTAAAGAAAGATCGTCAAAAAATGTCAAACATACCGGCGCCACGTTTCTTGTCCTATGATGTCACTTTTCCACTGAAATTTTCGTCCTCAGTTCTGATTACAATAAGCTTGTTCATGTTTTCAGAATTTTAAAAGTTGAAAAAAAACATTTTCACCGCCTCTGAAAAGTTTACACAGTTCAACGGAACGGCCGGCCTAGTATGCCTAGCTCGATCACACATTGTGCAAAATTTGCATTTCCATTCACTCCCTAAACTGGCAGTTCTACTTTGCTGACATACATCGTGTATGAAAAGTTAATTTTCGTTGAGAAGCATTGATCCTAAATCTCTAATTATAATTTTAGGTGGATCTTTCAACTGAAATGAATGTGACCAAAGTGGCAACCCAGGGTTGTCCGTCTCACCAATTTTGGGTTACTGAATATGCAGTCATGTTTCGCAGTGACAATAACACCTGGTCTCAAGGGGACCAAATAAAGGTTAGTATGCAGTCAGTCAGTGTGTCCATCAAGGAACTCTTAGAAGGGCCGTAGAGATGGTATTCTTTTCCTTTTTTCCTAAACGGCGAGTGACTTGTTTTGCCAAGAGAGTATGAGATAAGAGAGCTTAATCCCGGACCCCATCGGGGGCTCTACTCGTCGTGCTATTTTTAGAAACTTGTTAACAATCTCCGCACTTTTGTCTTGAGATGTTTTGACGAGGCGGCCGCCTCCTGCAATCTGGCCAATTATGTTCCGTTCCCGAAATAACTTCAGTTTAAAAATAGAATGAAAATATACCCTGATGTGTGTAAAGCGCAATACGGGGGATAAGCTGTCTTATCTCATACTCTCTTGGTATTGTACATGTGTGTTGATCTTCATGTCATAAAAGTGTTCACATTCGGTTTTTGAATGCACAATATAAAGGCTATATATTAAACCGCTGAACGACAGTAATAATGCAGTGCTCAGCGCAATCTTCTAGCCTAAACCAGCGTTACTCGTAGCCTACGGCGGATAACGTTGTTTTTTGCCGCTGACCAAAAGGCGATCGAACGAGTACTAAGGGTAAGAGATTTTGTTCAACGGGATACGATATTAATGAAAAAATAACATTAATGATGCGTTAAATTTCATACTGATGATTTATTTGCAAAGTTCTACGTCTATCATAAGACCAAAAATCACCAATCGAACTTCAAGCAGTCTAAATATTGTCCAGATCGGTTGTAAAGTAGACATAATCGTGTGCTAATAATTGCTACCATTTTGGTTTCTTGTAGACGTATAATGGTAACACAAACAATCGCGGTATTGTCACCAATACATTGGAACCCCCTATAAAGGCTCGCTATGTCCGTTTGGTGGTTAAAGGTTTTCACTATCGTCCAGCACTAAGAATGGAATTATATGGATGTGCAAATCTTTTTTGAAACGCATTAAAACTGGACAACGCGGTATACTGCTATTTTTGGCAATGCTTTGTAAACACAGATTTTAGCAAATCACAATCGAGAGCAATATTATCACTCCCGTTCCAATAGCCGGTACGCAGACTACGAGTTCTTTTCTCAACATTGTGTCAATTTTAGTATCATTACATTTTTTTACCGGTTTATGCATGGAAAACGTGTTTTTCATTGACAAAAAACAAATACCCCAAAAAAGACATTTTACAGTGTTGGAGATAAGTGCTATTTTCTATATTGTTTATACTATGCCCACTATTTATCAATTTTATAACACTCATTTAAAAAAATACATTATATAATAATTACAAATTAAAAAGTAATATTCTAAAACAGCGGCAGATCCAGGATTTTTTCAATCAATCATTTTATTACAGTACATGTAAATTAAATTAAAAAAATTAAAGTTGCTTTTAAAACATTTGAGGGGGGAGGGGGGACAAGTCACCCCAGTCCCCCTCGCTGGATCCGTCCCTGTAAAAATCAAAATAGCCATGTTTTTGACTATAAACAAGTTTCATTTAATGCAACAAGTTGCAATTATTGTGTGGAATTTCGTGGTCATCAAGCAATTCTTGAGTTTCGTGTTCTCCTTTGCGCTGTATTAGCCTCGACTGCAGAAAAGATAACAATACCAGCCAAGCCAAGGCCTCCAGTATTTCTATCGTTTGTAAACAATGCGTGCATTTTCACGGGATTTTTAAATACAAAAGAATATATCTTGCTATCGCAGCTAATACCGCCTAAAGAAAAACGTAAAATGGCTCGCTTATTCGACTTCTGATAAAGTATATTTCCAGCCATTCGCAATTTCAAAACATTATGTCAAAACAATTTTTGTAGTGTCAGCAAAACTGTTGATCAGCGGCTGCAATGATTGAAAATTAATTTATGGAAGAGTAAGATTGATAGTCCGAGAATGTTTAGCATTGTTTAACAGAAATTCAACTTTTGAATTGTATGGAAAACGCCATGACAAGATAACGCTATATTTCGTCTTTATTCAAAGACATAATCATGCTTAAGTACAAAATATTGCTGAGTTGGTTTCAAAAGAGTTCCAATTCCCTAGAGGCTTTCGGTCTTTCATTTAAGGCCGGCACACACTAGGAGACAAGTCGCAGCGACTTGTCCCCGCGACATGTCGCAGCGACAATTTCCTCCCGTGTGTACTAACATTTTTTGGCGAAAATTGTTGTCGCCGCGACAGAATTTTGTTGCTGCGACTTGCCACATGAAATCCAACCGGTTGGTTTTGTTGTATCAGTGCACACTGATGCGACCTGTCGCGGGGACAAGTCGCTACGACTTGTCGCATAGTGTATGCCGACCTTTAAGGCCGGTGCACACTAGGCGACAAGTCGCAGCGACTTGTCGTCACGACATGTCACCTCAGTGTGCATTGGTTCAATATTTGTCGCCAATACATCTGATTTTGTCGCTGCGACAATTTCCGCCAAAAATACCTAGTACACACGGGGGGGGGGAAATTGTCGCTACGACCTATCGCGGGAACAAGTCGCTGCGACTTGTCGCCTAGTGTGTACCGGCCTTTATAGTTAACGACGAGTCTGATTGACTTTTAGCACAGGTAGCCCAAATTAGATGGTTGTCACAGTTTTTAGCAGTGTAACAAAATTAATAAAATGTGACAAAAAAATAAGTCTGTATTTATGTACTGTTCTTTTCTTTACCTTTCTATGGATTTCAGGCCATTTAATATTTAGATCTTATTAACCGAGCGGGAGGTCTGTACAGGAAAATCTTGACCGAGGTGTTATAGGCATTCTCGACTAAAGCTGGATATTTCTGTGCAAATTTTGTTATATATTGTGAAGTTCGGACGATCGATTGTATTGAACAAGACTTTTTTGACAGTAAACAAAAAACTAGTAGAGAAAAACTACAAAAATTGCAGTAAAAAACAATAATAACGATAAAAAAACACATTGAATGGGATTTTCTGTGGTCTTTATGTCATCAACGACCTCTTCTCCCATGAAAATGTTTTGAAAATGTAAAAAAACAATCAGCTGTTCAATCGTGAAAAGGCCAGCTACTCAGTCGATCGGTCCGCGGTCTTAATACAGGGGGATATTGACCGGTCGGGAAGCGCGTATAACCAATCAGATTGCTCCATTTGCTAGTGTCCAGACTCCAAGATTCACGGTCATATAATAAAGGGGGATATTAACCGGTCATGAAGCGCGTATAACCAATCAGATTGCTCCATTTGCTAGTGTCCAGACTCCAAGATTCACGGTCATATAATAAAGGGGGATATTAACCGGTCATGAAGCGCGTATAACCAATCAGATTGCTCCATTTGCTAGTGTCCAGACTCCACGATTCACGGTCATATAATAAGAAGCAATATTTTAATATTAAAATATTTCCCCCAACGTCCAAAGAAGAAGTGAAAGCGGAATGCTTTACTGATCTCAATAGCTAGTGGACGTGAGAAATAGACCTTTCTGCGGATGCTGTACAAGAACCTCAGCCTCGAAAGCACGTAAATATTCTTTAGAACTAGCGATTTCTTTGGAAAGTGAATCGCTGCAACAAATTTTATAATTGTAATCTGGATAGTGGCTTTCAGAGACAAAGATCACAGGAAGCCAAATGATAGTATATTATCATTCATGAAAGTATTCATCAAAGCTAAATGAAAAGAGAACTATGGAGCCTCGTTTTAATGCGTAATTCTTCCCTGGTAAAAATCTTTATAATTAATAGCCCTCAATAAGCTATTTCGACAGCCAGACACACCTTACTATAAACTACTTCTTTTAATGTAAATTATTTCCTGATGTAAATATATATTTGTACCTTCTTTTTTTCATAATATTTGTAATGAATATATAATAGTGTGTAAATAAATAAAAGTCAAAAAAGTCTCGGGCAATTCATTTCGTTTGTTTGCGTCGTTGGGCGATTCGTTTCGTCTGTTTTGCATTGTTGGGCGATTAGTTTCATTTGATTCATTTTGATCTCAATGAGCGATTTGTGACCCTGCGAGCAGAGGAATCTTTTTAATAAAAAAATCCTCTGCTCGCAGGACAACGATTTTTTTGTCTTGACGGCCGATATGGTTTTGCATCAATTGTTGTCGAAGGCCAACGGGCTCAATCTGGCAAAGAAATTAGAGGCATTGTCTCTGTATCTGGTATTGTTTGCTATTACTACTATAATTACATGCTGTTGAGGCTGAGGTTAATGTACAGCATCCGCGGAAAGGTATATTATGTCCAAAATCACAAATTACAATGGGCGATTTGCATTATAGCGTCATATACTACAACAATCAGAATGCTTTTCTTACTTTCTTCGTCCCTAAAGCGAGATGACGTTTTACCCGGCTCGAGAATACAGGAACAATAGTCATAATTAGTGAACAAAAGCAATGTGAAAAGGATTCTGGTCTAGAGACGGGGGTAAAACGTCATCACGCTTCAGACTTATTAGCACAAATTGTTTTTTTTTTAATTTCACAGTGATTAAAAGATATAAAAGAGAATATAATTCACATGCAAAGAATGATGGGAGTCGAAGTAAAATGACTCCATAATGCAGATCGCCTGTTATGCTTGTCCAATAAAAAATCCATTCTACGAATTTTTATTTAAAACTTCCACAATGTCACGACGAAAAACTCCATTTCCATCAACAATATCACCGAAATTTGATGCTTGGTTCAGTCAGGGTTACAACGGATTTGTACAAACCGAACAATGGGTAATAAGTTTATAAGCTGCAAATCATGCACGATAAATAGAACGCATCGAATGCGTGTAATTATAAATCGGGACTAGGACAAACTCGTAAGTTATCGTCGTAAGTCTGGAAAATTACCCCTAAAAGGCACAAATGCACAATCATATAACAAACAGACAGACAGAAGGCAGAAAGGCAGACGGATGTTACTTGCACCAGGATTTGTTTGATCCATTTCCAGCCGAGAGTTTAAGGAAATATAGAATGAATGAAATACATTCATCTTTACTCTAAATTCAATTTATAATGAATATACTTTTGGACTGCCATCGTCATATAGCCTGTATAAACAGCAAGCGCAATTGTTTTCTAGAATAATGTTAGCTTCAGCTTTACCTGTCTCGCTCTCTGCGGCCAGTGGTACGAATTCTGGATAGCGCTATCCACCCGATGAATCAATTCCCTATTCAGCGGATACATTCTTAAGAAATCCTATGACTAGTGTTTTTGAAGACCAGATATTAACGGATTCCTAGCCCTAAATAACCAACACCTCGATAGCCTCCAAGTTGGAAGCTAAAGTCACCTGACTTTATCATAACACAGGAAAACCAACACTACACTATGGAGCGGAGAACTTTATCCAGTGTATAACTTTATCCAGGATTTGTACAACCGGCCCCTGGTAAGTTTTCCTTTTTTTTTTTCCTTTTTTTATTTATTTCTTTGTTTATTTATTTATTTATTTACTTATTTTTTCAAGCATCTTTTTTTAGAGAGCTTCATGATCCATATCTCCAGTAAATCTTATAAAAATAAGAATCCCGTCTTCATCAATATTATAGGGTCACCATGGAAGTTGTTAAAGCCATCACTGATGTCCATTTTTTGTGCTCATTTTTCATTCCTCCGTACCCCATTCCTGGTTTTAGTAACATCCCAGACAGTTAGACAGACAAATAGACAGGCAGACAGACAGTCAAACTGACAGCGTTTTGTAGAGGGCCTCAACAACAAATGGAGTCAATTTGAATATGGACTTGTTAAGAATAACGAGAACTTATTTGAACTTGGAGTCTTTTCGTATTTGGTTTTACTGACTTTTTTTCACTTGAAAAGAACCAAGTGAAGTACTACCAACTGGGGATGAATAGTTTAAACTGGACATAAAATTTGTGAGCTCAGAGAATTGCCCTCCTTTTGAGAAACTGCCGCCCCTTCTTATAAAATGACGATAGCTCTTTAATGTCCAGAACCTGTATTTTTTTATTCTTTAGAACAATTAAAATGGCATTTTAATTCTAGCACATTTTTTTGTAACCAATTAAAAATTCTACGACCATAATTATGTTAATTCTATATTTTCAATGTCCGTTTAAAAGGTGGTCGATCAAAACGTCTTTTGAGCTGTTTGCTGACTTTTTTTCCAAATCAACATTTCTTTGCGTGTAGATATCTCAGTGCAATAGCGATTTATAGCGCTTTGGTTCTCTCATATGGCTACTGGTTGTAACACCGTTCTTTTTAGCCAGTGCAACTAAAAGCTCGTGTTGCTGCTCCATTTTTGCTGTCATTGATTTTAACTGTTGTTTTGTCTTGGATAGTTCATTCTTTACTTCACGAATCTCCGTGGTGGTGGGATCTTCCCTTATCTCATTATTTTCAGCTTCTTCGTCTTCTTCCCAAGCACGAACATCTTGATCTCTATTGAAGAAAATGCAGTACATGAATGCAATAGCAATCAATTAAGGAGTAATCTAACCAGCCAAGATGTACAAACCAACCAATCAACCAGTTAATCAAGCAAACAACCTACCAACCAACCAACCAAATAATCAACCAAACAATCCACAAACCAACGAAACAACCCACCGACCAATCAGACAACCCACCAACCAACCAAACAACCCACCAAACAATCCACCCACCAACCAAACAACCCACCAAACAACCCACCCACCAACCAAGCAACCCACCAACCAACCAAACAACCCACCCACCAACCAAACAACCAACCAATTAATCAACCAAATGACCAATCAATCGATCAATCAATCAATCAATCAGACAACCAATCAATCAATTACACAATCAATCAATTATTCAATCAAATAATCATTTAATAAATAAAATAACTTAATAAATCAGTCAATCAACCAATCAATCGATTTCCAAAAGACCATACCTGAATAATTTCATCTTCCGTTTAGTGTAATGCACAGTAACATATGGCTGATAAAGTCTATCTGTAATAAACCTTGGAAACTTCTTTTCAACATCAGATACAAAATCGATCCTCATCTTTTTATTGGTCAAAAACGCAGATCGTTGAATAGCATCAATGTCATCAACCGCAAGACCAATCTAGTGACGAAAAATGATCAATGTTTAAGATGGAGAAGTATTTTATCAAGCTGAATTAAAACAGAATCAGTCTCGTTTGTGATTGACCGTATGAAATTTAAATACAGGCAAATTAAAAGGGTCTCTGTCAGAATCTGAAACTTTAAGAAGACACCAAGCAGAAACGCATAAAGGGATTTGAAACGTGTAGCACGATTCCATGCTTCGAAATGTCCAGCCTCATTACCATAATTTTGATATCATATATGGTCAATATTTGATACTCTTCCACAGCCAGGTTTGAAATGGCCAAATGGTTCTTCAAATCAAACATTTGCAACATTTTACGAGTTTTTAAAAGAGATTTTCTTTTCTGCATGTTAATGTGTCTCGTCTATTTAGTTTGTAATTAAATTAGATAGAAAAATCCAATATTCCGGAGCAAGCACCGTACAATGTACTGTCACTACACATTTCAATCCTCCTTCAGCACGGAAACAAAATTTGAAAGCAATACTTATTTTTTATGCCTCTCGCCAACGGTTTTTCTTCGCAAATAATAATCTTATTGTGGTGCTGATCATGCCAAGAGAGCAAAACTATAATTTGATACAAGGATTTCTACCACTGAGAAACTGTCGTATCTCAGCACATGCGACTTCAGATACGATGTGGTTTACATGTGAAAAGATACACGAATCAGCTTTCACATCCTATATCCGGAAAACAAGCTGTTTGATAATAAACTGTTTTTCCAGGAGCACATTCTATAAAAGCTCGTATTAGTGGATCTAGCGATTTTTTCCCCACATAAACAAATCGTGACGTCATAGCGCAATATGATAATTGTATCTTACTTACCAGTAAGTTCATCAGTACTATCGGCATTGCTAACAGAAATATATAAAAGAAAACAAAAGACAGTTCTGGGAATGGAACATAATCATATCCTTCTGCACTTTTATCGGTTAATCCATCGACCAACAACGTTGCATAATCGATCTCGCCGACTGTCATCACTGTAGTCTTGATTATTGACTTATAAAAAGTATCAAATGCAGGCTGAAAAAGTTGAATGCGGTTATGAAAATTAGTTCATTGTTTAACATTCATGCATCTATCAGGGCCGTAACCAGACCTTGTACATGGGAGGGGGGGTTGCACATGGTTGCTTTTTTATTAGTAGCTGTCATATTTTTCACAAAGTCCAAGGGCTTTTTAAAAACCCGTGAAAACTTGTATTACAATTTACTGCGTTTTACAGTTATTCAGAATGTCTTTAATATTCTTTGAATTTTCGGTGATTATTACACCTTATTGCAACCCATTAAACCTTGTCTTGGTCTTTTCACAGTGGTCTTTCACCCTGTGCACCCCCCTTGGTTACGGCCTTGCTTATTTAAAAAAAAAGCTGTCGAAGAGAAAAGCGATCGCACAAACCATAGGAATGATTGGGTTTTTGAAAAAATCACTGATATATAAGCAGCAATATCAGCAAATCAGTGATGCTGACTTCATAAAAGGACCATGGGTGACAAATGATGATGCAATACTGATTTAAGTAAAGAATTAGAAACTTTTGACCACAATTACTTTCGGTCTTGATTTTTCCTATTTCTCTCCGACAACTTTTCCTGAAATAGGTATACAGTCCAGTATCCGATATAATCGTAGGCACAAACACCACAAACGACAGTTGCACACAAAAGAAAAAACAAGCCTAGCTGGTTCAGATGTTTCTGCCATAAAGAATCGATCAGTCATCCTTCCAAAATATAATGGTTATAGTGCTCAAGGGCTCTAACATTAAATCAGTTGAACAACTTCAAGACTAATCTCAAGTACTGAGTTGCGAGTCCAGGTTTCCCCAAAGGCAAACTTGCTCTTGTCAGTTGACAACGAACCAGGATGCGTCGATTTGCAATCGAGAACCTGTAAACACTACTAATTACAAGTATTTTCGCCGACCTTAAAACAAATTCCGATGGACGTTAGTTGGATGGGGCTAAAGCATAATTGCGATTGTATTTGATCTGTTTACTGACATAAATTAACATAGAGTTGCGAGTGTTTTGAGTGTTCTAACTCCAGCAAGTTTTTGCGCAGGATTTGATATCCAAACGATACTGCGAGTTGCGCAGCACAAATTTTTTGCACATATAAATAGAACTGAGATATTAAAGCTGATGTTACACGGGTCAACTTGCAACGCCAATTTTTCCCGCAACATTGAATCAATTTTATAAATATTCCCTGTATCGCGCTGCAAGGTCTTGGAACGAAATCCTAAGTTCACAATATGTTGTCTACGCAATTTTTGCTCGAAAAATTGTATTTTAAATCATGTTTTACAATATTCAACAAAATGCTGCGCGAAAAATCGGCGTTGCAAGTTGGCCCGTGTAACATCAGCTTAACAATCATGAAGCCTTACCTCTTCTTTAAAGAGAATATAGAACACAACAGCAAAGTTTATGATGAAAATCAAGAATAGCGAGAACACTTTAAACAAAGTTTTGACGACCTCAAGGTACATGGTGACGTACAAGCCAACGTGGGACAGTACACGTAGAAACAGAATCAAATTGCTGAATCCGAGAAACACAGACACTGCACCAATCTGCCAGAATATCTAAAAAGCAAGAATTCACGCTTTATAGGCATCACATTAAAGCGGTTTTCAAAACATCGTAAAACAAAGGGTAATAAGATTAATAAGATGTAAACGCAAACAATGCAAAGGAAAATCCTAAGATAATGTCTACAGCAAAGCAGAATGGACTACTTGCACTAAGACATCACGTGCCCTCATATCATGGGCGGATTTAAGGGTGGACCGAAAGGACCGCGGCTCACATTTTGTTGAATAAAAAAAATAATTTCAATTATTATTTTTTAATTGAAAAAATGACGAAGATTCAAATGCTAAAAAAATGCCATTTTAATTGGCTGGCCCCCTCTTTCTCAATATCCTGGATATGCCCCTGCATATTCCCTGAAAACGTCAAGTGTTGTAAAACTGAGGTCCAGAAATGAAAAGAGCATGCTATAATTAGTAGAAAGACCAAGTTTCAACTCACCGTATGCAAGGAAATAGAAATATCAGTGGGTTTTTATTTTTAATCGTTCAAGAAAACGCGTTGGGTCGGTACTCTTGTCACCCAACCATCGAATCTTGACAAATTTCACGACTTTCAATTTATTGTCACTTTTGTTGTGTCATGTAATAGATTCTGAAGTTTTGCATTGTTGCTAGTTTTCTTTTTTTTTTAATGCCGATCTGCTTGATTTGGTTACGTGACCTCTTAGTGCAAGTAGCCGATGAAGTGTAATAAAGTTAAATCACTCATGTTTGTAAACTGCGCAGCAGTCCATCAAAAGTACCCTTCACACACTTGTCAATCCAGATCAATTCAGAGTTATTTACTACAACTACCAGAATGCTTTGCTCGGTTTTTTTTTCGTAGCACTTTTAGCACAAATTGTTCTGTTAATCTAATCCAAAGGGATTAAGTATTTGAATATGAATAAAAATTCGCAAAGAATACTGATAGTCGCTGAAATGACGCCATAATACAAGTGAACTAAGAATTAGAAGTTTCATTTACATACATTGGCATTTGCCCGCAGGTCGTCCAGGTGAAACACAAACGGTATAGTAAAACCAATAGAGGTCAAGTACAAAGCCCATTCCAGAAAATTGGCCAAGTCCAGGAAATAGCGAAACCTTAATAAATACATCTGAT
This sequence comes from Diadumene lineata, assembly GCA_918843875.1. NCBI lineage: Eukaryota > Metazoa > Cnidaria > Anthozoa > Actiniaria > Diadumenidae > Diadumene > Diadumene lineata. Next base: position 6,438,695 of record OU974082.1, read on the forward strand.
AGACCTCTTTCAGCAGATGAAACGACGAGAATGCCATTATAAGCAATGGAATAAACCCATGAAAATCTTCTTGGATATGTATCTTTCTAAAGTTTTTGCCATTGGTGTTAGTTTTATTGTTATTGAGCGTATTCTCACCATAGATGTTTTGTCGTTGGTCCCAAATAAACAACGTTAGACAATTCAAGAATACGATATACAAGAAGAAATTAAATCCATATAAGAGCTTTCCAAATTTATTCCATTTCAAAGCCAAAAGCTTCCTGGCTAGGGGATGGGTGAGTAGATCTTGACGCTTGTACTTGACCATGTCTAAGAGACTTAGATATCGTACTCCTTCCGGTCCACTTTTATCGTTAGGACCTGGGTCAAGGTATTCGAAATTGTAGATTATTTGAACGCTGGTTGATTTGCCTTTTGTGGTGGTTGACCGCTGAACAGAACGATCCATGACTAGTTCGGCTGCTTCGGGAAAGCCTTGTATAAGGGCAGTCATCGGATTAGGACTGCCATAACCACGTACGTGAAATAACTCACACCATCTAGGCGAAGATATAGTCAATCATTGAATCAAAGGAATTCAGGAAATTAGTAATACATGTACCTTGATCACCTCGGATTTTCATTGTCTTGAACTAAATTTCTCTCTTTTTAATATATGCAAGAGGGAAATTTAGTAAGAGACAAAGGATTTCATTGTCTTCCATTTTTCCCTTATGTCTATGCATGAGGGAAATTTAGAAGTCATATCCTTTTCTTTCTCGCAGGGATTACCTAACGTCACTGCTACTCACAAGAGCAAAAGGTGTTGTACTTATAAAAATTGGTGCTCACTTTCCATGTGGGACGTGTTTCTCCGTTCTTGTGCATCGTCAATTCGCAAATATGCACATGCTCGATCAAAAATTATTTTTCTCTTTGATTCTCTCTCTCTCTCTCTCTCTCTCTCTCTCTCTCTCTCTCTCTCTCTCTCTCTCTCTCTTTATTTTTTCTTTTGCTTTGTTTAAGCTTCCCTCGCCATTCGGAGAAATTTAATGACATTAATGAAATTAAATCTAATTTCCCTCGTGCCATAGGATTACCTATAATAAAAATTAGATGTTTGCAGGACAGAAAAACACTGGGAATTATTATGATAATATACAATAATAAAAATACTACATACAACTGCCAAATAAATGGGCGCAAACAACATAAGAAGACTTAGTATCATCTTTATCTATTGATTTCCAATTCACATGTACGAACCAGCAAGGTGCTTCGATATTTCAAAAGTGGCATTGTTATGAAACAATCAGACTTTTTCCAAGAACAGCTCAGTTCTAAATAAACGTATTTGGCAGTCCACAATTAGAAAATATCCATAAAAACTGCTTTTTTTAAACAAACATGATGTCCCTCACAAATAGAAATAGAATGTAATCATTTACGAGACACTGCAGAAAGCCCCAAAAAGAAGCATTACTCACGCGCAAAAGTTTACGAACTATAGTGATCCAATCGAGACCCACAGCAACAACTCGTAACTTTGCTTGGGTGCATACCCACTAAAATATAAAATCGGATAGTTACAAATACCTGCTGTGTTTGATAAGCGCCATGATGACGTCACTGTGCTGTTGTTCAATTGCGCAATCCAATCCGTTCATGTCTTTGTTATTCAAAGTGATCTCGATCCCACAATCTAGTAGTAGCTTAGCAAGGTCAACGTGGTTATTAGCGCAAGCAACGTGTAGCAAAGTATTTCCTTTGTCGTCCGTGCAGTTTAGCTCAGCCTCGTGATCAAGCAACAATGACGTAATATCAAGGTCACCACTCTTGACTGCGCACATTAACGGTGTCCAGCGGTGTGCGTCTTGGCAGTCTATTTCTGCTCCATATCGCAAGAGACTTCCACATTGTTTCCTGTCGGTGACAAAATGACAGAAACTAGTAGTAACACTTGATAAAGGTAAAAAAGGATTATTTTGCTTAGAAGAGCGGGAAACGCTAGCAAATATATTAAATCTTTGATTATAATCATTGGCTTGGAAGAGCCGACGTCGCACTCAGTTGATGTAATATATCCTTGAAACGAAAACATAAACAATACAATATCAAGGTAGACAATCAATTTATGAAGACATTAAATGAGTTGCGTGCTATGTAGGTTATGCAAAATATTAAATAACACAACTAACATGAAAAGTTGTTCTTATGGAAAAATAGCTGGGACTTACGGTCTGTTTAAATAATAAGTAATGAATCTTAACGATGGGTAGTCATTTGATATATATTACAGCAGCATAAATAATTGTGTCCAGCAAAAATTTATTTGTTAAATTTTGGCAATAAACTGAAATGAGTTATCGCAAACTTTACAACTATAGTTCGCATAATTTTCACTATCATCATCATAATCAGAATCATGATTGCCTACAGTCATGGACACCGTCATCTACATTTTCAACTTCTGTTCTCGACAAAGATCATCTCTATCATCATCATTGTTGTCATCATCAAAATCATCACTATGTCATTCTCTTACCTTCGTTTGAACAGAGCAGCATAATGTAACGGTGTTCTCAAGCAATCGTCTCTGTCGAACACAGCTGACATGCCCGCTTTAGCCAGTAAATCAATCACTTTGCTTTTTCCCGCCTCAACAGCCAAATGTAAAGGTGTTTTACGATGCAAATCTTTCAGAGTAGCGTTTGGTTTGTGTTTTAGTAGCATTTCCAATATCTATAAATAAATTGATAGATTAGAGAAATAAATTTGGTCCTCTTTGCTCCGACGAAGGACTCACGTCCAAAACGTCAGTTAGTACTCTCTTCTTTTTACGTTGTATAACTTACATTCTTAGCACAACTGTTTCTAGTCGTTTGTTCCTCTATTTGTTAGTTTGTGAACATGATCTTCGTTCACTTTTTTTTTCGGTTTTGATCTTTTTTGTCTGCCTACCTTGTCTGCCCTGCCTGCTATCTTACCTTTATATTTCCTGCCATAGCAGCATAGTGCAAAGGAGTCCATTCTTTGCCCGGCTCATATTTGTTAATCAATTGTTTTCCGGCCTTTTTGTCTAAAATAAATGCCACCAAATCCTCACGTTCGTTTTCAATAGCGACGTGGAGACAAGACTTTCCATTGTTGTCAACTTGTAAAATATCAGCACCATATTCAACGAGCGTGCAAGCACATGCAGAGTGTCCAGCAGCTATAGCGTACAGAAATGGAGTAAGTTTATGAACGTCTTGGATTTCAACTGTAGCACCTTGGTTCCAAAGGCATTTAATGGCGTCACTATTACCAAATGAGGCGGCACTGGAAAGAAACAACATATAATCTTACAATTTAGGTTCCAACTGTGCAACCTTATGCTACAATCAAGATGCTGTATACAGACAACCTACCTCTCTTGGCAGAATAGTCGCAAATAAAGCCTCTGCAAGAACAAGTTTGCTTTTTTTGTCGAGCATGCGCGAGCTGACGCCATATGTCACGCATGCCGTTAATCGAAAGAAATGTCTTGTCATTGACTACAACCAACACCAACATCATCATTATCATCACGACCACTACTACTCATATCATCGTCACCGCTACCAACACCATCACCAACATAACTATCATCACTATCGCCATCGTTATCCGCTTTGTCTAGCACTCTCTTATGTTTTATAAAATGTTATCACAGCCGAACGCACGAGGCACAACATAAATAATGATTGTATTCTTCACGCACTCAACACTTACTAGTGCAATGGTGTTTTCAAATCTTCATCTTGACAATTAACATGCGGCTGTTTGCTTAGAAGCAATGAAACAGTCTCCGCTCCACCACACATGGCCGCAAGATGCAAAGGGGTCTGTTTTGTGCTATTTACGGCGTTTATGTCAGCATTGTGTTGAATCAGTATCTTCAACTCTTCAAAGTAGCCTTGTTTTACAGCGACATGTAGCGCGCTGTCGCCGGAGTCCGTTCTGTTATTGATGAAGTTGTAGAACTTCTTGTTTGTCACTGAGTTTGTGAAGACATTGACAGGTGATTTGACATCCCGCTGGATCGCTGGAAATATCAATATATACTTATTTCAAGAAACGTTTTTGGAAACAATAGGGTACCGGAAACAACACGACCTAAAGGATTTATGGGAAAAATCTACCATATTCATCAATTAACCATATTTACTAATTGTAAGTCTTTATTTCTATGTCTTTATGAAAATAGTTTGATGTAGATAATGTACAAACCATAAGATCTATTACCGATGAGTATTCTATGTATGTTTATTTTTCAATGTTATTTAAGCATCCAAATGTATAATCAACAGGCAAGTTCATATAACGAATACATTATGTAATTCACTCTATAATTTAACATGTTCTCCATTGAAAACACACAACAGCTATCTAGGTTGGCCTGTTAAGAAGGCAACACATGAACAGAACACGATTTCTATGTGATTTTCCTCTCATGCACAGCAAGGATAAATTAAATACGTCCCGGGGGTGGGACTCCGGGGATAAACAACCGGGATGATCGTCGAAATTTTTCAAAAATACTCCTAAAAGATACCGGACTTTCTTTCAAAAGGGCGTGGCTTCGCAAACCTACCTCCGGGGATAACGTTCTTGGTTTTGTATGAGAAAAGAAAACAACAGTCAATCGGTACAAACTTACAAACAGTCCCATAGGCCTGTTCTCATAAGATATGCTGCCTCTCTGAATATAACTAAAACAATATAATGATCCGGCTTGCTAGTCAATACAACTCTCTCCATAAAGACAGTACCTTCAACTCGGGTTTTAGGGTACGAAGCTCATTATGTCAGATAAATTAGAAAAACGAACTCTCGCACCGAAATCGTAATTAAAAAAATCTTGTTGCTCGGAGATTTTGAGTAAAATATAATTGTCCCACGAATACATGGGGGTAGCGTGGACAGAGGGCGTACCAGGATAAATAAAGGTGCTTTTTCGAATTTGTTCATATTATACAGGCATGAGGCGATAATATGCAAATCAGTCTCTATGGCTTGGTTCAAGTTTTAAGGTGTATTGCTTATCCAGATCTTAAATAATAAAACATTACATATTATAGTATAGACTTGCAGTTCGTTGAATGCAGCTCAACCTGGAGGACAAAACAATGGATTTCCACTCCAAAGAGAGAAAAAACTTTTGTTTTGTCCTGTAGATGGGGCTGCTTTGATGTCACATGCAAGGGATCTAGTATCAAAAAATGGTGGAATGCACAGATCTTGCAACCTGAGAGGTTGAAAGACATCTGTGTACCTATTAGTTGCTTTACCTGCGTCAATGACGGTCGTCAGTACTCTTGTATTACCACCAATTATAGCAGTGTGCAACACGGTAAACCCTTCCACTGCACATGCGTCAATAACAGCACCGTGATCTATCAATATCTATAACAAAACAAAAAATATATATATTACCCTTTTGCTAACGTTGCTAAGAACATAGCTAATCGGCAGCGTCAGCAATAAGAATAAGAATAACAACTACATGCTAATATCATCAAATGCGCTTTAAAAGTAAAATTACAATACTATAAACATATTTACAAATGGTGAATGATAAAAGTATTGTGAAATATAGATTTAAAATATAAAATATAGTTACAAATAGTTGATATGAATAAACGTTCCTTGTGTTTTTCTCTCATCCAGTAATGCATTGCAAACAAAACAGTATCATTGTTTACATAAGTAACAACGTCAGGAAATAAATGAACAAGCAATAAAATAAAACAAAGTATTTGAAAAATGGAAGTAGACCTTGATTTTTGAAATTACGACCAGATGGTTAAACAGTTTTCAATTTATCGACTTTGCGTAAAACGGCATTCGCTGGATATTCACTTGCTGTGAAGACCGTGATGCATCATGGATGAGACGCTGTGGCGGATCTACGGGAGGAATGCAGGGGATTTGCACCCACTCCAAGAAGGATTTTGAGTTTTGGTTTCATCAAATATTTTTCAAAAATTATCTCGGAATTCCAAGTGTACTGGGTAGTGCACCACCTCCTGAAGATGATGCACCCTCTCCTGAAAACAATCCTGAATCCGCCCCTGAGAAGGCTCGTTTGAAATTAGAAAATGTAGGTACCTTTGTCGGTTCTAAATGCCCATATGAGCAAGCCATATGTAAAGGAGTGCAGTTCATCTGTTCTTTGATATCTAAATCTGTGTTGGTTTTAGAGACCAGTAGTTTTAAGACATCAACGCAATTAAACCGTGCACTCAAGTGAAGTGGTGTTTGACCACATGCGGAAGTGTTGTTGGGGTTAGCTCCGCGATCAAGAAGTACTCGAGCAGCATCGACACAGTTAAACCTACAACAAATGAAACAGGAGCACAAATCCTCTTAAGTAAATGAAAATGAATAAATAAACAAAATGACATAATACTTGGAATTTTATATGTAGGCGAAGTTAACATTTTATAAAACCTGAGAGTGCCAGACAAATGCAAAGCGAATAGCGCGCGGGGAAGCCAGTTGACTGCCACTACTAAAATGCATATTTCGTGCGTTTTTTAGTTAAAAATATAATTATCAATGTAGTCATTGAAGTGTCTTGTTTTACATTACCTGGCAGCGATGTGTAGTGGTGTAAGTTTGTGTTCATGTGTTGGGGCATCACATACTGCACCAAACTCCAACAGGATGACAATTACCTCACGTCGATTGTGCTTTGCAGCAAGGTGGAGTGGACAGTAACCTGCGTAAATCAATCATTGACCAAGAATTTAATTGGTTGTTAAAAGTGAGTAATTTTTATCACCGCGAAGATACACGAAAACAAGCGTTTCGAATGTTAGTCCTTCGTTGGAGTATTTTTAACAAACAAGAAAGAACAATGGCGGATCCAAGATTTTTTTAATGAGGGGGACCAATGGGAATTTTCCAACTATATTTTCGTTATATTATTTTTTGGATTCTCATTAGCGTATTCTAGTACGTCCTTCATTGCCTCATTTATGAGAATAAAACACTCAAAATGTATTCGTTTGATATTAATTAAAGCATTAATTAATTATTAATCAGTAAATATAATGAAAAACGTTGCTTTTAAATTATAAAAGAAGTAAAAAAGTCAATACATTTTTTTTCGGGGGGGCTCCGCCCCTGAAGAATGGAGGGGTATAAATAGTGATGAAAAAATGAAGTGACCAATGAGAGAAAAGAAACGTCTGTTTCTCTGTACATCTTTATGGTGCTAAAAATAGCTCACGTTTCTATTGACGCACCGATGTAGACTGCAAACAATATATCCCTGAAACACTAATTACTAAATAGTACAAAATAGTGCTAATTAAACAAAAGAAAACAAAAGAATTTGCATAAAATAGCACTATTTAGTATTACTAAAGTTTCACGGATTAATTGTTTGCACTCTAGCTATGCAGCCATTTCTAAAACACACTCACGTTTGCATCACTCCATCTTGAGGTAAATAAACACACGCTCTCAAAAACCTAATAGGGTCCTAAGATTACTCGTCACATGAAAACGCTCTACAGTGTGAATAAATAGTAAATGATAAATAATGAATAAATAAAGTAACGAAATAATATAGATAATGAAATAATGATTTTGGAAGAGTTTTATGACAGTGCCTGTTCTTGGACCTATACTGGCCACCGATTGAATTAGATTGGTAATTGAATTTTTCAAAAATACTTTAAACAAAAAATACGTTTTTGAAAGACGATGCACACTTATCACACAATATATAACGAAATATACAGAATAGGAAAAAATACAAATTGTCCATATATAAACAATTTTACTGATAAAGACGGCCCATTTTCATATTGAAATTGTAAATTGTCAATACGACTTCTAATGCATACAGCCCCTAATGGCTTCCCCCCCCCCCCCCCCCAAAAAAAATGCAAGTATCGGCGACTTTACGCTCAAGAGTTCTTCCTTTGTGTTTGTAGATTAATATGATTTCTGTTATTATTCAGTGGGATATCCAAGCAGCTGTTTTTTTTTTATTTTTTTTTTATTCCAGCTGAGAGGAAATTGAATTTTCAGTTTTAATTAGACTATGAATTGGCGCCACTTCGCAGAGTAATGATGTAAAAAGTACCACCAGCTTTAACGTATATACAATAATTGCATCGTATTCGATATGGCTACATACACATAATTCAGGAAAAAAAATCGTCGGATAGATTGCCGATTGCCGGTTATCGAATGTTGATTATTTGCAGATGATGACTTTAAGGGCCTCCACAGACGAGTCCGTTTGTTGTCGACAACTTTTTCTAGTCGACAACCAAAAAACATCGTCAATGGTATCGACGGGTTGTCGACTACTAACCGCGAAAATTCTTTGTTTGATCACTAACAAAAAGTAATCAACTACATTTTGTTTTCGACAAAAAAAATTTCTCGACAACAAACGGCCTAGCCAGTGTAGGATGCACACAGGCTACAAACGGCCTCGTCTGTGGAATCCCTAACCAAAACGTGGTAATTCAACTATTACAAAGTAAAGATAGTTAAAAAGGTGTTTTGACAATTTAATGGTGGTTAAAAATTGATGATAAAACATACTGTGCTGCGTATTCTAATTTAATTTTCAGTTCAGTGATGAGAGTGGTGAAATTAAAAAAAAAAACAGCGAAATTTGTGAAAAGTTCTATACTTTTAGGTTGCGCGACTTTGGGATTTAAGCATTTATGATAAAAATAGGATAGTGACTCGTTCTGTGTCTACTATGCCCAGTTCCTCACTACATAGCTGGATAAAATGTAATCAATAATGTTGGTGTTAAATCGCATATATAAGAAGTGAGATAAAACGTTTTTGAAAGTTAAATATTTTTCTTATCGCGATTTAATTACATATACAAGAAATAAATAAATATTGTTTAAAACAGAGAGATAGTAGAGCTTTCAGTTACAATTCATCGTAGTAATTTCAAACACTGTCGGTCGTAGAAACTTCATTAACATCTATATAGATATTCAAAGACAAGTGGTTTTCATGTTGTCGAGTGCCATCATTGTAAAGCTGCTATTATAATTGCAATCGGAATACAGTAAACATCGCAAAATTAAAGAATCTATGTATATAGTGGATTAAAAACCTTTCGGAAGCAATATTGTAATCAATGAAAAAGTCTGTAGCTACTTCTGCTGTTTTTGAGTTTCTTTTCATTGCAAAACTGCATTTCGTGCACATTACATTATTGTATATGAGGGCAGCTTCAATTACACTTTATCAGTCATAATCAAACCGCAATAGGAATCTCTACACTCTGCAGTTAGAGGTCTGATCCCGACTTTTGTAATTTTGTAATAAAGATTACAGACACACTACAATTTCAGCTGCCCAACATATGTGTTTCGCCTTTCGCCACAGACTTCGTTAAATTCAAATTCATTCCATAATTACGTGGCCCTTTTCTTACGCATATTATCTTGCTGGATTTGTTTCCCGAACTTGACCGCGATAAACTTCAAAGAATTCAAAAACTTTTTTGATTTTTGTTGTTGTTGTTTTTGTTCATTTGTTGTTGTTTTTTTGTAATTTCATCTTAAAAGTTTTTGGAATTGATCGATTAAACTGGTGCCAATTTTTCATATTTTGAGTTGTTTCAGTTTACCTGTCTTTCTCATCGTTTTTTTTTTTTTTTTTTTGTTTTTTTGTTTTTTTTGTTTTTTGAAATTAGCACATAATTTCAGACTTTTTTGTTGTTGTTAATGATCAATAGCTATTTTTTCATTTTTTTCATCGTTATTATTATTATTATTTTGTTTCAATGCTTTTTGCTGACTTTAACAGTTTTAATTTGCTGAATTTTTAAACGAATTGTCCCACATAACAAGATATATGCCCAGTCGATTCCACTCACATTTATAAACCATTGTCGTTTTTCTTTGTTTTGTTTTTGGTAAATTGCAGTGAACAAAAATCCAATTCATATTCTGCAACTACTTTACATGGAATTCTCGATATAAAAAAAGTGACATCAAAATAAGTCTATGGATATTATAAATCGATCATTGATATATGTTCAATTCAAATTCATGGTTTCCCATGACAGATCTTGCTATAAATATATACATTGTATAATTAAAATCAGATTCTATTTGAAAGTATTTCCTCGCATGGGACTGATGTTTTTTTTAAAAAAATTAGAATCACCTACTCGCTATATGACTTTTGTCAAACTTTTGACAAACGTAGCGTTAAGACGCTTTATAAGTTAATCCATAGATGATATAACCATCCCAGAATTGAATATACATTATTTGCCATTATTTCTAGGACATAATGTTTTTTCAGTTTTAACTGATGTACCTTCATCGTCGTAAGAGTTGACCAAAGCTCCATCATCGAGGATGACAGACTTAACAACACTAATCAAGCCTTCAACAGTCGCTTTATGAATGTCGATAGAATCCTTGCCTCTCTTGCTGGAATTTCGCTGTTTCTTAACAAAACCATTTTGTGCATACTTCAACTCGGCTGAATAACTTTTCGTTCTCTTGTTTTGATTTTTGTCGACATTTTTTACATTTTCATCAGCAGAAAATTCAAATGCTCCATTGGAAAACATTTTGCTCTCATTGTTGAAGTGAAATTAATGTTTTTATGAGGTCTGCAATCGCGCTTCTGATTACATTGTGGCCCTCCGTATTCAAATGGTAATCCGCTTTTTTATCTATGCCAAAACTCCGAATCGCTATTATAATGACTAAGTCCCCTGTGATTTGGTTGATGTCTTTTATTAGCACTGCCATAGATTCTGTTAAATTATTCAGAAGTGATATATATGAAAAAAAGAATTGTAATGATTTGACGTTTACATCATTGACAATTAGTATGCTTGACTTTGCTACTAGTTCAAAACCTAACTTATCTTTGTTACATTGTCAGATTCAAACGTTTTTCGGTAAAATTGGGAAAAAAGGACTCCATTGTAAAATGGAAGATGAAGACGATAGGAAAAGTGAGAGAGAGTTGTTTATATTAGTTCAAAATCCTGCTCTATAAATTCAGAGAGGATTGTTAATTGTGCATGTGTTTGGTGCACCCAATTTAACAACGCTAATCAGGGGCTATTTATTTTGAGGGAGCCAGCCCGGTTTAGCCGGCAGGTTTCTTTTGTTTTTACGCTCTGAGATAAGATGAAAAATTAGACAAATAAGATGACATTTTTAAGCTACAGCAAAGTGTGTGGTTTACTCGAGTGTGTCTCAGCTTGAACGTTTATCGTGCACCACGACATTTTACAGTGAATACACATAAATAACATATTATTTGAAAGGTAGAGCAAACGCCGGAAAACCATGAAATAAAATCAAACTATTTTGTAACCATTTCTCAAAATATTCAGTTTAGCGTCTTATGTTAAGGGTCCTGACTATCTAAGCGAATGGTCATCAGAATTTTCTAAATATTCGTCAGATCGAAGAATGGTTTTTTACCTAATCTTTCAGATAAGATTAAGAAAAACATAGAGTCCCGTGCAAAAAAAATGGTGTTGTTACCCGTCATCAAAGTATTTAAAAAAACGATATGTACTGAGATTAAGTATACAAGAATTATTAAATGAAATTGCTACTTCACTCATCGACTGGCCAGAAAGACTTTTCTATATGTTTTATTTTTTTAAATAGTCAGAGCTTACCTGCCATTTTTAAAATTTCTTGACTGCCAATTTTTCAATGACTAGTTTTTGCTATCTCGATCGTCAATGGCCGTTGCTTGCTCTTCCTCAACTGAACGTACCCTCTTTAGTTCTTTCTTCCATTTATTTGCTTTTTTCTTCCCTATTCTTGTATTTTCCTTTAATTTATTTATAGTGAGGTACCGATTTTGACGAATTAGCCCAGTCAAGTCATCGTTCGTAGTTATTCTTATAATGGATCTCAAAGAGCCCCTCGCCTGCTTCTAGTAACTCTGGAATTCTTCTACCAAGGCCAGGAGTGAATTCTGAATAGATTGGATTGGCAATGTAAGGCGAAGAACAGCGAGAAGGGTTCTCAATACTGCGCCGACCAAAATTCTCAGTCTCTTGCTGGCTTTGATTGGAACGATTTAATCTACTTTTAAAGATCTTTCTCATTCTTTCCATCCTTACTATGTTTGAGAAGTGAATACTTGGGAGCGATCAAATGACTACTGAAAAATATTTCTTATGAATTCTTCTTTAATACGAAGATAAAGGACAAGCCGCACCAATCCATGAGCGAGGTATTGCCACGCCCTAGCACGTACAAGACGCTGCACACATGAATGCTCGTTATACAATATCATGAGGTTATATTTCAAATAAAAGCTCAAGAATGACCATAGTTTGGTCATAAAATTAATTTTTATTTTTAATGGCACAAGAAATAACGGATGAAATGATTTTGTTACTATTGGCATGCAAACTCTTTAAATCAATTATCACAATACCTACATGAACTTTACAAGGATAGTTTCCTTCATTATTTTTCAGTTACTCCATTCGTCGACGGGTCATGGCCTTACTTGCGTCGTTTTTTTAGGCTAGCATGATACGGCCGGACGACCACGTTGTGTTAATAAGGACCTTAAGCATAACGACGAGAGGCGATGACGACGACGAGTTCCAATAAAATCAGTTGATCAGTTTATGTCCTGAATCTTTCTTTGAAGTAGTAATTGCATTTTCAGGAGTTGTTGTCAACATTGAAGTCGACGTTTTAACTAAATATGACTCATTACACATGTTTTTTTGAGGAAAAATAAGGCCCAAACTCGTCGTCGACCCTCTCGTTCTCACGCTTAAGGTCGTTAATAGCACCAGTACGCAGAACGATAAAATATACCTTACAAAATAAGCTAGAAAATAGACAAATTATTTCTTTCAATCGATTTCTTTATTATTGACAAACCAGAACTCTCACTTTGACATCTTTAGTTTTTTCTTCTCCTCATGTGCTTTTTCAAATTCTTCCCTATTCTTGTATTTTCCTTTAATTTCTTTGTAGTGCGGTACAGATTCTGATGAATAAGCCCAGTCCAGCCGTCGTTCGTAGTTATTCTTATAGTGGATCTCAAAGAGCCCCTCGCCTGCTTCTAGTAACTCTGGAATTCTTCTACCAAGGCCAGGAGTGAATTCTGAATAGATTGGACTAGCAATGTAAGGCGAAGAACAACGATGTGGGTTCTCAAAACTGCGCCGACCAGAATTCTCAGTCTCTTGCTGGTTTTGATTTGAACGATTTAACCTACTGTTAAAGATCCTTCTCAATATTTCCATCCTAACTATGTTTAAGAAGTGAATACTTGGGAGCTATGAAATGATGACTAAAAATTATTCCCTTCTCAATTTTTCTTTAATACGGAGATAAAGAACGAGCCGCACCAATCCACGAACAAGGAACGGTCACGCCCTTGCACGTGCTGAACCCATCAAACGCATTGGACTAGACCTCATGAATTTATAATGAGCTTTTAAGCAATTATGGATGGATGCGTGCCAGTCTTGCATCGTGGACTCCAGTTCGATCATATCATGGTTCGACCACGACGATATGTGAGCCGAGTTTAAAGGCGGACCAGGTCAATTCCCTGTGGCTTATTAATCGAAGGGTTGCGAGTTCGAGCCCCATAGAAATCACTAAAATACATTTTCAGTCTTTTTTTTTCTTTTTTTTTTTTCTTCTTTAGATAACAAAAAATCCCCTTGTTGTAAATAGCTTTTTTCTGAAAACAAAAACTTTAACATGTTTTTCAGTTATGGAGCTCTCGTACCTTGTTATTTTTTCTTCCGTGGGGGGATAAAAATATAAAAACATGTTAATATACATATATATATAGATTTTTTGTTATCTAAAGAAGGAGAAAAAAAGAAAGAAATAGACTGAAAATGTTTTTAGTGATTTCTATGGGGCTCGATCTCGCGACCATTCGATTAATAAGCCACAGGGCCTGGTCCGTCTGTGGATGTGTTAGCTTTCTCTCTCTCACCTCACGTTCGCGGGTGTTGTTCTCCGTGTTCTCTGTTTTATGTTATATGTGCAAGAGAGTATGAGATAAGAGAGATTGCTCCCGGACCCCATGAGGGGTTCTACTCGTCGTGCTATTTTTAGAAACTTGTTAACAATCTCCGCACTTTTGTCTTGAGATTGACGATGCGACCACGCCTCCTACAATCTGGCCAATCACGTTCCGTTCCCGAAATAGAACTTCAGATTAAAAATAAAATGAAAAGATCCCCTGATGAGTGTAAAGCCCAATAAGGGGGATAAACTCTCTTATCTCATATTCGTTTCATATGTGTGAAACGTTAGTAAAACGAAATTGTAGGGATTTAGCGAAATTGTAGTGTGGGTGGTTGGTTAATTGGTTGGTGGGTTGGATGGTTAAGCTTGGTTGGTTAGTTGGTTGGTTAGTTTGCATGACTGCCTTCAAAAACATTGACCGACCAGGGAATCATTCCATAGCTATATCCATTTTTGATGAATTCATTGCGATATGGGTACAAATGTAAAATTCAACACAAGTTTAACAATTCGAAAAGTCAAAGATTTTCCTTTTTCTTATTTCGCAAGAACGTCTCTATAGAGAATTCCAGTTGTGAATTGCTCCACTAAAATGTCACAGAAATACACAATTCAATTGACGTATCTTTATTTTATTATAGGAAATTTTGGTATCCGGTACTTTTTGTTTCAAATGTGAATAATCGATAATCGACAACCAGCATTCGGCATTTTCTCCAACTTTTATTTAGAATAGGTGTATTCACATTTGAAATATTTCAGAAAACACTCTTGTGTCCATCTACTTGATTTTCTCTCATATAAAGCACCTATACACCGAATCGAAATATGGCGGAGCGCGGTAATGCACTGGAGCGAGATCACAGAAACGAGGCTAGTCAGTCGTAACACATCAACAGTAGAGGTAAAAACTAGTACAAAAAACTAGCAAGGACTGCGTCGGTGTTTCTAAAGAAACAGTTGTAAATATAACGATAACTTGTACACCGTAGAGAGATTCAAGAAAACTGACGTTTCGGACGTTAGTCCTTCGTCGAAGGACTAACGTCCGAAACGTCAGTTTTCTTGAATCTCTCTACGGTGTACAAGTTATCGTTATATTTACAACACACCAACAGTGTTGATGCTTATATTGTAGTTTAACTTCAAATAGAGTGGTTTCCATGAGTTTTGTGCCATTTTTCAACAACAACAACGCCCGACGATGAACTGCTCGCCTGGACTACTGACTGGCCTCGTTCTCGAGATCGTCCGCCATTTTTAGATTTGGCGAAAGTAACACCTCTCTACGTACAACTACATCTTGATGAAAATGATTAGAATTTTGAATTCTTGAATAACAAAGGCTTGCGTTAATTTAGAGATAACAACTAGTAAGGTGCCGCTGTGGGCTACCTCAGTGTTTCTATAGAAACAGTTGTAAGATATATAGATATATTAGACACCATAAAGGTATGAGTAATATGAGAAAAAAGAAAGAATGAAGGGGTACAATACACAAATATGATGATGAAAAAACAAGGCGATCAACGAGAGAAAAAAAAAACGTCGAAACAAAGCTAAACAAAATGATATAAAAAACTAATCCCGTGAGGATTGACGGTGCCGAGCGAATGAATTAAGCGAAGGCCAGACGTCCGAAACGTCAGTATCGACATCATCCTTTTGCGGTGTCTGACTTACCTATATTTTACACTTGCATTAATTTGTTTACTATTATATTTTTAAGGTTTTTATTGCTATTTGTATGTTACGGGTTTCCTGTGATGAAATTGACACAGGAAACCCAATGTTCAAAAGTTCTATAAATTTATATAATACCAATTAGTCATGTGAATAATTTTTATTAACCATGGTTTTTGTTTTGGTCCATGGATACTGTGCACTACCAAACTCTTATTACTATTTGTATGTTTTGGGTTTCCTGAGTTGAAATGGACACAGGAAGCCCAATATTCAAAAGTATTAGAAATTTATTTAATATCAATTAGTCATGCGGATAAATCTTTCTTAGCCATGGTTTTGGTAAATACTGTGCACCATCAAACTCTGTAAAATATTCCTGTATGTCCTCATTGACAATCTGGAATAGATAGAAATAAAATAAATACCACTTCAGACAAAAAGCTTGACTGAGATTGATTCTAGTGGAGTTGAATTGTGCACACAAAAGCGGTTCCACAGATTTTGAAAGGCGGTGCACTTTATAGATTCCAATAAAGGGGGTGATGATTAAATAAATAATCAATGAAAATAAATGGCTCCCTCCTCCAAATTGGCTCCCCCCTAAAATCCACCAAAGATAATAATTAAATTGATTGCTTTGTTTAAATGTGTAACAAGTACCAATAAAATATTGTGGAGGTAAAATGTGGGTTTTGAGAAGAAAACTGATATGGTTATGTTACGTTGTATGCTTTAGTTATACAGTTGTCAACTTATATACTATTTTATATGGCTTTGGTTGTAACTCCTATTGTGTACTGTTAACCAAACTATTGTTAACTACATTCTTACATTCATACTTTACTATTGTAAAAAATTACAACAAATATTGTAATATCAATGTGTTTCTCTAGTTGGTAAAGGTGTTATGACTTTATGATGATGAAGATGATGGTGGTAATGATGATGATGACGATGGTGATGATGTTGATGTTGGTGATGGTGATGATGATGATGATGGCAATCACAATGACGATGATGACAATGTTCAGTAAGAGGGTAAGTTTATTGTGCTCATTCAAATAAGATTTACAGCTTGTATTATAAAATACAATAAAGGAAAGGAAAATGGTTTACAAAAAAATGCAGTATTTTATAAATGACAATTAAGTAAAATTTGATGTTGATGATGATGATGATGATGATGATATCACAAATACCACAGTAATAAACTCACCTTAGTATTAATGATAATATCAAGGTTTTCTTCAGGTACATAAGTTATTTGACTATCTGGTCTGTCTCTGATATCTACTAGCACAGCATAGTTTGGCATGTCTTTCCAATGCTGGGGTCAAAACATTCAAGAACAACAGTTAAACAGATAGACATAAAAATGTAAAAAATGAAATGTAATGTAGGTGCTTATATAGCGCATTTCAAATTTCTCAATGGGCTTTTCAATATTTTCTATTATTTACAGTATGTAATCCGGTTTTACAAGCATGAGTTTTGATTAGTAATTAGTATGTGTAGGCCTATCACAGAGGATGGTTGTTACCTGCATCTTCTGCCATACTCATGCAATTCATTAATGCAGGGTCTGTGCTACAATTTCCGCACAAAATTCAAGGACTTTTGAGTATTTTTTAAGCACAAAATTTGTATTTTCAAGACGTTAAATTTCGGAGTAGCTTCAATCAAACATTTTTTTTTGCAATGCGGATCTTTAAAGACAAATAATTTTATTTTTTTTATTGATTAAATTTTTGAGTTTCATTCTTTATACCAAACTGATAATGACTCGTACTATATACTTAGTTTACGTAAAAAAAGGTTTTTTTTATTCATCATTTTTAAGGAGTTTTCAAGCACCATTAAATTCGCTAATTAAATTTAAGTAGTTTTCAAGGATCTTAAGGAGTAGTACGAACCTTGTCACTGGGCAAATTGCATTATGGTATCATTTCACTACAATCATTAGAATTCTTTGATAATTTCCTTCAATTTATATCAAAATTCTCAATCCTTTGAAGATCAACATAACAACTTGTACTAACTACACAACAAATGGGAGTGAGCAAAGAATTCTGGTAGTTGTAGTTAAGAACAAAGAGCATCAAATTATTATAGAGTAATTATTTTTACTATTTTTTGTTTAAAAAAAACAGACTCGTACCCATTGTTACTGTAGTGCCACAGAGGAGTTAATAAAACAAATTACAGAGTGTAACGGTTATACATGGATACATAAATGCTGTACTCCCATCCTCCTTTGTGAACATACTATTCATGAAGGGTGAGAAGAGACTGGGTAACAGACAGCTTAAAAACAGGTTCAGAAATGTCATCTTGAATTTCATATTTTTTTATTGATACATACCTGTTTGTCTATTGGATGGTTGGCTGATCTCCAGAACTCTGGGGCCTGCAAAAAAAATATAAACAAAATAGCAATAAACCACTTTGTTTATGTTTAAATACCCAATTATCAAGGAAACAGCACAAATCATGGTATGCCGGCACACAAGTGCCCAAGTGGTTAAGCCCCTTGCATCTCACCTCTATGGTCTGGTTTTCAAGCCCCAGCTACACTCAGTTGCAAAATTAGTTCAATGGGACACTACACATAATTTAGAAGTAAACCACTCAGTATTGTTCTCAAACTCTATAACCCCTCCCCCCTACACAATGTTGGTAGCCTCGATGACGATTAACATGTCACAACAACAACAATGCAACATTAATTTGGGGAAGAGGGGATTTGAAGTGGATGAAAACAAATGTTATGTACATAAAAAAGGAGAGGTTCTGAACGGAGAAAACTGTCGATGTCCCAACAATTTTGCAAGTGAGTGTAGCTCGATCAGAGCTGCATCAAATTTAAGTACTAGAGTGTAGTTTTTAAAAGTGGCGTTTCTCTCTGTTATGCTACAGGGGTTTTTCTCCAGGTTTATAGGTTTTCCTCTCTCATTAAAAAAGAACAACAACTGAAACAGTGGCATATGTATAGTATATTGAGTGAAGGGGTACTAAGTGTGAATGAGTCTTGAAGAAATGTGCATGCTTTAATCTTCAAATTACATATCTGGGAAATTGCATGTCAAACAGATATTGCATTCATGATTTGTGACCAATGAGCCACTGTTAATACTATTTAAATCTATACTAGATTTTTATGTCTGAACTCAACCAATTAATACAGACAGTAATCAATAATTGCATGGCTAAGCCAATCAAAATTTACCTTCCATTTTACGACATGTACTGTCAGTTATATTGATTGAGGTCAGAGATAAATATAAACAGATTACTGTTTTCAAAAGCACAGATTAAAATAGAAACTGATCGAAGTGCAGACATAGATGGCACCATATCCCTGACATAAAACTAGTACCTTGAGTTTTTCATCCCATCCAATAACAACTCCTCTATAACCCCATCTCTTGTGCCGTACAACTTGACCAACTCTTAGCTTTACGCTGGGTGACCTGGGACTACGGGGCTCAGTTGAGCCTCCAAAATGACCATGGGGGTTATCATGTTTAATTACTTCTACAGCTGGGCACTCTCCTTGATCATCAAACCTTGACATGAAGTTATACATCCATTCCTTCCATTTTTCCCATTCTAGCACTCCACTTCCAAAGAGGGTTAGCGACTGGGTTAACCTGGAAATAAAGAAATGATAAAATGTATACATTATAATCATTATAATCTTAAAACATATTTATTCAAAATTGCATTTAATTGAAATGGACATTTTATTATCTTGCTTTTTATATTTATATACTCATTTTAAATTTCAATACTTTGTAAATAGGAACATTATCTTGTATATATATTGGTTACCATTTTTTTTTTTTTTTTTTTTTTTTTTTGTAATGAGCAGGTTGAACATCTCCCCATGGAACCTGCGCAATATAAGTTTTAATTTTTTATTATTAATATTAATTTATTATTATTTTATCATCAACATTACATGGTATACCATCCATTAAAAAAAATCAAGAAGTGCAGATTTAAATATCAACTATGTTTTTTTTTCAAAATTCAAGTTAAAAGGTTTTTAATAAAGAGTGCTCATATCATTTATTATTTATTTATCTAGTTATAATTATAATTTATCAAAACTTGAATAAGAATTTGACGTCACCTAAAATAAGAAACGAATCTCACAAAAATGTTTCCCTATTTAACAAGAATATAACAAGTATGTTATTTTGCTGTGATTTTATCGATACAAAAATGATTAAAGATAAAGAATTTTTTGGTACAAATACAAAGGCTACGTGTTCGATTTGAAACCACGATCATAAATTAAAACTTGTTGTTTACGAAGTCAAAATCACACAAATTTGTTAAACTAGTTCGCTAAAACACTTCGTACTTACTTTCTCATCAATACATCTCTTTCTCCTGCTGATGGTGTGGTCCATTTACAAATGAAATATTGCAATGGGACAGCAAGAATTAAAAGTGCTAGTTGAATAGCTGCTCGAGGCATCCTTGATCCAACACGAGTTGAAGACAAATTGGAGAATTTCTACAAGTTTTATGAACTTAACGATGAATATTCCACCATAATGGAGCGTACGAAAGTCACAAAGTGGTCTTAGGATTATATTTTAGCTTTAAGTGGTTGTAGTTGACAGGAAAAAAAGAGAAAAATTTTAACAATGAAAACTCCACACATTCACGACCAGTTGGCTGGAGCTGTTTGATAACACAGCAAACCCGTCGACCATTTGAAATATTTCCACAGGAATCCCAACTGAAAATCCGACTAAGTAGACGGGAGATCACTGAGAATTTGTCCGTCTGTCTGTCTTTTTGTCTGTGAGTCTGTCTGTCTGTTTGTTTGTTTGTTTGTTTGTTTGTTTGTTTGTTTATTTTTGGACACCATCCCCGGTCAAAGTTGACTGATCTCACTGAATTGAACTGTCATGGTCACGGCATTAATGATTGCGTGACAAGTCTTTCTGTTTTGTGTTACCAGAATCAGAATCAAAAATTAAATCCATCGGAATGTTGCATCTGTTGCAGAGAAAAATTTAAAACCTGTTTCCATTTTTCTCTAGATCAAGTTATTATCACTAATAAACATGTTATACACAATAATACAATGTTATTTCAAGTAAAAAGTGAGTATGTAAAGTCAGAATGGCTACAGGTACTTTTTGCCCATGTGAGTGTATGCTTGATATGTCCACATTGCAAACACACCCATTTATCATCCAAAATCTATATACAGTTTACGTAGAACCCACACTCGGCTCCACTGATCAGCTAGCGAGAGGCTCTTTTTGTACTTGAAGGCCTCTGTATCTTGAACATCGCTCATCGCTGTAATAATGGCTTCGGCAGAACACTTAGCTAAAGTTAAGTCCAAACTCCAGGCTATAAAGGAGAAAATCGATCAAACTGAAGACCGTGAACTTGACGCTAAAGAAAAGCTAAGAGAAGCAGAGGAAAGGCTTGAGAAAGCTCTGGGTGAGGTTGACTCGTTCAAACGTAGAATACAGTTGGTACAAATTGATGCAAGGAAAGTCAAAGATGCCTTGGAATCAAAAGTACAAGAATTAGCAGGAATGGAAAGACGATCGAAGAGTGAGGAAGAACAGTGTAAGACCTTGGAAGTCACAGACAGAGAGAGCGACGAAAAGATGCACGAACTGGAGGACAACCTGGAGGAGGCCATCAAAAACGACAAAGATGTACAGATCAAAGTCGCTGAAGTCGAGCTGAAGTATAAAGTCACGCAGAACGAGTTAGAAAAAGCTATCCAGCGGGCTGAAAAAGCTGAAGAAATTGCTTCAATGATGGAGCAACAACTAACAGGCTGCGTAGAAAACATGAGCGAGCTTGAAGAAAAGGACGCCGCTGCTTGTGAACGAGAAATCGAAGGCGAAGAGAAAGTGGCTTTCATTCAAGAACAACTTAAAGCTATGGTCTACAGATACGAAGAAGCTGAGCGCAAAGCACCACCATTGGAGAATCTCATCTTTTCTATGATGGAAGAGCAAGATAACCTGAAAATAAAACGAAAGGAGGTTGAAGATGAAATGAAAGCAATGGGTGAATTAGTCGAGGAGGTCACAGTGGAGAAATCTAAAGGAGGATCTGCTGTCGATGAAGAAGCCGAAGAAGAAGAGGAAGAAGAATAAAGAACTTAAAAACACATGTAAGAACATTAACTAACATTTACTGAAAACATTTCAATTGTATTATTAATAGAGATACATTTTGGCAATTCGACGATTTGTATTGTGGCTTTCAATTAGTTGATATAATTTGATAATTAATTATAACAATAATCACTTTTTTCCCTTGATTTTCTATGTGTGAATGTTGATATCATAACTCAGTTAGATATGGTTGAAATATTCTAGAATTTTACAATAAGGGATTTCTCGAAGCCCCACCCAAATTAACCTGCAAAATTGTCCTCACAATAGAATAGACTTTCAATGCAATTCCTTGACTTGTCTCATTTTTACAGGTCACGTTGACGTGATAACAAACAATTCCGGCTTCAGCTATGAAAGGCCATAACACACATTGTTTGCACCGATTGGTTATTGTGCACAGATTTTAGTGTTATAAGCTTGATTAGCATTTTATTGGATGAAAACATTTAAACAAATGTACATCTCTTGACTTGGTGATAACAGTATTATTTTCTAATTACTTTTTTCCTTCAAAAGTCTATAAATGGAACTGCTGAATGTCCTGGTCATAAAAAATTTTAGCAAGCCAAGTTTTGATAATTCATGATGAATTTTAAGCCATATTTTTGTAATGAATGAATTATCGACAAAATATGTGACACGGTGACTTTTGTAACCGTGAGAGCCTGGCGCGACCTCTCGACCTTCTCCTAAATATCTCGCTTGTCTTGTGCAAATGGTCTGTCTGGATTGAATCCAACACCGAGTGATCTAGATCCTTTTAAAATCAACTCAACGTAATTTATAACAAGGATTTGATGTATTTGTAGTGCCTAATCCTTGATCATTTGCTAAAATAAAGAAAATTTGAAAAACATGGCCTTTTACCGAGTATCTTATCTGATCCCTCGGGTGGCATGTTGTCTATTCCGTCATCCGAGGGTCAGTGATTATATTAACGCACAATGATGTCACCAGCTTTGCACAATAAAGCCCTCGTTATTGTGAGTTAAAAAATGTGTTTCTAGAATGATCCATGTTACAGTTGTCATGAATCAACTCAAGCCTCGACATTGTGCAATATACTCTTTAGAATCCGATCATTACTGTCTGTGGTAATCTTAAAAATTCGAAACACGTCCGTAGTGAAATTATATAGAATCCCTATAACGTCTGTGCATATGCCGTTCTTTTTCTCTCGTTTGATTTATAACGGTATTCAACGCAGGCTAATAGAATGGGTTCCAAAATCATATACCATACACGGATTAAATTTTATAATTTCGCGGATGACGGCCTTGTGAAAAGGCTTCTCAAAATTATTCCAGTTGTTGGTTTTTTTCTGAATTCTTTACGTTTTTGACTGTTTTAAAACATCTGAAAGATCGATTTTTAAGAAGTTCATTTTTTCCTGAGCAAAACGGCCTAACAACAGCAACAACGAGAATAACAACATGAGCAGTACGTGCGCTGGCCATCAAACAAAAATAACTACATGCATGACAACGACACTAACATAAACAAAAAACATCAACAACAACAACAGCAACAACAGTAAACCAACAACAGCATCAATGACAAGAACAATAACAACAATAACAATGACAACAACAACAACAACAAGCAATCGTAACAAGATCACGATCACAATTACAAACTTGAAACTATTGCATGGAGTACACAAAGTTTGCTTAAATAAAATGAGTTTTATTGCTATTTTATTTTTATATCTTTCAAAGTTAATACTTGTATTAACTAATTATGATAACAAATTGCAATTTAAAATTATTACATAATTAAACGAAAGAAAAAAGATGAACATTTCCGACTTATTCTCCAATGATATTAATTAATTTACGTTTAATATACAAAAAAATGAACCCAATTATTTGGATGTATTTAATGCGGAAATGAAACCTATTGTTTTTGTGACCGTTTCTTGGCGACGCAATTTGCCATTTCATCACAAATAACATCATTGCAGATTTTAGTGTTGAAATTACACAACTCAACGAGTTTGTCGAAAGGTTCGTTTAGATAGTGAAAGTTGAAAGTGCTGTAGGGTTGCTCTTCGTCTTCAAAGATGGACATTCTACCAGCTTCTACTTCCTCAAGGGTTGTGCGGGGAACTCCTGTGAATGGTGAGAGAGAAGGCAGTCAACGATGATTATAACATGATGCTGCTGATGATGGTGATGATGATGATGATAACGAAGAATGTGATGATGATAATGATGAGGAAGATTGCTGTCGCAGATGATGTGATGATTCTTGATGATGATGATGATGATGGTCAGTTGATGATGATGATGATGATGGTAATGATACCTGATGATGATAGTAATGATTAGCGATGATGATGATGGTGATGGTCGGATGATGATGATAATGGTAATGATTCCTGATGATGATGATGATGATGGTCGGATGATGAGGATGATGATGAAGTAATGATTGCTCATGATGATGGTGACGATTGCTGATGACGATGGTGATAATGATGATGATGGTCGGATGATGATGGTCAGATGATGATGATGGTGGTGGTGGTAATGAATGCTGATGGTGATGATTGCTGATGATGATGATAATAATGATGATGATGATTCTATTGATGATTCTCAGTGATAATATTAAAAAATATAAATGCACAGTTTATGAAGTGAATGCACTGTAATACACTAACCAGGTGCCTTGAAGAGTTTAAACAAGTTATTGACCAGAGGAAAATGGATGACAGTAGGGCAACTTGGGTCCTTATCGTCTTTGAATACATAGTACTCCCTGATACCATACAGTTTCAGCTGCTCTTCGTGATTAATGGGAGGAAAAGGGAAGTTGTTGAGTCTAGCCCACTTCTCTGCTTTGATCAACTCCTAAACGAAATGGAATTAAAGAATATTATCACAGATACATACAGATGACATCGAGAATTTAGCAGTTGAATAAGCGGCGTATAAATCTGCGCTTTGAATAGAAGTCCAAGTTATTGTAATTGTATAGAAAGCAACGACTATGGCCAAAGAAAAATAACTTCTACTTGACCCAAATTGTGCACCCCCACACCCTTTAAATATCTTATGGTTCGTCCCTTCGTCCCTTTTGTCTTACAAAACAGAAGCCCTGCAACTCTCCAGTCATGGATTTGAAGAAATGTTACTGTAGAATCATCGTTCATAGTCAGGCCTTTCATACAGCAATTAGGCATGGGCCGCTCAAGCAACATTAAACAGGTGGCTCGGGGGAGGGAGTAGTTTAAGAAAAGGGCATTGTAAAAACTATCTACTTAAATTATTTCGAATGTTTTGTCGAAGACTATAGGGACATCTTTGTCAATGTGAACAAACTCTAGTAGAAATTACATCAAATGGCTGCGTGTCATCCTTTTCTCTTGCACTGAAATCAAACGAGAGGTAGAGATCCACTTGTCTTCTGTCATGCTGGAATATAGGAAATGGAGTGTTGAACACAAGACCAGCATCGCACATCATGATTCGTTTACATTTAGCATCGGTAGTTAGCTTCCTGACAGCAATTTCGTCTTTAGCATGATCTAGAATAACAAATAGAAAAAAATATTATATAGTTTATGAAAACTTAGGCAACCAGTCAGACAATCGTCATTTAATTACTTCCTGTAACCAATCTCATCTCAAGCATGGCCTACGTACATTACAAATACATCAACTCATTCAGTATTTCAATGAGCTAAAAACTTGTTCAATTTATAAAGGCAGTCTCAACAACGATGCTTTGCGCGTCTCTCTTATGCTTTTCATATGAGTAAAATAAGCAAATCTACAACGTGGAGAATTCGAAGAGATTTTGTTAATTTTCTCTAACGGCAATGTTGGGACACCTCGAAAATGGCTGCTCTCAACATATGATAGAACAACGGACCGCAAAGCATCCTGGCTGAGACGGCTGCTTTAATGAAACAATCCTATCGTGTACATCAGCTAGCATGTCAATCGTTCATTTATCACTCAGTACGACGGTCCATACATCGTTCTATATATCAATGGAGTCGATCAATCAATTAGTCAATCAATCAATCAATCAATCAATCAATCAATCAATCAATCAATTCCGCATCAATGAATCAATTGATCAATCAATCAATCAATCCCGCATCAATGAATCAATTGATCAATCGATCAATCAGTCAATCAATCAATCACACGATCAATCGATCCATTATTCAGTAGAATTAATTGTGCATTGATTTGTTTTTCAGTGTACGTGTTTGTTTGTTGCATTTCTATTTACGTCAATAGCTAAATTCTACACAACCCGCATACCTGCAGGATTGAAAACTATTTGTAATCCACGTAGAAAGTTGTGTACTTGAGCAGCTCTGCCATCTCTCGATTTCAAAAAACTAACTTTATC
This sequence comes from Diadumene lineata, assembly GCA_918843875.1. Taxonomy (NCBI): domain Eukaryota; kingdom Metazoa; phylum Cnidaria; class Anthozoa; order Actiniaria; family Diadumenidae; genus Diadumene; species Diadumene lineata. The sequence goes on from OU974082.1 coordinate 6,464,928, forward strand.
AACAACCCAGTTAGCGATGCTCTCCCACGCACTGTTGTCATCTACGGGGTCAGCGGACTCATCGGGTTTATTAGCATCGGATTTATGGTCACATTCGTCATCACTGTCTTCTTGATCCAAGTGATCAGTTGCGGTAGAGCAAATGTGCTCATCTATTATATCGAACAGGAAGAGAGTTAGTCTGAAGAAAAATCATATTCAAAGATTACATACTATAAATAGAAACATTAGATAAAATGCGTTATACAAGAACTACAGAAGAATGAAATCTTGTTTGAAACTATTAATGATTATATTACTTGCTGCGTTTGTTGTCGTACGTCATCACCTCGAGTCAAATATTTTTCCGTACGACCCTTTCATCCACTTAGGGTGTTTACCCCCCTCCCCCGCTGAGTTTTTACTCACATGACGTTTTCGTGATTTTAAAATGAAGATGCATGATTAAGCAGATTTTAACTCTAAAAATAATAAGGTCAAAATACAAAAATACGAAACAGTGTATGGTGCTTTTCATATGGCCTACTGTGGGACCTAAATTCGCCTTAACTCGCCTAAACTCGCCTTATAACTCGCGGTAACTCGCTGTACCAAAAGTCTATAAACATGCAACAAAATCAAGCAATAAAGAAGAACACACAATCGGACCATGCCTCCAGACACATATAGAGCTGAAGCGTCGCATGGCGGCTTTGCAGCACTTACGTATAGGCCGAAGATTTCGACAACAGCCGCGCTATCCTTAATGGCAGACCGAGCAAACGAGGCTAACCCAGCGAACCAGGTCAGTGAGGGAGAAATAAGCCGGCCCCTAGACCATAAACGGCAAATTCCACGCCTCGCTTCACTGCGATCTACCAACTATTAACGCATTAACACCGCTTTTATACCTCTAAATGTTTTATGACTAGTCCATGTGGGATAATAGCCGATGGTTTGTATTTCCTAACTGGTAATCGGAGAGCGACACACATGCGCAATGAGAATCAAAGAAAACACACAAAATACAGTGCACACAAGTAACCATAACATAAAAGTATCCACACAAATAAACAACAACTGCACAAACGGATTAGCAATACACAATTAAAATAAACAAAGCGCAAATGAATGAACAACACACCAATAAATATGCAAAGCAAATAAATGAAGAATAAGTAAAAAATGCACAAATAAATAAACGATAAACGTCGGCAAGTCATGAAACGTGACGTTGAAATCAAGACTGTTGACAATCAAATTCCAACTTCGTTTCATTTATTGTCAGACAAAGTACAAATTGATCAACTGCAGATCCTGTTGTATCAAACCAAAGGAGGTAGTTGTTTTCAAGATATTTGTGTTGGATTTGTTTGCTATAGTAACTGTATTGAGTCTACGGACATTCTACATCGGCAACTGTTAATATTAACAATTTAAGTGGGTAAGACGAATACATATGATACGCAGCTTAGGCCTGGTCTGGGACCATAAACTCGCCTAAACTCGCAGTAACTCGCTGTACCGAAAGTCTATGATTTGCCCTTAGTTCGCCTTAACTCGACGTAACTCGCTGTGCCAGAAGTCTATGATTTGCCCTTAGCTCGCCTTAACGCGCGTTAATTCGCCTAAACTCGCTGCGAATTAAGGCAAGTTAAGGTCCCAGGTCCCAAACTAGACCTTACATAAAAGATCTAAATGCTGCTAAATCGATCTATGAAGTTGAGTACTTCTTCTCACATTTCTTCCATTATTTGAAATAGGTGTATGTGCCTAAAACACATCTGGCTCTATTTATATCTCTGCATAAACCACATGGTAGCCCAAGCTAGCTGTTTGTGACCGTTCTTAGCAATAAAACGAAAAAATAAAATATGATGATAAAAATTAAAGTCATTCAATATTGCTCCACATGGTCTGAAAACCGGAAAATTAATAAATAGAAATTACACATTTACAGACTTTAATTTTTTTCTCGTAGTTTATTTTATTTATTTATTTATTTTTTTTTTCGTTTTATTGTTAAAAACGATCACATACAGCTAGCTTGGGCTACCTGTGCATAAACCGTTATGTCATGCTTACTCAATGCCCGTTGACCATCGTCACGATGAGCTTTCAAAGCTTTAACTTGTTCGTCGATTGCTGTAGGGTGTTCCAGCATTCGCTGCATTAGAATAGTAAATGCACTACCACAGAAACCTGTAGAAATAAATGCAGAGGATGAAGAACAGAGCGGCAAACAAATATACTGATATCTAGTCGACAGACCAAATAAATGATTAAACGAATGAATGGATGAAAGAATGATAGGAATGTGTGAGTAAGTGAGTGTCGAATGAATGAATGAGTAAGTGACTTAATGAACAAATGAATGAATGAATGAATGAATGAATGAATGAGTGAGTGACTTAGTGAACAAATGAATGAATGAATGAATGAATGAATAAATGAGTGAGTGACTTAGTGAACAAATGAGTATCTTAGTGAATAAATGAATGAATGAATGGATGAATGAATGAATGAATGAATGAATGAATGAATGAATGAATGAATGAATGAATGAATGAATGAATGAATGAATGAATGAATGAATGAATGAATGAATGAATGAATGAATGTGAATATGAAAGCAATTTTTCTGCCTTACCTTGAATAAAATGCAATGGCGGCTCAGGATTATCATTAACACAAACACCACAGAAAAATTTGTTACAGAACGCATCAGGGGTTAGATATGTGCCATACTTGTACATACCAATCTCGTAGGGCGAGAGTTCTACCCACTCTGCAAGTGGAAAAGAGATTTACTAATAAACAAACAAGAACGATTGCAACATATTTGTATTAAAATTATGTACTGAGTGAATTCTTTTAAAAGAATGGGGTTTGAATACAGCATCTACAAATTGTCCCCAAAACCATATACATTCTCTTTAATTTTGAAAATTTCTTTAAAGCCTACAAAACAGTTAGGTGTTTGTTAAAACTTTCTAAAATTTGTTAGAATTTGTACTTTTAATAATATATTCGTCCACAGTCCCTTATTGAATTCCGGAAAGGCGAATTGGTAACAGTCTCATCAGGGACTTCGGAGTTAAAGCCTCCCTATATCTCCAAGATAAAACGTGATCATAGCGATGTTTTTTTTCTTATCTTATTAGATATGATGTGTAAACATCAAAAAGAAAGATCAAAGTCAAGCTATCTATATGAAACTTTACCCTGAAGAATGTTGTCATTTTCTATCAAGCCTCACGTATTCGCTTATAAGGATTGTGCACACCATATTTGTGCATTGGAGTACACACCAATGCGAAAAAGGGTTCTTTCTCGCAAAATCCATCAATTTTTTACAGTTTTTTTAGTTAAAGCATGTATCTGACAAGTCAGCCTTTTTGGTTTTTGACCGAAAAGAAACTGTTCTAGAACAGGAACCCAGTGTATTTCACCACAGGAAGCCCAAAATCGACAACAAAAGTCAAGCTATATATCATAAATACCGGCAAATATCTCCGCGCTGACGTCCTTCTTGACATGCACACAGGCATAGAGTGGGAAGGGTACGTTTGCATCTTGTATTGTCTTCTGTTGGTCGCTTAGCTTTGGGTCCTCGCGCTGTATGAATAAAACAAACATTTAATTTAATTGATACAGAGGCGGGACCAGAAAATTCAACAGTGGGGAGGGAGAGTGTTTTGGTTTCCAAATTAAAATTTGCAAACGGAAATAACAATTCAAATGCTAGTTGAATTGATACAATTACAAGTATCTACTTTAACTACATATATCATAAGTACATATATGATACATCGTTATGTGCAAAGGATTCGGGTAGCTGTAGTAAATAACATCATTATTATTAAAGATAAATCGCATATTGGAACCACGGTTCATGGTCAGTTTCCGTTTAAAACTCATAATTTAATGATTTACTCACATTAACAAGTAAAATATCCCCAATGAGATAACCAAAGAGATCAGTGAAACTAACTGGTTCACCTCGGCCTCTCTTCTCTGAGATTGCAGAGGTACGTTTATAAATCCAGGAAGGACTGAAGAGGAGTTTCATCCAGTTCTTAGCAATACAATCACGTATCTCATTATTTATTTGGAATGGGTGGATCTTTGGCCAATCAGGATGAGAGTAGAGTGTAGATATATACCTATGCAAAATTAAAATATAATGCAGTCATACAGGCGGTCTTATGTTGTTGGTTCAGTTTTTAGCTTTGGTGGTAAGCATTTGGTCACAGTACGTTTGATCATAAATCTCATCAGTGACCAAACGCCAGTGCAATCAAAGCACTATTTTATACGTATATACTTATTTCAAAAAGCATTATCGAATAAAAATAGGAGAAAACAAGACCAAAAAGAATATTGGCAAATGTTTCTAATTCTTTACGTGACGGTACTATACTATAAATCATGAATTCCTCGCAAGGCTATTTTTCAGCCGCAAATCTTTACTCAGTACTTATCACTCTTTCGGCCATTTGGCCCAATAAGCCGAACAAAGCCACTACAGTGCTTCCTCAAATGAATGTCGCTTAGTGATTGCCGCGCTGTGATTGGTTATACCTTTCCCATCTTAGAAATGGTATACGCGATTCTTATTCGCCGGTTTCATATTGAAACAGAGACTGGGTTCTAGTTAAGAAAAATACAAATTATTGAAACCATTCCTCATTTTCCTAAATCATTAATAATTTGAGACCATATTTCAACAGAACATGTTAAAATGAATAAATGATGAAAGGTTTGTTAGAATCGTATAAACACAGATAAATTTATTGGGACTTGAATATTACAGGAAATGTGTGTCCTTCCTAAACATTTTCCATTCTAAATTCAATATAAGTAAAAAAAATATCTAGTAAATGGACTAAAATAGCATAGTAATGATGTTTGTCTTTGTGTTATGTGGAGATGCTTTTTTAATTTGAATTATGCTTTGTTTTTGAAAACTAGAACCCTGTCCTTTTTTCAATATGAAACTAGCTAATTGGACGTATGGCTTCTTCGCATGTCAAGAGGATAGCGTAAAGGTTTTCACTAATGGCCGTTCTTCAATGAAAGTCTCTTTACACATATGATAAAAGTCTGGTGAGCGTGTTAGATATATTAGAACTACAAAATTTCACCTTACCAGGACGACCCTGACAGACCAGCTAAATACATGGCACAGTCCATAATGCCCATGTCTTTAAGAGCACAGAAGACGCCGCTCAGTCCTACCATTGCACGAAAACCTCCCCCTGAACCAAGGATAGCTACTGTGGGTACCTGGAGAAATGAAAGATGTATTAAGACCCGAAGAGCTAGAATTAAGAACTTCATTCATATATTTCGTGCTAAATATTTTGAAATAGTCCAGTTTCATTTTATTTATTGCTCAGGATAAGCCTCGTTACCTAGTATGTGATACATTTGTTTGTACAAGGGAATGCACCAATCCAAAAACAATATAAATACCAATGTTTTTTTGTGAATCTACCTACAATTGAGGTTAGCTTAGCCTGATCAATGAAGAACTTGAAACTGGTCTATTGTGGTTGCTTTACCTCGTCTAGCGTCATGGGCCCTCTGTCACCTAGAACAGCCTTCATAGCATTGAAGATAAATGGTTTACGTTTTTCTTGGAATTTCTTTTCTTTATCACCGATAACGAGACCGAAACGAACTCCTGTTGGCACTTCATTGCTATACACAGAGACAAAAACAGTAGAATTAACTCTATTATATCCTTCCTCTATTTTTCATTCTGTTTTCACCTAACCAAAATACAAGACTGACAAACAGACAGACAGACAATCAGACAAATATACAGACAGATCGAAACAGACAAACAAAAGACAGACATTAACATATAACAATAAGTAAAAGTCACCTTTCTGTTATATGAATCTTGAGGTACACTCGAATGATCTGAAATCATTATGTATAACGTTAATAGACCTAGATATAGATAGAAAGAGAGACGACCAGACAGATTAGCAAATAAATTATTCGATAGATTGGCAGACAAACAGACAGACAGCAGACAGAAAGAAAGAAACACAGACAGACAGTAAAAAAAAACTCTTTGGACCATCACTCCATGGAAAAACTAGTAGTCTAAATACCTAACTTACGAGTAATAAAAATGATAACAGTCTTTATTAATGTGATAAGAGTTATCTATACACAGAGGTCGATAGTTAGGATTTCTTTGTGCTTTTGAATTCGTTCTTGCAAGGTATTGAACACGTTGTTTGGTTCTTACAATTACAATAGTTGTTTACCTTGTTAAACACTAGTTCTTTGTCGTGGTCAACGTCATGCTTCAGATCGTTTAGATTCATTGACTCAGTTTGTATTATATCATCAAACATAGTGTCACTTTCCATCAGGGTAACATCTAGAAAAATAGGATAGGCCATCCTTATATCAATGAATGGATGAATAGATGGACCATTTAATGAGTGAACGGATCGACGCACGCATGTACGGACGAACGAAAGAACAAGTGAAACGAACGAAAGGAACAACTGAACAAGCGAATGCGCTAAAGAACGAATAAATTAATTAATTAGTTAAAATTAGATGAATGAGTGAATAAATGAAAGATCAACGATTGACCATTTCAAATATTGAACATTTGAATGATTGAAAGAATGAATGAATGAAAGAATGCAACCAATAAATATCTCTTTCAAGTCCATGATTTTCTCTTTTTTTCCTTACTCATAACATTGTCGAGATCAGGATCCACGTAAAAGTCAAATGTTTCATTCCATACAGGATTGGCATCATTATCTATGACTTTAGTTCTTTTTACACCGTTTGGTGACTGAGGCAACTTTAACAGTATAAAGGGGTCTGGTGTATCAGCTGTAAACAAACAAACAGTTAATGATGCTCTGATCCCGGGGGGAGGTGGGGGGGACTCCAAGGGAAAACGATCGGGGATGCTCGTCGTATCTTTTAGGGGCAAAATCAGTGATTTGGTCTCTTTTAGGGTTTAAAATATGAGATTTGCTAAATCCTCACTTTGGTATCTTTTAGGGGTTGAACATCACTAAAACGCATGTTTTTGGTATCTTTTAGAGATGAACAATTTGTGAAGCCACGCCCCATTGAAAAGCGTGCGGTATCTTTCAGGGGTATTTTTGAAAAATTTGAGCATCCCCGATCGTTTATCACCGCAGTCCCCTCCCCTCCCCCCGGGTCCCCGCCTCAATACCACAATCCTTTTCAGGTTGATTTTGTTCTTTAAATATGACTATTGTTCATATTGTCTGTAATAATAATAAGAACTTTAACTCTTGATATAGCGTGTTCCATAAAATCTCAACAAGCTTAACAAACTTACAAAAGAAAAAAAATAATGTACATATCTACAATAAAAAAAAAATAAAAAAAATATTTAAAGGAATCAAATATTTATCATGACGGAACTGGAAACTATTATAGCGGAGCTCCGCGCGGGCCGAAGGCCCGCGCAAGCGGAGCACCATAATTAAGAAAATATGGTAAACCATCGAGCTTATTTGAAATCGACCACAGGAAGCCCGGATTTCCAAAATACGTACAACGTCCGTCCGTGTACCACTTCCGCGCGAAAACGCTGACCGGTTTTAGTGGGCGCCAAAACAACTATTATTTTTGCAGTTTGATGCAGTTCACTGAATTTATTCTACAAAATGTATTTCTACACTGGACAAAGAGCACGAAAATGGTAAAGCTAAGCTGACGGCTTGAAGAGATTTGACTGAGAAAGAGAAACAAAGACCGCGGCGCGAAAAAGAAAAATAACTACGATTCAACGATGAAAAGCTACTTCAAAATATTTTCACTGACAAATTGGGGGAAAGTCGCTCATGGCGCTGTTTTTAACCATCCAAATATGCAGTCATGCAGAGCTGTCATAATTCATTCAATAGTCATTCAAAGCTGGAGATTTTCTGGAAGAGTTTATTTGACAAGTTTGTCAGATGGTAAAAAAGGCCGTATTCTTCATGGATTCTTCGTGGCGTTTTTCAGTCATTACTTATCGTCTAATCTACTTTTAAAAGTAAAATCGACGGCGACAAATTTTCATAAAAACAAAAACAAAACAAATATATGCGCTGCATTTGCAGCAATTCAAAAGAGGTGAACAGCAAGACGAACACGACTCACGAAGATATATAATTTCACTCTGTTCATTCATCAATTTTTACGGAATATTCATACCACGGAGAGCTGTAGGATCAATGCAGATTTATCAACTATTCACGACAAAATGATTTTCATACAAGATGTTTGTGAACAAAGTAGGACTGCCAATTCATGGAGTGGATGGAAATGCAAATTTAGTACAATGTGTGATCGAGCAACACGAGCTTGCCATCGCCGTTCAGTTGAAATGTGTAAACTTTTTAGAGGCGGTGAAAATGGTTTTTGCTACTTTTAAAATTCTAAAAACATGAACAAGCTTATTGTTATCAGAACTGAGTTCAGTGGAAAAGTGACAGTACAGGACAAGAAACGTGGCGCCGGTATGTTTACATTTTTTGACGATCTTTAATGAATTTTTTTTTTACCATCCACATGGAAGCAGTTTGCAATAATTATATTTACTTGTTTTTATAAGATATTTATCCATCGTTGATATCTTTATATGTGTGGGATTTTTTAATTTGATTTTTATAATTCTTTGATTTGTTATTGAAAATAAAACGCTTGTATGAATTCGTCAGTGTACTCGTCTGCAAGTAAAAATTTCAAAACATCATACTAGCACACTAGCATACATTTGATAATTAAAAATTCACAACCGTTTTAGATAGCTAGATTACCAATAAGTAATTCATTTCAAATTTCACCAGAAAATTGAAATTTTGTCGATATTGTTATAACATTGTTTTTCAAACGTGAAAGAGCGTAAAGAGAAGCGCGCGGGGATTTGCTTACAACTCAAAGAAGTCATCTTAGTGCTTTTCTAACTTCTCATTGGACAATCAATTTTAATTGACAAGTGCTATTTTTACCATGCATAATAACATATTTTTCGCATTTTTGCGTATAATAAAATGTTGTCGCATGCATAAAGCTTTGTGTATTTCAATTGATTAATCGATTATGAAAAGAAAATAACAGCAAAAAAAAAAAAAAATATCAAGAATTTGATAATTCGTATTGAATGAACAAATGAAAGAATGAATGATTGAATAAAAAGTTCATTTCATTAAATCGGAGCTCCGCTATTAGGTTTACCTAATTTTTATATTACGTCGCGACGAGATGTCATTACACTTGAGATAGGCTCAACCGTTACCTAGATCGTACCACCAGCCTGTCGTGACATTCTCTCCACGTAACACCGTCACCCGTGCAACAAGACATTGACGTTTCGAAGCCTGCAGAAAAAAAACATCACAATACTTGAGTTTCGTGTTTTTCTTTTTTACGCTATATTAAGGCCGGTACACACGAGTAAGCTTTCTCCTGCAACACGCTCCCGCAACATGCTCCGGAGCAAAGCTCCCTCGTGTGTGCCAACGAAAAATATGTTGCACAAAAGAGGGAGCAAAACCAGGGAGCAAACATTTTATTGCGCAACATATGTCATTGGTACACACGAAGGAGCTTTGCTCTGGGAGCATGTTACGGGAGCTTGTTGCAGGAGCAAGCTCCCTCGTGTGTACCGGCCTTTAGCCTCGATTGCAGAAAAAAAATACCATACAAGAGTCAAGACAAAGCCTCCAGTATTTCTATTGTTTGTGGACAATGCGTGCATTTTCACGGGATGTTTTAAATACAAAAGAATAAATCTTGCTTCCGAGGCTAAAGGCCGGTACACACTAGGCGACAAGTCGCAGCGACTTGTCGTCACGACATGTCGCCTCAGTGTGCATTGGTTCAATATTTGTCGCCAATACATCTGATTTTGTCGCTGCGACAATTTCCGCCAAAAATACCTAGTACATACGGGGGGAAATTGTCGCTACGACCTATCGGGGGGACAAGTCGCTGCGACTTGTCGCCTAGTGTGTGCCGGCCTTAATACAGCGTAAAGAACAACGTGAAATCGAAACTGGCTTATTGAATACAACTATTTGTTATAGTATATCATGATTTTCATGCTCTTGCAGTAGTTACCTGAAATATGCCAGCCATTTTTTAAGCAGAACGGTACTTTTAACCCTAAAAAAATGTCAATTTATTTTATTACTAGTTGTATAACAGCGATATGTTAATTCTGTGCTACTTTCAGATATGGATCGCGAGCTGGCGATTATATTTGAGGGGGGAGAGATTGGGGAGTTGTAGTCGTGCAGGAATTTTTTCCTTTGGCCGTAGTCGTGAATACTTTTTATTCTCATTCCACTCAACTCCCTTCCCCAAATTTCCAATGATAATTCCTTAGCTATTTCAACAGCAGCTCTTGGCCTGATAATTTTTTTTATTATCCAACATAGCACTAGTACTCAAGGCTGGTTCTCGGGTTGCGTCCACATTAACCCGGATAAATTTGAAAACGCAACTTTATTTATTCGGTTAGGCCTTCCGTTCACACTGAAACGCATTGGAATCCGAAAGAATTTTCTGCTAATTTAAAATTTAACGAGCTATGTATGCAATGTCACGGTATCGGAACAAAGTTGTGTTTTCAAATGTATCCGGCATAGTGTAGCCAGGGTCTCACATGGTTAACTTCTAACGAGCAGCTTAAATCTGCATACGAGTTTTCGTATCGGGGCTGCTGCTACGGGGCTGCTGCTACGGCCGAATGTCCCTTTAGAAAGCGGCTTTATAAACATCACACTAATAATTTGCTCACCCTAATCAACAAATTTACCATGCCATTTTGAAATAAATCGAAAGTTTCAGAGAGTTATGGTACATGGATAATATGGATGTTTAATTAAGTTAAGAATTTTCTCAAACCCTGCGTGCAGACCGTTGTTTTATCAAAATAACGTATCATGGGAAAACGACAATAGGATGCAGGATAGCATGCATGACTCGGAGCCTTGTTTTCATCAAACCACGTGCATTTCTTGATAAAAATTCATCTCAAACAGAAATCTTCAAAAATTCTTGTCTTCGTTGTTTGTTAACCTATGTCCTTCAAGCTTTGGAATATTGCTGTTTTCAATGTATGTGATAAATACGATAGTACAGGTATTTTTTCTGATAAAGACAGTTTTATAGCGTGATAAAAGTCGATATGGAAAACTTATAAAACAAGCTTGAACTGCTTTACAAATAAATCTGCAGATTTTCATTAATTTTGGATACGGATTCACTGATTGTAACGATTTTTTTCCTGCAAATTTTCCGTTTTGTATTTATTCTCTATTTTAAAATAAATTATGATAGTTTTTCATGGGTATGCAACCCCACTTATTTGCAAACTCGTTGAAACAATGCCTTTGTTTTTTTACTTGTTCACTGGTAATAGCGTTTGGTGGTTTGTAGCTTCAAGCGACCTTGCGGTAAGAAATTAAACACGATCTTTACACCCAGTCAGGTCAATAGAGTAACTTGTATTTCGCATCAAACGTGTCTCTAAAACACAACAGTTCAGAGTAACTGACTTCATTAATTAATTCATTTATGCATGTTGGCAGAGCGTAGCAAACATGCAAATGCCTAAAGGCCGGCACACACTAGGCGACAAGTCGCAGCGACTTGTTCCCGCGATAGGTCGTAGCGACAATTTCCCCCCGTGTGTACTAGGTATTTTTGGCGGAAATTGTCACAGCGACAAAATCAGATGTATTGGCGACAAATGTTGAGCCAATGCACACTGAGGCGACATGTCGTGACGACAAGTCACTGCGACTTGTCGCCTAGTGTGTACCGGCCTTAAAGGCATATTCTAAGTAATCCACTGCGTGGTTCTCAAATACCCGTAATATAGATTATAAAATTATTTTATTGTATGCATTTTATATTTATATTATGTTACTATGTATGAATAAAACTAACGCAAGTAAGTTTCGACACCGTCTAACGTCATTTTCAAGAGGTTAAAAGATAAATTTTCAGATGAAAAGAATTTTATAATTGTAAGTAGAAGGTCCCATGGAGTGATAATTTCAACAAAAGATGTCGCTCTCAGAGTCAGAATGTTTGCGCTCTATTTGCACTCTATAGTGTTTGTACTCAATAGTTGAATAGAATCTTACCTGTCAAATTTTGCATTGGAATACTGATTGTTCAAAATTCCTGTTTTTAAAATGTGGATCCAGTACAAAAAGTAATAACACCAAATCACTTTGGACTCAAAACATAAATAAACAATCTTCAGTTTTAAAATCAAAAAAAGAAAATGCTTATGCCCTGTCAACACTAATGTGAAAACGCAACTTTTTACGCCGAAACCGCAACAAAAAATAAACTGTACAATTACCATGAAGTTATTTCACAAAATTCAAACTGATTTACGTAAAAAAAAGCTCACCGGATTAATTAAATTTTGTTTTTATATTTTTCAAAAAAAGTATTAATAATAAGTAATAGCTTAGTCCTTTTTAAAAACACGTGATACAATAGCCAAAAAGTATAAGATGTAATTTTGCGCAGCAGGTACAAACCAAAACCTGCTTTAGTTAGTCTCATGACAAAAACAATGAAAATACTACCTGCAAGGCAACCCCTTCACAAAAGTAAAAAATGTTAATTGAAAGGACTGGGAAAATTAATTGCAATACAGCTAAACGCCAGACGAATCTTGCAAGCGACAAGGGTTGAGTGGGACGACATACGTTTTCGCATGACACTGTGATCTTTAGTAACAGGCCGGGAGAGCGTTGTTCGAGAGGACGTGAAGATCGTACCATTTGTAGATGGAGAAACAAAGGCAGCAACTTCTCAATTTTTTTTAAGACCCTAAGTGTTGGTTCGGCCACAGGGATCGGACTCTTGACCTCTCGCACTGTAGTCCGATGCTCTAACTAATGAGATTTTCCGTAGGCGGTCCGAGCCGGTAGTTTTTGAATAATGAAAAGAACAGACCACTTACTGGAAATAAACGACCTTTTAATGATATCAAAGAATTTATCAACTTTCATTTTAATATAAATCTAAAGCTATCAACCTTTTTAGCAAAACTACCAATGTGGGTTTATATCCATATTACAACGCCGATTTTCGTTGAAGTGCGATCCTAGAATCTACAAGTCTCGTCTAGTGACTGGCATCTTAACAGTAAATTGAACATATAACGTACATAATGAAACAAATAAAGAAGGCCTTACTCATTACCAAAAATAGAACACTATATGGAAAATGACGAGAGCACTCTAGAATTGTCGCGTTCTATTACCAAACAAAGAACGTCAAAGACTCTTCTATTTGTTGAATAGATCAGACTGATTCCATAAGTCGGTCCCAGTTCGCTCTCTGCAGAACTGTTTTTCGCTTACTGGTCCGACTTATCAACTTTTATATATAAAAGTGTGCAAATGAAAACCTGACAGATGGCGCGCCGTTGTAAATTTCAATATGACGCAGTTAAATTACGAAAAAATAAAATAAACTTACAAAATGTTCTACTCACTTTATTGGCTTAATTCAACAACAAAAACACAAATTATAAAGTCATAAAGGGGTTGAAAAAGTTAAATAAAAACGACTTGGGAAAATTTGCGAGTACATGTACAAATCAACGTACCAACGATGGGATCGGTTGTTCAGTACAAAGTCACACATTTATATTATTCTATCAAAATTAAATCCACACAAAAATTAAACTTTAGGGAAAAGCGATGGTTTCAAGAACAAGCACCTTCAACTAGTAATATTAAATTTGTAACTTTGCATTCCGATGGGTGAATCATTGTGACTTTCTAGCTCTTCTTGTTGTCAATCTCTTTTTTTTTTTTTTTTTTTTTTTTTTTCAATACAATTCACTCACATTTTTTAAATTGTTTCCTTCGGTTATCTCCAAATTCACAGTCTCTTAAATTACGTTTTCTTGGTGCTTCTTCAATATAGGAAACTGTTATTTCTTGATCGCTACGGAGCATAACTTTTCGGCAAAATTGTGACATCACAGTTGAGTTAGAGACTCAACGAAAGTCATTTTCCAGACATTTCAAGCTAGTACGTTACCTGTGATTGGTCAATGGTCTGTGAAAAATGTAACAAGCGCTATAATTGGTCCATTCCCATTTTTCAGAATGCGGATCCGTTTGATATAGAAAATTTGATAAGTCGGACACCGAGAGCGAAAAACTTTTCAACAGAGAGCGAACTGGGACCGACTTACGGAATCAGTCTATTTGTTGAATAGAAACATCAAAATTATCTTCTAATACTTAATTAAGTAAATGAAAATCACATAACGTTTATTGGAGAAAAATTGTTCTAAATATAAACCACTTGCTTCTTTTACAAATGTGGCATTAAAAAAAGGCTTAATAACCACAAGCCTTATGTATGCATTAGTTACATTTTAAACATGTTTGCCTTGTATATATTCCCTTATTTAGAGGCATAAACAAAAACCTGAATAACTCAATTAACCACTTTTGCATTTAGAATAATAGTATTCGATATAGACACACGTATCTTTATATAAAGAAGCGTGTGTTCTTATATAAAGATATATCGAATACAAGTGCTTTATGGGGTATAAAGCCTCATGCATGTTACCAAAATTTGATCATGGATTGGACTACATGCTCTTGAATTATTAATGAGTGTTTTTAGCTTATATAGAGGATGATCATGAAAGGGCACGATGCGGAAGGAGCACACAGAAATATTAAGTTATGTAGAAAAACAAACTTAGATCTTATAAAAAATTGCATGTTTTCAAGAATTACCTTTCTTGAAGCGACGCCTTGATAACCGACTATTTACTGCGCTAAGCTTTGATTTAACAATTATCTGGTGCATTGTCGACAATACAACACAAACATGATATCAACTTGATAAATAATAGTTAAAACAATTTAAAATATTCAGACAACTAACCCAAAACAGCATAGAACTAATGCTGAAAACAAATTTAAACTTATGTAGCTTAGTATATCAAAGAAAAAAAAGAATAATTCAAACTTATTTTCAAAAGATATTTACGTTTCAAAGTATGAACACATTAAATGTTTGGATGTAGTCAACTTCAAAAGTTAATGCACAAATGATACCTATTGTTTGTGTTTCTTAGCGACGCAGTTTGCCATTTCATCACAAATGACGTCATTACAGATTTTAGTGTTGAAATTACACAACTCAAAGAGTTTATCGTAAGACTTGTTTGGTAATTGAAAGTTTGATGTGTTGTAGGCTCTGTCTTCAAAGATGGACATTCTACCGGCTTCCACTTCTTCGTATGTAGTACGGAGGACTCCTTTGGAGGGTTAGAGAGAAGACAGTCAACGATGATTATAACATGATGATGAAGATGATGGTCGGATGACGATGATAATGATGCTGATGGTGATAATGAAGATGTTGATGATGATGGTGAGATGGTGATGATGATGATGGTGGGATGATGATGATGGTGGTGGCATTGGCGGTTGCAGTGGTGATGATTAGGGTTGGATGATGATGATAATAATAATGATGATGATAATGATGCAGACGGTGATTGCTGCTGCAGTTGATGATGACTATGGTGTTGATAATGATGATGATGGTGGTCCGATGATGATAGTTGGATGATAGTGAGGTGATGATGATGGTGAGATGGCGATGATGATGTTGGTAAGATGATGATGATGAATGATGATGGTGAGGTGATGATGGTGAAGTGATGATGATGATAATGAGATGATGATGATGATGTTGGTGAGATGATGATGATGATGGTTGGATGTTGATGATGATGATGATGATGGTTGGGTGATGATGATAACTATGATGATAATGATGACGATGATTGCTGCTGCAGATGATGATGGTTTGATGATGATGATGATGGTTGGGTGATGATGATAACTATGATGATAATGATGACGATGATTGCTGCTGCAGAT
Organism: Diadumene lineata; assembly: GCA_918843875.1. Taxonomy (NCBI): domain Eukaryota; kingdom Metazoa; phylum Cnidaria; class Anthozoa; order Actiniaria; family Diadumenidae; genus Diadumene; species Diadumene lineata. Next base: position 6,480,872 of record OU974082.1, read on the forward strand.
GATGATGGTTTGATGATGATGAAGTTGGTGAGATGATGATGATGATGAGATTATGATGATGAAGTTGGTGAGATGATGATGATGATGGTTGGATGATGATGATGATGGTTGTGTGATGATGATAACTATGATGATAATGATGACGATGATTGCTGCTGCAGATGATGATGGTTTGATGATGATGATAATAACGATGGATTCTATTGATACTATTGATGGTACTCAGTGATTAATATAAAGATATTAATGCACAGTTAATGTAAAGTGAGTGCATTGTACTAACCAGGTTCCTTGAAGAGTTTAAACAAGTTATTGACCAGAGGAAAATGGATGACAGTAGGGCAACTTGGGTCCTTGTTGTCTTTGAATACATAGTATTCCCTGATACCATACAGTTTCAGCTGCTCTTCGTGATTAATGGGAGGAAACGGGAAGTTATTGAGTCTAGCCCACTTCTCTGCTTTGATCAACTCCTAAAAAAATGAAATATTATTGTCAGATACGAACAGACGACATATTGGGGGTTCGACAATAACCAAAAAATTCAAAAGACAAAAAGCACCAATGAAAAAAATCATGCAAGATGAGATTAAAAGCGTCCAACCTTCCCCCTCCCCTCAAATATCTAATGATCCGTTTCCTAAATGTCCCTTTGAAATTATAGAAGTACCCCTCCATGCATTTGCAGCAATGTTGCTGTAGAATCATAGTGCATAGTCAGTCCTTTAAGCAACCAGGCGATGGTCCCCTCAAGCGACTGAGCAGGTGCAATTTAGTGTAAGAAAAGGGCATCTTATAAGAAAACAGTACATATTGATTGACTGTTTCGTCAAAAACTGTAGCAGGGGCGGACTAGAATTTTTGAAGGGGGGACAAACAAAAAAATACCGATTATCAATCAAAAATTAAAATAATTATCTATAAAAATAAATAAAAAGAGGGATATTCACCCCCCTGCCCTTTCCCCCTTGGATCCGTGTAGGGGCATCCTTTTTCCATGCAAAAATAATAGAAATTACTTTAAATGACAGTGAATCATCTAGTCTTCTTTTGCTGAAATCAAACGAAAGATAGAGATCCACTTGTCTTCTGTCCTGTTGGAATATAGGGAATGGAGAGTTGAGCGCAAGACCAGCATCGCACATCATGAGTCGTTTATTTAGCTTCATGAACTCAATATCGTCTTTATTATGGTCTAAAATAACAAATAGAAAACATATAAAAATATAAGAGTGTGGGAAAACTTAGCTTTAGTTAAGTATAGTTCAATTGGTTCGCCTAGCTGATCTATCAGGCAATCATTTGATTACTGAGCATGCGTAATAGGTAACCTACGAGCGTTATTACTGACAGAAGAAGACTGCCATTAGGCCTCCCGGAAGTCTTCCTGTTATTGTCAAGGGCCTAACAGCAGTCTTCCAAAGTCTCTTCAGCATCTGGAAACCAGCGCTGTTCTAAAAGGGAGTGCATATGGACGAGATAATTTGCTAAGGCTTGTAACTTACCTAATACGCATGCTCTTTTCGTGTCTTTTGAGCCTATCCCACATGGCCTAGTGACTAAACTTATTTAATCATTTAATTACTATAAGCAATCCATCTTAAGCATGGCCTATAGCTGCATTACAAATATATCAGCTCATCTAGTTATACAATGAACCAAAAGCCTGTTCAATTTATGTGATATATACAGCATGAGCACCTTCCAGGAGGGTCCATGTTCCCAAGTGCAATTGACTATTTTTCGTTTTATCCCTTGTTCCCCATTAATCAAATCATTTCATTATTAATTGTGTTACCTAAATTCCCTAAAACTGTTCAAAAATTCTCTTGTTCTCTTAACGTAATTCAAAAATATCCCATGTTCTCTAAATATAAACGACCACGCTGTCTTGTTCCCTGAAACCCCTGGGTAGGATTCATGAGCCGCCCAGTCAATCAATCAGTTAATCAAGCACTCAATCAATCAATTAGTTATTCAATGAATTGCCCATTGGTTTGCATTGCGTTTTTCAAAGTGTTGATTTGTTTGTGTTTCTTTGCATGAATGCATGCTTGATTTGTTTTGCTATTTGTTTGTTGGTTGGTTCATTGGTTCGTTGCTCCGCTGCTTTGTTGGTTCGTTGCTCCGCTGCTTTGTTGGTTCGTTGGTTCGTTGCATCGTTGGTGCGTTGGATCGTTGGATCGTTGGTTCGTTGCATCGTTAGTGCGTTGGTTCGTTGGATAGTTGGATCGTTGGTTCGTTGCATCGTTAGTGCGTTGGTTCGTTGGTTCGTTCTTTGCTTGTTTGTTTGATCCATTCTCGTATCACTGATTACATAATACCACATACCTGCTGGGTTGGCAGCTAGTTGTAATCCACGTAGGAAGTTGTGTACTTCAGCTGCCCTGCCCTCTCTTGATTTCAAAAAACTGAAATTATCAACAACCCATTTGGCGATTGCCTCCTTCGTACTGTTGCCAGCTATGAGGTGATCAATGTCATCGAAGTTATAACCAGTTCCGTCATCACTGTCCATGCGATCATCTGGTAGAACAAACAGTAAACCTAATATAAAAATTAGGTAAACCTAATAACGGAGCTCTAAAAAAAACGCAATTCTGTTTGTAACTATTAATATTTATATCACTCGCTGGGTTCGTGCCGAAAGGCATCACCTCGAGTCAAATGTTTTCCCTTCGGCCCTTTCATACACTTAGGGTGCTTACCCTTCCTCCCTGGGATTTTAGTCAGGTGAGTTTTTTGCCATTGTAAAATCAAGACGCATGAAAATACAGATTTCAACTCTAAAATTAAAATGGTCTTAAAGAGATAACAAATCAGTACTTTTTGGTTAAGTTTGGGCATAATAGAGAAAATCATTTTAGAGTTATGAGCAAATGAAAATTTCATATTTTTAGTTGTAAATGTATGGCGGCCGTGTTTATGTCTTTCTCGAGGGGTGGCAGACGAAATATTGAACATACGAAATAGTGGATACGTTTTGTCATAGATGGTCTAAATGCTGATAAATCACCCGGTAAAGATCTTTAAAAGTTTTAGTCAAAAATCACTTTAACATTCGAACAATTTTGGTCTATTTAAAGCTTATGCTGTACAACGTGACATCTGGCGTGACAAAACGTCTTGCTTTTATAACTTGAACGCACCTTCAAAGCAAACTATAGTAAAAACTTTATTTTATTTTTAAATTTACAATTGTATATCTCACTTCTTATAGGTAACTTGCTACTTGAATCGCTTACAAATACATAGTAAAAGCGCAACAATACCAATAGCAGTACTCATCATTCATTTCCTTATTGCATATTTTTGTTGTTTACTATAAAAATTTAAACTTTCTAGAAAATTAACAAATGTAGGGCAATCATTAGAAAATAATGGTCTTAATAAACAAGGATCTTCAAACAGAATGTGAAGTTAAAAAAAAGAAACGAAACAACAACAAACATAACAAGCACACTTAAGCAATAAACGATTGATTTCCGTGGTTTATCGTTGAAATAAACCACGCGGGATGTTGGGAGAGCACGAAAAAGGCCTAAAAAAATCACGAGCATACTGCGAGTATTTTTGGCCTTTTGAGTGCTCTCCCAACATCCCAAGTGGTTTATTTCAACGATAAACCACGGAAATCAATCGTTTATTGCTTTTATAATATAGACAGACATTTGAACACATTTATTTCCGCAAAAACCGTGGTTTATGGCGAAATAAACCACGGTTTTGGACCAATCAGAGCGCGCGTAAGAATAAATCTATATTATAAATGAAAATAAGGTTATGTATATAATTCATGTAATAAGAATTTTATACAAAGGTTGAAAGACATCTATTAAAAACGTGTTCTTTTAAAATGTTCAGTTATAATTTTCGGCAGAATATAATTTTGGCCCCTACTTCGTAATTTCCGAGATCTTTGTTCTAGTAGTAGTTGATAGGGACAGTGTTTTGATGATAATTTCCTGAATGGAAACGAAGTCAGATGCATGACCGTACCTAACCGCATGTTTACAGAAAATATTAATTCGACTTAGATATACATTCTAGGGAGCACAAGTCCATAGTTCAATTACATACCTAAACAAAGAAACAGCTATTCTTTAAATTGTTGTCCAGTTGAAATACTGATTTCTCGAATAGCAGTATTATTAAACTATTGAACAAAACTATATAAGGTCGCTGATAGGATAACCGTAATATTTACATATTCCTAAGATGTACAATCGTGAACTTACTTTGTGCAACAATGAGTCAAAATGTGTGTACCTAATTACAGGAGTCTTGATTGAAAGTAATAATAAGCAGATTTAACGCCATGATACGCATAATTAAACAAATGGAGTTACCAAATCAAAAATACAGAAAGGCATTTCAACTAAGTAAATGTATAACATTATAGTGGATAAATTGTTCGTTAAACTGTTATTTAGAATTTGAATGGAAGCATATTTAACGCCAGGAGTCCCTTTATTGTTCCTATAATAAACATGACTTGTTTAAACAGACTACACAGAAAACGCATCAGTGCAGACAAATAAGTGACAAATAAACCCCGCCCCCATAGTTTAGAAACTTTTTTGTTCTTTTCGGCTGTGATTTCGCCATTCAAGTACGGCCTACCTCACATTTTATCTTCGATACCGTTTTTCAAGTTTACATGCCTGTAAAAGATTTAGCTGCATTTACCTGGTTCGTCGATTGACGTAGGGTTCTCTAGGAGTCTCTGCGTTATAAAAGTAAATGCACTACCACAGACTCCTGTATAAATAATAATAAATGATTGAACGAATGAATGCAAGCATGGATGGATGGATGATTGAGTGAGTGAGTCGGGATGGGTGAGGTGAATGAGTGGGTGAGTGGGAAAATGGCAAGTGGGTGAGTGATTTAGTGGATGAATGAATGAATGCATGCATGAATGAATGAATGAATGAATGAACGGACGAAGGAACGAACGAACGAACGAACGAATGAAATAATGAATGAATGAAAGAATGAATGAATGAAATAATGAATGAATGAATGAAGGAATGAATGAATGAATGAATGGACGAATGAATAAATGAATGAACGGACGAAGGAACGAACGAACGAACGAACGAATGAAATAATGAATGAATGAAAGAATGAATGAATGAAATAATGAATGAATGAATGAAGGAATGAATGAATGAATGAATGGACGAATGAATAAATGAATGAACGAATGAATGAATGAATGAATGAATGAATGAATGAATGAATGAATGAATGTAAGAGGCGAACAACTCAATGAAAACATGAACAAATAAAGGAATGAATGAATTTTAAAAAAACAATTTATTGATAAATGAATGAACTTTTTTTGAATGAATGAACGAACGAACGAACGAAGGAATGAACGAACGAACGAACGAACGAACGAACGAACGAAAGAATGAATGAATGAATGAATGAATGAATGAATAAATGAAAGAGTGAGTGAATGAATGAATGATTGATAAGTAAGTGTCGAGTGAGTAAATAAGTGAGTGAGTAAGCGAGGAGTAAGTGAGTGAGTTACTGAGTGAACGAGCGAACGATTCAATGAAAGAATGAGCAAATGAAGGAATAAATGAATAAAAAAAAAACAATTTCTCGATCTTACCTTGAATGAAGTGCAATGGCGGTTCGGGGTGATCATCAACAGAAACACCACAGAAAAATTTGTTACCAAACGCATCAGGAGTTAGATAGGTGCCATACTTGTACATACCAATCTCATAGGGCGAGAGCTCCACCCAATCTGCAATCGCAAAAAATACAAATTTATCAATAAACAAATTAATCTGTAATGCCATATATGGTTGAGTTGATTGAAAAATGTGATCAAATAATAATAAATGCTAAGCTCTTCAGAAATGTCGGAGCTAAAGCCCCAACCCTCCCCTCCCCACCCCACCCTTTAAAACCAACTCATGCGATGACCACACATATAATTTTCAATGACAATGATTGTGACGAAATGTCTAGTGTACATGTACATTTCTATCAACTTTTAATTGTTTCGCCTTTTAATCTACTCTGTAAGCATAAAATACTGAGGATATTTTGGAAAAAAAGAGTGTCAAACTCCTGCACTCCCTCCCCTAGATCCACCGCGGTATCATAATTATAAATACCGGCAAATATCTTAGCGTTGACGTCGTTCTTGACATGCACACAGGCATAGAGTGGGAAGGGTACGTTCGCATCTTGTATTGTCTTCTGTTGGTCGCTAAGTTTTGAGTCATTACGCTACATGAATAAAGTAAACATTAAATAGAATAGGTGCAGAGGCGTAGCCAGAACTTTCAAAGCTGGGGCTGGGGGCGATGAGTTTTAGTTTGAAATAAACAGCAAATAGAAATCCAAATCGATTTTGGGGAAACCAAAGTTTTTCGATCCTAAGACCGTTTTTTAACGATTTCGATCGCGATCATATATGGATTGAAAACAGTTGTAGGATCATAAAACGTTGGTTTCCATATAATCGATTTTTTTTCGAAGACTTGCGAACGTTCTCGATCGTTCTCGATTATATGGAAACCAGGCTTAAGAGATCCTCTGGCTCAATAACTCATTAGCATATGATAGCTCGTTGTGTGAAAACACTATTCTAAGTAGCAATCAGCAACATTAGTAAGACCATTACACCTTTTGCTGTTCATTAGCCCCAATGAAACATTCATTTAATCGAAAAAGCATATGCATTGTCATTAGCGAGAAGAAGCATTCAATAACGCGAACAAACGCTCAATATTAGCAAAAACAATGGCTGCACATAATGTATTTCTAAAGAACCATTACTCTTATCGAGTGTTTCTTCGCATAGAAGGTTTTCAACTATTCCCAGGAGACAATTTAAACAAAAGAAATGGCAGCCATGCTGGTGGAGGTGGACTTTTCAAAAAAAAAAAAAAAAACACCACCGTAACTGGTGGACCCTTCTGTTCCACTCACTTTCTTGGGAATGGTTGAAAGCCATCAATTACTGGATGCCCCATGAGGTTAATGTCAATGCTCTTTCGCTAGAATGAATGTTTCAGTGCCATTAATGAATAGCACATGCAAGGTGTACTTCTAGCTGCAATACAAAAGAAAGTGAGCAACACAATCTGGTAGCTGTAGTAAATAACATCATGCATTATCAAAATATATCGCAAGAGTTTAAGATCAGTTTCTGCCTACGATTCATGATTCAATGATTTACTTACATCACGAAGTAACGTGTCCCCTAAGAGATAACCAAAGAGATCAGTGTAAGTAACTGGCTCATATCGATCGAGCTTCTCTTTGATGGCGGAAATACATTTATGTAGCCAGGATGGATTGAAGAGGCGTTTAAAAAAATCTTCAGCAACGCAAGCACGTATGTCATTATTTACTTGGTTTGGATGTATCTCTGGCCACTCAGGATGAGAGTAGAGTGTAGATATATACCTATGCAAAATGAACACATAAGTGAGATGCTTATATTGTGCGAAGTTCTCAATGTCTTTTTTTAACAAATCATGATTCCTATCGCCTTTCTCTTTGACAACGTTTTTTTTAAATAAGTGTAAAAAGAGTGTTTTTCAAACACCCGTGAAATAGACTTTAGCGTATATCGAGATTAGTTCATGGAATAAAGTGCCACGTACGGATTATTTTTATTTACGAGCTACTTGTATCATCAATCTCCCCCTCTCACAAACACCCAAGGCTTTAATTTCGGACGCAAATTTCCGTGTCCACAGGACCTCAGTCGTCGCTTTTTTTCCGGAAAACCCAAGAAAGCCATTTCAGTGCTTCCTCGACTGAATGTCGCTTTATGATTGATTCCCCTATTCCCGCGCTGTTATTGGTTATATTTGTCACATGTGAAAAAAATAAACGCGTTTCGTGGACGTGTGACTTCTTCCGATATAGCATAGAATGTTTTACTTAAGACCTTTATTCAGTGGAAGTCTCCTTATACAACGATAAATGTCTCACAACCATACTAGATATCTGAGAACTACAGAATGTCTCCTTACATGGCCGACCCTGACACACCAGCAAAGTACATGGCACAGTCCATAATACCCATTTCTTTAAGAGCACAGAAGACGCCGCTCAGTCCTACCATTGCACGAAAACCTCCCCCTGAACCAAGGATAGCTACTGTGGGTACCTGGAGAAATGAAAGGTGAGTTTAAGGCCCGAATAGCTAGACTTAAAAATGAATATTTCATGTTAAATCTTTTGAAATGGTCCAGTTTCATGTTATTCATTGCTCAGGATAAGCCTCTATACCTAGTATCTGATACATTAGTTTGTACGAGGCACATGTCATGGGAATATACCAATCCAAAACCAATATAAATACCAATGTTTTGTCTTAACTCTTGTGAATTTACCTACAGTCGAGTCTTAGTCTGAGCAATGAAGAACTTGAAACAGGTCTATTGTGTTTGCTTTACCTCGTCTAGCGTCTTGGGCTTCTTGTCGCCTAGAACAGTCTTCATAGCTTCGAGGATTTTTAGTTTACGTTTCACTTGGAATTTCTTTTCTTGGTCACATATATCGCGACCGAAACGAAGCACGACTTCATTGCTACACATTGAGAGAAATCAAGTACAGTTAATCATAACGTTTCTCTATTTTTCAGTCTATTTTCACAGACAGACAGACAGAAAGACAATCTTACAGTCCAACAAACAGACAAACAGACGAACAGAAGAACAAAGGAACGGACGAACAGACGAACTGTTGCTGACTTATAGTCTTTACACCCTGCTAAAATACAACAACATAGTGAAGCGCGATGGCCGTACAATATAGAAAGCACAATTACTAAAAGTCACCTTTCTGTTATATAAATCTTGAGAAAAATTCGATTGACCTGAAATCATTAGGTATAACGTTACAGCCAAATTCGTTGTATCGCGACCCGCCGTTTTAAAACTTTGTTTTGAATTTGATGGACAGTAGTGTAGTTTGCATGATTCGAGCCTGTTTTAAGTGGTTCCGAGGTGGTTCTAGGTGGTTCCGAGGTGGTTCTAGGTGGTTCCAGTGTGGTTCCAGTGTGGTTCAAAGTGGTACCCTATTGTTATCCGGTTGTCAAGGGGACCACGTGACGTCACCGGGCAAGTTCGGGCGAACCATCATTCAAGCAGTCCAAGTAATAAAGCGAGTCAACAAACACCAAAGAATTGTAACACATCACAAGTGAATGAACCACCCCTTGACAACCGGATAACAATAGGGTACCACTTTGAACCACACTGGAACCACCTCGGAACCACTTAAAACAGGCTCGAATCATGCAAACTACACTACTGTCCATCAAATTCAAAAGCGGAGTTCATTTTAGATTAACCAATGACAGAACATGTTAAGGAAAGCTCCGCCCTGTGAAAATAAAAACAAAGTTTAGAAACGGCGGATCGCGATACAACGAATTTGGTTGTAACAGACATAGTCAGAAAGACAGATGACCAGGCAGAGTTAGCAAATAGATCGTTTGATAGTGTTGTAAACATATTTGGGCTTGCTGTTGCAATAGCCTCATTATAATGTAATACCTCGCGGTCATTTGGATTAGAATAAAAACATAGCGAACGAGTGACGGATTGGAGTGATTTGGTGTCGTAAAAATCGTTTCTGGCTGAGTGCTAGTAACAAATGATTACTAAATAACTACAATTTGTTAGTATTTTGTTTGTTTTTTATTTCATGAGATATAAGTTGTTTACCTGTTCTTTGGAAACAAGTTCTTTGTCATGGTTAACGTTTAGCTTCAGATCGCTTAGATTCATCGAATACTCTTGTATTATATCATCAAACAGAGGATCTTTTTCCATCAGGGTAACAGCTAAAAAAATATAGGATAGGACATACTTGCAAGCGGAGTACCATAATTAAGAAAATATGGAAAACCATCGAGTTCATTTCAAATCAACCACAGGAAGTCCGGAATTTGAAAAAAAAAACAATGTCAGGGTCGGCGGAACAGTAACAGCCGTGGTGGGGAAGGGGCACGGGCACCCCCGGTTCCGCCGCCCCTGAATGTGCATACGTACGTGAGCGTACACTGCGCGCGAAGTCGTTGTTATTCAGCACCACAACTTTGTTGACAAAAAATTTGTTCATCTCAACAGACTAGCTAATTCAAATTTTCAGTTTAATGAAAACGTTCTACAAAATGTAATTCTACAATGGACAAACAGCAAGGAAATGGTAAAGCTAAGCTGCCGTATAAAAACGTTTTGACTTAGAAAGACAAACAAAGACCACGTCGTGGAAAAGAAAAGAAACAAAGAGTCAACGAAGAAAAGCTTCAAAATATTTTCCAATGGAACAAAGTGGGAAAAACTCTTGGTGATTTTTCAAGTCGTATTTTCTCGTCGCGAGAAAAACTAGAATTTAGATCTGTTAAAAAGGCTGGATTACTCGAAGATTCTTCGTAGCGTATATATATCTCATTAGACAGTTGGATGTGGAATATGAATGGTATTTTTAAGAGTCACGCTGTATTTTGACGAGCCTTCAGGCGTGTCCAAAACTTGCAGTGATTGTAGTGCTTTTGTTTTCATTCTTGGACCGAAGTTGTCTGCATCAGTTAGCTTTACACTCTTACTATAAAGGACATTTTGCAGCTCTTCCACCACGGGCTTTAGGATTCTCCTTGCTTCGAGTCGTGAGAAATGTTTAATAACAATCAAAATACTCTGATTGAATGCGTAAAAACACTATATAAATCACCTCATAGTCACATTTATTTTGTGTGCTTTTAATTTTTCCAAATGCGACAATATTTAGCTGGTTTACAATCCCATTTCATAACTTGTTATAACCGAAAGTTATCGAACGAAAAAATCTGCTGAGCCTGCAATAAAACGACCGCATCGACACAGGAAGCCCTAAAAAGTTCTTGAAAGTAAATTAAATATTTCTTTTCATCAGTCGTTTTTTTAAGCAATTTAACTTGTTTTAGTCGGTTTTGCATTTTAGATTTAATGGAAAATGTGATTGTAAGGGGAGGGGTGAGGGAAAGGACACAAAGCCGGATAAATAAAGGAATGAATGAAAGCAACGTGTAAATATTTTTTTTAAGTCGATTATATTATCTTTTTTCCTTACCCATTACGTTGTCGAGTTTAGGACTCATATAAAACTCAAATGTTTCATTCCATACAGGATTGGCATCATTAGAAATGACTCTTGTTCTTCTTACACCGTTTGGTGACCTCGGCAGCTTTAACACTATAGAAGGGTCTGGTCTATCAACTGTTCAACAAACAGCAGGAACAGTTATTACAAACAATTATAACCACCGCCCGGTTAGCTCAATTGGTTGATGGCCGCTCTGTTGTGCGGGAGGTCACGGGTGCGATCCCCGATATAATAATTGAGGAGAAAATCGCTGCTGACCTGTTAAAATATTACGTATTAAATAACTAACATGATAAAATTATTGTTGCTCTGATTTGAAAACAAGTGATATTAGGGCCGTAACCAGAACTTTTACAAGGGGGGTACACATAAAAAAATCCTGGACCACTGATGGGTTTTTAATAGCCTTTGAATTAGTGCTTTTCAAAAACCCACGAAAACCCGTATTACAATTTAATGCTCTTATTGCGCTTTACAGTTGTTTTGAATGACTTTATTCTTTGTATTTTCGTTGATTATTATATTTTTGTGCTCTTGATTCCAAAACTAAGAAAGAAATTCTTGTAATAAAAAAATGGAGATGAACCGGAGCGGACCTTTTTACTTTTCTTGGGGGATGCACGTGCACCCTGTGCACCCCTTTTGGTTACGGCCTTCAGTTGAGATGTTGGTATCAATATTCTAAAGAAATCAAATAGTTTATCATGAAGCTAACACGAAGGAAACTGTTATGAATACAGACAGGACGTCATTGCACTTGAATTCACCATCACCTTTATCGTTCCACCAGCCCGCCGTGACTTTCTCTGCACGCAACACCGTCACTCGAGCAACAAGACATTGAGGTTTAAGAGCCTGTTCATCAACAACACAATTCTGTTATTATGTAACTATCATACAAACGTAGCTAAAAAATACACACAAAAAAAAAACAATAAACCATAGGCAAGTGGGTATGAGATAAGAGAGCTTATTCCCGGACCCTATCATGGGCTCTACTCGTCGTGCTATTTTAGAAAATTGTTAACAATCTCCACACTTTTGTCTTGAGATGTTTTTACGATGCGAACGCTCCTCCTGCAATCTGGCCAATCACGTTCCGTTCCCGAAATAACTCCAGTTTAAAAATAGAATGAAAAGATCCCCTGATGAGTGTAAATCCCAATACGGGGGATAAGCTCTCTTATCTTATACTCTCTTAACCATAGATGTATCATTAGCACTGCGCTATTGGGAGTGCTAATGACAAATAGATCCTAAATAGCTACTTTTTGTTTTTATTCCATGGTTTTCCTGTTCTTGCTTAACACATTACAAAATATTAAATTTACAGATCCGTAAAAGGCTACGAAAGGACTGCGTAAACGCTCACCTTACAAAGCATTTTATGCGTACTTATCTAGTGTGTGATGTAACACTTTACGTACATTTGAGAATGCGTTGATATTATGTAAATGTCCTGTTTAAGAGACGTTTACATATTTTTGCCTTTTACGCATATTTACGACATTTACAAAAATTTCTGCATGTGCAAAATTGCGTTAACAGTTCAATTACGCATTATACGAACGCGTAGTTACCTGAAATATGCCAGCCATTTTTTAAGCAGAATGTACCGTTAACCCTGCAAAATATCAATTGATTAATAACAGTTGAATAACAGAAATGTTTTTTTTTTTGTGCTACTTTCAGATACTGATAACGATTTGTGGATTATATTTGAGGGGGTAGGGATTGGTGGGTTTTAGTCGTGCAGGATTTTTTTTTTCGGCCAAAGCCGTCAGTCGCGTAACTTGGAGAGGGATGCAGGGGGTGAACACCCCCTCCTGAAATGACTTCAAGTCCTTGTGTTTCAAATATTTCTCAGTATTTTCGGTTTTTCGCTCTCGGGGATTCAACTTATCAAGATCCTTCAAATTTACTATACCAAACTGATCCGCAATCTGAAAAAATGATAATGGAGCTATCGCAACATTTGTTATATTTGTCACAACCGTATTGACCAATCACAGGTAGCGTCTTAATTTGATATGTCTGAAAAATGACTTCCGTTCAAGTTCTAATTAGCTATATTCAACTGTGGTGTCGCAATTCGCCGTAAAGTAACTCTCAGTAACAATCATCAAATAATCTGTTTGCTGTTTGGAAAAGGGAGGAGACGTCAAGTATTAAACGATCTTGGATGCTCGTCGTATCTTTTAGGGGTATCTTTCAGTGATTTGGTCTCTTTTAGGGGTCTTTTAGGTTTAATATCAATTAACATTAGAAGTTATAGTGGCCAACTCGAAAGCTATAAGCTATTTCGGCCTCTATGCACAATTGTATATAACTATTTAATATTTCATTGCTATATCTTGTATATAACTTGTATAATAACAAAACTTGTAAATTTTATTCATAACCAAATAGTGCAAAAATAAACTAAAAGTCTAAAAAAAAGTCGAATAGCATTAAAACTCATGATTTTGGTACCTGTTAGAGATAAAAAAGTCGTGAAGCCACACTCTTTTAAAAAACGTCTTACGAGCATCCCCGATCATTTATTCCTCTAGCTTCCCCAAAAAACATAATTCGAGAGCCTATTGATCTTAAGACACCTGTCAATTTTTAGTATGAGTGAGTTGCACATTTTTGTTGCGTGTGTAAAACGTCGCAGTGATTTGACCATGGGAATGCGGAATGCGAATAGTTCCAAACACTTGTTGAACTCCCACTTTATGAAACATTCCCTATCCTCAAATGTTCTATGATTGTTGAGAAACAATGTTAGTATATATTCCTATAATCTCCCCTGTCTTTAAGTATTAAATTCGTTGTTGTAATTGCTTTCAACACCTTGATAATTTGTATTTTTATTGTTGAATGAAGTGAGTCAATAAAGTAAACAAAAAATTAAGTTGTTCTTTATACATAATTGACTTCTGCTGCAAATTCTAAACATGTTTTTTAAACATAAAGTTTCTAAGAAGATACAGATTTGTAAACGTATAATATACGTTTTACCAAAAGTTAGTCCACATTGAGTCCATTTTTTCATTACATTAGTGTGCACGATTTTCACATAAATGCTCGAACTCAAATGACAGAATTTAAAATGGCCTAACATTTTGTTTACATCAGTAAATCTGCACATATGGTCCATCGTATCCAACAGTTATAACTCACACCCTAATCTTGCAAAAATGAAATTCTGCCAATTTCCCGTGTTGAAATCATTCTCTATTTTAAAGAAAATGGTATTCCATGGATATATGTAACCCCACTTATTTTAAACCAGTAAAAACAATACCTTATTTTTTACTTGTTCAGTTGCAGTGGTGCAAGGTGGTTTCAACCTCAAGTTACCCTGTGGGAACAAAGACGATCTAAGTTCACCCAGTGAATCCAGTGAAGTAATTTATATATTTTATATGATTGGACTTTTATTGGAGGGATCTTTGCTGACGTCATTGTTTACATTTTGTATATGGCTCATTTGCATAGCCATTTCCTTAATAATGCGAACAAAACTAAAATCACCACTGAATTTTGAAAGGAGATGATAAAATACTCTTGGCTTTCTGTGAAAATCTAATCTTTGTGTACGAAATAGTTTCTGCGCGATGAATTTTCAAAAACTTTTTTGGGCTCACTTTGTCACACAGACGTATTCACATCTAGTTATGCCAACTGCACATCGGCATTGAATATCGGAAGAATTTCTAACAGTAAGCTTACCCAGAACATATAAACTATATTACGTGGAATTACATTTTGTGTTATAAAAATAAAATATGCAAATATTTTGCAGAGGAATGTATCGGCAAATTAGCGCTTTTGTCGCACATAAATTTCAATCTAATAATCATTGGATTTCATTGACCAGATCATGTGAAAAGCGATTACATTTAAGTAGAAAGATTATATCAATCAGTTCTTATTAGGTTTGACAAAACCTTTTATTTTTATTTTTTTTTTACTTGTAAACAAAGATTCTACTAATATTGGTCCCTTCTTTAAAACACTTCAACAGATACCTTAATTACATCGTTCATTAATGCATACATGTAAAGGCGTATTTTAAGTACAACTGAGTGTTTTTCAAATACCCGTGATATACACTATAGCATATTACACTTTATTTTATACATTTTTTTACACTTTATTTTATACATTTTTTTAATTAAATTTATTTTATAAAATGCTTGCAATATGCCCATGAAATATCATCAAAGTTTTTAGTGGTTAAATAGTTGTTATTTAGTAACTATCAGTCACTATCACTCAACCAGAACATTATTAATAGCAAAACACTAGAGACTCTAATTACACAGGAAAATTGAGACATGAACAATATCGATCTAAAGGAAGACAATAACATTGAAGCTTTCATTCGAAAAATTGGACATGAAGAAGAAAATACGGATAGGCATACAAAAATTTCAGAAGACCAACAGCTGAGAAAGAAAAGCTTACAGAACTAACTGCTCTTCCAGTGGAAACGACCATGGTTAGAACTGAACATTTTGGAAAACGTGAGAGCCTTGAATTCATGTTGAATTCTACATCTGCTAAATCAAATGTTTTGCATGAATGGGATAGAGTACAAACACTAAATGTGTGCAGCAGTTGTCACTTTTTAGTAGTAAATAGCACTAATAAAATTAGCATAAAATAGCTATGTTTAGTGGTATTTATGTTGCACACTTTTAGTGCGTGCACTCTAGATGAAAGATTCTATAATTAACTCTGTGCTTTTTTTGGTGGAAACGTGGTGGACTGAAAAAGAATAGCCCTGAAGTGTGATGACGTTTTACCCCAGTCTCTATACCATAATAGTTTTCATATGCTTTCATATTCAAATTTTATATTCCCTCGAGAATACAGGAACAATAGTCATAATTAGTGAACAAATAAAAGCAATGTGAAAAGGATTCTGGTCTAGACTCGGGGGTAAAACGTCATCACGCTTCAGGCTTATTGTCGAAGGTCGTAGTTTGTAAAAGCGATATTAGTTACGAAACAATTTCTATAGATATATTGATAAGCATGTAGAGAATTTGTCTGCGCATGTCAGGAAATTTTAGCTCGCGGTCATGTTTACATTTTTTTTCTACGACCGGGGAACTTTTGAGCTCCAATCGCAATAATCTTAGAGATCTACAATTTAGGAAAATATAAAATGGATACTTAAAGTCTATCACTTTCTAAGGTGCTGTGACACAGACTGATTAAGAATCAAAGCTCATGGGAATTGTGTGGAACAAAATGATTTCTTATCTAGGATCGATTTTGTGGAATGATGAGCCCATTTTGCAAGTTTTGGTCAACTTTCCTTCTTGATAAGCGGTATGTTTGAGGGGCTGCGCCAAAGCTAAATATAACTGATGCGAGTCGTCAAACCACATTCTACATCGCAGCATTGTTATTATTTTAAGAAAGCTTGGCCAAAACGTGATATTGCTATATTTGTTGACGCTATGGTTGGGTTTCTCCTCTCAAGCAATTTCGACTGATTGGAATACCGAACCTGAAATTAGGTTAGAATGATCTTGATTAATTATTTAATCCAAATAATTGTGAAAACACAGATGAACCACCAAATTTTGTAAATTTCTGGCCAGGCTTTTGTTGATATACTTCTATCTTCTCTAAATATAAACTTTAACTCAAGCACGGAGAAGATTTGTCTGTCTTACTCTATGGTCAATTTTTTCGCATAAATTTGAAGAAAAGTCCAGCTTAAATGTTATGCGCCGCTAAGTTTTCCCTTGGTATGCTTTCTTTAACAATCGTAGATTAGTATTATACTTTTGGTTTTCAATAGAATTTTGGCCAAAATCTTTGATCGGCAGTCAAAGATGACCTATATGTATATCAACATCAGATACCTTAATTACATCGTTCATTAATGCATACATGTAAAGGCTTATTTTAAGTACAACTGAGTGTTTTTCAAATACCCGTGATATACACTATAGCATATTACATTTTATTGCATCTTATTACACTTTACTTTATACAATTTTTTACATTTTATTTTATACATTTTTTTAATTGAATTTATTTTATAAAGTGCTTGCAATATGCCCATGAAATATCATCAAAGTTTTTAGTGGTCAAATAGTTGTTATTTAGTAACTATCAGTCACTATCACTCAACCAGAACATTATTAATAGCAAAACACTAGAGACTCTAATTACACAGGAAAATTGAGACATGAACAATATCGATCTAAAGGAAGACAATAACATTGAAGCTTTCATTTGAAAAATTGGACATGAAGAAGAAAATACTATTGTCTACCATGCGCAGACAAATTCTCTATATGCTATATAGATATACATTTATATGTTGTCAAATAATCATGATGTAAAATTAAAGTCATTTGTGTTTCCAAAGTAATTTGCGTAACATATTATACAATAGTCTTCAGTCAAGGAAATGAATAAAAGTAAAATGAAATAAATGAAATGATATGTACTATATACAATATTCGCGTCCGATCTGTATGGAATATAAAATGTCCAGCCTTCGGCTCGACACTGTATATCCCATACAAATCGGACGTGAATATTGTATGTTACTTATGAAATGTCTAGGTTAATGCTGTTATTTTAGATTAATATTTTTAAAATTAGATTTAATTTGGCCGAGATATTTCATGCTAAACCTTATGCTAATCAGGACGATTTCTGTATCAGATATACAGATGCCGTCACGTTAGTGATTTTTTATTGTTCTGGGTTCATTAATTATTCATGAATTTTATAAGAAATGAAATGAAACTAGACGCTTATCTGCGTGAACTCGGCTTCTATTTGGCCTATGTGATTTAATCGGTTTGTTTCGCTGAACGTTTGAGAGCGCTAGAAATAGAAAATAAAATATAAATAATTTCTATTTCAATAATAGAATAAATTGTAAATGTATGAAGCAGCTTTAACGATACTGACTTTTGCGTCTGCAATACCAGCTTTTACTAATTATTATTATTTTTTAGTTTGTTTTGTCTTTGACGTACATTGGGTTTTAGTCACTGTATAAATCTACTGCTTTTTCAGCTCTTGGGATTCCTGTGCCATGACAAAAACTTAAATAAGAGGAAGTGGGTTGGGAGTAAGTCTCCCTCGCAGTAACTGGACTGGAGACTAGATTTTGTCGAAGAGACCGGAAACGGATGCGAGGGAGACTAGTTGGGATTGAGACAACTCGAAAAAGTAAACAATCACACGAACAAGGTTTTGCAAAGTACCCGAATTTCATCAACAAATATGCCCATTTTACAGCTTATTTTGAAAAATTATGAATCAAATCCTAATTTGCATTTGTAAAAGATTGCAATGGATTGTGATTGATTAGAAAATTACATGGAAAAAACAAGTGGAGAAAAACTACAAAAATTGCCGGCGGTAAAAAAATGAAAATAA
This sequence comes from Diadumene lineata, assembly GCA_918843875.1. Taxonomy (NCBI): domain Eukaryota; kingdom Metazoa; phylum Cnidaria; class Anthozoa; order Actiniaria; family Diadumenidae; genus Diadumene; species Diadumene lineata. The sequence continues at coordinate 6,499,421 of OU974082.1, forward strand.
TAAAAAAACACATCAAATGGAATTTACTGTGGTCTTTATTCACATCAACCGCCTCTTGTCCCATGAAAATGTTTTGAAAATGTAAAAAACAATCAGCTGTTCATTCGTGAAAAGGCCAGCCCCTCCATCGATCGGTCCGCGGTCTTAATACAGGGGGGTATTAACCGGTCGGGAAGAGCGTATAACCAATCAGATTGCTCCATTTGCTAGTTTCCAGACTCCAAGATTCACGGTCATATAATAAAGTAATTTACAATGTACAATTTTAACTTTACTATGTTCATTCTATGCCTACATATTTACGGTGCTCAACTTATCAAATAGAGAATAGCAAGCTAATCGAGCTGAGCAGCATTTTTCTGTTTGTGAACATGTTTGGTCGTTTGCATGCTATCCATACTATCAAAGTGAATATTGTGGATGTGAAAAGCTGGACTATACTCACCGAAAGAATCCATAAGATCCAGCTATGTATATGAAACAAAGAACAACTTCCCTCTGAATCATGATAGGGATTCTCTTATTATTACACTTTTTAAGAAAGGCGACAAGTCATGTTGTGACAAATACCGTGGTATCTCTCTGCTCTCCAACATGAAAACGTTCTTCGTCACGATCAAGATAGATTGTCTACCTCCTCTAGCTGAAGAAGTCCTCCCGATGAGGTTTTAGTCCCTATCGAGATTGTATATCTAGATACCTATCTTTCGCCGATTTCAAGAGAAATGCCGTGACAAGCGATCACCACTATACATTACATTTGTTGATCTTAATAAGACTCCGTTCACTGCCCTACCCTGAGGGGGCAAAAATTACTGACATATAGCTATAGAAAAACTTGTTCGACAGCGTTGTACAAACGTACAAAATAACTGGTTATCCGAATATTTAACACGGACCACGGAGCGTGTTTTGAAAAGTGGGTGGGGGGACTAACGACCGCTGAAGGGGGAAGTTTTTAGGGGGGTCCGGAACATTTTGATATTACAACCCTCCGAAAGGCGATTTCCAACATTTTGACAGCCTTGAACAGATCACTCACCATAAATATACAAACATCCTTTTAAACGTGTTTTTGATATATATTTTCTATTTGTGAAATACCAAATACGTTTATTTGAAACCATTAACACACGAGCTGTTCTGGAAAAAAAATTTTTTTAAATTGTAAAATATTAGTTGTATGTAAAGAAGTCAGAAATTCAGAGTGCAAATAAGATATCACAACTCCAAGGCACAACGCATATATCCTGCACGCTAGTAGTACGCAGATAAATACAGCTTTTTTTCTTCTAATCACTACATTAGTTTTCATTTTATTTTTTCTTTATTTTTATCCAACCGTTCCATCCCATTACATCAAACCGCATCGAATAATGAATGTGGACTCCTAAACATTTGTGAAATTATAATTGATTTTATTTCATTAAAGTTTTACATAACTCGTTTCAAATTACAAGTGTTTTCGTATACTATAATATATGATTAAGTGAATAAACTAAAATAACGAGTTTATATAGTTCTAACAGATCCACATAATCATTTTCTTAATAAATCAAAGTGTTTAGCACATCAGAAGTCATTTACTGTTAAGTTTACTGCGCTTGATATCTTTGAACAGATGTCGAACACTCTTTAGCCATAATAATAAAAATAACAATAATGTGAGGTTCTTATATAGCGCATTTCACAAAGTCTCAATGCGCTTTACCTCATTCGATAGCTATGAATAATACGATTAACTAAATAAATTACATTCAAAAAGTTATAACCACTTTAAACTCGAGTTCAATCTCTAATAAAAGTCATACGCTCCCATTGCATCAAATCGTATTCTTATGATACATAGATATTACAATATAATCTACTTTTTACCGCCAAAACTCTTCTCGTACGAGGTTGATATCATTTCATAAACCATATGGTTTCCCATCAAATTCCTCGCCATATTATTTATTATAATTAACTTATTGTAAATCTTTTTTTCTTATTTATGCATGAAGGAAATTGCAAATAAATCAATAAAATAAATAAAAATAAGTATAGATGTATATTTAAATATATAGAAGTGCTCAACACATCATATTTATTTTCTATTTTAATAGAAACTTAAAAGTTCATTGTGTTATTTACCTAATTGTTTGATATCTGTGACTTCAAGAGAGCGGAATTGGTTCTGGATGATCTCCACTATGTTACCGATTGGTTCATGGATGTCTTTCCACCACAATTCTTCTGTGATGTCTTCTGGTTTTTGGTTATCCTCTGGAACTGTACGGGAGATACATCTGATTTGTTTCTTCATTCCAGAGGTACGTGCCGTGCTCTCATTTCTGGAGAGTGTTCTGGTTTTGTGTTCTGCGCGGTACTTGTGCTGTAAAGGGGCTTTTCGCACGTTATGTGCTCGCTTTGGTTCAAGCGTAACCATGGGCCATGTATAAAGCCTCTTCCTTTCTGTCTGCCGTCGACGACTTGTGCCTTGATTAGAAATGTTATGTAATCTTTTGTGAGCTGCAATCTCTCTGTTGTGTGGAGTTGTGTTCTTGTTAGACTGATGGATGTAAGCCTTTCGCCTCTTTTCAAAGATTACCGGTAAATCTTGGTTACATCCACGAGAACAGTCAGAGTAGACATTAAATGCTTTGGGAACATTCTCACTGTCAGAGTTTTTTTGCTTGGTGGAAGGACCAAAGTTTAACATTTTAAACAGCCGTAATAGGTTGGATTTGCCTGTGTTCATGTCGATATTTCTTTGTTGTCCTGCCATGATACACTACTGGAAATAATGAACCACTAGTCACAAAGCAGCAAATATATAGTCAAACCACAAGAATTGGTACGTCATTAAATACGTCAAAGTGTGAGGTCATCCAAACATAAATGACGTCTTTGGATGGACCGCCCAATGGTTAAAAATAGTCACAATTGTTTCGCTTGTGTAGTGAAGAGTCCAATTTCTTTGCGATATAGATTTGTTACCAAATCATTTTTTTTTTGTTTAAGTATTTGTACAAGTAAATATCAATAATCACTGGAAATGGTTGTTTGTAAATACTGAAATTAAGAAATGACCTGATGATTGTTTTTCATCGACCAGGCACATAGTTTATCTCAGTAATAAAGGCTTGAAAGTTTATAAAAAGTATTTTTTTCCTTATTCTAGTAAAACATTGATATAAGAATATCATTCCAAATATGATGGAATGCCTTAAGGAAACAACCGATGGTAAGAAATCAATCATAACACAACTGAATTCAAAATAAGATTGTTACATAACATGCAGAATATTATTGAGCATATACTAAATATAAACGAGAAAAATAGAAAGAAACGCGTTAGATCACGTGTAAATATTGAAAAAACAACAACTGGAAAACTCCCATGACGCCAAACAGTCGTATAGGAAAATTAGCGAGTTACATAACAAACAAGATATATATGAGAGCAACTGATTGGCTGGCACGGAATTGACGTCATTCTAATGACGTAAATAAATTTACATGCGTTGTGATTGGATGTCTACTGCATACAAATGACATTAAATGAATATCGATTTTTTTCTCTGCTGCTGACAAGTTCCTTGCTATAGATTCAAATAAACAGTTTCACCATGAATATCGGGAAAATCAACTTGACCAAGCTGTTCAAACATTCAAAGTCCCAAAAAAGAGAAAATGTCTGAGCATTCCAAGGCCATGACAAAGTGTTCATCTTTTAGTAGTCAAAAATTGCCTGTTATTTATATAAAAGGGCATATGATGGGAACGCAACAACAAACTACAAAAAGCGAAAGCACATCCAGCTCGATTTATCGACAAACAAAGATCAGAATACCAGCCACACAACAAAGCGTTGGCGATAATGGACACGTACAGCGTACTCCAAGGACAAGAACACTATGATATAAATAACTATGTATAGCAATTTCAAATACACAATGCAATACTTTATGAGTTGAATTCAAACAAAGCAAGCAATGAGTGAATAAATAGCTTCAGGTGCATTTAGAACGTGGTTCATCTTGTGTTGTACAGGTTAACACGTCGGTCTAGAATACCGAAGGCGTGGGTTCAAGTCCTGCCAAGGGCATATGATATTTTTTTCTTAACAATTATTTCATTGCTACACACCGAACGCACTCTTAAATTACTACTTATAGGAGGCAGTATGGCCGAGTGGTCAGAGCGTTGGTCTCGCAATCCGCCGGTCCTAGGTTCGATTCCTGCTCTGGCCACAGAAATTGTATTTGTCTGGATTTCTGATTTGGTCAATACATAACTTCTCGGAGATGCTTTGTATATAGCCAATTGGTTTGTTAATTGGGATTCTTACCAATGTTTGTTTCATTTCTGGACTACCTGGAAACTAGCTTAACGTTAAATGTAGCTACCACGTTACAGTGAGGACACTCGAACCATGAACACTTGTCTTTATTTGTTTCTTCCTTTTTCTGAGTTTTCTACTGCTTTAAATCCTCTAAAAAAGTAGACTTAAACTCAAATACACCGAGTTATCAAAAAGAATTGAAAACGCTTTCAGATCGATTCAATCAAAGGAAGCATGTTAAAAAAGTATCAAAAAAGCACAGTCAAAGTGTTCATGGTTCGAGTGTCCTCACTGTAAATGAAGTAATTTACAATTTTAACTTTACTATATTCATTCTATGCGTACATATGTACGGTGCGCAACTTATCTAATAGAGAAAAATACCGCTCTGGGATGCTCACGGTTGCCGAAAGGCATTTCACAATTAGGCTGCGTTTCCAGCGTGGTTGTCCTTGTGGGCAGTGGTTAACACGTCGAACTAGAAATACTGAAGACATGGTTTCAAGTCCAGCCAAGGGCATATGATATTTTACTCTAAAACATTTCTTTCATTGCTACACACCAAACGCACTCTTAGATTACTACTATAAAAACCAAGATTGTCGTTAAGTAATACTATGACACATGAGTTGGGATACGGGAGAATGAGTGTGCACTGGTTGATCTTCAGATGACTGGGGAGATTAAATGGACCTGAAAAAAATTACAAAGTTGATATGTTAAATTGTCCAAATCTATTTTTTGTCCGTGCTTAAACAAAAGAACACAAAAAGGGTAAAAGACAAAAATAGGTGAGATTTTTTAATGTACAAGTACGCTTGTTAACTTAATTTTAGTTATTCATTTTTTGAGCTCAGGGAAGCTCTGTACATAATATTCTAATGATCTATCTGTCAGTGTTTTCATTGGTCTGTATATTTATATATTATACATCTATTTATTTATTTTAATTAACTAACTTGTCTCTTTGTTATTAGAGAGCACACACTAAAAGTGTGCAACATAAATACCACTAAATAGTGCTATTTTATGCTAATTCTATGTTTTCTTTTGTTTAATTAGTGCTTTTTACTACTAAATAGTGACACCTGTTGCACACATTTAGTGTTTGTACTCTATTATTATTTGGCTTTCTAATTGATTGTTTGTTCGTTGGAGTTGTTAGTGAATTTGTTTTTTTTTTGTAAATTGTTTTTGTTTGTTTTTGTTTGTTTGTTTTTTGTTTGTCATTTGTTCGTTTGCTCGTCTCTATTTCTATTAGTTATATCATGTATTTGTGTATTTGTATGTTTGTCTGGCTAATTGTATGTTTGTCTAAGTATTCTTAATTTTTCACAGGTTTCAGCTTACCGTGGGTGTTAGAGATCCGTAATGGGCTGTAAGCAAGAGAAGGAGTAAGTTTTCTTTTTTCTCTGTCCCATCCCATCACGGACCTCTAGTAGTTTCAGCTTTCTATTACCTGTTTCTTTTTTGAGATGATTGACATCTTGATAGGCTAGTTCAATGTACGCAGTGCACACACTCCTCATGGCCTGAACCAGATCACCTTTATGTTGGGAAATACTGTCAAGAACACTACAAGCTGCCTGGACACGAGCTTGCAACAAATCATAGGTTTTCTATTCATAATCATGGGCTATTTGTACGAAGTCTGGATAGCACTATCCATCGGATAAATCACTATCCATCGGATAAATTCTAAAGATTATACTATAGAGTTGATTTTTTTTATATACAGTGGATAACTTTATTCAGGTTTCCTGCAACTAAATAGTGCGCGCGAATTTCGATTCTCAATAACACACCTCAATTGCGAGTACTGAATCCCGTACCTACCCTTAGCTTTCTTATTCGTTATTTTGACGCCAACATAAAGTAGTTTTCTCATGTAAAGTTTTAAAAATGGATGAGGACCACTTCTTTTTCCTGCGAACGACCTTAATACATCGATATTTCTGACTGACCGACCGACCGACCGACCGACCGACCGACCGACCGACTGACTGGTGGATGGATCGGTGGATCGGTGGATCGGTGGATCGGTGGATCGGTGGATCGGTGGATCGGTGGATCGGTGGATCGGTGGATCGGTGGATCGGTGGATCGGTGGATCGGTGGATCGGTGGATCGGTGGATCGGTGGATCGGTGGATCGGTGGATCGGTGGATCGGTGGATGGATGGATCGGTGGATGGATGGATGGATGGATGGATGGATGGATGGATGGATGGATGGATGGATTGATTGATTGATTGATTGATTGAATGATTGATTGATTTATTGGTTGATTGATTGATTGATTGATTGATTGATTGATTGATTGATTGATTGATTGATTGATTGATTGATTGATTGATTGATTGATTGATTGATTGATTGATTGATATATAGTCTATTAAAACAGTAATAATTAAACAAAAAAATAGTTTATGTTTTTTTGCAGGTTTTATTGATAGATAAAGTAACATTTTTATAGTTTGAGCAGTTGACAAAACTTGAAGTGCATCACAATGTTCAAAGATGGAATTCCATGAGTGCTTCAACAACACTTTTCCCTTTAGCTGGTTTGGTCTCGATGAGAAAGACTGCCACAATGCTTGTCACAAATCCTCAATTCTTTAAAAAACATTCTGTATCATCCATGTTTGATAATAAAAAAGGGCTGCATGCTAGCTCATTGACACTTATAGCGGAGCTCCGCGCGGGCCGAAGGCCCGCGCAAGCGGAGCACCATAATTAAGAAAATATGGTAAACCATCGAGCTCATTTCAGATCGACCACAGGAAGCCCGGAATTCCAAATTCCGTACAACGTCCGTCCGTGTACTGCCGCGCAAAGTCGCTGACCCGTTTCAGTGGTCGCAAAACAATTTTTTTTTTGCAGTGTACCGAATTTTTTCTACAAAATGTATTTCTGCATTGGACAAAGAGCATGAAAATTGTGAAGCTAAGCTGACGGCTTAAAGAGGTTTGACTGCGAAAGGGATACAAAGGCCGCGGCGTGAAAAAGAAAAATATCTACGATTCAATGATGGAAAGCTTCAAGATATTCAGTTCACTGACAAAATGGCTAAAATTCGCTCGTGGCGCTGTTTTTAACTATTCAAATGTGAAGTCATGCAGAGCTGTTAAAATTTTATTTGATACTTCATTCAATAGTTATTCAAAGCTGAAGATTTTACAAGTTGCATTTTCTGGAAGAGTTTATTTGACGGCAAGTTTGTCAGATGGTAGTAAAAAAGGCCGTATTCTTCGTGGCGTTTTTCAATCATTACTGATGGACTAATCTACTTTTAAAAGTAAAATCAACGGCGACAAAACGTTCATGAAAACAAAACAAATATGCGCTGCATTTGCAGCAATTCAAAACAGATAAAAAGCAAGACCTCGCGAAAACGACTCACGAAGATAACTTCACTCTGTTCATTCATCATTTTTTACAAGCAATTCATAACACGGAGAGCTTTAGGATCAATACAGATTTATCAACTATTCACAACAAAAACATTTTCATACAAGATGTTTGTCAGCAAAGTAGGACTGCCAGTTCAGGGAAGGAATGAAAATGCAAATTTTAGCACAATGTGTGATCGACCAACACAAGCTTGCCATCGCCGTTCAGTTGAACTGTGTGAACCTTTTAGAGGCGTTGAAATGTTTTTTGCCACTTTTAAAATTCTAAAAACATGAACAAGCTTATTGCAATCAGAACTGAGGACGAAAAGTTCAGTGGAAAAGTGACAGTACAGGACAACAAACGTGGCGCCGGTATGTTTACCTTTTTTGACGATCTTTAATGAATTTCTTTTTTATACCATTCACATGAAAGCAGTTTGCAATAATTATATTTACTTGTTTTTGTAAGATATTTCTCAATCGTTGAGATCTTTATGTGTGTATTTTTAATTTAATTCTTGTAATTTTTTTATTTATTATTGAATTGCAAAAACGCTTGTATGAATTTGTCATTGTACTCATCTACAAGTTAAAATTTCAAAAGTTCATACTAGCTATTTTTTAACATTTGATAATTAAAAATGCACAACCGTTTTAGATAGCTAAATAACCAATAAGTAATTCAAGTGAAATTTTTGTCGACTTTTAAAGCGAGAGTAAAGCGAGAAGCGCGCGAGGATTTGTTTACAACTCAAAGAAGCCATATTAGTGCTTTTCTAACTTCTGATTGGACAATCAATTTTAATTGACAAGTGCTATTTTTACCATGCATAACAACATAACCTTATGGAAAAGGAAGCCAAAAATACGGTCGGATATTTTTCGCATGTTTGTGCATATTTCTTGGGTATAATAAAATGTTGTCGCATGCATAAACATTTCAATTGATTATATGATTATTTGATCATGAGAAACCAACATAGCAAAAAAAAAAAAAAAAAAAAAAAAAAAAAGGGAGAGAGAAAATAATCCCTCACTTTTTTTTGCTATGCTATTTTCTTTTCATGATTATTTGAATTGATACATTCATTAATTAATTAATTTATTTGTTTGTTTACATTTTTATCTATAGTCATTTTTGATTGATTGATTATCAACAATTTGATAATTGGTAGTGAATGAACAAATGAATGAATGAATGATTGAATGAATAATTCATTTCATTAAATTGGAGCTCCGCTATTAGGTTTACCTAATTTTTATATTAATGCTGTCAAATTTTGTTATTACCAGGCTCCACAAATTCTACCGGTTATTATGACAATTCCTAACACAGAATTTTGAGAAATGTGTTCACACAAAGGTTTTCCAGAACAAGATAGCAAGTACAGTTCTTTAGAAATCTTAGGTTTTGCAGCAATTATTTACAAATACAACTCAGATAAAGTTGCATAGGGTGCAAATGTGAATTCATGTCATTGTGTTTTGTATTAAGAACAACCATTTGCTTTGAAAAATGGTTGTATATTATTTTGAATATATTTTCAATGAAAAAAACAGGGTGCTGAAAGTCAAGGTTTTGAATGCTTGAGAATCATTTTAGAAGGTTTACTTTGAATGTCACTGAAAAATCCAATATAACTGCAATAAAAAGGAATTATTTTTAGAATCACACCACTCATTAGTCTAATATGAAATATTTTTTTATAGAAATGATTTTCATTCAGTCAGGCTAAATGCAATTAAATCCTGTCATATTAAAAGTCAATTTGTCATAAAAAAAAATGCTGCTTTAATGGTTTTAGAAAAACGGTTAACTAAACTAACAAAAATAAAGACGAAAAGCGATAAAATGCAAGCAAAAAAACGTATTCAACTAATACAAGGCGAAGGGAAACTCGTGAAGAATACGCTTACAGACACAAAAAAGGACTGATGAGAAGAACTAAAGTCTTACTGTGAATAAAATACATTGCAGATGAAGAACCACTCAGTGGATATGCTGCATTTAAAGAATATTATATTATTATATATACTATTATTATATTACTAAATAAAACCTTTGAATGTGTTCTCTTAAACCTCCTATTTAGGAGAAGGTCTGTTACGGATTTCAAGGAAAAATTACAGCATTTTTTAGACTACTTCGCTCGTCCCGCAAGAAAAAATCTTATCCCGAGGATGTCCCGCGAAAGAAAAACTACGAAAAAATCAATGAGAAAAACTTAAATTGATCCTAATTGCACCTGATAAGCAAAAGACTATATGAAAAAAGTCACACACACAGCTAATTGAGCAATAACAGCCTCTTTGACCTCTTTTTTTGTCACTTTTTGAAAACATTTTGAAAGATTACGATGGCGCCCACCCGCTAACTTTGTTGGAACTTTCAAGCGTGATGCGTGACGTCACAGTCGTGATGATCATCGGACTGGATATCTTATATGAAAACAATAGGAGTCACCCTCCCCCCCCCCCTGTACTGGGGTTGTGTCTTTTGTCTGACTTTATTGAGATTGATTGATCATGGACAAAACGTGGAACTATTTGGCATGAGGTGATGTAGTAGGAATGAACACAGGACACATGAAACAGAGCCAATATGGTTTCGTTTGATGTAATCTAACTCGTTCAATCACTGTTTTATCCTCTGAGCTGATCGCTGAGAACCGTAAGAGCTGGAACAATAATGGTTCACTGAGGTCAAAAAGACTGCTCAATGTGGACCCGACCTGATACCATGCTGTGAATGGACGGAGAATGCCTGTCCCTAAAGGTAGTGTGTAACACTCTCCTCAGAAACGTCGCTTCGTGAGTGGAAAAGAGCTCCTTTTCCTAAAATAGATATTTCTAAAGAATTTTAGAGGTTACCATAGTCATTTTAAGGTTCTTACAAAGAATTATATATCAGAAGCTGAGGTAATTTTAAAAGTTAATATAGCCAAATTTTAACCAAAGATTTTAAGGGAACATAAGACAACAGACGCAAACACAAGGAAAGAAATATTTAGAACTTCCCTCAACGCAAGCAAGAAACGTTTTGATCCTTGTGTTTGCGTTGGCGAACTTTTATTTTATTTTTTCTGCTTGCGTTTGCGTCGCAAGTAAAAAACAGGCTTAAGTTCATACGAATTAGAGCTTTAAAACTGACAAATTAAACTTCTTTTGGCCATCCTAGTTTATAAATGAGCTTTTTAAGCTGCCTAAGTGCCACTAAAATACACGGAGAAATATAAAACAAAGTGCAAATTCGTTCGAGTTTCCAAGAGGTATAGTTATTTTTTGTCCAGTGTATCCTTAATGTACTATTACACTACGCAATTCTACTCGAAACCTGTTAAAAATGGGAAATTCTGACCAGGACAGCCGAGTTCTTTAAAAAACAAATTAAAAAAAAAACAATCGCTATTTTGTTTGTGTTTGTTTCTTCTTGTGTATACGTTGTCCTTTTTTATTTGCAAAAATACATAAACCAATAAATGAAATAAACAAAAATAATAAACTAGCGCGTGTGGTGTTAAAATCTTTCAAGTTTTTAAAGGCTGTTATCCATCGCAAATGTGCTGTTGGTTTGTACAACGTGTTGCATATCAAAAGGCATTGCGACCGACCATGATAGATCTTGCCAAGCTTTGGCAACACGTGATGCCATTTTCAGTAAATTTTAAGTAAATTTGGTGCGTATATTATCACGTATTATAACTACCCCCCGGATTTGTTGAGGTCAATCTGGCTTGAAGTGACAAGTGATGACCGACCACAGCGTACAAACAAACGACGGCCAATTCGTTTTCGTTCGAAGTTATCTAACTTGTATTAATCAAACAGTATTTAATCATAATACAATTGACTTAAAACAAACACATGAAGCAAACAAACAAACAAACAAACAAACAGACAAAAAAGAATGAATGGATGAATGTTTGAATGAGTGAATCAGTGGGTGAATGAAGCTTTTTAGTCTTTTTCTCTCTTATACATACGTGTCTCCTAAACACCTACGTCTCAGAACGTTTTTCCAATCAGATGTAAATAAATGAAAGTACAAGAAGTGGCTGAGTAAAAAACGTTTCAAGAATGCAAAAACCGAGAAAACGCTTCAAACACTCGAGAACGACTGCCCAATACTACAACCACTCTTCACGGGGTAAGTACAGGTCATCGGGGTTCTTTGGACAACCAAGGGCCCAAAATATGAAAAACAGATGCCCAGATGCAATTTAGTAAATAAATCCGAATACTAGATTTGCATTATGGCGTCCTTTCACTACGACTACCAGCATTCTTTGCGACTTCTGTTTTATATTTTCTTCATAGTTTGCTGATAGAATGTTCCTATTGGAAAGTCGGTCATCATGCACATCGCAACTCAAATCAAAGTACCACTTTGTTCCAGTTGCAGCGATCGTGCTCATCGCGTACCTAAAATACTAGCAAGTGATTATGTTGCGCATAAAGGCAATTATACAAACTTCATGTAGGGTGCACATTGTGTCATGTTATACTCTGTAATGCAGTTCATAAATGTGATCGCCACACGACGTACCATGCTTCTAATGTCCGAACAAAAGGAATTAAATGAATAGACTCGTGCGTGAAAAACGATACTATACCGCTACGTTTAATAAAGCACATAATAGGTGTACGTCCTTTTGAATGTCTATCTATATAAGGTCTACGACAATAAAGTTTTCGTTTGTTCAAATTCATGATGTCATCAATTTTGTTTCATGCACGTTTAGAAATGGGTGAATGAAGAAATAAACAGCTAAATATACAACTAAATAAACAACTAAATAAACAACTAAATAACGAATAAATAAATCATATATAAACAAATAAATAAACAAATAAATGGATAATTGATTAATAATTTATATGAATAAATGGACTGATTTATAGATATACAAGTACTAAAAAGTTCAAAGCTCTTTATATGATTCACATGTGTTGAAATGAAAATCGCGTCGTGATTCCCGAGTAAAAACTGCCATTCCAGTAAATCTGATACGTGCCCGTGGCCCAGCCATACATACTGAGAATAACCAGACTTCACACAGATTCTGCACCATAGATATCCAGCCTTTTGTCTATCTTCCACGTTGGATTTTTGCCATCCATCGTATATATATAGCGGTTCTTTCTGCGTTTAAAAGTCAGTTGAACGCTCTGCTTTCTTACAAGAGTCAGCAGATCTACAGTTGAACTTCAACGGTAAGTATAATTTTCAATGAAAAGTTCAGGTTTCAATGATTGACACTCGTAGTGCGTGGACGTATACTTCGTCTTCTCTTCAAATTTAGCATCTATGTTCGCAAGCGGTTTACTTTACTTTTCTAAAATTAACTGACGGTTCTTTTCTTGAAAAATGAATAGAACCTATATACCATCTTAGAGCTCATTTTGTGTAAAATGCGATGGTCCAATGTATATGCTCGAAGCATGAGGTGAAACGTGATCTAAAATTTCAAAAACAATCGATCGCGTTGATAAGATTAAAAAAGGCCAATTTTGTACCGTTTCAATCTATGTATATATGACGAAACCGTCCCGAGCAACTTGTACATGCTTCCCTTTAAACAGAGAACAGTTAAATGACTAAATGCACACACTAAGACTACTTTGTGGTACACCGCAATGGATTGGACGCCAGTCCAAGTCTGTGTTGTTGCATCTAACTCTTTGTTTACGCTCACATAGATAAGAATAGAGACACATGGAATCAAACGCTCTAGAACAATTCCACATGAGACATTGAAAAAGCTAATTCTTTTAAAAATATGACAAATATCTTGGTAAATCTAGTGTAATTTGAAAGCTTAAAACTATATTGTTTGAAATTTGGTAAATCCTAGCCTGACCACACCCATTCTATAAGTGGCCATAAAAACTCATGTTTCTCCAACACTTATTGTCCACAACTTATTATTTTTTTGTTTGCTACACCTTGTAAAAGCAAATTTTTAAGATTATTTAAGAAAAGGTTATAGGGTTAGGGTTAGACGTTTATCAAGTATGAAAAATGAATTCTCTTATTTTATACATATATAATTCACAGGAATATGGAATTTTAATTGGGAACTTGAATTTGCAGTTGTTTTTTTACACACCTCGTTGCATCGCTTTATGAATGAAATTTACCTTTCTTTTCCGTAATTTTCTAAATAAATTATTAAGTATAAGCTATTTTAGAATAAGAAAAAAAATTGCATCAATATTGTGAGCTTGTTTGTGGAGGACTTGCATGCATCCGTTCATTTTTGGCAGTTAATCGGCTTTGTTTTTCATTCAAGCTCTGGTTGAATTATTATAAGTAATATCATGGCACGAGGCAAATTAGCGATTAAATTTTCCCGAATGGCGAGGGAAAATTTGTTGAAGTCCCGAGGGCGCAAACAAATTTTCCCTCGCCATTCGAGAAAATTTAATCGCTAATTTCCCGAGTGACATGGTATTACTTTGTAATACCATGATTACCGAGGAAAAAAGTAAAAAAAGTGCGGTTTTAGTCGTGCGGGTTTGAAGTCAAGGAAGCTTGAACAACAGAATCACTCAAACTAATTTGCAAAAAATATATAGAGAGGGGGAGATAAAAAAGAAGAAACATTCAAAGAGAAAAATAAACCTTGTTAAATAACTTAAAGTTGTCATTTTTAATTTATTTTGTGGTCGAGCATGCGCAAAATTGCGAAACACGATGCAAAGAACGGAGAAACGCGTCCCACATTGAAAGCGATCAGCAATTTTTTTAAGTAGAACGCGTTTTGCTCTAGTGAGTAGCAGGACGAGGCATTGTTTAGACATAGGGAAATTTAGAAGACAAAGAAATCCTTTGTCTTTTACTAAATTGTCCTCTTTATAATATATGCAAGAGGACAATTTAGTAAAAGACAAAGGATTTCTTTGTCTTCTAAATTTCCCTCATGTCTATGCATGAGGGAAATTCGGGATTGTAACTCCCGCGAAAGACAAAAGAATCCGAGGTAATCATGGTATTATCTTTGTAAAAGGACTAGCTTTTATTTTTCCGCCTAAATTGGATATTTTTGCACATTACAAGCTTACAACTTGTCGTTAAGTTGGCTGTGAATCGTTTGTTTCGTGACGTGACTTGCACTTTTTCAGATCAGTTTCAGTGTTGCAAAAAAACAAATCGCACATAGATTTTCATTGTTTGTCTTGTTATTGATCATAGATGACGTCAAAAAATGTTCAAAACTTTGCACTTGAGTTTTGAACATTTTTTGACTTCATCTATGATCAATAACAAGACAGACAATGAAAATCTATGTTCGATTTGTTAATTTGGTATAAATGTCATTGCAAGTGAATGCATATACAGCCCCATGCATGGACTCTTCAAACAAGAGATTAATGCATTTTAAAGTCAAGTGACTTCGTGTCTCTACGAAAGCATCACCGTTAAGGATATTAACTTTTTTAATTAAAACACGTACAACTGAATTTTGTGTCGTTTCTTTAATAACTAACTATAGCTTATTTTCTATGAAGAGTTATTCAGAGCAGTAATTGGCTTATATAATTTTTGTAACTTAAATTCATTTTGTAATATTGCTTTGCTTTGAATAATTATTTATTGTTGGGGGTGTTGCATGTTGAGCCTAATTCGGGTCCCAAAAAGGAATTTTAAATGTTAGGACATAGTAAACCTCTGAATTTTATGCGATGAATCTAAAATTGAAAAATTTTCTTCGTACATTTTAGACAGGCGTTTATTTACTATCCCTAGATATGGTTGACACTGTTGAGAGATTCGGTTGTTGAATTACTGCGCATTCCTGCACGATTTTCATCAGAACTGTAGAAAATACAGACAAAATATGCAAAGGAGTGGCGTTTGACTTTTTGCTAATTTTCTAGTGATACCTCAACATTAGCGCTGACGACTCTGTTGACTTGGAATGTTCAAATAAATTCATCAACATTTAAGTTTTGCTCCGAACATTATAAAACCTGGTTAGCTCGAAACTACCGAAAAATCTCACGTTATGTAACAACATATGTGTAAACAACTTTTAAAAACTCACGATCTCTATAAGTATAAGACCAGTATAGAAAAAAAGCGATAATAAATACACAAGTATTTTTGACTTTTTGGTTTAGCTACATATAGTTTGCTCATAAAATGTTCACGTTTGGTTTTGTCTGCATTGGACTATTGTTTATCCTTGATTTGCGTTTTGGGCAAGAACCTATAAGTATTTATATTTTTTTTCAATCAGTTACGAATATCATGTAAATCCGTTTGCTGATATCATCGTATAAAAGTAAAGGACATTACCACCTAGGAATTAAAATCATTCATAAAGATAAGCCGGATAAGTATTCTCCAACTTCAAAGTCGTTCTTTTGGTGTTTTCCATTTATCAAGGTTATCTAAATTGTAATTTTTTTAATAAAACACCTAAGCCTGATTTGTTTTGACGTATATTTTCTTTCGAGACTAGCAAAAGTGGGGTCTTGATTTGACGTATGATTTTTACATACTAGTGAGTAAAAATCCAATAAGGGACAATAGCAAAGTCTTTTCGCTAATGAGAAGCATCGTTCGCGTCTCTAATTGGTTGAGAGCAGGGAGCGAACAAATATTTACGATACAATTTCTTCATTCGTACATCTCAGTATCAAAAGTATAAATAGTGCTTCCACTTGCCTTTCAAAGTCTATTGAGAGCTCTGCGTTCTGGCAAGAGACTGCAAATCTACAGTTTCATGACTTCCAACGGTAAGCTCAATTTTCAAAGAACGACTTACACTCGTAGTATGTGCAAGTGCACTCTGTCCTTTCCGGCAGTAATTGACTTGTCATCGAATGATCTTTAATTCGTATTTCTCGCTATCTTTTTGATTTTTGCAGCATAAATTCTTTTTTCATTATAATTTTGATTTTTATGTTATTCCTTGCTGGGGATCTTGAGTATAATCCGGGTCACTGTTTTGTTATAGGTTATTGTACACTTTTTTCAAGTGTGAACGTGCACATTTTTTTGTTTCGCCATTCAGTGTTACCCTTGTTGGATAAGGCTGAGTGAACAGCTAGTGATAAGACCCGAATAATGAGTGAATAGTTCGAATAGTCGCGAATAGTTGCGAATAGTGAGGCGGGTAATCTTCGTTGATCGCTTCGAGCTACGCGCTTTCGAGTAACACGCTCGACCACGCTCAAATTTGTTTCAGCCACACCCAGCACGTAACTCGATGCAACTAACCTAGTTTACGCGTAATTTTTTCCATGAAAACTCTAAATTTTAAAATTTATTAGATTAAAAATTTAACAAAAAAATGAAAAAAAAGCCACAAAAGCTTCTAAAAAAAGCCTTCTCATAGTTTACATCCTTTCCTAGGTAAGTTTCAAATCCAAACTGATTTAATATATATTTATTATTTGAATGCTGACTTGATATGCTTAATAATTTATACAAACAAATTGAAAAATCCTTACTATAATATCATAGACAAAGGTAATTATTTTACGATTTGGAATTAGCACAAATAGAAAACCTGTCCACGGTCAAGACCGGTTCAACCCGGCTCAAAGCTGCGCAAAGACAACAGAATAGGCTTCCTAACCATTTTTTTTTATTAACTATGCTTTAGGACATATACCTACAGAAGTTTCAATTCGCTCGTTTCTTTTCTGTACATTACTGCATAGTATTTAATCAGATCTTTCGAAAACACAGACAACATATGCAAATGAAGAGTGTTTGTTTGTTTCTTGGCGTCGGACTCATTAGTTGTTATAAGACGTGATCTTGAACGTGACAATTTCGAGATTTTCCAGGGGTTTGTGTAGACCACCTCAAGGCACTCCACTAGAAACAATACAATGGTGTCTGATACTACAGAAAGCATTCCCGTGAGACTCTGATGAAACTGACACCTTCCTATAAACATAGACAAAACTAGGATACATCAATTCTGGACATTAGCAAGGCGTTTCACCATAGTTGGTAGAGGTAGTTGGTTAAGAAACCTATTGTTATATATCTTTGTTTCACTTTTGATGTTGAAGGTGTCCTATAGATTCACATTTTTTTACTAATTCCCATGCGAAATTGCAAAATAACTAATCAAAAACATCGTCTTCGTGATTATGATTAGAAACGTTCAAATATCTATCGGAAATCTCTAACTATTTAAGACTGGAAGCCAGGAGAGAGATTAAATTCAGTTTGTTCACTCAGCCATAGCCAGCAAGGCTTAAAAGATACTAAAACAAACAAGGCATTATTTTACCTGCGCATTCGCGGAACTGCTGAGCCAAACAATTGTATGGCGGGCTCGTCACAGGAACGACGCGCACAAAGCCTATATTGTCAAAATGGCGCTTGTTGTGTAATATTTTTTTACTATCGCTTGTTGTTCTTGCCTTCTTTTACAGATGTAACAAAACAATGTACAATATAAAAGTTTATTTCATTTCTGTAATATTCAATTCATTGACATGAACAAATAAACAATCCTGAAATATTTATTCCAGCGATTTGAATAAGAAGTCATTGAATCAGAAGGCCAGAATGTAAGCGACAGGTCAATTTGAAGCCATGTTTTGGTCTCTTTGCCTAATTTTTCCAGTTGTTCTCACCTCATAAAATAAAAGTGAACATAACATAGATAAGAGAACAAGTTATAACTCAGTGGTTGATGTTCGAGAATTCATGTTATGACGCAAAATTAAATATTCATGAACAACAATATTCAAGGTGAATTTAAACTTCGGACCATTGTAATGTCAGATCCCCGATTTTGCAAAGAAATAGTGAGATTGAAGCACACGAATTGGAAAGATAGAATTTAGAGCTGCAAGGCTATAATATTCTTTCGATTCGAAAATGGAACCAATATTCTATCTGCCTCTAAAACCACCATCAATAATATTTCACTTGAAAACCCTAATAAGCCTAATTTTGCCAACAATAAGTTTCACATTACAATTATAAGGATGAAATTAGGGTCTCATCAGGAGAAATAACTTAGTGGTTGTTGCCCTCCAATAAGAGAATTTTCTCGTTTGAAATAAGCTATAATTACTCCAGTGCATAATATCGAGAGATTTCAAACCGAAGCAAAATCCAATTCGGATAATCCGATTTCAAAACACATCATTAAATAAAAAAATATTTATCATAAACTTACCTAAATTTATTGATTAGAACCATGACTTTTAGTAAAAGTGATGAAACAACAGCTCTTCTCAGGGAAAAACAAGAACAAATGGCGAAGATTCTTTGCACATGTTTGCAGAATACTATTACTTTGACTCCGTTTAGCGAGGCATCAACAGTCCTTGAATTGAACGACTGGAAGCAATAACCCTAAAGTTACTTAAAGCTATACTGGACTTTTCTATGCTCCAAAATGTTCTAAAGGTGGAAAAAAATTCATCGGCATACCAAGCAGTTATGAAATCCGACAGCAACCGCCATGACGAGGAGGTGTCTCAAAATGCCATTTCGCGCATGCGCTGGTAAATGCCTTGTTACTAAAACAAAAGTTTGTGCTCTGTAAAGCTTGAAAAACGTGTACAAAGACATATAACACTAGGTTTTCTAACGATCTGCCTTCATTAACTAATATAAAAATTAGGCAAACCTCATAGCGGAGCTCCGATTTAATGAAATGAGTTATTCATTTATTCATTCATTCATTCATTCATTTACTGCCAATTATCAAAGTTGTTGATAGATCAATTTATCAATCAAAAATGACTACAGATAAAAAAGCAAACAAATAAATGAATTAATGAATGAATAAATCGATTTAAAATAATCATGAAAAGAAAATAACATGAAAAAAGAGAAGTGAGAGATAATTCTTTTCATGATCAAATAATCAAATCATCAATTAAAATATTCAAATCAAATCTTTATGCATTCGACAACATTTTATTATACCTTATAACTTATTGCTAATCTAACTATCTAATACGGCTGTGTATTTTTAATTATCAAATGTGAATACTGCAAAACTCGTTTTAAAAAAAATAGCTAGTACGTATTTCAACATGAGCTTTTGACATAATAACTTGCAGCGCAGATGATTACACTGACAAATACAAGCATTTTATTTCAATTCAATAACATATCAAAGAATTACAAGAATGAAATTAAAAGCAACAGCAAAAAAAAACATAAAGGTCTCAGCAATGGAGAAATATCTTACAAAAAGGAGTAAATAGTTTATAGCAAACTGCTTCCATGGGGATGGTAAAAAAAGAAATTAACAAATGTAAACATACCGGCGCCACGTTTCTTGTCCTGTACTGCCACTTTTCCACTGACATTTTCGTACTCAGTTCTGATTACAATAAGCTTGTTTATGTTTTCAGAATTTCAAAAGTGAAAAAAACATTTTCATCGCCTCTAAAAAGTTTACACAGTTCAACAGAACTGCCGGGGTAGTATGGTTAGCTCGTGTTGCTCGATCACACATTGTGCTAAATTTCTATCCACCCCCTGAACTGGCAGTTCTACTTTGTTGATAAACATCTTGTATGAAAAGTTATTTTTCGTTGCGATCAGTTGATAAATTTGCTTTCATTATAAAGCTCTTCGTATTCTGAATTGCCCTTAAAAATTGATGAATGGACAGAGTGAAATCATCTTCATGAGTCGTGTTCGTCTTGCTTTTCACCTCAATTGAATTTCTGCAAGTGGTTTGTTTTATTTCTGTTTTTATGAACTTTTGGTCGCCGTCAGTTTTTTTATTTTACTTTTAAAAGTAAATTAGTCGATCGCTGATAAGTAATGATTGAAAAACGCCACGAAGAATTCACGAAGAATACGGTCGTTTTTACCATTTGACCAACATGTGAAATAAACTCTTTTAAAAATACAACTTGTAAAATCTCCAACTTTGAATGACTTTGTTCAATAAAAAGAGATTTTGATGTCGATTTGATAGCGAGATTTAACACTAAAAAGCTAATAATACAACGTTTCGATGCATCGAGCATCATCATCAGGTACGAATGAATAATTATGTAAATGTCAAGCTTATAGTAAGAGTATGAATACAAAAGGTCTTATTCTAAACAAAGAGTTTTGCTTTTAGCGAGTCACTTTGAATGTTAATGGCTGGTTTTAGGTTTTTCTTAAATGTTCTGATACTTGAGGAGAATTTATACACAATTTGCTTTTCTACTTCACAGCTTGTGGAGATAATTGACCGAATCATGCTGACAGTTTTGATCTTGTTCGTTTGCCTGGGCGTTAAAGGCGAAGAGTTTACCCCTCTGGGCAGAGCCATCTATTTACCTAGCTTTGATATCATGGGGAAGCTGGAAGAGACTGGGACGGAGGTAAGACGGTTTCCAGCTGCACATGCGCAAGGATCATGATATTTCATAAAAAGAATATTTCGTATTCTCAGTTTTAAACTCTGAGCAAGTGAAAAAATACACACCTATCACACAGCAACACGGATCCAAAAATACACCAAATGCAAAATCAATCCTGAAAAAAATGCCATGAAAGTGTTTCATAATTGATTTTTTTCATTGTATTCGAGAAAACCAGGATTCCTGTTGCTGGACTAGGTAATTCAGGGCTCTTTCTCAATGTACCAACATAGATCGCATATAGATCATACCTACATATAGACATTTGAATATGTTGATACATTGACAAAGAGCCTAATTCGGCAAATAAACATCAAATGTTTTAGAAAAACGAAATGAAAATCGTAAAGATCATGAAAAATTAATAACAATACCAAAAAACTCGGCGGGGATTAAAAGCGCGCGAAAATGACGTCATCGATCCAAAAACTGCGCAAACTTAATCCAGCAAATTCCCCGCTCACCGACGGCACCCATGAGTGAAGAAATAACGATTAGCTCATCAAAAATTTAGGCGAGAAAATGAAAGCGCCCGAAAACGACGTCATCGTTCCAAAAACTGCTGAGCTCAGCAGATCACCGGTGCACTTGTTTGGTGAACTCTCAAGGCTCTACTACTATTGTCGAGGTTGCAAAAGGTTCTTGCCGAGCATGTAAATATATTGTAATTTTTGTTGATCATGGATTCAGCACATATTCGTTGCTCATTTTTGAGACAAAATTTAAGTTTTCTCTAGAACGAAAGAAATTGGCTCATCAAAATTTTGAATTACGGGCGTGTGCACTAGTGACCGGAAGTCCAAAATCTGAGCAGAAAATTCCGTTTCCCCAGAGTTGTATATTTATTGACGCTGGTCAAGAGTAACGAAGGCTCTGTGTACGAGATTGGCTGAATAGCGTCTCCCCAAAAGTCGTGCTTAGACCCCTTGGCAGAGAATTTCAGGATTATGCTTTAATGCTTTTGTCGCCCTTAATAAGTGTATATGTGTATAAATAAATTTACACTCGTTTGGAAGAACGTTGTAGTACACATTTATATAATTATATAGTTATTAGGTATATTTAATGATATGCAAAACAGAAAACTCGCATTATTTATTGTTTGCTTCATTCAATTAATGTCAAAATGTGTTTTTCCTGTATTTTACATCGTACAGATCATAAAACAGTTGCTTTCTTTTGTAAAAATTGCTTATTTAGCATTTTGCATCTCATTTGATATTTGTATAAATGTATGAATGTATACTACAACGTTCTTGGAAACGACTGTATATGAAAATTACTTTTAGTAATGCCAGCGAATTCAAAGAATACAGCAAAATATTTGTGGTAGTATTGAAAAGGCATTCCTATTTGCCTTGCAGATTCTATTGAAAGATTTACTGGGAAAGTGTTCAGTCTCAACCTCAGCACCTATTTCATCTCGTGATTTCACCTTCTACAAAAGTACCAAGACATTCTACTCTAGTATGGGCACCTCTTCGTCATTATCGACAAGTCTACAAGCTAGCTTTTCTATGGGTTTTACCTTAGATGTTAACACCAAAAGTATTTCTGGCTCCAAACGAACCATAGCAGGAAGCTCCCTACTGATCATGTCACAGACCTACCAAAACCGCATCTACAAAGAGTGTTTGCAAGACCAAACTAATTTAAACACCGAGTTTTTAAATGACTTTCAAAAACTTCCAAAAGTTATTGATCAGCCATGGATGGGAAGCAGTTGGGGTGCTTATGACATGTTCCTGCATAAGTATGGTTCACACGTGATAACGTCGATCACGTACGGGTCCAGCATCAACCAAATGGCTTTTGCTGAATCATCCGAATCCTATACAGAGCATGATTTTAAGGTGAAGTCGTGTATGTCTCTAGGTGGAGGTGCAAGTGAGTCACAAGTTAGTAGCACGGGAGTGGAAGCATGTTCAGGCATCGACCAGTCGGAAATCAATACAGTTTCATCAATGACTATGAGTGATACCCTTGTTATGCGTGGAGGAACCCCTGAAACGCGTAACGAACTCCTAGTTCATCGAGACGCCGAACTTATTAACAAGTTTATGGATGAGGCCTACCAAACCAACGCCACTATTTCATACTCTTTTATGTCACTTTGGGAGATGCTTCAGGTAGAGACACTGATTTTTCACTTGACACATTTTTGAATTAGTGTTTGTCGGCGATTCTAGCATCGTATCGATCATAAGAAAACCAGGTTTACAGTTAATTTTAAAAACCTTCGGCCTCCAACTTACCGAACTTTGTTGTGAGGTTGGAATTTTATTTTGAACTTTGCAAAATTTTATGAAACTCACGGCCAATTTCTAAATGTTGTGAATTGAATAAAACTTCATCGGATTGAAGTTGCGAAGTTTGCAGATATTACCATTTTGCAAGAAACCAAAATTACAATTTATTCGAGTATTTTTTTTTTTCGGTAATTATTTCTTATTGGAGTAAACTGTCGAGTTTGTTTCGACAGCGAGGTCTTTTGTACACTTTCGCATATCGCTCACATATAAACGTTATTGATTTTTTTATAAATGGTCTGCCATTTACAATATATCCAAAATGTTTACAACATGAAAAACACTGAAAAGTTCAGAGTCTTGCCGCTCATTAAAAACAATAAAATGAAACAAAACCCGTATAGTCACAAGATTTGTAGAAGTTCACTTATATGTTTGGAAGAACGTAGTCTGAAACAGCCGGCCAATATCTGAACAATGTTTCTTCGAAGTCCATTTCAAAGTTCACAACAAAGTCCAGAAGTTCAGCGTGAACTCCGTAAAATTTTGCTAAGTTCGAAAGGAGACACGGGTGAAAAACATATTGCACACACTCGGAAAATGGTGTTGTCATTTCCGGAAAGCTCAGTTCTTTTAAGGTCGGTACACACTAGGCGACTTGCCCCCGCGACAGGTAGCAGCGACAATTTCCCCCCGTGCGTACTAAGTATTTTTAACGGAAATTGTTGTCGCTGCGACTTTCGGCATGAAATCGAATTTCCCTCAGGCCGGCTGAGAAATGTCTAGACCACGAATGTTGAACCAGTGGCATACTTTACGGCAATGGTTTTTGTTGCGCTTTAGTGCAAAGGCTCTTGCAAGGTCGGCTTTTTACGACATATGGAAGCAATTTCATGATGCATGGCTCTTTATATTCAACTTTCACACTATTTCTTAGTTTTATCATAATTTTTCAAGTAATTCTTATTGGTAAACATTGTGTCGTAGGAGCTAATGTTAAAAAACAGTGAATTCCCGAGAATGACAACACCAATTAAAATAAAATAAATATATAAATAGAATAAGTTGGAGGCCGAAGTTAATGAAATTAACTGTACAGTCATTCCGTAGTTATACACTGTGCACAGTTATGCAAATGTTTCGAATTTTCGAGTTTTATATTTCCTATCATAATAAAGACAGAGCTATGTCTGTGAATAACTGATGTCCCAAAATAAGACCTTTGCATATAAACAACTGCATATCCAATATTGTTTACAAATAAAATTCGATGTTTTTGATTTATTTTTGAGCTTTATGCGACAATTCGCAGAAATAAAATATGATGTGAACACAACTTGTGATCGCTGTACTGTTGTGACATTCATTTGTGACATTCATTTGACGCTTTCACGTAGGACATGAAAGCGGTTGGCTCATCGAGAGCTCAAATATGGCAGATAAGTCTTTAAAAAATCTACAAAATAGACAGGATTTGTTTTCAAGCCCTAAAAACTAGATAGAAAAGTACTTCAAACTTTGAAATTTGTTTCCAAAACGGGTCATTTTGGGAGATCAGTTGTCCTTTAACATAAAAATCGGAACAGTAAAATGTTTTATTTTTAGATAGTTTTATCAAAATTCTATGGCCAGTTTTATTTCGAAGGAATTACCTTAAAGGACTAGTGAAAACATTCCTTTTGATTAACTTTTGTTTAAAACCATTAGTATATTTATTTTACTGTAAAATGCTTCGAGATACTATCATATTGTTATTACTACAGGTACTTTCGTCAAGCGGTGGTTCACAAGACAATTTCATCAGAGCTACCAATCTGGAGTACTACTATCTTGGGTACTTGAACTATGGCTGTCCGCTTAGTGATTACCAAGATCAGAATTTACAAACATTTAACTTCTCTCCGTACCATACTACCACGGCTCCACAGTACGAGTGTACAATAACCGAAACGGGTTGCCATAGCGACGATTCCTGTCATTACGAACCGATATGGTGTGCTTGTAAAGGCACCCATTGTATCAAGTAAGTCTAAATCACTTCAACTATTGCCTTTTATATTTTAATTATCACTTCGTCTTTGATATCGATATTACCACTATTTTTTTTTGGTGTTGATTAAGAGGTAGATCGCATAAAAAACAGCTGTAGAAGACACAAATTTAATAACTGGACCCAAAAATAATAACGAACCCAAATGTAAAAAAAAAACGTTGGACCGAAATATAATAAAAGTCCCAAATGTAATAAGCATTGGACTCAAATTATTAAAGAAAGTAGTATTGCTTCTTCCCCATTAACAGAGCTTTCGGACCACAGGTCTATCATCAGCGCAATATAAGTGAAATTAAAATCTACAATGATTCTGCAAATGGTCAGCTACGAAATGAATCAATTGCAGTCTATTATCTATTTTGTTTCTACTCTAGCCTTATTAAGCATAAACATACCATTTGTCACTTTTATTATATTTGGATCAAAAGACTTTTATTACCCGTGCCCAGGCTCCGCCGGAACGAGTCGTAAAATGCAACGAGTTTTTTTAAATTTTTGTTCCATGTCATACGTTTTGGCAAGTTCGGACAAGTCCAAGTGACTTTACTCCACCATCCCCTTCCCTGTTCTTCTTTAGACCACCGTCCCCTAACCTGTCGACCTGGCTAGAGAACATCTTACTTATGTCATTATGACTTGACTCACGCTTTATCCCTCTGAACTTTATTTGGGCTTTCAATGCGGGGCAAACGCAGTCTATACTCATCGCCACACGGCGGTTCTAAGTGCGCGAACAGAGCACGAACGCGGCATTTTTTTTCATTGTACGTTTTCTTATTATCTGTTCTATTCTTCTTTAAATATATGACGTTTTTAATTTATCACATGTTTTTTTTTTTTTTTATTTCATTTTCATAAAATTAAAATTACGATCGCTGCCATCTTTTTTTTTTGATGCGCACTACTCCTTCGGTCGACGTGTATCATAGGGATTTTTTTATGTTGTTTGTTTGTTTATTTATTATTTTCTGGGGGGAGGGGAGGGAGGGTGGATTCTTAATTCATTATTATTAATATTGTGCTGTGATCTCGAAAGGCACGACGACAATATTCTGGAGACCGGAGATATCAAGACCACTGCAAGGGCCAATACAAATGATAACTGGGGCTGGCACGGATGTGACTGGAAACCTGGACTCGCCGGAAGCAAGTGTATCTGTCGCTGGCCATCAAGTGCTCGTTTAGTTGTGTGGAGCTTAGAAGGAAAGTCTGCATCGTATGCAATGATGGAAAATATGGCTGCACTGGTTGCAAAACAAGCTAAGCTCAAGAAACAGGAACTGTAAGCGAACACTTTGAGTTTGAAAAGTAGTTCTGAGGTCCAGATCTTTTATTTGTTGTAGACACAACTTTGACTTTCTTTATAGTTATCTCCTTCATTGTTTTCTGAAGTGTTTTTATATTGGTGAAATGACATAAATAGGATATAAATGCCTTAAAACTGTCATTTTTAAATTTGACCGATTTTTTACCTTTTCAAATCTTGTTAAGTGACTCGAGAACCCTTCCCTATAAAATTTGATTTTTTTCCCGAATGTGAGCTTTCAATAGACCTTTCTCCAATTTGTGGTAAATCCATAAACTAACTGTATCTTATATTCTGTGGCCTCAATACATAGTTTTGGTGCCAGTATCGAACGACATCCGGATATCTCTATACCGTTTACTTCTTCAGTTAAAGAAAGATTTGTCTTCACAAAAAGATTCTCCTTCATACTTGAAAGCTATCTTCTTAACTGACCTGACCTTTTCAAACTAAACCACTGTAGCTCAAACACAATATTTATAGTTAGTGGTCCACAGAACGCTTTGTAAAATCAGTGAACAGGATTGCCTTGGTATTTCAAATGCACCCGATGATCAGATAAAAAATAGATTGATAGCTTTTACCGTAGTTTTATGTTGTAAGATTTAAGCCCATTGATTACTTGTATTACACCACAAACGTTGTGCTGTGGTTTTGCAGTTAAGTAGATTGATTCTTTGAAATGTACCCGATGATCACATAACAAATTAGATTGATAGCTTTTACCGTAGTTTTATGTTGTAAGGCTTACTCCACAACATACGTTGTGCTGTGGTTGTGCAGTTACGTAGCTTGATTGTTTTACATTATAGTAGATTTTAACTTTTTGGTATTAAAAGAGCATTAAAAAACAATGGTTTGTTTATTTTCTCAAAGCATATTTCTGGCGAGGTCTTTATTTACACAATTGTACAACCAAACTTACATGTCCATTTTTTCAAACAAACAAACAAACAAACAAACAAACAAAGAAACAAACACACAAACAAACACACAAACACACAAACAAACAAACAAACAAACAGACACAACTAAACAAATAAAAAGCAAACAAAGAAACAAACACACAAACAAACAAACAAACAAACACACAAACAAACAAACAAACAAACAAACAAACAGAAAATATATATACAAACAAAAAGCAAACAAACAAATGCAAAATACACAACAATTATAACCCCTGATTATTCAGAGTAAACATGAGTGTAAATGCATTTGTGTGGCTGCATATTTCTACTCACTTAAAAGATAGAACCAAATCAGCATAGGAGATCAATCAACATATCTCTTCAAAATCTGCATCCGCCTCGAACGTCATTTTACTGGTCAGAAATAGTGCTACAATCTGTAAAATGCTAAGAGTTATACCTGAATAAACATTCTAACAAATGATCCGCTACAAGCGTACATGGGAGTAACTACATGCTCTCTTTGAGCGACTTTTAACATTAGACTATGCTGACATTCCTGGGGGTCATATGTAGAATGCAGGACATTATCAGTCACATCAACTTGCACAAAATCAATAGAACAGATTCTACTTTAAATGTATTATTTTGCAATGAATTCATGAATCTGTGGTTCCCACAAATTTCAATTTCCACGAGTTGCGTTGCCATTGTCAGCTTGATTCTGATTAGTATGAATCAGCCCCAGCATTATGTCCGTGCAATCTTCAAAGTACTTTAGAAATTCATTCTTTTGAGTATTTACGAACGATCCAGTAAACTGTTACCGAAAACATGCGCGACGTTTTGAAACATCGGCGATTTTCCAGAGTCAGTGGGTAGATTTACAAACACACCATTACCAAGAATGATCTCCTTTTAGGTCGGTACTCATTAGGCGACCAGTCGCAGCGACAATTTGCCTCCGTGTAAACTAAGTATTTTTGCTGGAATTTTTGTCGCTGCGACTTGCCGCACGAAATCCAACCGGTTGGATTGTTTAACCAGTGTACACTGAAGCGATCTTTCGCGGGGACAAATCGCTGCGACTTGTCGCCTACAATCTTGGACATAAATGTTGAGACTCTGAGCACGCTTATACATTTCTTGAGTATGTTTGCTGTAATACATCACTTTGACGGTCTTTCAATTATCCCCCTCCCCCCAAAAAGCAATGTTGTGTTCCCTGAAGGTGTTTCTCTGCCATGAATAACAACATTGATCGAGGGAGGGGGAGGGAGGGTCAGATATTGATGTGTACAGTCATGAAACTATGCAAAATTTGAAGAGTCTCAACTATTTATGTCCAAGATTGTAGTGTGTACCGACCTTAATTACTTTTGATGGAAATTGTTGTCGCCGCGACAGAATTTTGTCGCTGCGACTTGCCGCATGAAAGCAAATTTCCCTCGGGCCGGAGATGTGTCTAGGCGACGAGTGTTGAACCAGTGCACACTGAAGCGACCTGTCAAATCAGCAGATCCGCAGTGCTGTGCATTAGAGGAACGAGAAGAGCGATAAACGATATTGCACAAATTGTACATAGTTTTAATAGAGCAGAATAATTATATATTTATTTTACTTGACATTTATCAACCATTAAATGGGTTTGTTATTTGGTTTAAGGACATTAAGCTAATTATTTATTTTTATGTGTAATATAATATATTTTAATAATAGTTGCTTTATTTTTATGTATAATATAATGTATTTTAATAATAGTTGTTTTTTTAAACAGTTTTTCTAATAAAATATTTTTACACAAATGTACTTTAAGGTAGCTTTTTAAATGATGAACAAACCACTCACCAGAAATATATAAACATTCTCTTTTACTAATATCAAACAATTCATAAACATTTATCATAATATATATCTAAAAATATTTACCTTTTTAACAAAACCACCAATGTGGATTTATATCATTTTCTTTGGAATCGATTAATGCTGTACAAACACCCATGTTCATGCAACATAGAAAACCATGTCATACATGTGTTCTATGTCACGCAATATGATCTGATTGTTGCATCGGCGCCGATGTAACATAGAAAACCATGTCATGCAATAAGGCCTTTGTGTGACGAAACAGGTCACGCGCAGGTCACACAGCATAGGAAATCATGTCAAATATCGGTGTTTTATGTCACGCAATGTATCCTTAACGTGGCGATTGTAATACCGGCGTCGGTCACACAAAGCAAAGTATGTCACGCCGAAATTAAAGCCAGGGCTGCCAACCAGGGAAAAGTCGACACAGATTATTAGGATCCATTGCCTCTCTTATCAAGTGGTTGACCTGACCACTAACACTAAGCTGTACATTGTCTTCAACTCCATTCAGCTTCTGCTTCAGTCTCAACAAGACCCTCTCGGCCATCTTGTTTCTTGCTTCGTCAGTGTTTCCTTCGGAGTTCGCTTCTAGGAAATCCCCTGTTGGGATTCCTGTGGTGAGTGTGTCGTCGGCGTCTAATTTAGTTTGTTGCAGGGCTTTTTGCTTCTCAGGACTGAGAGTCCAGGTATAGATAGGGTCATATAGGAGGACCTAGGAAGGTAACGTCACTTATGTTAGTATATAAAGAATAAGAGAAGACATATGCTCTTAGAGGGAATCGAACACACGTCTTTGGTATTCTAGTCTGATGTGCTAACCACTACACCACAAGCCACCACGGCCCAATGGCAACATAGCCGGACTATGCAAGTATATATAGGGCAAACGTGAGCATCCCAGAGCGATATTTTTCTCTAAGTGTAAGTTGAACATCGTAAATAAGTACGTGGATATGATTTTAATAATAATAATTATTATTAATATAATTAATTATTGCGTTCGGTGTATGAAATGAAATAAAGAATAAGGGGAAAACATTGACTTGGCGGGAATCGAAACCACGTCAAGTGGTTAGTATTTGAGTAAGGTAGATGGTCTTGTGACTCAAGAATGAGAAAAGATGTACTAAATTTAGTAGAAGCTAGAACTAGTTAGTTTCACATTGTTTTCTAACTAAATCAATGGCAGGGAACGTTTAGACGTGAATAAACACCACTGAGGTTATAAACTCAATTTTCTTTCAATGTTTTCCAGATTGGATACTTTGCATGAAAATCTACTATATATGTTTTTGTTTGTTGCAAAATACTTTATTTGCTGCAAAAATTTGATTTTGTTGTCATCATCATGATTGGGGTCGTTGTGTGGAGTGGAAAACAATTATGGTGAAGCACTAGACAATGTGGGATAGGCTCAAAAGTTATGAAAAGAGCATGCGTACTAGGTAAATTCAGAGCCTTAGTAAATCATCTGAAGACTGCCGTTAGGCCTTTGAAAACTTTAAGAGGACCGTAACATTCGAGTCATCTGCTATACCGTAACCGTACCGTTTCCAACTCTTTCGAAAACGACGCTATTAAAATGATCAATTTCCAACATTCACTAGTCCAAAATACCTCTAAAATTGTAACTAGCGCTTCTTTAGATGATCTCATGACGTCCATGGTCTTCTCGCAACATCGTCTATATACCCCCTCTACCCCTGTGACTCCCATGCCATCTACTAGGTCACGTGTCAGACGGAATGGTACGGTCTCCGGGGTACGAAGTATCTTGCCTTGTTCAAATGCAACGCCTGAAAAATAACGAAATAGGTTATATATATGGCAGTTTTAAGACTGGCGCTAAGCAGAACTCACAAGACAGTCAAGAAAACGATAACGGCACATAAAATGTATAATAAACAACACAATACAACATAGGAATTGAAATAAAATCTGTCTTTGTTTATGTCTCGGTGAGTTCTTAGTTAGTGGATAACTAAATCTTATCTAGCACTAAATAGTTAAGAATTGTTTCACACTAATGTGACGTGCACTCGATCTAACTTTTAAAACGGTATCTATAAAAGTTACCAAATACTACTGAGTCCCTGGTCCGTTCGGAATAAAAATCTTACCCAAGTCAATATGAATAAGTTCTGCCGTGTTGCAGTCGACAAGAATATTCTGGACATGACGATCGCCAAGCCCAACGATGTAACCAACTGAAAATATTAATAATTAATAATAATTTAATATTCATAGGGCGTATATTCTATATGCTCATACGCGCAAAATATCCAAGGAGAAAAAAACTAGTAAAGTATTTAGTGTGGACTGCGTCGGTGTTTCTATATAGCCAACTGTAACATTCAACTTGCGCCACATCCACACTAACCCGGATAATTTTGTCGCAACTTTAATTATCCGGTTACGCCTTCTGTCCACACTTAAAACGCATGAATCCGACACAATTATACGCTCATTCTACTGTTTAATGAGCAATTTTTGTCACGGTTTCGGAGCAAAAGTTGGGTTTTCAAATTCATCCGGCATAATGAGTCAAGTCCTCGATTGAAAACTTTGAAATTACCGATTCTAAACATCATTGGTTTACTGAGGTTTATTTTACAAGATATATAAGAAAAATGGTTTAAATTCGGTTTACAGCTTCATTGTATTGGTAAACGATGAGTTACCTATTGAACAGGTTGCACAGCTCTTGACATAGGCAAGTCTTTTCTCAAACCAGACAGCAGGATCGGAGAACTTTTCCAGGAAGAAATGACGAAAAACTGGATGAAAATTGTCGGTAATTTCCTGTGAAAACGACCACATAAGTCATTGGGCTGATATTGTTAATTTGTCTTTGAAAATAACAATAATAAAAGAATATTGCTAACCTAAACGGAAGTATATTTACTTAAGCAATCGTTAGTAACACAGCTGGGAACACTCATTGTGCTTCTAATTCTTGTTTATCAGCCAATTGACGGTTTTGTAATTTGATTGGCTGATTAGGTTACAAAGTGCACGTCTCTTGTTCTAAAGCGCAAACATGATTGGCTAATAAACAAGATGTGGTCCCGTTGAATAAGCAGCACTGTAACTATTATCATTACAGTGAGGACACTCGAACCGTGAACACTTTGTGCTTTTTTGATACTTTTTTTAACATGCCTCCTTTCAGTGAATCGATCTGCATATCAAACAATTGAATGCTGTTAGCGCGGGAACCCTGTGTTTTTTTAATTATGGGCTTTTTTCACGAAACCGAGGCTGCCAAGTTGATCAAATGTGACGGACATTTTGAGTATTTGGATTCTCTACAATATCTGGCAGTTTTCTCCTAACTTTAAGCCTTTAACGCTACGAAAAACGGCAAAAAAGAGTTCAAGCGTACTTCCAAATAAGGAAAAATTTACCAAATATGGTTAAACAAAATGGCCGATCGAACAGCATTTTCCCTATAGCAATTGTTTGATATGAAAACGCTTTCTTTTTGATAACTCTGTGTATTGGAGTTTAAGTCTACTTTTTTAGAGGATTTAAAGCAGTAGAAAGCTCAGAAAATAAAAATCTAAATAAAGGCAAGTGTTCATGGTTCGAGTGTCCTCACTGTAATATTCTCACATTATTATAATATCCATCATAACATTGATTATGACAGGTCAAATCACCTCAAGCGTACCCTCCAAAAGAAAAAAAAGACAACATTACATGTATTTGATTGATCATCGACGGAGTTTTGACTGTAAATATATGCATACCTTATAAACCTCAGCTTTCGTTTTCCGGCTTTGATCAGTTTGCTAAAGAAGGAGAGAGAATTAGATGTGATTACATGAGAAACTCTAGCTAAACTCTTGGGAACAAATAAAAGTCCCGAACATTTTTTGGGGCCACGCCCTAATAAAACAGGTTTTTCGGTGTATTACGAACAGCTATTCCCTTCTACAATTACTTCGTTTAATCATTTCACTTGAAATCTTTTGTTTTCTGTATGGAAGGGGAATCAGGAAAGTGCTTGCCACAAGAGAATAAGGAAATAGTTGCGTATTTTGGTTGGTGTACCACCAAGAACTTTTTGCCGCCGCCACTGAACACAACTTCCCAAACACATTGGATATTTATAGAGTGAATATTGGAAGCTTCAAAGGTAGAGATTTTGAGAATAAATTGAAAATAAATTAATATTAATGCTGAGATCTGACGTTTTGCAGGACGACGGTCTCCTGCTCTCAACACACAATCAGATTCCATTCGTGCCAAAGTCTTTTTGTTTTGTTTTTGCCTTTTTGCTTGTGCTGTCAATTGACTTACTATTTCGTATATATTTGTGTTTGACTCATCATTAAATTATCCTTGAAAATGGGGTCTGGATGACTCCGAAACGTCGGACCTCAGCGTTAATATTTATTCTCAAAGTATTGGAATCGAATAATAAACCAATTTTAATAAATATTAATAAGTTTATTAATATATCAAAGGGCAAACACAAGTTTGAAAATGTAGATAATTAAAAGCAAAACTGAAAGATTCAAATCTAGTTTTACTCCAAAAGCTAATAAGTATGTGGGACAAACCGGACACTTAATGTATTTAATCTATATTCTAAATATCTTCATGTTTTCAATTCACAAATGTAAATATCAAGACTTTCAATTTTAATTATTGTAAATAAGTCAAATTTACGCGGGTAGCGAAGACTGTACTTGTGAACTTTAGGCTCAGGACTGAGATCTTTTAGTTTGTTATCATTGTGAATAAATATGTTCTTATAATTAATGATCTCTGCGCCTTCACGCTTCAGGTACAGTTCTAGTCAGTTTGTATTTACCATCATTTTTCGTCTACAGTCTAGAGGTGACCAGTCTTTTGGGTAATATTTCTGATGTGCTCCAGGGATACGGTTTTGTATTTTACCAATAAGATAGTCGCCTAAGGGGGTGGTTCCCTCACACCATTCCAACATGCCACTACGCTGTGACAGGGGGATTACCTGGAAAACACACAAACATTACATCAAAATGTCGGGGAATTGTTAATAAGTATGAGTCTCCATATTATTATACCAATACGATGCGAATGGGGAGGAAGGGAGTTACCTGGAAACAAACAAAAATTATATAAAAAGAGGGAATTGTCGGCAAGTATAATACTACCAGTAAACAAATACTCAGAAAAATTACTTGGGAAGAAACAGAAACAAGATATCCTGGATTATGTTGTGTGTTCGTTTTTTTAATAGGGATATTTACTACTAAATAATGATTACTATACTACTCATTTAGATCAATTTACTCTGACAGGGGATAGTCACCAAGAATCAGAAGCCCCTTAGCTCTTAATATACAATGGTGAGTTGCAAAGTGCAACTTGTTTAGCAACAACACAACCAGAAACAAGTCAAGGTTAAGAGTGGTACCTTGTAGGTTCGTATTTTTAGTTTTCTTTTCCTCGTTTCTGCGTTTTTATCTAGCAACTGATTAACCATACTAAACACTTGTTCCATAACAGCGTCTTGCCTTAAATCATCGCTGCCCTGGAAAAACAGCAACAAATACATTAATAAACTGAATAGACACTCTTAGGTGATTTCTGCTTTCTTATGTATACACCGTTTTCATCGGCTTCAAATCCCACGATTCCATGTTGCTTTGGCGTTGTTGTGACATCGTCATTGAGGTTACAAAAATTGCGGAGGGGGGAGGGGTTAGAGTTTGAGAACAATACTGAGCGGTTTACTTCTAAATTATGTGTAGTGTCCCAACTAATTTTGCAACTGAGTGTAGCATTCAACTTATGTGATTAAGTTTAGCTAGCCGCATTCAATTTATGCGATTAAGTTTAGCTAGCATTCAACTTATGCGATTAAGTTTAGCTAGCCGCATTCAATTTATGCGATTAAGTTTAGCTAGCATTCATCTTATGCGATTAAGTTTAGCTAGCATTCAACTTATGCGATTAAGTTTAGCTAGCATTCAACTTATGCGATTAAGTTTAGCTAGCATTCAACTTCGCAAATCCGAAAAATCCTAACATGACGCTTGCGATAACTTAGCCACTAAGCAGTGATGTGATGCGATGTTGTGTATTTTCTACTTTACGTACTTATTCTGATTTTTGTAGCAATTTTTGTCATTGAAATCATTTATATTTGAATAACATTTCATTTTATTTTAATTACAAAATCTACCCTCAAAAACAGTATTATGGTTATCTTGAAAGCGGTGAATGTAACGCAACGCAATGCTATGCAATGAAAGGTCACGTTATGAGGTAAAGCTTTGCATATAACAACTGTTGTATGTTAGATCCACTTACCTTAACTAGTTGTCGTCGATGAATCCCATCTGATCCAATACAGGTCAATATCTTAGGTAGGTTTATACCACCAGCAAGACAGAACGTTGGTGATATACGGGATATATACACTAGGTCCTCATAGCGACATAGAGGGTCGATCTAAATATACCATAATAGTAAATAATATCTTAGGTAGGTTTATACTTCCAGCAAGATAGAACGTTGGCGATATACGGGATATATACACTAGGTCCTCATAGCGACATACAGGGTCGATCTAAATATACCATAATAGTAAATAATATCTCAGGTAAGTTTATACCACCAGCAAGA
Organism: Diadumene lineata; assembly: GCA_918843875.1. Classification (NCBI taxonomy): domain Eukaryota; kingdom Metazoa; phylum Cnidaria; class Anthozoa; order Actiniaria; family Diadumenidae; genus Diadumene; species Diadumene lineata. Next base: position 6,535,519 of record OU974082.1, read on the forward strand.
TAGAACGTTGGCGACATACGGGATATATTCACAAGGTCCTCATAGCGACATAGAGGGTCGATCTAAATATACCATAATAGCAAATAATATCTTAGGTAGGTTTATACCACCAGCAAGACAGAACGTTGGTGATATACGGGATATATTCACAAGGTTGCCATAGCGACATAGAGGGTCGATCTACATATAGCATCATAGTAAATAATATCTTAGGTAGGTTTATACCACCAGCAAGACAGAACGTTGGTGATATACGGGATATATACACTAGGTCGTCATAGCGACATAAAGGGTCGATCTACAATAGTAAGATAACCATTATAACATCAACGATGACAATCAATAATAATGATGGTAAACAATGCATGATGATGATGACAATGATGATGATGAAAATGGTAGTGACGATATCTTGTACCTTGATGTCCATAGTTGGAACCGGGACATGTTTGACATTCACCAACTGGTTGATCTTCAGATGACTGGGGAGATTAAATGGACCTGAAAAAAAAAAACAATCACAATGTTGATATGTTAAATTGTCCATTTGTTTTTATTTGTCCGTGTTTAAACAAAATAATACAAAAGGGTAAAGAACAGCGAAGAGTGACTAGTATATTACTAATCATCTTCCACGTATTTATGTATTAGTTTTTTATAAAGAGAGTATGAGATAAGAGCGTTTATCCCCGGACCCCATCAGGGGCTCTACTCGTCGTGCTATTTTTAGAAACTTGTTAATAATCCCCGCACTTTTGTCTTGAGATATTTTGACGATGCGACCGCGCCTCCTGCAATCTGGCCAATCACGTTCCGTTCCCGAAATAACTTCAGTTTAAAATGGAATGAAAAGATCCCCTGATGAGTGTAAAGCCCAATACGGGAGATAAGCTCTCTAATCTCATTCTCTCTTGTTTTTTATGCATTTGTACGCTTCTTTACTTTACTTTAGTTACTCATTTTTTGATGGAAGGGAAGCAATATACATAACATTCTAATGATCTATCTGAGTTTCTCATTTGTCTGTATATTTACATATTATATATGTATATTTATTTATTTAAATATTCTAATTAATTAACTTATTTATTTTAATTGATAAAAATCTTTATTAGTATTATTATCATTATTATCTGGCTTTATTTGTTCGTCGGAATTGTTAGTGGATTTGTTTAGTTAAATTGTTTTTTGGTAGTTTGTTATATTTTAATGTTTGTTTGTTTGTTTGTTTGTTTGTCTGTATTAGTTGTATCATTGTCTAGCTATGTATTTGTGTATTTCTATGTTTGTCTGGCTATTTGCTTGATTGTCCGACTATTCATAGTTTTTCTCGAGAGAAGAAAGACGAAATTTTCCTTTTTCTCTGTCCCATTCCATCACGGACCTCTAGTAGTTTCAGCTTTATATTACCTGTTTCTTTTTTGAGATGATTGACATCTTGATAGGCTAGTTCAATGTACGCAGTGCACACACTCCTCATGGCCTGAACCAGATCACCTTTATGTTGGGAAATACTGTCAAGAACACTACAAGCTGCCTGGACACGGGCCTACAACAAATCATAGAAAATTACATATAAAATAGCGATTTCTGCGACAAATTTTATAATTGTAATCTGGATAGTGGCTTTCAGATACAAAGATCACAGGTAGCCAAATGATAGTATATTATCGTTAATGAAAGTATTCATCAAAACTGAATGCAAAGAAAAGTATGGAGCCTCGTTTTCATGTACAATTCTTCCCTGGTAAAAATCATTATAAATAATAGCCCACAATAAGCTATTTGTTGTTGTTTGTGCCTCAATGGGCTCTACCTTATCAGGTAGATTAGTACTTTGCACCCTATTTATAGGTGATTGATTTGATTTGTTTGATATAGTTTTGCATCAGTTGTTGTCGAAGGCCAACAGGCTTGATCTGGAAAAGAAACTGGCGACAGTCTCTGCATCTGGTATTGTTTGCTCTTCAAAGGCTTCTCGACTGTCTGTGTTGTTCATCGAGTCGAAACAGGCAACCAGTTTCCACATAAAAGAGCTGAAAGACTCATAAAAGCACATTGTCTTCCCCGAGATACATCGTTAAAGCGAACGTCACCTTGATGAATACTTCCATTACTAATTTCATCATTAGAAATCAGATTTTAATTCAACATTTTTTAGGTTTTATATTTTTAGATACTATGTATTATATTAACTATACATTTAAATACAATGTTTATTTTAATTTTAATTTTTTTTTTGGTGTCACCAATTAGTATTCATGCTAAAGTGTATTGACACTTAAATAAAGTTATTCATTCATTCATTCATAATTAAATAACCGTTGGATATTGTTGTTTGGTTGTTCGACGAATGATAATAAAAAACGTGAGCAGCTCTACGCATAGTTTTAGCACATTCTACCGCTATCCAGTGTACTGCATATTCACAAAAACAGACATGAAAACAAATTCCACGAGATCAAGAGCTGGCAAGGATATAAACTTCCCCGGCCATACGGAACACAGGAAGCCGGTCCAGAAAGCAGTCGAGATTAGTAATTCGTTGTGCGAACTAAGTGTCGCGCTATCCACGGGAAAAATCAATATTATGTTGCGCATAAAGGCAATTATACAAAATTCATGTACGGTGCACATTGTGTCATGTTAATGTCTTTGTAATGCAGTTCATAAATGTGAGCGCCACACGACGTACGATGCTTCCAATGTCCGAACAAAAGGAATCATTGAATAAATAGAGTCGTGCATGAAAAACGATACGGTTACGATACACCATCGATAAGAATAGAGACACATGGAGTCAAACGCTCCAAAAGAATTCCACATGAGACATTGAAAAAGCTAATTCTGATATCACAAATATCTTGGTAAATCCAGTGTAATTTGAAAGCTTAAAACTATATTGTTTGGAACTTGTTAAGTCCTTACCACACCCGGTACACACGAGGGAGCTTGCTCCCGCAACATGCTCCTGGCTCATTTTTCAAGACCAGTACACACGAGGGAGCATGCTCCCTCAATACGCTCCCGTAACATGCTCACGAGCAAAGCTCCCTCGTGTGTACTAACGATTTCACGCAAAAAATATGTTGCGCAACAAAAGTTTTGTTCCCAGGTTTTGCTCCCTCGTATTAAAACCGGTACACACAAGGGAGCTTGCTCCTGAAACACACTTTTGCAACATACTTGCTCCCTGATTTTGCTCCCTCATTTCAAAACAATTTGATATGAGGGAGCAAAACCAGGGAGCAATAGTTTTGTTGCGCAACACATTTTTTTGCGTGAAATCGTTGGTACACACGAGGGAGCTTGCTCCGGGAGCATGTTGCGGGAGCGTGTTGCAGGAGCAAGCTCCAACGTGTGTACCGGCCTTAAATAAGACGTGATCTTGAACGTGACAACTTCGGGGTTTTTTTGGGTAGAAGGGAAAAACTGATTCTCGTTTTTTTTTTTTTTATAAACGTTTGTTATAGACCACATCAATGCACTCAACTAGACCTATACACAAAATAATAGTGTCTTGCTTTAGAGATAAACATTCCTGTAAGAGTGTTGTTGAAACTAACAGACACCTCCCTTGAAAACATCAATTCTGCAGCTTTGTAAAGCCTCACTAGTGAAATAGACGCAAGCATAAGCAAAAATAAAGGAGAAGACAAAGTAAAGAAGTCAAGCATGTGACATAAGACATGAAATAAGCATAGCGATGCAAGCATAAGCAAAATTAAAGACACTAAGGGACTACAAAGAAAAACACCTTCTAAATCCCCTTAAATCACTGAATTCTTTGGCTTTTCTCCGCTGGCCCTTTTGCGGACAAGGCTTAAAGGCCGGCACACACTAGGCGACAAGTCACAGCGACTTGTCCCCGCGACATGTCGCCTCAGTGTGCACTGGTTCAACAATCCAACCGGTTGGATTTCATGCGGCAAGTCGCAGCAACAAAATTCTGTTGCGCGACAACAATTTTCGCCAAAAATGTTAGTACACACGGGAGGAAATTGTCGCTGCGACATGTTGCGGGGACAAGTCGCTGCGACTTGTCGCCTAGTGTGTACCGGCCTTAAGACCTATGCAAGGAATCCTGTATATATCCCTTCACACCCCTCCACTTGCGGCAAATTGTACACAAACTACATGCAAGACCTTTGATATGACAAATTATCAATAGGCGACTTGCAAGAAGAGGTCACGTGATCTAATCTAAAACGTGCAGCTTTATAAAAATGCCGTCCAGAAATGAAAAGAGTAAATTAAAATTAGTAAAAGTACCAACTTTACACTAATCATACATAAAATTTTGGAATCTTCCTTATTCTGATATGCTCTTTGAATTGGAAGCAGTGATATTTTTATAATGCATAAACAAATGTTCGGAGCGTTTGTAAATAATAGACCACCTCAATGCAATCAACTAGACACAATACAATGGTGTCTGGCATTAGAAAACCTGGTTCCCGTGAGACTCTGATGGTGAAACTAGTAGACACCTTCCTTGTAAACATGACAAGCTAGAATACATAAATTCTGCAGTCATCAATTCAATAATTACAAATCTTAAAATGCATCGAGGATTTTTTGTTTGTTTGTTTTTTCAAGTCAGAAGTTTTGGCAAGTTTGGGAATGTTCAAATGTCAAACTTTAATTACCCTCCCCTCCCTTAAGGTTGAACTGCATTACGTCATATCAATCCAACACCAAAATGTATGTTCCATAAATGAAAGTTATTCAACTTGTGTTTTTTGCAATAAAGCTTTGTTGTACAGTATATTTTCGCTCGGGACTGGCAACGGATCCAGAATTTTTTTTGGTGGCGAGTTTTGATCTTTCTCGCTGCTGATTTGACGTACGATTTTCAAGTACTTGTGAGCAAAAAAATCGCCCAATCAGGGGCAAGAGCGATGCCGTTTGCGTTTCTGATTGGCTGAAAGCAAACTAAAGGTCGGTACACACTAGGCGATAAGTCGCAGCGCCTTGTCCCTACGACAGGTCGTTTCAGTGTGCACTGGTTCAAGGCAATTCAGCCAGTTGTATTTCATGCGGCAAGTCGCATCGACAAAATTCTGTCGCGGCGACAACAATTTCTGTCCAAAATACATAGTACACACGAGGGGAAATTGTCGCTCCAACCTGTCGCGGGGACAAGTCGCTGCAACTTGTCGCCTAGTGTGTACCGACCTTAATATTTACAATATGACATTTCCATGCGCACGTCTTGGTATCAATTGTATAAATAGTTTGCATTTCATTTTAACATGATAATAGTCTAAAGTGCGGAGGTGTACTCCGTCCTCACCAGCAGTAATTGACTTATTTAATCGATGTTTTGATTTTGATCAATTCGTTTTTATCATTATTTTGATTTCCACGATGCTATTTCTTATTGGGGATCTTAAGAATAGTCCCAGAATGCAATATTTAAAGTTAGGACATATCAAAGCTACACAAGTTTCAAATGGTTATAATCTAAGACTTCTTAGGAAAATCACAAGTTTTTTAATACCAAACATGTTTCGGCGTGACCGCCATCATCAGTGGATGTTGATGTTAATTACAAAGTAAGATCTAGATTATATAAAAAAACTTATTAAAAAACGAAAAAAAGACTTACTCCATCTACAAAGCCTCTTGGTTTCTTTGGTGCATTTCTTGACATTCTTCCAGACTTCTTTGGGCCTGCGATGTAGTCGTTGTCACGGTCAGCGTTTGCCAATGCCAATAGGATGAACATTGTATGGTGTGGATGGTCAATGGACACCCTTTCAATAAGCTACAATAAAATGCAGAAAAACAAAATAAATTTCAGCTGCCGGTTGAACGGAAGCTGAATAAAGTTGTGCAGTGGATTAAGTCATCCATTCCATAACATTTTTTTAGAATTTATCCGATGGATAGGAACTTATCCGGTGGATAGCGCTATTCAAGCTTCGTGCAACCGGCCCCAGGAATAAACAAGGCGCGGACAAAGTGCAGACCAACGAAGGGAAATGACGACTGTTATAAGCCAAAATATTGCAACCATGTAAGACGAATATTGTTAGGCTGTTTATATTTAGTTGTATTGTTTTCTGTAGTCCCTTGGGTAATCTTCGCTACTCTATATGTGCATGTTAATCGAGTTTTCAAGGAAACATCGTTTTGTAGGTATGTTTTCCTTCGTTTTTTTTCCTTCATTTTTTTGTTAATGTTTTGTAAGTTTTTATAGTATTTTGTGTATTGTATTGTATTCTAGAAACCGTTAACCCCTCTACATGTATAAGTGAATAAACAAGTCAAATGAGAAACGAAGGCGTTTAGCTGATGTGTAACGCTATATTAAATATACTACACGGGCGGAGAGAATACAGTGTTGTGGTTTTGTTTAGTGTTGTTGTTATTGTAACGCCACTAACAATGTACTCTCTCCGCCGGTGAAGTAGTCTTAACCCCATGTAAGACGCACCTAAACATGACCGCCAGTTATTTTTTAGACTTGTTTTATTTCTAGTAGGTTATTACATTGAAAACTCATTTTCTGAAACAGCTTACTGCTACTTTAGCTGAATAAATGTTTTTACTTGTGGCTGAATCAGTCGAAGATCAAAACTGAATGTGTCTTTGATAGGCCTTTTCTGAGTTTCATGAACATTATTCATTGTGGTCTGGTGTCTGTACAAACAACACCACATAAGGCATTTCATAATGAACAAAAGATGTTGGTACCGAATCTATGTTTACCACTTCCGACAAGCTCTATGTAGTTACGGTATTTTTTCCAAAGTAAATCACAAACTGATCATGACAACTTGAAAGAAACTTTGTGTGGGTGGACACGCAAAGACGCATCATTCGATAGTTGAATATCAAACAAAATTAATATTTCTATCATTTGTTCAGTAAATGACCAACAAACAAAACAACAAACCAACCAAATAAACAAAACAAGAAAAGAATAATCAAACACACAAACAAACTGAGAAACGAAACATCTATACAAACAAACGAGCAAACAAAGAAGCAAACAAACAAAAACCTACCAGCCAAGAAGCTAACAAACAAACAAACAAAAAATATACAAAAAAAACATACAAAAAAAACATACAAACCAAATATATATAAAAGACTTCGTAAGAGGCCACAAACCTCATTGAGAGTTCTCTGGAAATCATTGTTCTTGTAAGATTTAGTGCCTAGCCTTGCTGCCAGCTGGTACATCAGAGGTAGAAACTTCCTAGTCTGGATACGGGCGAGGCTCTCCTGAACATATCAATATATAACAAACACTTATTACAATACACAGGTTTTTTTTATTTTACTTGATATCCAAAGATATCCAGGTATTTCATTTCACAGATGATTACAAAACAGCTGGTTTTCGTGCAAATGGAATCTTAACAGGCGATTTACATGATGACGTCATATACTACCAATACCAGAATGCTTTGCTCACTTTCTTTTGTATCGCAATTAGTGCAAATTGTTTTACTAATCTCCAAAGAGATTAAAAATTTGAATATAAAAGAGAGTTTGCAAAGAATTCTGGTTTTGATAGTAAAATGATCCATAATGAAAATCGCCAATCGAAAACACTATTACTACTTTATAGAGTGCAAACACTAAATGTGTGCAACAGTTGTCACTATTTAGCACTAAATAGCACTAATTAAACATAAGAAAAACAACAGAATTAGCATAAACTAGCACTATTTAGTGGAATTTATGTTGTGCACTTTTAGTGCATGCACTCTATACATGTATAAATGTAAACTACTAAAGTTTTCGGCTATCGGGTGTATAGACCTATTAAAACACGTTCCCGGATAGAAAGTCGATAGGCGATTGGCGATAGCTCAACCGGAGGGGAATTATGGATTTTTTAAATATTATGGTGAAATAAGCGGAAAAACAACGATGCTGATTTGAATACCAATCCGTAGAAGACAGATGGGTATGGTTTGTACATGAATTGCAGCAATCAATTAGAAAGACTAACAGACATGAACCACAATTCTTCTATCTCAATTAGTTGCTGAAATCGGGGGAACGTAAAACAACGACTGAGGACGCAGGTAATGACCATCCTCGGTGATAGGCCTACACTAGTATTTACTAGTTACTAACTACTAATCAAAGTCACGCATGTAAAAACCGGATTACACACTATAAATATTAAAGATTGTAAAGCTCATTGAGACATTAGTGAAATGCGCTATATAAGCACTACAAATAGATGTAAAGGCAGCTACCTTAATAATAGTATTGACGACATCCTCATTAGCATTATCAAACCAAAGTGAACAAAGCCGGAACACACGAAGATCGTACTTGTCCTGAAATAACATGCACAATAATCAATTAATTTTTATTTGCTTATCTATCAATCAATTAAATCAATCATTGACTCAATTGTTCGCAAATTCTTTTTATTTGTTCATTCATCTCTCTATCTATACATTTATTCCTTCGCACGTCCATCCTTTCATCGATCGATATAGGAGGCAGTATGGCCGAGTGGTCAGAGCGTTGGTCTCGCAATCCGGCGGTCCTAGGTTCGATTCCCGCTCTGGCCACAGAAATTGTATTTGTCTGGATTTCTGATTTGGTCAACATGCAATTTCTCGGCCATTCTTTGTGTATAGCCAACTGGTTTGTCTCCTAGCCAGTTGGGATTTTTAACTATGTTTCATTTCATTTGTGGACTACCTAATTCACTCAATCACTCATCCATTCAATAACATTCATCCATTCATCTTTCCATCCATGCCTCCATAAATCCACTTGTCTATTTCACATACCCCGGCTTGTAGTGTTTTGATATAGTTCACCAATGCTTTGTAAAGAAAGTTCATTTTATTGTCGTGTAGCAGTCTTAGTTCCTCCTCATCTAAGTGACTTTGGACTTCTAGAGTCCGATAATATCGGTCACCTTCTGATGGGTTGAGCTTCTGAAGACGATCAATCTCATCCTGAAAAATGATTGATGATGATGATAGTTATGATGATGGAGTTGCTGAAAGTGGTAATGATGGTAATGATGGTAGTTATGATGATGGTGATGATGCTGAAAGTGATGATGGTAATGATGATAATTATAACGATGATGATAAAAGCGGTAATGATAATAATAATAATAATAATAATAATAATAATAATAATAATAATAATAATAATAATAATAATAATAATAATGATGATGATGGTGATGATGATGATGATGATGATGATGATGATGATGATGATGATAATAATAATAATAATAATACTAATAATAATAATAATAATAGATTTGTAAAGCGCTTATACAAGTCAGCTCTAAGCGCTGTAAAATAAAAAAAATCGAAAGAAAAATGCAATAATATAAAATAATTAATTACAAGTAAAAAGCTAACTTAAAAAGAAAGTGATAAAAGTGATGAAAGTGATGATGATGGCAATGATTATAATTATGACGTTGAAGATGAAACCATTAGTGATGGTCATTATGATGATGTTGATGATGATAATTATAACGATGAAAGCGGTAATGATGATGATGATGACGATGAAAGTGATGTTGATGTTAATGATAATAATTATGATGATGATGATGAAAGCGGTAATGATGTTAATTATGAAGATGTTGAAAGTGATGTTGGTAACGATGGTCATTAAGATGACGCTGAAAGTGTTGATGATGGTAATACAGGTCATTATGGTAATAAAGGTCATTATGGTAATAAAGGTCATTATGGTAATAAAGGTCATGGTGGTAATAAAGGTCATTATGGTAATAATCAGGATTATTCTAAAAACACTAACCTTAGCCTTTCGTAGTCTTTCTTGTTTGTTTTCAAACTCTGCAGAGTTCATATAATCTACGATGTTTTCGTACTGATTATCTGCATAACGTGCAAGAGCAAGGAACGCCTGTAGCATAAAACACATTCTTCAGCGAAATCAACGCACTTCCACACATCGTGGGACAATTGCGGTCAAGCACTATGACGTCATGGCTTGTTTACATGAATAAAAATGCATCTAGTTCTGGCGAAAACTTTTTCCTTTAATACATTTGGCATTGTACTTATACTTATAATTTGTTCCAATATTGTAAGTGAACTTTTATCCTATTTTTCATTGATTTTAAGATGTTAAATCCCCTCTTTTGCCCATGAGTCTTAGCATTAAAACAATAGATTTGTTTACATGTGACGTCATAGTGCTTGTGGTTAATTGGAAAACGAGTAGTCATGAACGAAAATGGGACCGAAACAAGCCAATCTGGAATCTAGGCAAATCCCTTAAAGTTATAATTTCGCTTTGCTTTTAACACTAGTCGATTGAAACCCGGCCCCCTGACCCCCGGGGAACAGCAGGGAAAGAGGTCTTTTATCCCCGGTCATTGGAGACAATAATTCGTTGTTAATGTAATGTAATGTAGTGCTTATGTAGCGACTTTTCACTAATGTCTCAATGCGCTCTTTGCGCGTTTGCAATCTTTAATATCTATAACATGTAATCCGGGTTTTTTTTTTATTAGTGTAGGCCTATCACCGAAGATGGTCGTGACCTGCGTCCTCAGTGCGTCCTACATGCCCCTGTTACTGGTTAATGTGATTTACTGTTAAAGCCATGAACCATTTTGTTTTACGTTAATACAGTGTTAATTTCCCCCTCTCTACCGTGGAAAGGCGCCGATTAAACGGCGTCAATAATTATGTCACGATAATTCCCTGCTCTTTATGGGGAACGTGGGGGAGGTAAATCTAAAAAGCATAACATCTTGTACATGTGTATATGTGTTTACCTCTAATTCTGTGTCTCTTGACTCATGCTCCATGTCCTCAAGTAGATTTGCCGCCTTTGGGAAGAATGGTATTAGCTCAGGATTTTATACTGATTACTTGATTCTTTGTGATGTGTGGAGCATGGTCTTAACATAGTTAATAGAAAGAATGGTTAGGAAGCCTATTGTATTATGTCTTTGTTCGGTTTTGAGGTTGAACCGGCCTTGACCCTGCACAGTTCTTTATTTGTGCTTATTCCAAATTGTGAAGTAAGTAGACATAAACTTTGTCTATGATGTTATGGTAAGAATTATCCAATTTTCTTGTATCAATTATTAGGCATTTCGAGCCATCAGCCAAAAGAACAGTTTTGATCTGTTCACTCAGCCTTATCCAACAAGGTTAAAATAGTGAAACAAAATATTGTGCATGGTCATGCTTGAAAAAAGTCTACAATAACATATAACAAAAGAGTTTCCAAACCATTTCACTCTATTAACTATGGTCTTAACTAGTGAAGGATTACTCTAGAACCCAAACCCTTCTCTACGGAATGCGCTAGTGAGAACTGGGCTTCAAGAGTGGCTTTTAGCACACTAACCCAGAAAAATTTGAAAAGGCAACTTTAATCATCCGGTTAAGCCTTCTACATGTCCACATTAAAAAGAATGAAACTGCAACAACATACAATTTTCGTCTTTACAGCACGAATCTACAAACCGTGGAGTTATTATTGTTTTTCAAAAAAATATTCCAGGAATGTTTTCTCATCCAATCAGAATTACTTTTCTGTTAGGGTTCATTAGTGTGCTGTCTCGGATTGGCCAAGAAACAATAACAACATTCCTGAAATATTTGTCTGGCCACGGTTTTTAGATTCACACTGTAATAGTTACTCGTTCGGAACTGAAGTTGCGTTTTCAAACTTACCCGGCATACTAGATCCTGACTTGTGAACTAAGAATAACTATAACGACTTTTGAAAGCGCATGCGCAAATAACACGTTAAGGTCGACATGTTTTGTTCTACCGACGTGTAGAGGTATACAAACCCGTGTATGACTAGAGTCGTTTTCGTATGAGTGGGAAACAGTACTGTATCGTATCGTAGCCATAGTTTCTAAGAAAACATTCGAGTTTTCTATTGTATCGTAGCAGTATCGCAACCGTAACGTTTCCTACTCATGCGAAGACGACTCTATTTGCGAATGCGTAAGACGTTATTGTTATACTTATTGCACAACTTGGACCCAGACCTTCTGACCAGAAAACTACAATCTTGCGACGTTTTACACAAGCGCTATAGATTTGTATCTACACTATCCTACCTTGTCAAGATAGTCTTCAATGATTTTATTTGGATTCTCGGACCTAGTCTCCGCCAGCCAACTACCGTAGAGGCCGAGAGCCAGGGGATAGAGAATAGCTGCTTCGGGATTCTCTTCTTGTAACTAAAAGAAAGTAACACTCGCATAAGAGTTCTTAACAACTACAACCTTTACCCTTTATCCGAAATAAATAAGCTGCGCATAGCCTCGTCCCCAGACTACTCTCAGTCGTACAGCATGACATCACTTTTCATTTGCCACTCCCCGGAGTAGCTTGGAGTAGCCTAGATTTCAAAGAAATCTGTGAATCGAGTGGTCTATGGAATGAAACGGAGCGGTAAAATACATTTATAATAAAAAATGATTTTTTGTCGGCAGAAACAATAGCAAACTGTTAAGAAACACAAATCCAGCTCATTAGTCAATCCCGAGAGATAACTCTGAACATTTTGCTAGGCTACACACTTCTGCATCAAGAGCCATCTTGGAACTGGCTAGGCTGCACTTATGCACCAGGTAATCCATGGGGGGGGGGGGGGGGGGGGGTTCATGATTGATTTGCCAATGTCATCACTCGACACCTTTGAAACACGACCTCTAACAATTGATTCACACGAACAAGTTTTCAAAGATTCAACAACGTGTAACAACTTCGGCCTGGTTTGACTTGGGTCTAAATGGTTAAGTTTAAGTTAATTTTTAATATACCTTATCTAGCTGTTTGGTCAACATCTTTAATTCATGCATCGCAGTTTGTCTTTCATCACGAGCCCAACGTAACCTCGCCTCCTCGACACGCCATGACCACGTGACACCAATGTTTACACCATCACGTGACTGTGCCTCATTGACGTCATTTTGTAATTGACGAATTGTAAACAATGCCTTCTCTGAAACCTAAAATAATACATCAATGAAGTCATGATTTGCAGTTAAAGATATATGTAGGTTAACATCATGTCACACCATTTACTGAGAATTCTCGGGTTGCACGTCACGTCATACCCGCCATATTGGATGAAGATAACAAAGCACTCTCCGTCAGTTGATCTCCTGTCGCATAAATTATAAGATTCTTCTTTTCACTTTCAAGACCTTGTTTGGATTAGCACCTTCATATATATGTGACATGATCTCCAAATTCAAGCCTGGTAGATGTCAACGTTCTTCAAATGAGTTGCTGCTGATTTCGTCTTTTTATAATCTAAAAACCTATGGTTATCGTTCTTTTGCTGTGTCTGCACCAACTTTATGGAATTCACTCCCTTCTGATATTCGAAACATTGACTGCCTGACAACTTTTAAAAGAGAACTTAAGACATTTTTATTTAAGCTAGCCTTTAAAATGTAATGTTTGTATTATTGTGTTTGTTTGTTTGTTCATGTTTGTTTATTTGTTCTTTCAGCGCATAGAAGTGACCTGTATAAATTCATTATCATTCATTGATTATCATCCAATACGGCGGCAACTGCATTGTTTTTATTTCCCAAGGGACTCTTGGCCATGTGGTTGTATCCCAAAAATAGGCATGTTTTTACACATTTTCGCAAAGATTTTTAAAGGAAATAAATGTTCCATTGAGTATATACTGAAGTATGTATTATGTATTATGTATTGAACGATTGGTTGATTGATCGATTGACTGATTGACCGACCAACCGATGCAATAATTGACTGACCGACCGACTGACCGACATATGCTGTTTTCTTGGTACCTGTGGATTATTGGCTTCTCTTGCTACTTTAGCCTGCACCTCAAGGTGTCCCACAAGCCCTTTGTAGATAGATGTTAACCCTTCCATAGACTGACTGCACCTTACTTTAACTAGGGTTTGCAACACGGACGTGCGAAGAGCAAGGATTGGCTCAATAAATTCAAAGTCTGTATCTGGCAAAGGGAATCTCTCGTTGCAGTCTGATAAGAAATCGCTGTCAGCTGTCAAAGTCCTATAAAAAAAGAAATATCGAAGAAAATGAAGTCAAGATCCAATCTAAGCTGACCATAATCATAGAGCGAAATGGACAACCAAACAAAATAGCAAAAAGGCTAACAACCAAAAAATGTGTACAAACAAAAAGAGGTCCCAAACAAACAAACAAAAATAGCGAGTAAGAAACAAGAAGGCATAAACATAAGAAAAGTCACCGAAAAATAAATAAAATAAATAAATAAAAAATTCGGATAAAAGAATAAAACGATAGACGAATTCTCTGTATATATTCAGTTAAAACTTGACTTACCTGTTAAAGTACTTGGCGAAATACTGTAACTCAACCAACTGCTGTAAGCGAACAAGGTATGGGTACACACTGCGCACGCTCTCTAAACTCACGTGACTTACATCAGATACAAGGCGCAGCCTAAAACAAGATAACATAAAAAAGATGGATAGACGAGCAAGCGGAAATGAAAGAATAACCAATAAAGAGTAGATAAATTGACATTATAAGCCTTTAAAGTGTTATTACATGTCCAAAAAGAGATATGTGTGGACTAATGGGTAGATTATTGCCCTTGACAAACTATCTGACGCTCGAGGTCTGTTTACATGGAAATGCAGAGGTAAAAACTAGTAAAAAATACCAGGTAGGACTGCGTCGGTGTATCGAGAGAAACAGTTGTAAATGTAAAAATAAGTTGTACACCGTTGAATGGTAGTAGTGGTAACTGACGTTTCGGACGTTGGTCCTTCGTCGGAGTAAAACGTCCGAAACGTCAGTTACCACTACTACCATTCAACGCTGTTACCATTCAACTTATTTTTACATTTACAACTGTTGCATGGAAATGACTTGTCCTAGGTCCGGTTGTAGCAAACGTCGATGTGGTCGAGGGGGCTCATTGAAAGAATTCTAAAGTGACATGCTGCAGCAAACACACTCAAGAAATGTATAGGTGTGCTAAGAGTCTCAACCTTTATATTCAAGATTGTAGTTTTATTCCTTTATTATTGTATTTTTCGTCTGGCAAAAAATCTTTTCACGAAGACCATGTGACAATACAGGACACAGCTTTAGGTTGTTTATTCAAAACTCTTGTTAGTTGATAAGTCACTAGTCGATTAATGATGCAAACTGCTGCTTTAAAGCCCGTTGGCTTGTAAAATTTATGAGTTGCTTTTAACATTAACATTAATAGTTAATAGAGTGAAATGGTTTGGAAACTCTTTTGTTAGATGTTATTGTACACTTTTCTCAAGCATGACCATGCACAATCTTTTGTTTCAATATTGTTTTAACCTTGTTGGATAAGGCTGAGTGAACAGATCTAAACTGTTCTTTTGGCTGCTCGCTCCAAATGCCTAATAATTGATACAAACAAATTGAGTAATCCTTACCATAATATCATAAACAAAGTTGATGTTTACTTATTTCACAATTTGGAATAAGCATTAATAAAAACTTGTGCAGGGTCAAGACCGGCTCAACTTCAAAACCGAACAAAGACATAAAACAATAGGCTTCCTAACCATTCTTTCTATTAACTATGCATTAACCAAGCATTCCAGATAAGCGAATAGTGCTCTATTGGTTTATCTCCAGTGTAATATCATTTATGCTTCACAAGTGAGGTCACAATAGCGAGACGTTTTTTAAGACAATACTCCTTTTGTTTCCCTGTTATTGTGACCTCACTTGTGAGCAGAAATTATATTACACCGGAGATAAGCCGCGCTATTACACTTTATCCACGCTTTGTGCAAAAAGAAACGTCCAAAATCATAAATCATTCTTTAAAAAAATGAAGAATCAACCTTATCAAAATAAGTTTTATATAACTATAATCTCTCTTTATTCAGTTTTAAGAAAATGTATACTTTTATAGCAGTAACTATTAAGCCTGGTATCCATATAATCGAGAACGATCGAGAATTGTCGCAAGCGATCGAAAAAAAAATTCGATTATAGGGAAATCAACGATTTTTGATCCTACGACCGTTTTCGATGCATATATAATCGCGATCGAAATCGTTCAAAAGTGATCGTAGGATCGAAAAACTTTGGTTTCTCCAAAATCGATTTTTTCCGATCGTTTGCGACCGTTGTCGATCGTTTGCGATTATATAGAAACCACGCTTTATAGTTTGCGTGCTAGACATCGGTTTCTAGGGTCCCCGGGTGTCTTAGAGAGATCGCATTAAGACAATATCGTTCGCATAAACAGTGTTTATTTTCAACTTACTTTGCAGTTTGTAGAGTGCTGTCTAACAATGACAGTTCATTATCTTGCAAAGCACACAAACCAGTAAATATAGAATGGTTGATCCCTGGGACAGGTGAACACTCGGAACTGTTGACATAACAGACTTACAATCAAGAGAGTATGAGATAAGAGAGCTTACCCCCCCCCCCCCCTCCGGATAGGGCTTTACACTCATCAGGGGATCTTTTCATTCTTTTTTTAAACTTATTTCGGAATGCGATTCGCCAGATTGCAGGTGGCGGGGTCGCATCGTCAAAACATCTCAAGACAAAAGTGCGCAGATTAATAAAAAAACGGGGAAATGACGATATAAACGATTTCTAAGAATTCAATAGCCTACAAATAATGGAATTAGGGCTTGGTTGGTTTTAAATGGTTTGAAATGTTTAGGTGTATTGTCACGTAACACCTTTCAAAAGATAAATCCGATTTTTGTCAAATATTTTTTATAAATTACAGTCTTTTCTATACGAGATTTCTTTTGAAGCTTCGTTGAAAAATCTTTTACACGTGATGTTGAATTCTTGTTTCAAAAAGATAGTCGAGCTGGAAACTTAAAAAGCCCTTTGGTAACAAAGCAAGTTATAGTGTTTTATTTTAGATTTTTATACACATATACAAACAGTATGAATTACACCTTGTTTAGTTTCTTTTCATTTGTCGAGACGGAGTTGTACGAGGCCAATAGCATTTCTTTGACAAACTGCTTGTGAACTGTGTGATCGCTGACATAAAAGCCGTTTGGTTGCCTCTTTGAAATCAGACAAGAATATTACATAGATGCATGGGCTAAAAGACGAGTTTACAACGAATAGAAACAAAAACATAAAATTCCAACCAGTCATGTCCATACATATACTACGGTTTAATGTCCTCAAACGATGCAAAAGACTCATTATCAAAACAGGAAGATACGTAGCAAAGAATAAACACAACGACACTAATACCATTAGAACTGTTCTGCGCATGCGTTTAGCACGCAGTAGTCTTTGTGGACTAGAAAGACTGGCTTCAAATTTACGCGACTTTGAAAGCCGTCTGTACGTTAACCAGCTCAACAAGACAACAAGCAAACAATGAATGGAAAAATGCGAAGTCGAAAAAATCGCAAATATATAATGATGCTTGTTTAAATACATGCACTGGCCATTGACGACTGTTAAGGTTTGTACTGCGTAAGATACTAAGACAGAAGGGATAAGCCAGGTTAATAGTATCACTAAAACTCGTGTCTTTACTGGATATTTTCGCCGTAACAAGTAAGGCCTCGTTGCTTGGTAACGCTCAATGGTGATCACCATGAGAGTCAACTCTGACACCATTACCGCGACATCGTTAATAAAAGGCATCCCTTTACACAGTATTTCAGCCAGAACATCGGAATGAATTTCTTCATAAATGTTTGTCTCCAAATACCAATTGGTTACATAGAATCCAGTAGTTAAAATAACTAATGTATCAGACACAGCCATGTTGATGATCAAATGATGAAGGTTTTTCCTTACAGTGTATTTAGCAGCGAGTACGATGATGAAGATGTTACCGATAATACCAAATCCACCAACAAGAAAGAAAGCTATTGCTTTAACATTCCGTATAGCGTGATTCTCCAGTTTGGGCTCTATACAGTTTTCAACACTATTATCAATACTCGATGTGTTCATGGTAGTGGCTAGAATGCGTCTGATCTTTACTTATGGGAAATCGTGTCTCATAACCGTTTTATATTCGTCCCTTCATGGGCATGGGGTAGGTCATATCCAATTTTGTCGAGGAGACTTCTTGATGATATCCGTTATTGTACAAATAGAAAAATGGCACTTGTAATGGTCGTTTGGCGGAAATAGCACTTTTAACAACAAACGACAAATATAAATAGAAAGCACTTAGCACATCCGTTTAAGTCTTGTATTAGATGGCGATCCCTTATCGTTTTCGAATAAATCTATACTTTATATATTCATTTACGTTTTTAATATGCACTTATTTAGAAAAATAAAAATTCTCGTACAAATATAGGAGAAAGCAAGACCAAAAGGAATTGAATGATTTTTTAATTCTTGATGTAAGTATACTTCTGTACTTCATTTACAAACTATAACTGTATGTCACCCATGGACTGCTTGTTTCTTATTGATATTAAAAATACATTTGACAAAATTTAAAAATACATAATTTTCTTAATAAAAGAGATGAGTATGACAGTGTAGATCTTTCCTGTAATTGAAGTTCGTCGTTTTCGATCCCGAAAGAATTTTTCACGAGATAAATTGATTTCATTCGAAACCTTTTATTGCTTCCACAAACTCAAACCGGTAGACGATCATTCATTTATCTTTTCATCTCGCTATTAACGAACATTTATTGCGACAGGGTTCCTGTTTTAGGTCAATTCAGCGTGTTTCTGACTACGACGCAAACAGTACACTTCACTAGGCAAACAAACTTCAGATAATAGACACTTATTCAAAAATACATTGTCGGTGTGAATAACGGATTCCGGATTGCGGATGTCCATTACACGACTGAAAAGGTATATGTTAGTTATTTATTTCACAGGAAGAGGTCAAACAATAAATCCGTGAAACACTAATTACTAATTAGTACAAAATAGTGCTAGAGAAACTCTGCAACATAAATACCACCAAATGTGTTATTTTATGCTAATTCTATTGTTTTGTTTTGTTTAATTTGTGCTATTTACTACTAAATAGTGACAACTGTTGCACACTTTTAGTGCGTACACTCTAATTAAACAACAACAAAACGAATTTTTCATAAAATTTGAGTATTTAAAATTACTAAAGTTTCACGGATTAATTGTTTGCTCTCTATAATATTTGCACCCTATGGCACTATTAGAATTGTTATATGATACAGTCATTCCTGGGTAAATTGACCCTCCCACAAGATGGCACAAATTCATCACTAATAACGCCAGGCTTAATATAACATACGAACCTCGATTCTACGTCGACATCCCATAAGCAGGTTCTCCACGCAGCCTCGTATTGAAGTTCTGCTATCTGTAACAATAGAATTCATGTAAGTAGAACCAAGTGAGAGGAGGATAAAGCAAACACGCGATTGACCACGCAGGATTCTAAGGTGCTTTGCCATCCAATAGAATGCATGGTACTCAGACCAGCGATGAAAGGAACTAGTTTGATTTAAGTGTTTTTCTCTCTCCAGTTACGGAGGTTTCCTTCGGTTTGTCTACCAAACATTATCATGTTGACTGAGTGGTAAGAACTAGTAAGAAATACTAGATAGAGCTGCATCGGTGTTCTAGAGAAACACTTGTAAATGTGATGATAAGTTGTACTACGTTGAGTGATGATAGCGATAACTGACGTTTCGGACGTTTGTCCTTCGTCGGAGTAATCTGTTAACTGAGTGTCTGGTGTAATATAGTTAACGTAACAGTAGAATGTGCTAGCCTGATGCAGCAGCCATTATAACATAGACACGATATAACGCGCGCTCTGATTGGCTCATCGTTATGAACCATCAGCGGATATTTCATAAACTTGCGTCAGCATTCTTTTTGGCGATCAAGATTCTCGATCTCCTGTACAAACCGACCAAGCTCAGTGAATGCAGTAAGACCTTTATTAAAAGTCCTCTTTGATTTAAAAAAAACTAGGACAATTTTTGATCGATCATGATATTTTCGACCAGTTGTTGATTGGCTGTAAACCGTGGTTCAGCTAGGATGACAGACTCACGAAATGTTCTCAATGGCTGGTGCACGAAACTTGTGCGAAAGTTTGCATGGATTATTTCGATAAAAAATATGTTAACGGACAAATTTTCAATGGAAATTAAGAAAATGTAAGTAACTTATTGCAATAAATGATGCCTTGATTTGACAAATGTTTTTTGGTAGTTTTTGTTGATAGTTATTTTGTTTGTTTTTATCGGAGAAGTTCAGCCTTTAAGTTGGCAAATTTTTGTAAAGCAAACGTATAATTTCTCGTGGTTTTCTCACAATAAAACAACAAAAAATACATTTTATGGATGCCCATTCTATCTATTCTCAATTATCCATTACGAGTAATAACTTTAACTTGTAAGTAAGATCGAATTCGGTCTAGTTTTACGAGTTTGGTTTTAGCGATCACTTGCAGTCATTTTGTGGCGGCTTTGGATATATTTTTATTCACTCTAACATCAAATTCGCCCCAAAAAAACACGAAGAAAAAATAACGAAGATTCTTTCTTGTTATCAGTTATAAGCATTCTCAACTGAAGCCGGATATTATTGCAGAATTTTGCTGTTTTATTAAGGAATGTCTCATGGTTAGCGTGCGTATATGCAGTTCTGGATGCACGCGGGAGGCTGCTAAGCACGAGAAAAGCGTAAGAGTGGCACGACGCGAAGCGGAGTGACACTCTAGCTTTTTCGAGTGCTTTAAGCAACCTCCCAAGAATGGACTAAAAGGCGCCAAAAAATACTGTTTTCAATAAACCAGTTTAAAACAGCAAAATTCTGCAATAATATCCAGCTTCAGTTGAAAATGCTTATAACTGATAACAAGAAAGAATCTTCGTTATTTTTTCTTCGTGATTTTTGGGCGAATTTGATGTTAGAGTGAATAAAATATATCCAAAGCCGCCACAAAATGACTGCAAGTGATCGCTAAAACCAAACTCGTAAAACTAGACCGAATTCGATCTCACTTACAAGTTAAAGTTATTACTCGTAATGGTAGCCTCTCACACAGCCGCGTTTTTGTGTCACGCGTCACGCATTCCCCCAAAACAAGCTTGTTTTGGGGGAATGCGTGACGCGTGACACAAAAACGCGGCTGTGTGAGAGGCTATCGTAATGGATAATTGAGAATAGATAGAATGAGCATCCATAAAATGTATTTTTTGTTGTTTTATTGCGAGAAAACAACGAGAAATTCTACGTTTGCAACTCAAAGGCTGAACTTCTCCGACAAAAACAAACAAAATAACTATCAACAAAAACTACCAAAAAACATTTGTCAAATCAAGGCATCATTTATTGCAATAAGTTACTTACATTTTCTTAATTTCCATTGATAATTTGTCCGTTAACATATTTTTTAGCGAAAAAATCCATGCAAACTTTCGCACAAGTTTCGTGCACCAGCCATTGAGAACATTTAGTGAGTCTGTCATCCTAGCTGAACCACGGTTTACAGCCAATCAACAAATGGTCGAAAATGTCATGATCGATCAAAAATTGTCCTAATTTTTTTTTAATCAAAGAGGACTTTTAATAAAAGTCTTACTGCATTCACTGAGCTTGGTCGGTTTGTACAGGAGATCGAGAATCTTGATCGCCAAAAAGAATGCTGACGCAAGTTTATGAAATATCCGCTGATGGTTCATAACAATGAGCCAATCAGAGCGCGCGTTATATCGTGTCTATGTTATAAAACTGGTTTATTGAAAGCAGTATTTTTTGGCGTCCTTTAGTCCATTCTACGCGCGAAGTATCGAGAATATCTCGTTTGATCAGCAAAAAAATTTGTCTATGTTATAAAAGGAATGTCTCATGGTTAGCGAGCGTATATCCAGTTCTGGATGCACTTGGGAGGTTGCTTAAAGCACTCGAAAAAGCTAGAGTGTCACTCCGCTTCGCGTCGTGCCACTCTTACGCTTTTCTCGTGCTTAGCAACCTCCCGCGTGCATCCAGAACTGGATATACGCACGCTAACCATGAGATATTCCTTAACTGCAACCGAGAGAAATTCAAACAACATAACTAAATAGATTTATTCTATACTTCAACTTCCATACTATTGCCCACTCATCCAAAGCTACCTTATAATATCGATAAAGATAATACAGAACATTACAGGAACACAAAACTGATTCCCAATTAATTCCCAATTTCCCAAAGACGGAAATTGTGTGGAAAATGTTCCCATTTAATGGGGAAATATGGTTGAATTTAAACCCAATACTGGTCGAGGAATGTGTTTGGTATCACTTTGCGATTGATAATTCAAAGTCAACCATTGTGGGAACCGCATTTAACTGATAATACAAAATACTTGATCACAAATAAAACTTATATAGATAAATTATTTTAAAATTTACTAAAAGTTAAAAGTACAATTTAATATCTTCCATAAATCGTATTTTTACATACTTCTTCACTGCGGTGCAATGATTCACCTTTCAGACCATGTAGATACTGGTGCATCACGTGATAAAGACCAAAGTTTTTCAGAGCCTAAAATGTTACAAACAAGAAAACGAATGTAAAGAAAATACATCCATAAAATCTAATGAAATAGGCCATTTTCATTATGGCGTCATTTTACTAGAGTGCAAACACTAAATGTGCGCAACAATTGACACTATTTAGTAGTAAATAGCACTAATTAAACAAAAGAAAACAATAGAATTAGTATAAAATAGCACTATTTAGTGGTATTTATGTTGCGCACATTTAGTGCGTGCACTCTACCAAGACGAGCATTCTTGACAAATTTTCTTTCATGTTTAAATTTTGAATCCCTTTGGATCCCTTTGGAGATTAGTAAAACAATTTAAACTAATTGCGATACAAAGCAAAGTCAGCAAAGCATTCTGATATTAGTAGTGAATTACGCCATAATGTAAATCGCCTATAAGAGTTGAGATTCACAGTACAAAACTGCCCGGACAAACGTACACCTATCTTAAAAAACGTCGTGGGAGTGAATGCCCAATGTTGGTTGTCGATTATTTTAAGTCAAAACAAAACGTTACACACGAGAAAGCGGTAATTTTAAGTGTTATGAAATAAAGGAAATTATAACAGCCGCTGACAATTGATTGAATAGCATAGATTTTGCTACATTTATCAATACATTTTAGAAGGCATTCAGCATTCTCTCCGACGTGTTTTTGAAATGAGTGTGTTCAACAAAACTGAGTCTAATTACTGGACTTTCGGACCCAGAGCTGAAAGCTTTACACTAAAAATCACTAAGAATGAGAATCTATATTCAATTTGTACTAGTATAGTAGAGTTTTACCTGAATCAGTCCTGTTTGCGCTGTGGCGCTCTCCTGAACTTGCAAATCATATCCACCTTAAACAGTTTTAGTAAAATTAATGTATGATAAATGTATGTTATTAATTCAAATATTATTTACGTTTATTCGAGTTAATAAATTAGCTACTAGTATACTAACTAAAACCAAAGGGTCAGGAGCCGGTTGCATGAAGCCCGAATAGCGCTATCCACCGGATAAATCCCTATCCAGCGGATAAATTCTAAAGACATTCTATAAGGTGGATAACTTTATCCAGTGGATAACTTTATTCAGGTTTCGTGCAACAGACCCCAGTTGCATTGAAAGATACACTTGAACCGGATAAAAATTTTCCTCAAACGTACGTTTCTCATAATTTGTTTGAGTTAATCAGCACCCTGTGGGGGGGGGGGGGGGGGGGACAACCACTTACTGCAAACCTACCCAAGGCTTTTCCCCAGTGTCCTTCATGTTCGTATGTTCTTATCCTCGATTCCATGTCTGACAGGCGTCCCGCACCTACTCCATACAAACTATCAGGTTCACCAATACAACTGTAAATCTCCAGGAGAAGGGACTGGAAATTAGTGCCTGGTCCACTATCAGTGGCATGACTATGCTCATCCATTCTCATGTCTTGACTGTGGGAGGGTAGGGTGATGTTGACTTGTGAATCGGCCTGAGCCCTAAACAACAACAACCATTAATTACGTTGACTACCAAGAATATCTAGACCATTTTTATTGTAATTTATCCAATGGTATTTGATTTATGTTGCCAAGGGCATTTGCATGATGACGTTATTCACCAACTATTAGAATTCCTTTGACCACTTTCTTTAGTGATACAATTAGAATGACACGCTAAGGTGTTGTTTATATGGAGTGAGCCAGCCCGGTTTAGCGGGCTGGTTTCTTTTGTGTTAAAGCTATCACAGCGTAAAAACAAAAGAAACCAGCCCACTAAACAGGGATGGCTCGCCTCATATAAACAGGCCCTAAATCGCCTAATGGCATTCTTTCGTAGAAATGAAGAATTGTGGGGAAATAGGGCAACTTAGCGAGTGCAAGCAGACACACACAAAAATGCAATATAGATTTGTAACATCATTTGCAAATAGTCAATTCAAAACAGCAGCAAACATAAGCACTCGCCATGCCCATCAAATCCCTCTTATTGCGGCATGTCTAAAGCTACAAGGAGCACAGCGTAGACACAACACAATCACTTCTCTGACCACAAACTCCAATTTTCTTACCTTTGGATATCACTCCATATCTCAGCATAAAGCAATGCAGTGAAATGAGCTGAACATTTCTGGGCACCCTGCGCTACAACAAGGTAATCCAAGTCCAGCCAGAAGTTGTTGTCCCATGGTGTACTGGTTTCTCCACGACCTCGCTTGGATCGGTTTTGTCCACGAAGATAGTTCACCACGTTCAGCATCGACCGTATACTTTGTTTGCTTACTAAAAATGACAAAGCACTTTGTTGTATATTTACCTACAATCGAGGCTTAGCCTGAGCAACGAAAAACACGAAACAGGTCCATTTGATTGTGATCATCTGGACATAAACTGTATGAATGAGCGGGATTTTAGAGTGAAAATAAAATATACAATTGACATTGAATATATACAGTTATTTAAGAAAGGTTGTCGGAGAGAATGTCGGATGACCGTGGTTGTACTGTTATTCAAATTTAGAAAATATTTGCATGATTTAAAGGGCTTGCAATATGGAAAACACAACTCCCCGGGAGGAGACAGCACAGTGTACGGTTAGATTTAAGGTTAGGGTCGGGGTTAGGGTTATTGTTACGTCATTAATACTGTGCTCTCTCCGCCCAGAGAATAGCGTCCACCTTGCAATATGAAATTCATTCCCACCTTCCTGTGGTGGTTCCCCGTCCATGCCTAGCAGAGGAGAGCTGGGTCGACTTGATATGGTGCTTCTATCAATACAGTGATTAAAAAATCCCTGGATTTGTTGAGAGAGAACATCGCGCTGTTCATCGTCGCCAGTGTCGAGTATATTATGAACCAGATAGGGCAGAACATGATCAGCGAACTCAGTCTAGAAAAGAAGATGAAACTGAGACAATACTTTCAAAGACAAAGTAAGATAAGAGAAAGAATGGCTGGCGTTATTTCCATTATATCCCTTATATATCCTAGCATCGGTAATTACTTATGCATGTCTTGATTTTAAATATACATAGAAACAAATGTTCAAAAGGAAACATAAAAGAGTAAAAAACAGAGTGCAAACACTGAATGTATGCAACAGTTGTCACTATTTAGCATAAACAGCACTAATAAAACAATAGAATTAGCATAAAATAACACTATTTAGTTGCACACTTTTAGTGTAAAAATACTATCATACATAAAAATGAATGACTGCTTGACAACAAGTCCGAATAACAATATGACATTATAATCAAGGCACGCAGACGGTAAGAAAGCTAAACAAAGGCAAACTGACAGAATGACTTCCAAAGAGACAGACAGCCCTAGGGGGAGCTAGTGAGACTCGGAACAACAATATGACATTATAATCAAGACACGAAGACGGAAAGAAAGCTAAACAAAGGCAAACTGACAGAATGACTTCAAAGGAGACAGACAGCCCTAGGTGGAGCTAGTGAGACTCAGAATAGCATAGGCCCTTAAAAATCTCAGGTCATAGCCAGGGAAAGTAATATCAATGTTCAGAGAATCTGTGACAAAACAATAAACATAAGCAACTAACCTTTGCCTTACAAACAGGTGACAAAAGAACAAGCACATCATCTTGTACTGCACCACTTTCTATCAAAGCACATGTCAAGCACGTGACCCACGAACTATGAGAAGTGTTCTCATTGGTTGATCCAGGTATCCATAGAGACGTGTTGCCAATAAATGTCTGGAAGTCTTGTTCTTGTGTGAAAGAAGGAAGTGAACCTGTTTGTGACTACATAACGCATAACATAAAAGTTTAATATCAAGTTTAGAAATTTAATCGTGATATGAAAATCACGCAATTTGCCAAAAAAAGGCTGATTCACGCGAGCAACACAAATGCAATAGACCTTTTCTGATTAAAAGGATGCATTGTGGTCTATCTTCAGTACAAACAACACCATATACGGCATAATGAACAAAAGATGTTTGTACTGTATCTAGACCATAATGCACCATGTTTGCTATTTCCGAAATGGTCTATGCATACGCAAGAAATGAAATATAAATTTTTTTCTTGCAATTGCGTTTGCACTTGCATTTTTGTATGAATCGGTAAAAACGCAAACCCTAGTGCATTTGCATTTGCGTTGCTCGTGTGAACCAGGTTTGCTAGTTCTCATACATGATATCTGTTTTTTTAGTCCTCTTACTGGATTGTTTAACATTCGTCCAAATCATCAAAGAACCAGCATTAAAAAAGCCAAAGTTTGAAATCGCCAAGTTCAGGAAAACCAGATTGACTCTTTAGTATCTTTAGCATCATAAAAATGTCCTTTGGTAGCTTACTGTTTATGCCTCTAACACCTGTGAATTTTCAATTCATGAGTTAAAAACAGGTATACCTTCTTTTTTCTGGATGGTTTAAAGGGTTCTAGATACCAGAGTAATCGATCCGCCTTACAATCCCCATATTTCTTGAGCAAGCTAATTCCAGACGGTGTGTTTAGAACTTGCTTAAGACAAACTGAAGCTGCTGCTACAACATCCACCCTTTAAGATTTGAAAAAAAAAACAATAAGCAAAGCATTCGACCTTCAATTAATGCAAATCTAAAAAAAATGTTACAAAGATGACACAATTGGTTAGTGGGAAGTGTTATATGCGAGAGGTCCCGAGTTCGATTCCAATAGAATTCGTATCATTTTTTCACCTTCTTTCTGCAGTCTGTAGGAGCTTTTAAAAGCTACTAAAATCAAATTAAAAATCAACAGAACATTCACTTAGCGATACAGCTATTTGGGCCCACAAATTTTAAACAGAAAAACATAAGTAAATAGAAGCATTTCAAAAACCTAACTGGCTATAGGAGACAAACCAGTTGTCAATTTACCAAGCTTGTCCAGAAACTGTATATGCAGGGATTGTGCTACAATAGGCGATATGCATGATGACGTAATATACTACCAATACTAGAATGCTTTGCCGACTTTCTTTTGTATCGCAATTAGTGCAAATTGGTTTATTAATCTCCACAGAGATTAAAATTTTGAATATGAAAGAGAATTTGCAAAGAATGCTGGTCTTGGTAGTAGAATGACGCTAAAATGCAAATCGCCTATTTTGGCATGAATTCCAAGCACTTTAAGCAGAAAAATGTGGATTTCCAAAGAGTACCATTTTTCCATAATTTCAATTACTAACGACTTGACATTTTTTTTCCTTGTCTTAGAATTAAGGGCTTTTCAGGAGTTTTCAGCATTATTTTGATTTTCAAGAACTTTTCAAGTGCATTTTTGTAAATGTTTTTAAATTTCAGTGCTTTCTAAGGATTTCAAGGAGTAGTACACAGGAACCCTCCATAACATGGCCATATAAAATAGTGGCCATTGCGCACTGAAACCGCGAAGTTGCGAGACAAACACATGTTGCTGGAGCACTAGTTCTCCTAAAAAGAGCAGAGGCTACTGTATACTGTATATAGTTTATATTCTATTTTTTGTAAACTTTCACGTTTGTTGAAAGTGTTTATTTCTAAATAAAGATTATTATTAGGCTATCAGGGAGAACGTGTTTCCAGTTGAAAAGAATATCAGTTTCCCCGTTTTTTTGTTGCAAATACCTTTTGTCAGTCATAAACTTATTCAGTTGTCCAACTATGGCAGAATTGCGCTCAGCAACTGGATCGGATTTAAAAACATTAGTAGCAGGCACCACGGGATCTAAATATCAATAAATAACAGATCATAAATGAAGAGTCAACATTCATATTGTACACGAATGTATGCTTATTAAGTCCAACAATCCCCATTTCACGAAAAGTTGGATTTTTTTTTTGTATTGAATAGACTAGCGTTTGGTTCCTTTATGAATTAAAACAAAATCACCAGGAACCAGATTTTTCAAAGCACAGTCGGTTCAAGCACTGCACTCGCATTTGAAAAACTTAACAACTAGATTCCACTGGGCAAAAGTTGCACGTCATATATAGCGTGTTATAAAGCGATGCAAGAGTGTGAAATAAGAGCGCTTATCCCCCGTATTGGGCTTTACACTCATCATGGGAACTTTTCATTCTATTTTTAAACTGAAGTTATTTCGGGAACGGAACGTGATTAGCCACATTGCAGGAAGCGCGGACGCATGTTCAAAACATCTCAAGACAAAAATGCGGAGATTGTTAAAGGCCCAGTTCAGACCATTATGCTTTGCGCCCCTCAATCCCCTAGCGGCCATTTTCTGTTTACGGAAATTCTGTAGTTTGTGGTATTCAATTTTAATCTGTTTCCATCCGCTAACAAAAATAATTATATGAAGGTCTATAGCTCTCATGCTGTTGCCAAGACATCTAAGAATACTTTGAAATAGTTATTCACAAGATTCTTCAACAATCGCACACAAAAAATACGAACATTCTGGACGGTCATTAATCGCGTAGACAACTGATGGCGAATGCTTCTCGAAGAAGACCGTGTCTTTCTTTCACTCTTTCACACTATCAATTGTAGTCACAGTACTCACGATCCTTAAAAAAACCTCTACATGGTTTATTAAAACTTGCTTATAAAGTAAAGCAAATATTTTAAGACGTGGAGTTTAATTCTTAAACGATTGATCTCGGTGTAATTGTTTGATCCGTGTGTCGAACCTTCGGACATGCAAACTCTATTCTTGATTTGAGTCGATAAATGAACTATCAACATTTATATTTGCATTCGATTAATCTGCTATTAAAGCTTCCATTTCAAAGATAACATTTCTTTCGAACTTTTTGAATACAAAAAAAGTTCACACATGCCACAACTTCTCGCGTCGTCTCTTCAGCTTAGTATGAATGTCAAACATGCCAAAGCGGTACCTCGCTTTTAAGACCGTGTCTTTCTTTCCTTCTTTCACACTATCAATTGCAGTCACAGTACTCACGATCCTTCAAAAAAAACCTATTTATGGTTTATTAAAACTTGCTTATAAAGTAAAGCAAATATTTTGACGTGGAGTTTAATTCTTAGACGATTGATCTCGGTGTTATTGTTCGATCCGTGTGTCGAGCCTTCGGACAAACTCTATTCTTGATTTGAGTCGATAAATGAACTATCAGCATTTTAGATTTGCAGTCGATTAATCTGCTATTGAAGCTTCCATTTCAAAGATAACATTTTTTTCGATAAGAACAAACTTTTTGAACACAAAAAGCTCACACATGCCACAACTTCTCACGTCGTCTCTTCAGCTGAGTATGAATGTCAACACACGCCAAAGCGGTACCTCGCTTTCATGCAAATCAAAACAATAATAGAAGCGCGCAAAGCATAATGGTCTGAACTGGGCCTTTAACAAGTTTCGAAAAATAGTACGACGAGTAGAGCCCCTGAAGGGGTCCGGGATAAGCTCTCGTATCTCATACTCTCTTGAGTGATGAAATTTGTCAAAGTTAGTGACTTTTTAGTGACTAAACCAAAGGAAAACGCGACCCTGGTCAACAGGGATATGTTCATGAGAGCCTCCATGAGAAATTGAATAATGTACAGAATATCAATCAGTAAGTATATACAAACACTACCTTGCTTTTGCCTCCCAGTGAGAGCAACAGTAGAGAAATCCACAGACCCAATCTCTCCAAGACAGTTTGCAATCTCCGTCTTAACTTCCAGAGCAGTGCTGGTATCTACTGAATTCAGGCAGGATGACAGATGAAGCAATTCATGGACGAGATCTGGGACCGAGTTTCTGATGACACCTAAATAATATAGACATTCTATATATTACATAAAGAATACAAGAAAAAAATTCAGATCCACTCGGAGAGAATCGAACGTACATCTTTGCTAGAGTGCACGCCACATAGGCGCGAAACTTAATAGCGGAGCACCGCGCCGGTTTGTTAACAGAGGGGCAGCGAGTTATTATCATATTTCATTATTCAACAGAGTCATTTTGGCATGAGTGGGATACGGTACGGCTACAATACATCTATGATACAGTAGATAATTCGAATGATTTCTTAGAAATTACGGCTACGATACGATACAGTACTGTTTCCCTCTCTTATGAAAACGACTTTATCATTACCTTTGTTGTCTTTTAGCAGTCGATGCAATTGATGTTTATTGTTGATCAGTCTTTGCCTTAAATGTTTCAAGCCTTCAACACGACTGAGAGGAGGTGTACTAATGGATACAAAATGGCTGATTTCCTAAAAGAAAATGAATGGTAACGTGTTTGGCGTGATGTGCGATAGTTTTCTATTGAACTTCTCGCATCTCAGCCAATATTCCCTTGCGTTTTGTCTAATTTTTACCATAATTTATATCTTAGTTAGCAGTTTTGGAAAATGTTATTGGAATGCAATAATTCAGTCAAAAAAAAAATGTGGCATCGTCACTTCGCTATAGGGCATTTGCGTTATGGCGTCATTGTATTACCAATAGCAATTCTTAGTGAATTCTCTTTTATATTAAAATTTGTAATTCCTGTGGAGATTAATAAAACGATTTGCACTAATTGCGTTACAACAGAAAAGTCGGCAAAGCATTCTGGTAGTGGTAGTATATTACGTCATCATGCAAATCGTCTACTGTGATACCTGCAGTAATGTGGTTCTTGTCATGAGTGATTGTTGAGTATCGCTGATCTCTTTAAATTGGGGCATATCAGGGAATGGATCTAGCTGACTGATAGCCTCATTCAAGGCGTGTCTACTGTCAATGATAAGAAATGACAAAAGACCAAGTGCCTGGAAAATCAATAAATCAATCATGAGCACAACAAAATGATATAGACTCCTTGAAGTTCTTTGGAATGCAGCTCAACCTGGAGGATAAACCAATGGATTTCAGTCCCTTAAGACAGCAAAAATCTTTTGTTTTGTCCTCCAGATGGGGCTGCTTT
Source organism: Diadumene lineata (assembly GCA_918843875.1). Classification (NCBI taxonomy): domain Eukaryota; kingdom Metazoa; phylum Cnidaria; class Anthozoa; order Actiniaria; family Diadumenidae; genus Diadumene; species Diadumene lineata. The sequence continues at coordinate 6,566,855 of OU974082.1, forward strand.
GATCTCACATTCAAGGACCCTATATCAAATAAAATTCATCCATGCATTGTTAATTAAAATTCCTTCATGGTTGACGAGCGAATTTACAGTCTCCAGGTTACCGAGTATTTTAAATAACTGCGTTGAGGGAGGTAAACCAGCGAGCTTGGAGAAAAACGCTCGTAGCATAGGAAAAAGAAATAACACTAAAAACAAACTCTTCACACCCGGGTTCGAGCCCTGGCTCGGGTGCTGGATTATTTGCGGGTAGAGTTGTTTCTATGTCAGGAGGGTTTTTCTCCAGGTTCCCTGGTTTTCCTCCCTCATATCAAAAACTCAACTGTTTTAAAGATGTATGAAAAATAGTTAATGTAGGGGTGGTGAATGTGAGAGAAAGTCTCCCCAATTAGTATGCTAAATGCTAAAATTACTTAGAGACTATAGAATAGTTCATTTTGACGCATCCCACCGTTGTCACCTAGGAAGATGTTGAACGAACTTTTCGACATTTTTATGACATAAATCCGTGTTGATGGTCAAGCTATGATAAGTCAGGGGGGAAATAACACATAAAAGCCTTCCCGAGGTGTCTGAACTGATCATACTTATCCACACTAAGTGCTAACCCCTCATGATTGTAAGCTGCGCGGCTGTAGAATGCGTATTAAATAGCGGTCCGTATAAAAACTATCAATTGTAAAGCGCATTGAGACTTTGTGAAAGCACCATCAAATCACAGGAAAAAACATGAATGTATTAGTATAAACCATTGTGGTTTTATTTAAAAAAAAAAACATTTATATTCACGACCATTAACTATGCATTAACCATTCATGGTTAGTGTTCAAGATTAACCATGGACGTTTTTTAATGGTTAATATATAATTTACCATTAAAAATACGATTGTTACTTTTTTACTTTTTTTTCTGTGCATTATCATTATTATTATTATGTCGAAAATAGTCAAAAATTCATCAAAATTCTTGCTAGGTGGCTACGGTAGCGTACGTCCGTGGCTTAGAATGTTTCGGTTTTCATACTTGCTGTGCTTTATCATCTTGTTTCTTGGCATAAGGAACCATAGTACTCACAATAACACTCAGGTGATTATTCAGTTCCTGAAATAAACGAACACTGACGATCACTCGACCGCTGAAAAGTGTTTCCATGTAATCGCTGATGATCGCTCTCATCATTTTCAGCGATCCGACGATCGCTGACTTCATAAAAAGAGTAGTGGTGACAGAAGGTTATAGTTTGTACTTGAATTGCAGCAATACGTTTACATAAAGAATTAGAAACTTTTGTTGTCATGCTTTCTCCTATTTTTCACAGACGTTTTTCTAATAGTTGCTACCCACCTCACTGCAATGCTGTACAGCTGATTGACAGACATGGTATAACAGATTACAGCATGGTGAAAACAAGTCAGAGTCCATCACTAAACCAGTACATAATGTCCTTGGATCAGTAGTCTCTTCTTCTGATGATGTCATTATACGCCTAGAACAGAGCAATATGAAATACAAATCCAATAGATCCCTTGCATGTGACGTCAACGCAGCCCCATCTGGAGGACAAAACAAAAGAATTTTGCTCTCTTGGCAGCTGAAATCCATTGTTTTGTCCTCCCGGTTGAGCTACATTCCAACGAACTGCAAGGAGTTGTTTTTCGCATGGGCGAAAGTTTTCTTGGAAACTACGGTCTCGATACACATATCTTATTAATGTTTTTTTTCGTGTAATAAGTGGGTGGATATTTAGCGTGTTGCGAATGTTAACATCATTATTACTATCATCACCATCATTGAAAGCATTTTCATCAATACACAAGGCCAAATGGCAAAGTGCCCAATTGAAAACAGGCAGCGAGCAATAATGGCACCGCTTCGTCACACTGCAGATTGAATCAAAAACTTTTTACAGTGATTTAAATTTTATAAATATCGATTTAGGATAGAGTGCAAACACTAAATAAATGCAACAGTTGTTACTATTCAGTAGTAAATAGCACTAATTAAACAAAAGAAAACAATAGAATTAGCATAAATAGCACTATTTAGTGGTATTTATGTTGCACACTTTTAGTGCGTGCACTCTATTGATTATAATAATAATAGGATGACTTTTGTCCCTCGCAGCATGATTTCACCATCGCAATACCACTAAAGCCAAATTGTGTCTACCACTGTGAATGTCATTGCATAGTCTACTCAGATGAAGCTGCTAGTCCATTTTCAAACTCTATTTTTACAAAGCCTTAGCTTCAATCGTGCATAAAATCAAAAGTTCTAGTCTTTTTCACACACGCAAACTTCACATTTCCACTGACTGTCACTAAACAAAACATATATCACACACGAACGAGGCGAAGGTTGTGTAAAAGAAAATTCGAAACTGGACTATTATTGTACACACCTTAATGAATAGATTACGTCTCTTATAAAGAAGGCCCAGGTATTACCCAGTCCCCCACTCAGCTCTCTCAAGATGAGTAGTACAAAGAGTCTGTACATTGACAGTACTCGCCGTTTCTCGTAAATGAGATGAGTGTCAAAGATTTGTTGGTTTAATGCTAGTAGAATCTTCTGGATATTGTCCTATGAATGGAAAAATCAGAAAAGTCACTTTTTTATTTAAATATATTTGTTTACATTATGTTAGCCCCAAGAACATAGCTCAACTAGGGGGACAAATATACAAAAACACTAAACAAAGATTGACGCAGATCTAAGGAATTAAAAAGGTGTATTATCAGTGACGTCCTTTTGTGTCATTTTAATTTTCATTTTGTTTTTCATTTTTATTTTCATTTACATTTTATTTTTATCTTTCATTTTTATTTTTTCCTTTTGTTTGTTTGTTTGTATTATAAAGTATATGTTCAGTTTTTGATGTCGTGTTGAGCTTCTATGTTGTCTTTTGGTGAGATGCAATTGTTGTGTTGTCATGTTACATTATGTCTAGGCAAATTATGACACGTCGTGAATTTCATGTACTGTACGTGGAGTGTTCTCCTTTCATAGCTTGGTCACAGTTAAAATATTGCACTACGGCAGTAAACGGTTCGGAAGTAGTATTTCAGTTACCAAACAGTCTGAATTCAAGCTATAACATCGCTATTTAAGGAATATTTTCCATTTTCCGTGTGTCAGTATTCTTATGGATGCACAAATGATGTCGACGTATGGTGAGAACAAAAAAGTACACACGAGATGGAATCTACTTCGTTTTTATAATAATTTAAGTGAAAATAAGATTTTTGTACTTTTGATCTGTTTGAAGAAAGTTACGACTGGGCGCGTGCTAAAAGTTCGAATAATCGTACGTACGTCATCTGTGTGTCTGTTCACTAATAACACACGGCCCTTGACCAATCAGATCGCACGTGTTATCCTTACTATTTTTTAAAGGTTTATATAGCTGTTTCAAATAACGTTGTCATCACCAAAAGACAATAACAGGTCATTCCAAGACTGCTAGGAATGAAGGGTAAAAGTCATGTCAGAATGTAGAATGGCATCTTTCACAGTCAAAAAGATGAATATTGACATTTCAATTTATGGAGCGAATTGAAAGCAAATCAAGTCATAACTAAATGGCGTGAATTTCTTGTCAACTGGTGCGATAATTATGACAGTAATATTTATACCCATGATATAACTATGCATTTATATAGTCAACAATGCATTTTAGTTTTGGAATGCAGTATTCAGTATTCGGTATTCGGTATCCGGTATGCAGATATTCTCAAGAACAACGGCTTTTTTAAATAGGTATTATTATATATTGCTATTTCAAATAACGTTGTCAGGCAATTGGTCATTCCAAGACCACTAGAAATGATGGTTAAAAGTCATCACAGAATTTAGAATGGCATCTTGGACAGTCAAAAAGAGGAATATTGACCTTTTAATCTATGGAGCGAACAGAAAAAACTAAATGGCATGGATTTCTTGTCAACTGGTGCAATAATTATGACCGTAATATATATACCCATAGTTCCTAGCAGTCTTTTAATGAGCTATTATTGCTTTTTGGTGATGACAACGTTATTTGAAATAGCTATATACCTATATGGTACTAAATCAAACCATTGTCGTTGAGTACTTACCTTGGTTCTACATAACACAGTGACCAGTGATTCTCCTTTAAAACATGATGTCAGGTACTCCAGCGATGCTTTGATAGCTTGTGATGTGAAGTATGGAACATTAGGGTCTGGGTCTGTATCGCTATAAACAAACAAAACAATAAGGTCCTAATCTCACAAGGTACCTAATCAACTGATGCTTTGATAGCTTGTGATCTCACAAGGTAATCAAATGTAATAAAGTGTTTATATCGCGCATTTCACCAAATGTCTAAATGCGCTTTACAATCTGTAATATTTACAGTCCATATAGTACATATTTATATCTAGTCCGGTTTTACAAGCACTAGGTTGGATAGTAGTTAGTAATTAGTATAGACTTTAGACTTTTATTTATTTACACACTATTATAAATTCATTACAAGTATTATTAAAAAAAGAAGAAGGTACAAATATATATTTACATCAGTAAATAATTTACATTAAATGAAGTAGTTTATAGTAAGGTGTGTGTGGCTGTCGAAATAGTGCAAACTTTCGGGTCGACAGCCAGTATGTATTAGTGCAAGCTTATCACCAAGGATGCTCGTGACCTGCGTCCTCCGTCGTTCAGTCAATCAAGTGATGCTCTGATTGCTTGTGATGTGAAGTATGCAACATCATGGTCTGGGTCTGTAGCACTATGAACGCCATCTTCGAAGGATTTTTTTAAGACCAGCGATGGGAGGTATAAGTCATTTGATAACACAAAATACCATCCTCAAAAACTAAGAAGTTATACTTATTCTTTACTCAGAAACGCTAGGTTTTGATGACAAATTGAGTTAATTTTTTTAAGTGACATTTTTTTCTAATACTTTATAAACTTTACCAGGTGAAAGCTGCCAAATCAGAGCCCTCATCACTAGGTTCAAACATCCTGTAGAGGAGGTGAAGGACCAGCTCATCAAAGTTACTTGCCATTGTCTTGTCAACAACCTGTTAACATGAATATCATATAGTCATAAAAACGAACAAGAAGGAAGACAGGGTTACAGTTATTTTTAAACTTGTTTTATACTTGGTAGTATATAGATTCTTTCCATGTGACGTCAAAGCAGCTCCATCTGGAGGACAAAACAAAAGATTTTTGCTCTCTTAGGAGCTGAAATCCATTTCTCTGTCCTCCAGGTTGGGCTGCATTCGAACGAGCTGCAAGGAGTCTATAGTATTGAAAACTCATTTCTGAATTCCTAAATGCATCCTTTGAAGTTCAATCTTCTTAGATGTATTTTTAGCTGAATAAATGAGTTCGTACAGAACTGAACCAGTAGCTTCAAAATCTAAAGTGAATTTATCTAAAGGGAGAAAGAAGCAAGTAAAGTGGAAGGAGAAAAACTAAAGAGCTGTAGCCTACATGGCAATGAATGCTAGAAAGGAGAAACCAGAGAAGGGAGAATAAAAATAACTTAGTCAGAGAACAACCTGCTGTGTGAGTAGCTGTTTCAGGTATTCATAGCTTTGGTGTGCATCATTTCTACGAGTGTCTCTAGTCTCGCCGCTTTCATGACCCTCTTTCCTACTTTGTACTGCAAACCATGGCAAGAGACATGACATAATACCACAGAAACTTTGCGAGATATAGGTTGTGCAGTCTCCTGGAGGCTTGATATGGGGTGATAACTGTTCCATGGAGGCTTTGATTTTAGCGGGTCGTAGGATGATTTGAGGCAGGACGACATTATAGTGGCATCTAAAAAAATAAACAAATAGACATCAGAAGAGCAAACTATTTTACTATTTCTATTTCACTTTTTACCCACTCATCTATTCATTCTTTCATCCACTCATTTATTCATTCATTCGTTCGTTCATTCCTTCATTTTCCATTTATTCATTCATCAATTCAATTCATTAACTCCAGTTTTTCCATTCATTTAATCATTTATTTATCCATTCATTCACTCATTCATTCATCTATCTGTCCATTTAAATATTCTATTCAATAAAATTCATTTAATTCATTCATTTGTTCAAATTAATTTAATTCATTCGTTCATACACTCATTTACTTTGTATCACAAATAGTTACCAAAATGAATGTGTACAGACTAAAATAACTTCTGTGAACAAGAACATTTTGACATACTTGAAGAAATCCTCTAGTGTTTTATATCCCAGTATTCTGAAAGGGAAGTCAGCAATATTGAAGCCATGGTTCAACCAATTATCAATCACGTAAGGAAGGTGAAAACTAATGTAAGGTATGGATGTCTGGTAGCCAAGCTTCTTTGACAGCTGACCAAGAACCTGAAATAGAAATTAAACATAAAAACTCAGCTAAACAATGCTTTGTGCGAGCGTTTCTTCATAACTTTCTCCAATGCTACTTGACGTTTCTCTGAGGAAGTTGTTGTTCACGGGGCGGTTGCACCAACCTCGATTAGTGCTGATCAAGGGTTTACTCAACTTTGCAAATCAAATCCTTTTTGCCTGTCGATGTTTCTATATCTATATAAAGGCGTTTACAAAGCTCTTTGAGTTTTGGTTTGGTCAGTTTTGAAACCTTTTTACATATTTTAGGAAGCGATGAAGTAGAGTTGTTGGTTGTCGATTTCGAGACGCCATATTGATTTGATCTCCAACGCAATCCCCTCCAAGGGTTCTACAAAAGTAGAGAATAGGTTTTCTTGAAAGTTAACTCAGGATAAGTGCTAATCGGGCTTTGAACAACCCAGCTCAGTAGTATGGTGTCTGAACTCAAAACTCCCTATGGCTTATATTTATCATTGCACCACAATAATTGTTATCCATTTTCCAGTCTTCACATTACAACATTGCAATGTTAAAACTAATGAATAAAATAAATAGTTTCTACATCTAGTCCATATTTTATAAGGGAGTAAAACTGGACAACCTGAAATAAGATTAACCCCTGTCCCAGCAAAAGTAATAACGCAATACAACAAATTCAGTTCATTTTTCCAAGGCCGATATTTTAATCAAACCCAAATCACAACGGCCAAATCTGGCGTTCTTCATGGCCAAGTAGCCATACCGTCCAAAAGAAATCTGAAGTCAGTAGCAATCACTGTTTGTGTGTACATGCCTTCTCATTACTGACTAAATAAAAACGAGGACAATACTTGAGTTTCATGTTCTCCTTCACGCTGTATTAGCCTCGATTGCAGGAAAAATAACAAAATATCAAGACAAAGCCTCCAGTATTTCTATTGCTTGTGCGTGCATTTTCACGAGATGTTCTATAAATACAAAAAATATATATATATCTTCCTGTCGAGGCTAATGCAGCGTATTAACATAATACCTTGATGACAAATTCTTTGTCTAACAGTTGTTCTTTGAATGCTTGAAAGATTAGCCCAATGGCTTTCTTTTCGCAAACAGGGCTGGCAATAATAAGATGCTTTAATGCTGACAACATAGATACAGATCGATTGACTCCTTCATCCTCACGAGCATCGTCACTTATAGATTCCTGGAAACCATAGGAATAAAAATATCAGTGCATACCAAATTTGGTAAGCTGTGCAGCTTTACAGTGTGCAGCTAGCAGCCTCTTGGGCCTCATCAGCATGACACAGCTTGAGCACTGGCATGAACCCACTGTAGAACGAGTGATATGTAAAGGCCATAATGTAGGTCTGTATGATGAAAAATGTAAAGTGAGCATATGCAATAAATAAAATGTGACCCCATTTTCGTACCCAGAGCTCTCTGCGGTTCATACCAGAAGCTGTTTAGGGAGACCTGTTCGAACCGCAATGAACTCTGGGTACGAGAATTGTTATGACCCATAAAATAGCCATAAGGCCTCAATGTACCGGTAAAAGTAGCAGATTCGCTAGTACTTTAGCCACTTGTTCAAATGTCTGGTACTGTAGTGTTTTTGGTAAGGCATGTTTTTCTCCATTCTGCAATGATTTCATAAACAGACAGCCGATTGCTTGCCCAGTATACATGCGTACTGCATGGTTCTCGTCCAATATCGATCTTGGAAACTCTTTACGCAAAGAAAATTCATCTGAAATTGAATTACTGTTGTTTTAACGCTAATTTACACCAGAAAATTATAAGAGAATTGTATGGTAGTTGTAGTCAAATGCAGCGCATCTCGTACCCAGAGCCTTCGTTCCTTTCGACGTTTCCTTCAAGACTCTGGGGAAACGGAATTTGTAAAGGATTCTGATTGGCTCTCGAGAAAACAAACCTAAATATCAATATTAATTGTTCAGCAACATCAAAAGTAAAGTTTTCGAGTGATTTGAGCGATATTTAAGGCCACCTATAAATCTCAAGATTTTAAACTCAACAGCCAACACAGGAAGCCGGGGGTATGTGTCAGTATTTTCTTCCTTCCGAGTGTGCATAAGTTAAGTATTATGTTTCTCGACGCCGTTCATGAGGAACGAAGGCTCTGAATACCAGATTGAATGCAGCATCAGCTTTGTTTTTTGAGGGCAATAAAATTCTAAAAGGATTAATGTAGTATTTTTTAATTTAGTATTTCCAATGTTCAAAATGTATTTTTATATTAAGTTTCCTTGCTGGGCGAGTTGACCTAAGGGCGGATTCACTGTAATTCATGCAAATCGCCTATAACATTTGGGTAGTGCAGCATTATTTTATCTATTTCACGGTGTTACAATTAACTACCTTTGGTATCTCCAATACTTGTCCAGTATCCCTCAGGGTCAACCTAAAACAAGAACAAGTTACTCAGTTTGGATGGACAGGAAAGAGAGACAACCAAGGTCGCAGAAGTGCATAGCAAACAATTAAGGAATGAAAGTGGAGAGAATGACGAGACAATAGCAGAGATGGATGGACTACATATAAGATACTAATTATTTATAATTATTTTTGTATTATTTATGCGATTATGCGATTAATTTCATTAAGACATAAATGATAAAATGGGAAGACTTACTTTCAGATATGTCTCCATACACTTCACCAGCGCAAGTCTGACTGCTGGAGAGTAGTGTTCCTTCAGTTTCCTGCAAATAAACAGTAATTTTAATTTCTACAAGTCACAATACATGTTTCAAGTAGGTTCTTTTTTGTGTTATGTAACCTTCCTATCAAACGTGTATCAGGATGCTTAAAAAATGCTAAGCAAAATAGTGCTATCGCAAGACCTTGATTCTCCAAGCCGTCTTATTTCATGAAGAAGGAAAGCACGTAAATAAACAATCACACAAACTGCAGACAGAAAAATACAGAGTACCAGGTGGGAATCATAATCTATTAGTCTCATACCAGAACGCTCTTATCATGCAAACAACTTTGGCTTCCTCTCCAGTGTCCTTAAAATGTGGTGCCAAATCTTGCAACAGTTGTAACGCTTGTTGGCAGACTTCGGGATGTTTCCGATGGACTCCCATTACTTGCCTGATGACAAAACATATGCAAAGTTCATGAATTAATAAATGAATTAAGTGAGAACTAAGGACAGATGGACTAATAAAAAGGGATTAACAGAAAGGAAGGGATCTATAGGATTGGACACAGCCCAAAGGTATGGACAGACAGATGAATCAATAGGTACACGCACAGGTCGAAGATATGGACAGAGAGATGAATCTATAGGTACACGCACAGATCGAAGGTATGGTCAGAGAGATTGGTCTATAGGTATAGACACAGATCGAAGGTATGGTCAGAGAGATTGATCTACAGGTATAGACACATGTCGAAGTTATGGAAAGAGAGATGGATCCATACATGTAGGTATAGACACTGGTCAAAGGTATGGACAGAAAGGAAGGGATCTATAGGTATAGACACAGTTCAAAGGAATGGACAGATAGATGGATCTATAGGTGTGAACACACAGATTAAAGTTATGGACAAATGAATGAATGGAAAAAGAAAACACAGAGATGTATAGATGAAGGAAATTCGTGATATGGAAGAATGCAAGAATATGATCTCACAGAAAAAAGGCATATAGCTCAAGAAGCCAAAAAGCAAAGTGATTGACTTTAACAGACAGAGGTACTGACAGAGAAATAGGTGGAAAGAAAGAACAGACCAATGATAAAATCTACCTGAAAATGGTCATGATAACTTCCAGATCTGAAACACTTAATTGTCCTCCTGTTCTAGCCAATTGGTGAGCTACTGTAAAATACTTAACACCAAATACAAAAACAACAATTAAAACAATTTGTACAAAGATGGAAGTTATATCATTCACAATAACAAATTTTATTATTCATCATATAACATTAAAGCGACTAAAATGGCATTAAGAGTACATTATTTCATACCATCTGCAAATCTGTCTCCTTTTTTGCATCAAAATCCTACAAGGAAAAATTACATGGTCATACACCTGACAATTGAAAACATATTTGACAACTCACAGACAACAGTCAAAAGTTAAGAGTATACGAAAGCATAGAAATAAGATAGAACATGTTACCACTTCCTGGAAAGGCTCCAATATGCTGTCCTTCAGTGAAGTTTCATCACTGTCTCCTTGTACAGAACTCAATGTACAGAGAAACTGGGCAGCAGAGTGACGTAATGATATATAACCTGCAATAGGAGAATATTAAATCTCACAGTAATACAAATTCAAATTAAACAAAAAATGATTGAAACAACTATAGTCATTACTGACACCAAACCATGTGCATTCTTCACATGTGCACATGTACCAGATAGACTGGGGGCTGTAGTGGCCACAGCTCCACACTTTTGTACCCAAGCATACAAAGGCAAGTGACATTTTTTTTCTCACAAATTTGTTAGATTTGTCACAGGCAAGTGTTGTCATTGTAATTATCATTTACCATGTGAATACATTATTCCACAACATACCTGTTTTGGTTGTAGATTGTGATGATGAGGTTCCAGCAGCATGCATAGTTGAATCAGCATCACTCACTGACACCTCCATATCGAAGTCATCATCATCATTATCATCCTGGGACAGCATAAAACCTGTTTGGCTCAATATCATACTACTGTCTGTCACATCTAGTCTTGTTGTACCAAGCATAGACTGACCCCACTGGAATACAGAAAACATGATCATTAGAGTGTCATAAATCATTCAATCAATCAATCAATCAACCAAGCAACTAACCAATTAATCAATCAACCAACCAACCAACAATCAACCAACCAACCACCCATCCACCCATCCACCCAACCAACTAACCAACTAACCAAGCAACAAACCAATTAATCAATCAACCAACCAACCAACAATCAACCAACCACCCACCCACCCAACCAATTAACCAACCAACTAACCAACCAACCAAGCAACAAACCAATTAATCAATCAACCAACCAACCAACTATCAACCAACCACCCACCCACCCAACCAATTAACCAACCAACTAACCAACCAACCAAGCAACAAACCAATTAATCAATCAATCAACCAACCACCAATCAACCAACCACCCACCCACCCAACCAATTAACCAACCAACTAACCAACCAACCAAGCAACAAACCAATTAATCAATCAACCAACCAACCAACTATCAACCAACCACCCACCCACCCAACCAATTAACCAACCAACTAACCAACCAACCAAGCAACAAACCAATTAATCAATCAACCAACCAACCAACCAACCATCCACCCAACCATTCAATCAACTAACCAACCAACCAAGCAACAAACCAACCAACTATCAACCAACCAACCATCGACCAACCTTCCAACCTACCAATCAATCAATCTATCAATAAATCACAAGTATTATATACATTTACACTTAACTTGTGAAAATAGAAACAAACAGAGTGACATGAGGGACAAAAACAAGGCAATAATTATACCTTTCCATGATAAATTTGTAAAATGTCATCCAATAGCTGTAATGGAACCATCTTGCTGAGAATAGGAAACAATACTTGGGAGCTGGCCTGAAACCAGAAATATACATAAAAAATGGGTAAGCATACAATACGCAACAGAGTCATTTTCGTACATGAGAGGGAAACAATACTTAGATCTTATTAACCGAGCGGGAGGTCTGTACAGGAGAATCTTGACCGAGGTCGAAAAGTACAGGCCGAACGCAGTAATAAGGCATTTATTATATGACCTTTTTCATTTAAAAACTAGAACAAAATGTTTTTTTTTTTTTTTTGTTTTTTTTTTTTTTCAAAAAACCTAAAATCAATCAATCAATCACTATATTTTTCGCGCGGTGATTGGCTGAAAACCTTGACGTGTTTACTCTCACCAACGACCTATGCTCCCATGAAAATGTTTTGAAAATGTAAAAAACAATCAGCTGTTCAATCGTGAAAAAGCCAGCTACTCGGCAGCTACTCAGTCGATCGGTCCGCGGTCTTAATACAGGGGGATATTAACCGGTCGGGAAGCGCGTATAACCAATCAGATTGCTCCATTTGCTAGTGTCCAGACTCCAAGATTCACAGTTATATAATAATGTATTGTATAGTAGCCATTGTTTCTAAGAAAACATTTGCACTTTCTGATTTATTGTAGCCATATCAAAACTGACCATGTTGGGATAAACCAAAAAGTATGCTTGAAATTTAAGTAGCCAATCAAACATCCAAGGTATATGACAGTCATTCCTGTTCTCTATACTATAGGATTTCCCTTTGGGGGTAGTGTGGGTCTACAAGTCAAGAGAGTGTTCCCTTATCAACTGAGATTCCATTGAAGGCTAGACCATGGGACAACAGAATATATATCTTTGGGGCGCTACTTTAATTTACCATATCAGGATGGAAAATGCCTTGCAGTTCTTCAATAACATCTTTTAGTACATCAATTTTAGAAGCCATCTCTGACTCATTACACAGTATTCTTTCTGTCACTGAGCTTTCCATTCTTTTTAACAAAACCTGAAATAAATATTCATTAATATGATGTACAACAAGCACAGCCACAAAAAAGTCCCAACAGAAACAAACACACATACCCCTGATTTCTTTAAGATGCCAATATTTCTCAATGCACTTTGATCAAGTGTTCCATTTTCCAATAGTAGGCCAACAACATGGCTGGATAATCTACAGTATCGACCAAAACACTGTAATCGTCTCCCTAAATGATCTAAACGTTCCTTTGAAGATGATCCTGTGCCCTACAATTATAGCAATAATAAAACCACCATGGATATCATCATGACTTCAATCAACCATTTTCACATGTCAAATTGAATTAAACTCTACAAAATATGGATTTTCAAGTGTGGCCTTCACACTCAGTGTACAAATGACTGAGAACCAAATATTTCTCTCATACAACCTGACCTGACCCGGTCAATAAAACATGTTATTCTTATGATCACGACACACTACACACATACTTTGTTGGACAGAATGCCAATAGATGATAGGTGATAACACAAACACAAGGAATCATGTATTCTTGCTATAATATTGCGAAATTAGCAGCAATGAACACAAATCAATGGTGCTGACTTCAAAAAAAAAATTAACAGTGGTTACGGATTGTTTTGTAAATGAATCACAGCAATATATCTAGTAATATATAGACTTCAAACTTTTGCCCACATTTCCTTTCGGTTATGCTTTCTCCTATTGTTCTCGGACAACTTTTTAAATAGGTATATATAACAGTGTAACGAACATTTTAATCCATAATCTTCTTTACTTTACATTTGCGAGTGTGGTCATATGGATTTGAGAGACATAACTAACCTCTACATTAAAATATTCAGTGATTTGATCTGCCAGCAGAGTTAACCTATCAAGTGTCAGTTTCTTGACAGCTTGTATACTGTTCGAGCTATTCTGCACACCAGTGATGGTAGTAGTGATATGGGCAGTAGGCTGTTCCAGGTAATAGGTATCAATTTTGTCCTTTCGAATAAAGATAATTTTAAATTACAGTTTGAAAAAAATGTTGATAAATATCTTCAAAATATTGAAACTGGAAACAATATGTTACCCTCGTCAAATAAAGTCTACTACTTCTAAGTTTACATAGAAAATTTATAGATGAAATATAGTTTCCATGCATGTCCACAAAGAAAGGGTGCTCAAATAATCTATTTTACTGATTGAATAATTATACCTCATCAAATGATGACTCTAGATATAGTCTTTCCAAGTAATACAATTCTTTAACAAATGGATACCCATGATAAGGCTTCCGAGAGCTATAAATCATAACATATAAATGAATATTCAGAATGTTTTCTATATTATCAAAAAGTCGGCAAAGTGAGGCAGATTGTGGCTTTTGTTTCACAGTGAACACTTTGTCGGCTTTTCGATTGACGCCTACCAAAATGGCAGGTTCGGGACGAGACTTTTAGCTTTGAGGGTTGCACTTCAATGAAAATGATTGTAATACATTTTTTTTTCTTTACAATACTAATAGATTGGGATTTTCAAATTAAGAATTGGGATTTGGTTAGAAATTAGGCGGGTTTTCTGATTTGACACTTCCTTTATGACGCTCTCTATGAAATGGACAGCTTTTACTGGTGAATAACTTTTACAAACTTGAGGCTTTTCTCAAACAGTTCTAAGTTGTTATTTAGTCATGGTAATAAAGCCTTACCTTACAATAGGGCTTTCAGTAAATGATGCTGTGCTCATATTTCTTAGGCAAAGCGCAGTTATCACTTCTGATAGAAGCCTTGGGCTTATTGGCCTAAGAGTAGATAAACAGTAAGGTCATCAAACTGCTATTATAAACATGGTACAATTAAAATCAGTACTTGATTATTTTTAAATTTTGTACTTTTCAAATAGATTGAGTCGGTGATTGGTACATGTATATACCAATGTGCAGCCCATCAAACATAATTTGCATTTTTTACATCAGTTGATTGACTATGCTGTTGGATATTGCTATCACACATATGCAAATGATCTTTCAAACACATTTTGGTCTATCATTACCCAGTCTTTATGGCTGGTCAACTCTCATTTTAAAATCCTATTTGGCTGCAGGTCAAGTAACAAGGACATTGTCCTTGCAATATTGTTACCAACAACAAAATATTACATACAGTTGATCTTTGTCTAACCTTGTTGATTTTGAAGTCAATATTGCCAGCAGTCCTTTGTTTGATTCACCTGTTTCAACATCTGGTAGCAACCAATCAATGAGATAATGTCTAAAAGGGTATGAACCTCGTTCTGATGGTGAGGTCTGAATAAGTGGTTGTATTGGATGACAGTTTTCTGGTAAAGGGTAGAACTGCATGTATACTGATAGAAACTCCAATGAACTTCTGCAGGCAACAAGCACAGAAAATAACAAGTGTTCAATTTGTACTTGCATAAATTAAGAGTAACAGGGGCAGAAATTTTGAATGTAAATGCACAAATCAAAAATAAAAATAAAATTATCCAGATATTTAGAAAAAAGGGGCACAAACAACAAATTATTGATTACCAATCAAAACCTAAAACAGGGTTTGTGCTACATTTCCAATACAAAATTCAAGGACTTTTCAAGCACTTTTCAAGCACAAAAATTTGATTTTCAAGGGCTAATTTCAAATATCTGAAAACAAGAGGCTAGAAGAGCCACAACCATGTTCGAGACATGCGCAGTACCTAGGAACACATGAACCCCACATCAAAACTGGAAAACTACAAAACAGAGCAGCAAAGTTGAAACTCTTCAACTATTTTTCTTTAAAATTCATTTTAATAAGACAGTGATTTTTAAAATGGCTTTTCCAGTGCACTTAAAAACATGTTAAATTCAATTCCAGGGCCTTTCAAGGATTTCAAGGAGTAGCATGAATCATGTTAAAAAACACTACCTATAAAAATCAATCAGGTCTCCACAAAAGTGGAAGGGGGGGCACGAGCCCCCCTAGCCCCTCTCCTGGATCTGCTTCTGAGTAACCAAATAAGCTAGCTACAAATTATCAATTATAAATTTTTAGTTATTGGTAACTTGTGTTATAGCTTACTGCGCATTTACTAGTAAAGTGCAAAAAACACTCCTTCCATGCCTAACCCTAAAACTAACCCTAACCCTTATTTTTAACTGATAACAAGCTTTAAAATAATTTGGCACCAATTATTATTCCCACACAAGTTATCAGTTTAAAGCTCCTTTCTTTCATGAAAAATACTGAATTGACACTATCATATTTTTGAGAATTTGAGTTGATACAAGTATTTGCAAATAAGAGCTGGGTACTCATTTGAAAAATACCTCACATAGTATAAAAAAGGCAAACTTTCAAAGTGCCCTTTTGAAAATGCAAAGCTAGCAGCCCACTTGAGATCAAATCAAACTTGGTTTTATACAATTTTGAAAATCACTTCAATCGCTACTCACTTTGATGGAGGTATAGTCAATAACACCTTCCATACATCCAAATCTGGCTCAACCAGTTTGTTCTGAAAAGAGTATACATCACCATTATCATTACTATAATTATTTCATTTACAGGAGCTTCAAGAAGTTCAAGATTCAATTGAAATTACACATGGTTTAAAATGTCTTCCGTTACAGTTTCAGCATAAAATTGAAGTGCTTTTGAAACATAAAATTGTGATTTTTACAAAGTAAAACTTCTCCACAATCTCAGTCACTAAAGACCTAACAACATTTTACTTCTTTTCTTGTTTGTTTGTTGATAATTTGTTTGTCTGTCTCTGCTTTGAAAAGGGTTTGAAATCGAAACAGATTTATGCATTTTAAAACCTTCAAGCACTCATTTCAGCATTATTATATGTATAGGTTTTTAAATTGATGTAAAGCATGTTTGCAATTCTTGGGCTTTTCAATAAGCCTGAAGCGTGATGATGTTTTACCCCCATGTCTAGACCAGAATCCTTTTCACATTGCTTTTGTTTACAAATTATGACTATTGTTCCTGTATTCTCGAGGGAATATCAAATTTGAATATGAAAGGATTTTAAAAACTATTATGGTATAGAGACGGGGGTAAAACGTCATGTCACACTTCAGGGTTATTAGATTTTCAAGAAGTAGCTCAAACCCTGACTCATAATGCTGCCTTACCATGATTAAAACTGTAAGCAATGAGAAGCCTTCTTCCTTCAGATGTTTAATACTAAGAGTCTTTAGCATAGAGACCCACGCTTTCCTCCAAATACAACTCATAGCATTATAAACATCCTTGTTGAGCTTGGTTTTTATTCTGGCATAACAGACTGCAAACGATTGCAGGCATCTCAGGACATTCAATCCAACTTCATGTCTGCAAGGAAATTAGACATGAATAGCTTTGTATCTTTTTCATGATAGAGAGAAATTTGTAAGAAATATAAGTCATCCCTTACATTATTACCCCCTTCATTACTGTCACCCCCTTCATTACCATCACCCCCTTCATTATTGTCACCCCCTTCATTACCATCACCCCCTCCATTACCATCACTCCCTTTGTTACCATCACCCCCTTCATTACTGTCACCCCCTTCCTTGGCATCACCCCCTCCATTACCATCACTCCCTTTGTTACCATCACCCCTATCATAACTGTCACCCCCTTCCTTGGCATCACCCGCTTTATTAGCATCACCTGCTTTGTTACTGTCACCCCTTTTATAACCATCACCCCCTTCATTACCATCACCCCCTTCATTACCATCACCCCCTTCATTACCATCACCCCCTTCATTGCCATCACCCCCTTCATTACCATCACCCCCTTCATTACCATCACCCCCTTCATTACCATCAACCCCTTCATTACCATCATCCCCTTCATAACCATCACCCCCTTCATTACTATCACCCCCTTCATTACCATCATCCCCTTTATTACCATCACCCCCTTCATTACCATCACCCCCTTCATTACCATCACCCCCTTCATTACCATCACCCCCTTCATTGCCATCACCCCCTTCATTGCCATCACCCCCTTCATTACCATCACCCCCTTCATTACCATCAACCCCTTCATTACCATCATCCCCTTCATAACCATCACCCCCTTCATTACTATCACCCCCTTCATTACCATCATCCCCTTTATTACCATCATTCCCTTTATTACCATCACCCCCTTCATTACCATCATTCCCTTTATTACCATCACCCCCTTCATTACCATCATCCCCTTTATTACCATCACCCCCTTTATTATTATCACCCCCTTCATTACCATCATCCTCTTCATAACCATCACCCCCTTCATTACCGTCACCCTCTGCATTGCCATCACCCCCTTCATTACCATCACTCCCTTTGTTACCATCACCCCTATCATAACTGACATCCCCTTCAGCACCATCACCCCCTTTCATTAAAGTCACCTGCTTTGTTACCATCACCCCTTTCATAACCATCACCCCTTTAATTACCTTTTGCAGTTTGCCTGTAGTTGATGCAGTGCGTTCAATAATGGTAAACACTGGGTGGTAGAAAGACATGATGGATGCTTGTGAAGCAATGTTGACAAAACCTGCAACCTATACAACCAAAACATTCAAAGGTGGAGCCATCAGAAAAAAGACAACCATTAATAATCAATAATGATCAAAAATTGATAAATCCTAAAAAAGGTAAACAAAAGTGGAGAATTTTTACTATAATGGCATTAAAGTTCCAATAACTAATTTGCTTAGCTTCAAATTGAAGTTGTTCTGGGTTTCAATTACCAGTAATTGCATCATAGTGGGCTAGTATTATATCGTTCTATATGATCTTATCATTCTTTTATAAACATTAATTTTTAGATCATAAATGTTTGATTGTGCGCCATACCAAGCAATAAGAGCAGGGCCCTCTGTGGTTGTCTCTAGTTTCTCTTTGACAATATGTAAACCAACATCAATACGACGTCTTTTAGCTGCACTGCTTCCTATAAAGAAACAAAAATGTACTTGCTATGGTCAATGAGTGGTAGTTAAAAGCACTTTCTTGAAGTTCTTGGATTGTTAGGTAAGGGATTCCTGTGGTGTTCAGATGACCATCACAAGCATAATAAAGCTTCGCTTCCTTCAGAAGAAATGCAAAAGGCAGTTACAATATAATTTACAATGTAAATTTATGTAATGTTTCATCGAGTGTAATGGCAGATTAAAAAATCTGCCTTGATTGGGTTTGCACTAATAAGTCAAAGCACTGACCTCTTGTTTCTCTAGACAAGATCTCAAATGAAGAGGTTAAAACTAGTAAGAAATACTAGATAGGACTGCGTCAGTGTTTCTAGAGAAACAGTTGTAAAAATGATAATAATTTGTACACCATTGAGTGATGATAGTGATAACTGACGTTTTGGACGTTAGTCGGAGTAATGTGAATACTACTCTTACAAAGGACCAACGTTTCGAAATGTCAGTTATCGCTACCATCATTTAACGGTGTACAATGTGTATTATCACATTTACAACAAGGTCTCAAATGCTAATTTGTTTCTTTATGATCTTTGAATCATTAATTATGATTATCATTTAATATACATTGTGTACCTGTTTCATTGCTATAACACTGCACTGTGTTGTAATTACTTGAAACCCAGAACACCTTAAATTTGAACAAGAAAATTATTGGAACACACAGGAAAAAAAATTAATTCCCAAGCCTCTTAAGATGTCAATTGCATGGGAAATGTTTCCATTTTATTGGGGAAATATGGGTAAATTTGAAAAAAAAATTGGGGTTTGGTATCACTTTCCCAACAATAATCCAAAATAAACACAATTTTTTTCCGGGTCGCCTCGTCAATTTGTACAGCAAATAAGTAAGGTACAGACCTAACTAATAAGTGACCAACTCAAGTTGCAGTTTATATATTCTTTCTAAAGGCATGTTTACACTTGTCTAGCAAATTTTGCACTGCACAAATTTGACCATGCTTGAAATTAACACAGCAATTTCGCTCGAAAACGAAAAAAAATGTACCGTGCAAGCACTGATCATTTTGTATTTGGCACATGATCTGATGAAATAAAATTGTTTTTATGAAATAATTTCATAATCTTGTTACAACAAAATTGCATGATAATTGTTGCAAATATTGCAGGTTACTTACACATGTTCCAACGCCATCGTGGCGAGAATCTCACTGCAAAATTTGCTAGTGTAAACAGGCCTTAAGGATGGCACAAATAAATTTATTTTCTACAAAATAAATATTCAACATACAAAGAAACTAAAAAAAATATATCAAACAAAACTAATTGATGTCATTTCATTCAAAGGTTTTCTTAGAGTTTAAATATGAGGTAATACCTGATGGAAGACATCGGCTGCCAAGTCAAGAAATGATGATTTTAAGTCAGGATCTAATTTGGCTCTGTACAAAAATAATAATCAAAGATAATGGATTATTGAGTATGTCAAGTCATTTCTTGTCAGCCCCAATGGCCAACTTGCAGTATTATAACTATTGTCATCATCACTATCGGCAAATCTATTACCATTGTTATCATAATCATGATAATAAATAGCAGCAGCATTGATCATTATCATGACTACCAGTGCCGCTCATCATTATCATCATCAGTAAAACTATCACCATCACCACCATCATCATCAACCATCATCATCAACCATTAACATCACCATCATCATCATCACCATCATTATCATCATCACCATCAACATCACCATCATCAGTGAAAATAGCACCATCACCATCACTATCATCATTATCATCATCATCAGTAAAACTATCACCATCACCACCATCATCATCAACATCACTATCATCTCATTTAGCACATACCCTGCAGCCCTCAACCTTGATTCCAGATGACCAATGTAGTTTGTAATTGCATCATAAAGTTTCTGCAAACACTTCTATAATTTTGATGAAAACAGAGAGAATATCATTACAGTGCAATTCTAAAAAACCATGACCAGACAGAAATATTTCAGGAATGCTGTTATTGTTCCTTGGCCAATCACAGACATCACACTAATGAACCCTAACAGAAAAGTAGTTCTGATTGGATAAGAAAACATTCCAACCTGAAATATTTCTGCATGGCCATGGTTTTCAGATTTGCACTGTAATATCATTTTTATGCTCAGCAAAGTGCTTTAATATGACACTTGTCTTTTGTATAACAGGTCAAGCCCATGATGCCATTACTCCACTTTGACTCCAAAATTATCATATTTCCATAGTAGTAATTAATATGTTCAGTGTATGAAATGAAAAGAAGAAGAGAAAAATATTGTACGTGCTCTTGCCAGGAATAGAACATACATCTTCAGTATTCTAGTCCCATGTGTTAACCACAAGACCTGCCTAATGGCAACATAGCCAGAATATGAAGTATAGGGCAACCGTAGGACACTTTTCTCTGTATGCAAGTTGAGCACCATAAATATAAATAAGTATGCAGATGTGAGATGTTGTGTGTTAGTAATTAATTCCTCAATATATGAATTGAGACAAAGAATAAGACAAAAAAGAGTTTTAACATTCTTTTGAGGTTATTAGAATGACTGCCATTATTAGCAAGTTTAATGCGATGGATTATAATAAATTACAATGTCTATGCACATTTGAAACAATGGGAAATATCAATTGAGAGTAATCTATACATTACATTGCCATGGTAACAAATATACCTTCCAGTGATCATGGTCTGTGCTCCAGGCTCCCTCTTCATCAGTGTGAGTTCCCAAAGGATGATGGATACTCATTTGGAGTTGGAAGAATTGTATAATATGTTCCTTATAAAATATAATTTATTGTGGTTATAAGTTTATGTCAAGTTTACAGAATGAGAGTGCTGTATCAGATTAACAACAACTTCAGGCCGAGTATCTGTAGGTCTGGAACAGTATGAAATTAAATACTGCAAGCAGCTTCTTAAACCCACCAGAAGTTATTTTTTCATAAAAATCTTTAGAACAGAAATTAGGATAAATTTGTGATCGATTCAGTAGTTATAGGACTCTTCACAGGCATCGATTCGCTTAGAAAATCATTCATGAATAATTTCGTGAGTTTTAGAATACATGCAGTATAAATTTAACATTATTTTGATACTGTATTTCCTAGAAAAAAACATTTTCTTTGCTTTAAAAAAACACCAGTTTTTGTGTCTATTAGAAAAAGTAGGGTCACAGGGTCATCGGATATTAACTTTATTCGATATCATTCCAATCTCTCCATGATTATATCGAGGTGACATTTTTGTAAGAATGGGAGCAAACACAGTGCTGAGTGTAATTTTAAACTGTACAAGAAAAAACTCAACATGTACACTCACTGTTTTTCGACGTGACTTTGCACACGAACGAACACCACTCAATTGAAAAACAACAAAACCCGACTAAGACTCCAAAATAAAAAACAATGAATTTTGTACTAATTTGAACAATTTTCTTGACAATATCTTTTCGCATATAGTGACACATTCTAGTAGACACATGCGATTATAGAGCGCCTTTCATTTTTTTTTTTTTTTTTTTTTGCAGTTGTTGTTGCTCTTTGGTAATATTCCTAACAATGGAGCAAGCAGATCTAATAGTTTATCATAGTTAAACATACCTTGCACATTGTTCCAGATTTCTTCCACAAGGTCAATAGATCAGGGAATATAGTTTCACCCAGTTCACACACCTGTCCTCTGCAATCTTCAGCAACAGACATTGAAAAACAATGAAGAGCTGACAACAGGTTTTCAATATTAGAAAAATTCATGGACTCCCTGACAAAGAGCAAGCAAACTGTATGAGTATCCAAATTTTAAATATATTATAAATTAATTATTATTAATAATATGAATTGATATAGCACTCAAGCTATATAACATGTATTCAAGAGTGCTTAATAATTAAAACATAGTATTATTTTATATATTAAATATACAATTAAAATATGTATAAAATTAATAAATGATACATAAATCTGATATCACAAAAATGTTAAAATTAGAAAAAGGAATTAAACTAAACATTATACTTTCAAATCCAAATTCCAGAACTCTCTTCAAACTAGCATTTGCTAAAAGAGACATTCCAAAATATTGTTACAAAATAAAAAATAAAAAAAACAAATCGTAGAATGGCGTATCGACATGCATCACAAAAGACTCAAGACTTCAATTTTACATCTATGTAGAATAATAAATAATAAGTAAAATACAAATGGTTATAAGGTTGTCATAGACACATTACAATAATATAATAAAATATATATTTATTGGTTATTATATTGGACTTTTGAGTGCCCCACTATAAGTAAGTAAGTAAGTAAGTAAGTCTTTATTTCATATGCTAAAAGTACATATCATATGTTACAACAAATCATAAGAATATATGCTGGGAAAAGAAAAACTACTGTATAATTTGTACTTATTGATTGAGTGGGAGGGCCGCACGGGAAAATATTTGGCTCAAGGTGATGCCGTACAAATGACCAAGAGACAAATATTTCCCCCTATGGCCCTCCCTGACTCAGTCAATAAGCATTTTATCATACGACCCTCATTTTTGAGCATTTTTACTAAAAAAGCCGTACAGCCCTACTCACGTCACCATCTACAAAGGTTTTTTTAATAACGCGCGCCCGGACGGATACAGGTCATATTATAATACACAATAACACAAACTAAAATAGGTCTATAAAGATTTGAAGATACATATTACCTAGCTTCTTTAAATATCCCAGCAAAGAACCTGAACAGTTTAGGATTTTGCAGATGACAGTTTGAGCTGGATATAATAAGATGGATGATATTATTGACCAGACTTGAATCTTTGGACAGCCATGACGGGGGGTCACTAGCAAAGCTAATGAATATATCCAGTAGATCTGAGCATACAGATAGAAATAAAACAATAAATATCAAATAACTTCTATAAATTAAACAATAATGATCTATAATAATGTCATTGATACATAATAAAGCATATATCCCACACAACTGAAAATACAGAACATGATACTAAATCAGGGTTGACACTCATCTGATACAGGTAAGTACTTCATGTATGCCTTGAATATAAAAACATGCATATAAACAAATCTACAAAAGAAAATATGAAAAGAGAAAACCAATAATATCATGTATAAATAATATAAATAAATATAGTATAAAAAAAAATGAAGGACTGCTTCACAAAAACTCTGAATAGCAATAAGACATGTATATATGTGAGGAAATTATAGTCTAGGCATACATGAAGTACTTACCGACTGAAAGGTAAACTATGACTCGGGCCCCACTAGGGGGGTACCCCGAGTAATTATCAAATTTCCCTGACCAAAATCATCAATTCAAAAATAATGTAAATAGAAGTAGAAAATAAATAAAGAAACATTGCATTTCATTTTTCAATCTCTAGTTGTTATCTGAAGATGTTTCAATGAATTATTATGATCAAATCTATTCTAGATGTAATTTGTATTACAGTCTTTACAAATCATTGATCACCGTTTTGTTCACAATTTCACAGTTCATCAATATGCTATTCTCTAGATAGAACTCTCTAACACTTTATCAAAAAAACAGTGTAAAGTATACAACCATGTTAGTTTATGGAGAAAATCAGAGAGGCTGGATAAAATATTTAAAGCGCTTTTGACATGAGAGAGAAAAACACACCTAACAAAATCATTTAACTGACACCTTGGACATCATTAAATCAGGTCATAGTCATAATTACAACATATCAAAAATACATACCCTGACAGTAGTTTTTGGTCATCTGTTGTCTGTATTTAGGTACCGACAGTACTGAATTGACAAGTATTTGACAGTACGTCTTCCCTAAGTACTTTGATAAGTTCTCAGATTGTAAAACAAACAAAACATGGGATGTCACTTCAAGAATCTTCAAGCGAGGTCCACCTACAAAAAACAGGCATTTATAAAATTATGAATACAACTAAATGATGACTCATAGAAAACCAGACTTTACTGTTGGTGTTTCTAATGAAACAGTTGTAAGAGTTGATTCACCATAAAAGCTATACTGGAAACAGATGTTTCAGACGTTCTCCTTTGTCGATGTACATGTAAGTGAATGCGGCTTACTTAATTGTACAAATATTTAAATCAGTACTTTTGAATTGTGATGTTACATCCCAATGCTAAATTAATCAGTATTTGCATTTCAATGAATAACATGTTGTGATTCATGGCCAAACTTTGGGATAAATCACTACTACACAACCTCTGTTTAAAAGTACAAATCTAAATGGTAGAACTGACAAATCTTCCTTTGCAAAAAATGTTGGTCGAAGTATACAATGTACGTTTACATTCTCTGCAGGTAGAGTCTCTTGTTTGTCATTCGTCATGAGAAATGAAAGACTCCTCAATCTGCTTTCACAAGCAGTTTGTTACCCATAACCTATCAGCCATGATGAGTTTGACATTATAGCAGGATCTCTATAGCCTCTGTCACAGGAAAAAATGTGAGATTCCCACAATGGTTTTTTGGGGGGAAGTTATCATTGTGAAAATACTACAAAATCCAATATTAGATTCAAATTTACCCATATTTTTCCCATTAAATGGGAACATTTTCAATGCAATTCCCATCTTTGGAGACTTGTGAATTCAATTTTTTCCCTGAGTGTTGCAGCTGTTTTACAACATGTAAGTGGTTCACAGAAACAAAGGTTCCCATTCTTTCCGCGCACCACATACGTGTAACATGGCTGCAACCAAGGATAGGATCTCTAGTGGTGAAAACCCATTTTGTAATTTCCACTCAAGCCTGTTATCAAACTTAATTTACAAGTACATTATTTTCTTTGAAAAGGTTACTCACGTTGATCTGCTACTTTAATTACTTGACTAAAAAAGGCTAAAGTTGACTGTTGAAGAAAAATAGAAAACATCCATGAGAATTGCATTGCCAAGTTCAGACAGTAATTCAAAAAAAATGCACCATCACTATCTCATTGCAATAAAAACCTCATTTTGTAATATTATGTAATGCCAGATATCAGCACTCTTGAAAGCAATCAACAAGAGACATATCAATACAAATGCCACCCAATACTGCAACATATTTGATGAACATTTTGTTTTATGATTTATTGACAAAATTAATTGGAATCTATTGATATCAATATCTATTTGAATATTAGACAATCGCAATACCAAGTATTAAATTATTATTATTATAGATACATGTATTATGATTGATTGGCAAAATTGATTGGCAAAGTTGATTGATTGACTGATTGATTGATTGACTGATTGACTGATTGACTGATTGACTGATTGACTGATTGACTGATTGGTTGACTGACTGACTGACTGACTGACTGACTGATTGATTGATTGATTGATTGATTGATTGATTGATTGATTGATTGATTTACTGACTGGTTGGCTGATTACAATGTCATGATAGCTTTACACAAAGTATTAACTCTCACTCACAGAAACTCTAGTGGCTCTACTAGTTTCAGTAGATTTAGTTATTTCTGTTCCACGTCTCTTTGATGACAATATTTCAAGATGCTCAATTTCTGATAAGACAAACTCCTTTGCTTTAGAAAAGACCAAATCCCATGTGAGTGAAGATTTTCTTTTTTTATCAGTATTATCATCAATGGCATGTCTGATGTATTGTTGACTGAGAAGACGCTGAACAGCAGAACACGCATCCTGTGAAAAAAAAATTAAAGCAATGAATGTACAGAATAATCAATGCAGGAACCCTGTGTACACAATGGGGACCTAGGAACGATACCGTTTGAGCAAAGCTAGATACAGCTTTATCTATATTGAAAGAAACTAACATTCCAAACACTGTCTTTCCAATGTCCCCTTACTGTACACAAGGATCTCACATTGATCTTGTAAGGTCTTGGTAGGTATTATTGGTGTGCCTCATCTCAGCGCATTTACAATTTTCATCCAAGCACAAAAAAATGGCTCCCACTGCTTTGCCAAAGTGAGTGAAGAAGAATTAATGAATTATGTTTGATGGGGACTAAACTGGTAGGCAGCTCTACCACAGTTGTTTGTGTTCTAGGTTTACCCTACAGAGCTTAGCCAATAAGAAATGGGATATTTCCCTTGCATAATTTTTCCTTCATTCCAGTTGCTTTGTACGTTTTTCACACACTTCAAGAGCAACAAATTAAAATCTAATTCAAGAGCATATGGATCGTTGTATAGTAAATGATCAAACTCGATAATTTTCCCCGCAAATCTCCACACTTTTCCCGCGTCAGGGACAGCCGAATTTACATATTGGTTGGTGCATTACAGTCACATTGAATTAAAGCTAGCATAATTCATTAGTCAACTTTACACTTACTTTTCGTTCACGAGCTTTTTCAGAAGTCAACATCATACAATTTCGAGTCATCTCAGAAAGATCGGTGAAAACAGACGCCATGTTCACACCTCCGGACAAGACCTCTTCTAGAACTCACAACGACGCACCAAACAAAGTAATGTCTCCCTTAAAAGTTGCTCTAGGTAGTAATAAATTTGCAAATCCAGTCATGGTCCAAATGACGTCCACAAATGCAGTTTTTAAGCTCAATTTGTGACAAGTGTTTCAGTGTCCATGTGGCAGCTATGATGTGATGACAAAATGTGCAAGGCGCCGCGCCAAAATTTAAACTGGAACCCAGTCATAAGGCGTCTGTTCGGAAAGCAGTCGGAGTACTCCAAAATGCAAGAAATGTTTTTTGTACAATTATTTTTATGCACAACGAAAGCAACTAGAATTGACAGATAATTCTTTAAGTCCAGAAAAATTTCCCCCTTGTTTTCTGTTATTTCCCTGCATTAAATTTGGATTCGATATATCATCGTGAAATCTTCGTTTGGTCGTCAAGGGTGAGCGATCGTAGCGATCAACAACCGATGATCACCATGCCAAAACACTCATGAATCAAGAAAGAACATGTTTTGAAATCAACTGCTTTCAACCGTAGAGGACAGCATTTGAATGCAGCATAATATTCTTCATTCTGTGGTAGAAAATTGATAAACACAATGTGCAGGTTACGAAAATGTTTGTTTATTGTCCTGTTTGCTGGATGTGTTATAAGTTATTCAAATTCACATGAAAGTCACAAAGATCAAGCTCAAGACAGCGACGATTTTCATGCCAAAAGCGCCACTGAAAGAAAGTAAGCCTTCGATAGAGTTGTTATCGTGAGTGGGAAACGGTTCCGTGCTGTATCTTAGCCGTAATTTCTAAGAAAAACATTCGAATAACCTGCTGCATCGTAGCGGTATCGTAGCCGTAGTTTCCCATTCATGCGGAAATGACTCTAAAGTAAACTTAATACTACACTTAAAAATACTATAGACATCTTTTAAAGTTATAAGTTAATAAGTTTTTTTGAGTAACAAGTTAAAATTTCACAGTTATTTATAAAACAATATGCATTAAGCTTATATTGATTTTCAATTAAACTCATTAATATTCTATTCAATTTTTATGATCAAACCCCTCAGTAACTGGCGGATCAATTTATTGAATTTGTCAATAAAAATGTTTTTCGATAATCTATCTGATGTGGGTTTAATTATTTATTGATGTTGATTGATTGTTTGATATTAAAATGCAGAATGGACTCGACTCATTTGTAAATTCACTTTCATTCTGTAGTCATTTATTAGCGCATATAGCTGACAGGATGGATTTAGATGGAGAAGGATTAAGGTAAGGAGAGTGGAGGGGAGGGTGGCTCCATACTTTACTTGTTACTTAATTCAAGAACGTCCATTTAGTTTAATTATTGCAGAAAAACAAGCTATCAATTGTCGCAATATTGTTTTAGTTTAACAAGTTAGGTTTTTGTCAAATTTATTTTTTTAGTTATAGTATAATTCCTTTTTTGATAGATATTCTTAGCTCGCTATTCAGTCATTACGAATTCCTTCGGGCTGAAGCGAACGCTTAAAGACATCTTGAAGCGTTTTTAGAAGTATTTTGACCTTTCTTTCTTATTGCCAAGTTTTTTTGAGTTTGTCATGTTAAAAATTGCTGCTGAAAATGTGGTTGCTCCGTAAAGTCTGACCATGCTTGCAATTTTGAAATATGGATGTTTCATCATTTCCATCATAATCATCATTTGATTTTTTTAAAAGTCCACCTGTTTCCTCTTATCCGTGTAAATCAAAAATGTATTACTGTCGTACTTAATGTATGCATTGTTTGCACAAGCTCAAACCTTTCTTCTAAATCGTCATAATTCTTATTTTGAACAGACACATTCAAAAACATTTAAAGGAGCTCGCTGGTAACTATAGTAACACTGACGTTGAGGACATCGAAAAAGGAGACAATCAAAAAGGTACTTCAGGACATTATGTCAGTCATCATTCTTGTTTCTCTCTAGTATGAAATGCATGGAGAATTCAAGAGTCAGAAAGGATAAACGTATTTTTTTCCTAGTTAATTCTGTCTGCTAAAAAGATCAGTTGCTGCCTCCTTTCAATGCAGAAATACAAGCAAACAGTCAGGCAGTACTGCAAGCTTTTAGAAAAGAGGGGGACACGTTTTGGAAATTGGAGGGCCAGTTTCATTACAGCTCAAACTTTAAATTAACTACCCAACCCAAGAGAAGTACACTGCGAACATGCAATGCTGCAAACCAGAATTGTATACGGTTAGCTGTACGGCTCCATCTCTGTTTTGACTTTGTTCGTTTAAATGCCGTCAATTATGCCTGGAGGTAGACTGCGTGCTTACGGCCTTGAGAGAAAATACCGAATGTAACCTAGGCTAGCCTGGAGGGGAATGTTGATTTTGGAAGGGTGTTCCAGTCCACCGAAATCACAAATTGTGTTGATTTTGGAAGGGTGTTCCAGTCCGCCGAAAACACAAATTATGTTGATTTTTGAAAGGTGTACCAGTCCACCGAAATCACAAAATGTGTTAATTTGGAAGGGTGTTCCAGTCCGCCGAAACCACAAATAGGCGATGTGCGCGGACGCCATTTTTGATTTATAGCGCGTAGGGAATCACGGGAAACTGAGTCCTTGGTCTTCACAAGACAGTTGATTTTGGAACTGGGGTATTCCAATCCGCTGGAATCATTAAACAATCCATGTTATTTCTCAAGACATTCGTGTTTCTTTTTTGTAGGAATGTTTTACTTCTTCAAACTCCATGACTACGACAATAACAGCAAACTTGATGGATTAGAACTAATGAGCGCGTTATCTGATTTCCATCACGAAGACGATGTACAAGACGACAAAGTAGGCGGACAGAACTTTATTGAAGACGAAGTCGTAAAGATTGCGGACGAATTGTTAGAGAAACACGACTTAGACCAAGATGGGATGATTGACTATGCAGAAATGATGAATACGAAGATCAATTCACTTATGACAGAACTAGACAAGAATGATCAATTAGACATTCAAGAAAAACAGCAACAAAATGAACAAAAACAATAACACCAACAGTATTAATGCTAACAATACTACTAATAATGATAATGAAAACTTCATTTTGTTTTTCATTTACTCTTAACGATACATTGTTTATTTAAGTTTATTCAAAAAGTTTAATTTTTAATATTTTGGAAATCTGCTGGAAAATAGGGACTAAATTTCGAGATCTGTAGCTTTTGCTTAAATTGGTTGAAGGTAGCCGTTTTAAAGCGTTCGTCACTCCAAAGCTAAGTCGGTGACCCCACTTTATCTTTCTTGTTTTGTTGTTCCCATCTTAAAAGCTATTTATATACAAAATCTTAGCAAATTCTATCGGTTAAATCTTGCGCGATCCCATTACCTTAACCGACTCTTCGGATGATGGTAGTATAAAGCATGGATAAAGTTATCTACTCACTCCATAGATTCTCTTCAGAGTTTATCTGCGGAATAGAGATTTATCCGGTGGATTGCGCTATCCAGGCCTACAACCGACCCCTTGTCCATTACGCAACTTGAGTGTTAGCCTGCTGACAGGGGTTCCTCGATGGGGCGCGGGAGAAGAGTTTTAGAAATAATGATAATAATAGCAACAAAAATAACTATAATATAGTACGTTTTTATACGCATATAAAATAATCTATGCTATGCGGTCGTAGAAAAAACTCAAGAAAACTGGGTTGCACTTTTGTAAATTAATGTTTTTAATGTATGTAATTAATATAAACCCTTTTTCGTGATTGTTTCGTGGTTCTTGCAAACCATTTCATCTTATTTCCTGGGTATTGCTCGCGCGCATCGTTACTGCGCAAGATTGAGCGCGCGCGCTCATTACCGTTGGTCAAATTACTGATATTTTTTTCCTTCATTTTTTCCTTCTAAGTTTCATTTGTGTTCGATTGAAAAGCAATTGTGTTTGCTTTTTTTGTATTCTAAAGTCAATTTGCTACAAAAAGAACAAATATTAAACCTTTTACGCTGTAAACGAACAATTATTAAAACCCAGTCCCCGCGCGGTATTCAAGATGGCCAGATTTTTCTTCATCTTTGCCGCATGATATCTCGAAAACGAAGTCGGTGACCCCAATTTTTTTCTTTCGTAAAATGAAGCTTTCTATTAAGACTACAACATATGTGAAACACAAGAAAATGACGTTATATGGAACGAAGAACAGTAGACTTTTGTAAAAAAATCGACCCCTTCCTTGGAACAAAATATCGCGACATCGCTTAAATTGAAAGCATTTTTATTTGTAAAGAAAGACATTAATAATCCTATTATTGCTTGGAAATTGAAGACAACAGTTTATTAATTTTCTTTGCAAATTTTGGAGAGAGTTGATTTCTGTTTTACAACATTTTTATGACTATATTCTTTGAAAATGGCAGTGTTTAAATACGCGCGTTTTGTTCATAAAAATACCCCATTTTCTACGCCTTGTACCTCAACAACAAACTCGGTGACACCCGATTTTTATTGCATTTCTTAAATCCTCATATAATGAAATAGCGTTGTACAAAGTTTTATAAAAATGACATTAGAACTTCATTTACCCAGGAACGTCCTTAACAGGTTAGCTCAGTTGGGAGAGCGTTGGCTGTTAACCGGGAGGCTGTGGGTTCGAACCCTCAGTCGGACCATCACTCAGGGTCTGTAAATAATTGAGGAGAATGTTCTTCGATTTATAATTGTAACGGTTCGACGCTTCTCGGATAAGGACGATAAACTGAAGGTCCCTTCTCGCCACATTTGCACATTAACCAGTAACGGGGGGACGTAAAAGAACAACTGAGGACGCGGGTCACGACCAACCTTGGTGATAGGCCTACACTAATACATACTAATTACTAACAACTAATAAACCTCATGCTTGTAAAACCAGATTTGCATACTATAAATATTAAAGATTGTAAAGCACATTGAGACATTAGTGAAATGCGCTATATAAGCACTACTTTACATTAAAAATGGACATTCATTAATTATCTGGGTAAGAGGAAGACACCCGAAACGAATGAAATGCAGAAAGGTGTTAATTTACGTATGCATTTCATACCCCGAAAATCTACCGCAACTTTACTGGGAATATAACTTATTGTTGTCTAGTTTATCCATAGTTAACTATGGTTTATCGAAACATTTATGTTTAATTGGTGTCGGCAAATTTTCTGAGTTTACACAACACGAAAATTCTTGTTTATTGTTTGGGTTCTTCATCATTTTTATGGGACATTTTATCAAAAAGAAACTTATTTATCATCAGATAAACAAATTAAGAAAAAACGTTGAGATGTGG
Source organism: Diadumene lineata (assembly GCA_918843875.1). Classification (NCBI taxonomy): domain Eukaryota; kingdom Metazoa; phylum Cnidaria; class Anthozoa; order Actiniaria; family Diadumenidae; genus Diadumene; species Diadumene lineata. Next base: position 6,599,493 of record OU974082.1, read on the forward strand.
GGAAGGCGAGTATGCCTACTTTTTAAAGTGTAGTTACTTTATTGAAAACAATTAATGAGTAATGGCCTCCCTTGGCGGCCACCTTGAAATGAGGGGAAAATTGCCATGGTTACCTCCCTCTTTTGCTATCATTTTCGCCGTTACTGCTAACATAACTTCGCTATAGAGTGAATTGTTAATTTATTTTCACATGTTTTCTATTCATACATTTTCTGCAATTTCGTGCACTTGCAAGCACTTCAACATTCACACATGCATCCCTAATGTCCGTTTTATACATGACAATCATGATGAGATTTGTCGTAACTTTTAAAATTTATCGCACGCGTCCAAGAACTTGTTTTAAAATGTCTTACCACTAATTTTAAAGGATTTTGAACCTCACAACTAGTATAGCAGCCGTGGGAGTCATTCTTAACCACATTAGACAGCTGCTGCGGAGGCTTCTGACACAACTAGTTGAATACTTCACATCTCACACGACAAATCACACCGTGTAAATCAAGTATCTTTATGTGATCATGCAGTCAAGATTTTCAATTATTTATGTCCGTGTGTTTATCTTGTCGGGACTATGGGCTTCTTAACTTGTCTCTCTTTTTCCGTTGAATCGATTGCTAATAATCGCAATATCTCCACTTGCTCAATTTATATTGACCCACATAACACCATTTGTAGTAATCCGTTTCGCTTTGGAAGCCACAAGAGTTTCCCGGTAGTAGTAAAGTGTGCACCGAATTAGACCCCCGGGGAGGTGGGGAGGTACCGGGGAGGCAGTGAGTTCCGGGGAGGTAGAGAGTTACCGGGGAGGTAGAGAGTTACCGGGGAGGTAGAGAGTTACCGGGGAGGTGGAGAGTTCCGGGGAGGTGGGGAGTTACCGGGGAGGCGGGGAGTTACCTGTGCAGCACCCCACCCCCACCACCCACAACAACAACAAGCGACCACCCCACCCCCTCCATCCACAACAACAAAAACAAACGACCACCCCACCCCACCATCCACAACAACAACAACAAACGACCACCCAAGCCCCACCATCCACAACAACCACTTATGAACACGAAAAACGACCACCCCACCCCACCACTTATGAACACGAAAAACGACCACCCCACCCCACCACTAATGACAAAACTAATCAAAACCACCATCCAAGATCTCCTTTCTTAATCCACTCTTATACCAGTGAATATCAAAAAAAAAAAAAAACAACCAGTACTAGGTGGTTCAAACTAATATTAAAAAATAATAATAACGAAAATTACCATTTCGTATTGTTCAGTACCAGAAGTTATTTTGAAACATTATTTATTTGCAGTTTCAGACAATATACTCATCACAAAATTCTTACTAACGAGAAATATACCAAATACGCTTTACAGTGCTTAAATTCACTGAACTGAATCGAAATCGTCTTTTATGAATACTGATGAACCATCCATAATCCTTCTTTTGTGAAGTCATACAAACAAGTCAAATGCTTTTGTTTTCAATTTCAATAGTAATCGATACTCAATGTGAAAAAAGGCTTCCCCGTAAATTAAAGCAACATTTTCATCAAAAAATTCTTTTTAACGAAAAATAAAAGTTTTGAAATGCTTTAATTTCGCATTTCATAGACAGCCAGAAAGGCCAAAAACAGGCCAACAAGGCCAGAAACAGGCCAGAAAGGCCAAAACCAGGCCAAACGTGCATAAAAGGCCAAACAGGCCAAAAACATTGATTCATCGATATGTTTGCACAAACATACAACCTATAGTCTATTGTTATCGACGTCAAAGTGTGGCTATTGGCTATTGGCTATTGGCTGTCTGGCTATCAGGCTATTGAATATCAGGTTATCAGGCTATCAGGCTATCAGGCTATCAGGCTATCAGGCTATCAGGCTATCAGGCTATCAGGCTATCAGGCTATCAGGCTATCAGGCTATCAGGCTATCAGGCTATCAGGCTATCAGGCTATCAGGCTATCAGGCTATCAGGCTATCTGGCTATCAGGCTATCAGGCTATCAGTCTATCAGGCTATCAGGCTATCAGGCTATCTGGCTATTGGCTATTGGCTATTGGCTATTGGATATCTGGCTATTGGCTATCTGGCTATTGGCTATCTGGCTATTGTCTTTTGGCTATCTGGCTATTGTCTTTTGGCTATCTGGCTATTGTCTTTTGGCTATCTGGCTATTGTCTTTTGGCTATCTGGCTATTGTCTTTTGGCTATCTGGCTATTGGCTATCTGGCTATTGGCTATCTGGCTATTGTCTTTTGGCTATCTGGCTATTGTATAGCCAGATAGCCAAAAGACAATAGCCAGATAGCCAAAAGACAATAGCCAGATAGCCAAAAGACAATAGCCAGATAGCCAATAGCCAGATAGCCAATAGCCAGATAGCCAAAAGACAATAGCCAGATAGCCAAAAGACAATAGCCAGATAGCCAAAAGACAATAGCCAGATAGCCAATAGCCAGATAGCCAATAGCCAGATAGCCAAAAGACAATAGCCAGATAGCCAAAAGACAATAGCCAGATAGCCAAAAGACAATAGCCAGATAGCCAAAAGACAATAGCCAGATAGCCAAAGGACAATAGCCAGATAGCCAATAGCCAGATAGCCAATAGCCAGATAGCCAATAGCCAGATATCCAATAGCCAATAGCCAATAGCCAATAGCCAGATAGCCTGATAGCCTGATAGCCTGATAGACTGATAGCCTGATAGCCTGATAGCCTGATAGCCTGATAGCCTGATAGCCTGATAGCCTGATAGCCTGATAGCCTGATAGCCTGATAGCCTGATAGCCTGATAGCCTGATAGCCTGATAGCCTGATAGCCTGATAGCCTGATAGCCTGATAGCCTGATAGCCTGATAACCTGATATTCAATAGCCTGATAGCCAGACAGCCAATAGCCAGATAGCCAATAGCCAGATATCCAATAGCCAATAGCCAATAGCCAATAGCCAGATAGCCTGATAGCCTGATAGCCTGATAGACTGATAGCCTGATAGCCAGATAGCCTGATAGCCTGATAGCCTGATAGCCTGATAGCCTGATAGCCTGATAGCCTGATAGCCTGATTGCCTGATAGCCTGATAGCCTGATAGCCTGATAGCCTGATAGCCTGATAGCCTGATAGCCTGATAGCCTGATAGCCTGATAGCCTGATAACCTGATATTCAATAGCCTGATAGCCAGACAGCCAATAGCCAATAGCCAATAGCCACACTTTGACGTCGATAACAATAGACTATAGGTTGTATGTTTGTGCAAACATATCGATGAATCAATGTTTTTGGCCTGTTTGGCCTTTTATGCACGTTTGGCCTGGTTTTGGCCTTTCTGGCCTGTTTCTGGCCTTGTTGGCCTGTTTTTGGCCTTTCTGGCTGTCTATGAAATGCGAAATTAAAGCATTTCAAAACTTTTATTTTTCGTTAAAAATAATTTTTTGATGAAAATGTTGCTTTAATTTACGGGGAAGCCTTTTTTCACATTGAGTATCGATTACTATTGAAATTGAAAACAAAAGCATTTGACTTGTTTGTATGACTTCACAAAAGAAGGATTATGGATGGTTCATCAGTATTCATAAAAGACGATTTCGATTCAGTTCAGTGAATTTAAGCACTGTAAAGCGTATTTGGTATATTTCTCGTTAGTAAGAATTTTGTGATGAGTATATTGTCTGAAACTGCAAATAAATAATGTTTCAAAATAACTTCTGGTACTGAACAATACGAAATGGTAATTTTCGTTATTATTATTTTTTAATATTAGTTTGAACCACCTAGTACTGGTTGTTTTTTTTTTTTTTTTTTGATATTCACTGGTATAAGAGTGGATTAAGAAAGGAGATCTTGGATGGTGGTTTTGATTAGTTTTGTCATTAGTGGTGGGGTGGGGTGGTCGTTTTTCGTGTTCATAAGTGGTGGGGTGGGGTGGTCGTTTTTCGTGTTCATAAGTGGTTGTTGTGGATGGTGGGGCTTGGGTGGTCGTTTGTTGTTGTTGTTGTGGATGGTGGGGTGGGGTGGTCGTTTGTTTTTGTTGTTGTGGATGGAGGGGGTGGGGTGGTCGCTTGTTGTTGTTGTGGGTGGTGGGGGTGGGGTGCTGCACAGGTAACTCCCCGCCTCCCCGGTAACTCCCCACCTCCCCGGAACTCTCCACCTCCCCGGTAACTCTCTACCTCCCCGGTAACTCTCTACCTCCCCGGTAACTCTCTACCTCCCCGGAACTCACTGCCTCCCCGGTACCTCCCCACCTCCCCGGGGGTCTAATTCGGTGCACACTTTACTACTCCCGGTTGACAACAGTACTCCCAGTTCCTATCGATGTCGATGTAACACCAGTAGTAGGCGGCTCCATAGGTAGCGCATTGATGGTCAGCTAGGCAGCGTTGTCCCTTTACGGTAATAGCTGACACTCTACTAGAGCACGGCTTCTCTCCGGAGTTTTTAGGGCCAGTGAAGCATGTTTGGTAACCTTTGTTTCCTCGAAACGTACATTCAGAAACGCAGCACTGACCTTGCGTTTTCTTCCAGTCCGTGTAACACCATTTGTGATACTTTCCACCGCCAACACTGCACGTTGAATTCAAGCAGCGTTCTCCAATCGCTGTAAAATCAGATCCATCTGCTCCAGCATTTGGTACGATCAGGTAATCGTCTTCCACTGGGGCTTTGCCATTTGTGACAACACGTTTGTTAGCTTTCAGTGCTTCGATATTCTTTCTTCTACTTGACAAGACTGTTATGTTGTTTTGTCGATTGGCAGAACCATTGTCAGCACCAGCGTCGAGTTCCACGTGTCCGGGGCTGTCAATTCCTGTCATGTCGCGTGGTTTAACAAGCACCAAGCCAGCTCCCATATCATTAAACAACATTCTTGTCTTGGTTAACAACTCATTGTTCCTCGGTAAGGTTATGCTTAAGTCTATGCTTGAAATGGAAAAGTTTGTTGCATCGCCGTATCTTTTAGTTGATAGTAATCCTGCCATACTGTGCAGTAATTTTCGTTTCTTTGGAGGAATAGATGATTGTTCGACTCTGCTTAAATCATCCAAAGTGTTTGCCACTGCAATATCTGTTGGTATAGACACTTTAGCTCGAATGAGCTTTGATTTTTTTGATGCATCGTTACAGTTATCTGTGAAAATACTGACTCTTTGATAGCCATCTGTTCCTATATTAGCATGTAATAACTTTCTCTCAAGTTCATTTACAGACCCTACTTCCACAATGGCGTCTGCAGTATTTTTACCAATGTAAGCAAATGAAAATCCTTTTCCCTGATTAGTTGTATCGTGACAGCAGACGGCTGTCCATATGTAACTAGGTACGGTCACTCGGTTGTACTGTCTGACTCTGTCACCTTCGACGTCATGTTCTGCATTTGGGATTCTCGTTCTTTGTTGGACCACACCGGTGACAAAGTATCGTTCAGCTCCATTAAAAGAACACTCTTCCCTCATCGTCGTCAGGGAAACCTTCTCCATTTTCTTCCACGATTGTTGATTAAAGCATGGATCTTGTGGAACAGCATTTGTGAGAGTGAACGTAGCAGTACGACTGTCAGCACATTGGTAAGAGTTTGGATTGAGGTGACCTCTATCGTAGTCAGTGTTTTGGTAGTCTTCGTTGATATCTTGGGTTCCTTTCAAGGCATTCGTTATTTGTCCTGCCACTTGCATATTATTTCGTGCCATCACATTTGCTGTGGGTGTAAGCTTTTTGTAAAAAAATCAAAAGAAAGAGAAAAACGTTAGTTGCGTCACTTGATACAAAAGTGCATGTTTAAGAGAAGTTTCAGAAAGAACATTCATCGGTTTGATTTTTAGTAAATCGCTAGAGTATATTTAAACGCTTTAACGCTAATAGTTTTCGCCTTTTTCTTGTCAAAAATATAAATAAATTTAATCAAACAGATTCATTTTGCACAGAAAAAAGAATTACTGAAAAACCAATAAAGTTATAGCTTTCACAGACAGTTAATCTCAACTATACATTAGCTTACACAAATATGAGAAAATAAATTATATGTGGTTTACAAAATTACCAAAATTTACAGTTTTGTTTTTGTCTTTGACTGAAAATCGCTTCTCTAAAAGTGGAACCCTAAACCACTTACCATCGATTCAAGAATTCAAGAATTTTCTCAAATCTCGCCAAATGAAAGATTTTTACGAGATGCAGACAAAATGAAGAACAAAAAGTCAGGGTTTTGGCTGGTTGAAGCATATTATTCGAAGACTGCTTGTTAATCTTGTGTTGCTAGATTTGGCGCAGCGTTTTCAGCGGTAATTTGCCCGTAGGTACAGATTTCAAGCGTTGTTGTTGTTCTAAAGTAGTCAGGACCCTTAAGGGAAAAGTTTTAACATTTTTGCAAGTGATTACATGTAATGTTTCCTGGGTTTGTTTTATACGTTAGCTGTCCTACCTTTCACAATCAAAGTAATAGAAAATGTTGTTATTATTGATAAAAACATTCTGAAAATTTCAAAACGACTGATCAGACGGCTACATGTATAAGAAAAACGGCAAAAACTAAGCGAACCATCGTTTTAAACAACTAGGAATATATAAGTAAAGTAAAATGAGAACAACAAGAATAATTAAATTAGCTTTTGTTCATTGGCGAAGCGCGAGTTATCAGAATCAAGGAAAGAGCTCTGAGAAAGTTGCGCTCCGACTTAGCAGAATTACAAATACCTGAGGCTCGACAAACCAAACAGCTCTTCTGTCTGCCTGAGGACCTTGACATGGACCGGGGAGCGTGTAGGCCGAGAACAAGGGAATTCATAAGCTTGTACTATACAATGTAGCATAGTGATATTGATCCTGATACTTTTGGCAGATACTTTTCGGTTCCTCTGCAAAGTGGCGCTCTAGTCTTGGAGGAATTCTTTTGTAAAAGAATTGGTCGCATTTGCTGAAGTCGTTTCCTACTTCGGATCTCACAACGTTTGCATGGATAAATACCACGAGGATCAGTTGAAGAAAGGGCTTCATGGTTCTCCGGCGTTTGCTTGGGCGAGGAGAATGTAAATGCTTTTCATTGTATATTCACGACGTTTTATGGCCTTCAAACAAATCAATGAAATAGTTATAAGGTTGAATTTGCCACATGTAGGGGCCCATTTTGAATTCACCAAGCATGGATAATCGAGAAACTTCTGCCACGAGTGCACGCACAGTTTATCACAGTTACAAATCTCCGTTTAAAAAGATATGTTATTCGTCTGTGTAAGGCGTTGAAAAAATCAACTGCATGACCGTTTGTTGTTTGGTAATTCAAGAATGCGATTTGAATTGAAAAATGTGTGATTCCAGTGTGTTTGCTTAGGCCATATAAAACAAAAAACTTTTTCTCCGCGATCCTCTTGCAGCACGCACGCGGTCCTGTGTCCATGACGTCACCTTTATGGTCGATTGCTAAATTGAGAACATACCAGTAATTTGAATGGTCAAGTTATTTTTGTAACAGGTGATTTATAAATTCCCCGTAATGTAGAGCCGATTGATTCCAGTTGTGGTTAGATTGCCCATGTAAGAAATTAAACGGGCAATCATTTTTAAAATTTATTTGGAATATTTTTTACAAGCTGCTAAGTCGACGTGTCTTTTTATGTGTGATAGGATGTATTTTCCAATCTCCGATAAAGTTTTCTAGATGTTTCTACAGAAACTTAAGAACCAGCACATGAGTTAACCATAGTGCTATCCTTTTAATAATCGATGATACTATCTAATGCATCATTAAAAAAACATTTCGATTCATTGAACTGATTTTAATTTGCCGGTTCTCCGAGAATATTTTAACGTAAGGAATTCTTCATAAAACAGATCCTCTTTCCCCGTAGAAGAACTCCCCTATATTTGAAATACGGGGATGTGTCACAGATTAGTGTATGGGTTCTAGTCTTGATGTCTTAAAGATAGTATACATTCTGCACAAAATTGTCATGAAAACGTCTGCCCAGTCGTTCACGTTTTCCTTGTCTTAAACAAGATATGAAATCCAATTTCGCCAAAAAAAGTGGGAATATAAGCTATTCGTTAGCGATTGACAGCTACCATTGTTAGATGATGAAAACAATACTTTAAAAAATGTTTTATTTATGATATATTAGTTAGGGTTAATTTGTTCTTCTTTTCTTCTCTTTTTCAATGTCTTAGGCTCAGGATTTTGAGGCTCGCGCGGATCACACCATATAAATCCATGTCGTGCAACTACCCCGTACATGGTAATTTTTGATCGATTTTCGACAATACATCTTAAAAGATTAGATATATCACAGGAAAAAAAAACTTGCGATTCCCAAAATGGGTTTATTTTGGGTTATTGTTGGGAAAGTGCAACAAAAACCAAAAAGTTTTTCCTGTGTATGTTATAAAGTTTTTAAAATAATTCTCAATCTAACCGGCTGTTATATTCAATATGATTCTTGCGATATTTCTTTAAAAAAAGTTTACGTCCAGCCGGAACTTGTCCAATGGAAACGCAAATAACGTTTTCAGAGAGCAGAAAAATATAACCGAAAAACAGTACCTTCCTTCTATAAATTGCCTTCGATCGTTAATACAAGGATATTTGCCTTTTCCGTTTTTGTTTTGAACTCGTATAATAACCCATGTAGTACAACGTAAGTACACTACGTAAGTCCCCTTCCTCAAAATACTAAGAAATATACTTGTTTGAACATTTGCAGTGATAAAACGTAAATGTATAAAAAAGTATAACAAGTCATCTTAGCTTATAACAGACGTTTAGCAAATAGATGATGTGGATATTATTTTGATGGATTAAATTTTATTATGCATGCATGATCGTAAATAACATGTGCTATAGGGAAAAATTAAATTGATGTCGTAATTGATCGTTAATTTTAGGTGGAAACCAGCAAGCTCGTACCCCGAAAAGACCCGAAAAAAATTGCCTTAAAAAAGGCTCAAATTCACGACCTTCCATTGAAGTGCTATGTTCTTGCCAACTGAGCTATGATGTCACATATGCCGGTACTAGTGGTCACGTAACGAAAGTGCATACCTTTCGCCATGTACAGTGCTTGTGACCCAGGTACAACTAACCAGCTAGTTTCAACTGAACTCTTCATTGCTCAGCCTAAGCCTGAATTGTAGATAAAGTAACGTAAGAGTTAAGACAAAACCATTGGAATTTATATGGTCTTTTATTGGTGCATTTCAACGGGATGTACAAGATATCACATGCATGCTATCCAGGCTTAGCCTGAGCAATAGACCACTTCACGTTAACGCCCGCCTTTCTGAATTGGGGCAAAGTCGGGAAATTTCTAAAGAAATTGTCATCACTTTGATGTCGACATCTCCGCCCATTGAAGATCCATTTTCACAATTCTAATTTGAAATGATAACAATATTACATTTAATTAAACTGATAGAAAATGAGATCTATCAAGGAATTGGAACCATTTTTTACGAGCTGCTAAGTTTTTTATATATTTTGATCTACGCTCGCCGATCGTCAACCACGTTTTAGTGCAAATATATGGAGGTAAATATCAATTTCATGTTCCTATTATAACATATTTACAACAAGGCGGATTTCTTACGAGTAACCTAAGATTTATTACATTTTTACATTGAACGTGCTAAGTATACGAATAAAACGTCTTGACGATTTCGTTGTTCGGCCAATACCCATTTGTGACACTTCTTGATAAGGTAGTCAGTTTGTTTTTTATTACTAGTGATTTTGTTTAGATCTTCCTCTATCTTTACATAATATCCGCCTAAAAGATCGAATGCAGTATTGGTTTGGTTTACTTTACAATTTATGTATAGGATTTTAATCACTATTATTTTTTGCTTATCATGCTCTTGTTGATGTCTTATTTATTTAAGGATCACATTTCTTGTAGAATCCCGGTGTCTGCTTACGGTCTCGTGCTTTCTTCGGGTTTTTTTCTTTTTAAAAATGCACAAACACCTTCTTGCGTTAAGCCATGACAAAACTCTGCGTTTCTTTCGGCAATTTCTTGCTTATGGCAGCGCAACATTGACATATAATGAAGAGAATGGTTCTGTCCTTGGTATCTCTCACCTAAGTGCTTGTCTGTTTTCCTTCTTATGTGTTGCATTTCAGTGTTGGAAGGAAAATCTCCACTGCCAATTTTTTTCAGCACTTCTACAAAATAGCATTCATCCGGGAGGTATAAGTCTCTGAAGTCTGTTTTCCCCCAACAAACTCCATATTCAAAGGTTATCAGCTTCAATATTAGTTGGATCGTGTCAAAATCATATCCAACAGAAACGATGGAGTCAAGGTTCCTAAACACACTACCCACGAAGTACCAACATTGACTCATCACTACGTTCCTGTTCCCAGTCCACAGCTCATCTTCTGGTGGAAGGGCGGGGTCCTGGTACTTTTCTAGCAAGTTAAAGCCGAGAATTAAATGTGGCAAGAACCCAATCTGGAATGCATTAGCGAGAAAGTCGATGATTTCCAACACGCATGACTCTAAAGTAGGTTGTTGTTGCTTACATGAGTGAATGTGCAGGATTACTGCTGATTTGATCATATATGTCTTGGGGCTCTCAGGCATTCCTTTCAGTTCGCAATCGATGTTGTCTTGAATGAACTTCAAAACCATGTAGCATTGACGATGCACGTGACTGGTGCCAACAAGATCATTCAGCTCTGACTTGCAATGAGATATTTTCCAGCACGTATTGTGCTCATTTTTACATACTTTTGGTACGAGATAGTACAGGTATTCCTTAGGAGATGCCTCGTGCTTTGTTATTTCAATAACTGATAAAATATCTACTAGTATTATAATATCATTATCAATCTTCGGTTTCATTCGAGACTTTTCACATGGGTACTTCACTCCATCAACAACGTTTCTCTTCCATACGAAGACCATTGACGTCCCCAATTCTAATGGATGAAAGGCTAGACCAGTGCCAATAGCCAACGTGCCAGCTTTAAGATGAATTTGACATTTGTCACATGTATCCGAGTATTCAGGCGATTTACTAATGTTCCCGAAAACATAATCTCCGCTTGGCAAAATATCTCTATCACATTTTAAACAGGAACAGAGCTTTTCCACCACTTTCATCAACTCAGCTCTAAACATGAATGACACCATATGGGCATTGACTTTACCAACGGAACCGACCTCGTGGGAAAAGTTTTGATAGTTGTCGGGAAAAATGACAGTTTCTTGTTTTACACTCTTGAATCCATGACAAGTGTTCTCTGTAGTAAAATGATTTGCACCAAATTTTTCCAAAACTGAGATAAAGTCAAACTCCAGAACAGTTGTTTTTTCATCGTCGGCGAATTTCCAGATTCTGGTACCTTCGGCCATACTTCCGCACTTAACGACTTCGGAGGACTTAAAGAATGGCATGCTTTCTTCGACATGTCGAAGGAGTTTCAATGTTAGAAGTCTTACTGCTTCACATATTTCCTTGACCTCTTCTGAAACCATGTCGACTTCAATGTCATCGACTAGTTCCTGTGCAAAAACAATACAGAGGCGGATCCAGAAGGTTGGATTGGGTCGCTAGCCACCTCCCTCTTTCCAGGGTTCCAAATAAAAAAATTGTTAATTTTGTAAATAAAAGTAAACAAAATACATCTAAAAAGATCTCATTGTAAAACGTTTCCTACAGAAAATTGTAAATCTGTGTCCTTTCAATATTTTATGGAGTTAGCCATTCCTTTGTAAAATCCTGAATCCGCTTCTGCAAAATGCATGTAATCGAGAGGCGGGCGGGGAGCCCTAAAAAGCTCACTTTGGAAATGGGTGCACGTCGTTTGGAGCCTCACTCTGTTGTGTTTCCCTCGCCGACCTTTTGCTTTGTTTTAAAATTTACATATGTTTTTTGTTTAATTTTTAATAATATCTTTAATCTCTATCGTTTACTGATTTCCTCATTTCATTTACCTTTTGTATTATTCGGTGGAAGTCATTAAATAAATATAAATTTCACTTTCGAGACACATTTTCATCACAACGTTTCCAAATGTTTAAAGAACATGATAAAGCTAGCTTATTATCAAAATTTTAGCTTTAGACACGCAATAGGTTTGTTGTGAAGCAAATCTCTAAATTTTACAGAGAATTTATGGGTTCATTAGCGTTTTGCCACCCAGCAAATTTGAAAGTTGATATCTCGAAAAGTTTCGCTTGTAAAGAAGAAAAAAGTCCATAGATTACTTATATAGCTAGTATCTTTGGAGTTTTAATTTTAAGTTTGCAATTTTTTCGACTTTAGTGTTTATGCTAATGAGCAAAATAGTAAGAAGAGTGCGCTGACGAGAATTCTGAAAAAATAACGCTATTTCGTAAGTTATAAAATGCTCTGCTTTCAAGTGAGATATATAAATCCCTTCTTATTCCTAAATTCTGTTTTTCCTAGAAGCGCTATGCACTAGTGAGCATCGGGCTTTACTATGAAAAGTTGTTGGGTGGCGATGCAATTATAATAAACTATCTATCGATCTATCCTTTATCTATCTACTATTAAAAATATCACAAAAAATTGTAGTTTTCCAACTCGATTAAGACGGATATATCGCGGCGTACCTTATCGAACGATTCGAAAATCGAATATATTCGAACACAATCTGGGAGTTCAAGGACACACATACCTTTGAGCTCGTAGTGGAGGAGCTGACACAGTTAATGTGGATCTTTAGGATCTTTGCCTTAGCTGAATCAAGACAACGTGTTGCTTATCCAATGAACTATGATGAAATGGATCTTTGAGCTTCCCTTACTTCCAGGTATTTTGAATATCACATGATAGCACAGGGAACCCACAACGATTAGACTCTTCCTCAGTCTCTCGCTCCTTCGCTACGCTTAGCGAAGATTGGAAATAAGAAATTAACATCATGACAATTCGTTGCTAATTATACAAGCATAGCTCATATGAACTATTGTGCAAGGGACCCTAAAGCTTTCCTTCAGTTCCCAATGTCGTACCAAGAGCACGCGTTTTCATGTGGCCTGCGGCAAAGAACGACGGCTCTGGCAAAATACGATACTGAAAGCCATGTTTCGGTTTAAGTTGGTTACGATGCGATTGAATCTCGGCTACTATTAATAGTAAGTAATAAGCGTGTGCTATATCGTTTTTCAAAGTCTGAACATGCGTGGTTCTTTAATTTTAGAGAATTGTATTTAAGATACAAGTTCAGCCTCTTCCAGACCATGTAATTTAGACATATGTGCAAAAACTATACTTAAAATGATAAACGTGTAAAAATTACAATATAAGAAATCAATATTTTCCGAGTATGAATTGTTCGTTTTTAACGGCTTTTACGATCCCAATTTTGAATATTTTGTTGATTTACTAAAAAAACAGCTCGAAAATTTTCCTTCATTTTTTTATATTTAATTTGTAGCATTAGTAGGCTGCTTAAAAAGAACAGGGTACGTCAACGATTTAGATTTAATTAGATATTTAGCGTTTAGTACAAAAATGTTTTTTTCCGACTGGATGATCGAGCTTCTCCATATTTCTTTATATCTCTTTGGAATGCAAATTATTTTCCACTCCACAAAAAGTCGTCTTTACATTGTTTTGCACCAATATCTATCATTTACAAAAAGACGTACACACTCAAATTGTCAAAAAAAATCGTTGTGACGATATTGGGTACCACTCCATTGCTTCCAGTTTACAACGTCTCTTAGCAGTAGCTTGATAATGACGTGATGATATAATGATGATGATCTCTTGATATTGTCATTAGTATAAGTATTATTAGTTACTATTATTTCGCAGCCAATTTTATCACGTAATGCCTTGTCAATGTCTTATTTATCTAAGGATAACATATTTACTATTATGTTTAACTCACGAACTTTATCTTTCATTATACTGATCTAGTATTTCTTCAAATTGCTTCTCTTGTTACAGTAATTTTGATCACACGTGTTGCAAATGTCTTTTTTGGTAAGCGTCAAGTACTCCACCAGCTGTATTCAAATGTGAGCTCTTAGAGAAAACTTATAGAACATATATGTTTAAATAAAAGAAATAATAACATTCCTTGCAGAATCCCCTTGTCTGCCTACGGTCTCGTGCTTTCGTCAGTTGTTTGGAGATTTTTAAATCTTTCTACATATGCACAAACACCTTCTTGCGTTAAACCTTGATAAAACTCTGCGTTTCTTTCGGCAATTTCTTGCATATCTTTGCGGCAGCGCATCATTGACATATAATGAAGAGAATGGTTTTGTCCCTGATATCTGTCTTTTAAGTGCTTGTCTGTTTTCCTTCTTATGTGTTGCATTTCACTTCTGGAAGGAAAGTCTCCACTGCCAATTTTTTTCAGCACTTCTACAAAGTAGCATTCATCCGGAAGATATAAATCTCTGAAGTCTGTTTTCCCCCAACAAACTCCATATTCCAGGGTTATCAGCTTCAAAATGGTTTGGATCGTGTCAAAATCATATTCTACCGAAACGATGGAGTCAAGGTTCCTAAACACATGACTAACGAAGTACCAAAATTTGCTCATCACTTCGTTCCTGTTCCCAGTCCACAGCTCATCTTCTGGTGGAAGGGCGGGGTCCTGGTATTTTTCTAATAAGTTAAAGCCCAGAGCTAAATGTGGCAAGAACCCATTCTGAAACGCATCAGTGAGAAAGTCGATGATTTCCAACACGCAAGACTCTAAACTAGGTTGGTGCTGCTTACATGAGTGGATGTGCAGGATTACTGCTGATTTGATCATGTATGTCTTAGTGATCTCGGGCATTCCTTTTAGTTGGCAATCGATGTAGTCTTGAATGAACTTCAAAACCATGTAGCATTGACGATGCACGTGACTGCTGCCGACAAGCTCATCCACCTCTGATCTGCAATGAGATATTTTCCAGCATGTGTTGTGCTCATATTTGCATATTTTGGGCACGAGATAACAAAGGTGTTCCTTCAGGGATGTCTCTTGCTTTGTTACTTCAATAACTGGAGTAAAATCTACCAGTATTATAATATCATTATCGATCTTCGGTTGTTGTCGAGACTTTTCACACGGGTACTTCATTCCATCGACAACCTTTCTCTTCCACACGAAGACCACTGACGACCCCAATTCTATGGGATGAGAGGTTAGACCGGTGGCAATAGCCAACGTGCCCGTTTTAAGATGAATCTGACATTTGTCACATGTATCCGAGTATTCAGGCGATTTACTGATGTCCCCGAAAACGTAATCTCCGCTTGGCAAAATATCTATATTACACTTTAAACAGGAACAGAGTTTTTCCACCACTTTCATCAACTCAGCTCTAAACATGAATGACACCATATGGGCATTGACTTTACCAACGGAACCGACCTCGTGGGAAAAGTTTTGATAGTTGTCGGGAAAAATGACAGTTTCTTGTTTTATACTCTTGAATCCATGACAAGTGTTTTCTGTAGTAAAATGATTTGCACCAAATTTTTCCAAAACTGAAAGAAAGTCAAACTCCAGAACGGTTGTTTTGTCATCATCGGTGAATTTCCAGATTCTGGTACCTTCGGCCATACTTCCACACTTAACGACTTCGGAGGATTTAAAAAAGGGCATACTTTCTTCGGCATGTTGGAGGAGTTTCAATGTTAGACGTCTTACTGCTTCACAGATTTCCTTGACTTCTTCTGACTCTAGGTCGACTTCAATGTCATCGGCCAATTCCTGTACGAAACGCTTATACATGGCTGAATGAAACGGGAAAGGAATAAAACAAAATTAATCAACATGAAAAATAACAAAAACAAAAACAATAATGTACAGCAATGTATGTAATCGAGAGGCGGGGAGTCCTAAAGACTCACTTTGGAAGCTAAAAAGATACAAAATACATGATAACTTGCTTTTTCAGAGTCATTAAATCTGCCTTATTATTTTGACCTTGTTTTGGGCAATGTTTCGACATAGCCTAGCAAAGCATTTGAAAACTAGTGAAAAATAGCCATATTTACAATGAATACGGTAATTCAGTATCGAGAGAGCCACGGTAACTAAATAACGCTATATTTTTTTGTTTTCAAGATACCTAAATCCCTTCTAATCCCTAAATTCTTTGTTTTTCCCCAGAAGCGCTATGCACTAGTGAGTATAAGGCTTTACTAAACTGAGATATTTGCATAAATTGGAACTAATATATCGAAATGTTCTGAGAAAACATCAAAATTTGTTATAATAAAGTCGTTTGTGTATGAGTGGGAAACAGTATCGTATCGTAGCCGTAGTTTCTAAGAAAAGTTTCGAATTATCTACCGTATCGTAGCAGTATCGTAACCGTACCTTTTCCAACTCATACGAAAGCGACTCTATATAGTGTGCAGAAGAAACCATACTAGAGTGCACGCACTAAAAGTGTGCAACAGTTGTCACTATTTAGCAGTAAATAGCACTAATTAAACAAAAGAAAATAATATACACAATCAACGATTGGATTCGATTATATTCGGCAATCAAACAAAGTTGAACGGAAAAAATTACATTTTAAACTAACATTTTTGAACCTAACGATATGCAAGAAGCGTCGTTTTTGATCAATATTAATTTATTCATGAAGATAATAAAATGTCAAAAATTTGATTCAATGTTCGTTTTCAATGTATAGTTTGTTTTCGGTTACGGCAATCAAACACTTAATGTTCGATTGCAATCGAATTTCTGTGATTTTTTATGTGATTTCATTCGATTGCTGTGTGCAATCGAATCCCATCGAATGACTGAACTCGAGTAGGTACGATCGATAATTAATCTGCCGTCAGTTTTTAGCTGGCAATTCAACAGCAGACATACTATACCTTGAGCTCCTAGTTGAAGAGCTGACACAGTTAATGTAGATCTTTTCCTTAGCTGATTCAAGACAATTCGTTGCTTATCCAATGAACTATGAAGCGTGGGATCTTTGAGCTTCCTTAATTCCAAGTATTTTGAATATCACATGATAACACAGGGAACCCACAAATATTAGACTTCTCAGTCTCTCGCTCCTTAGCTACGCTTAGCGACGGATCGAGGGACTGCAGGAAATATAAAGAAATTGGAAATAGCATTCCATTCGACTTCTGATTGAACATATATATTCTTCAAGTGGAAAGTGGCGCCTCAAGGGGGGAAGGGGGGCTGGGTAGCGGTGCTCTCATAGATCATAAAGCGGGAATGACAAGACACCAGATCCTTAATTTTTACCTCTAAACTAAATTGGACGACCACCCTCGATCTTTGCCCACTGGTTGTACCCTGTATACTCCGCCATACAAGTGCCAAAACCAATTTTAAGGGGGAGGAGAAGGGAGGATTCGGCAATTATATTAATAAAAACATTCTGGTAGTCTCACACAGAAAAGAAAATCGTGCAAAAGCACTCGAAGAAAATTAGGATGCAAGGTCGATGAAAAAACAAAATTACCCAACATCCCCCCCCCTCCCCTCTCACATACCTAATATCCAATGGGCCGTCCCCAATACAAGGTAGTTCAAACTAGTATATGAAACATACACAATACTAAAATGAGATTTTTTTTTAATTGAATGGAATTCAAACTTTACATTTAATTCTCACATATGAGAAACATATTTAACTGAATGAAATTAATATTCATTTATACAAGTTTTCGTTACATAGATTATTTGATTGCAATTCATTGTCCAAGGCATTTTTGATATTGCATTTATTTCAGAAAATCACAAACCTGGATTAGATCCTTTTTTATTTCAAAACGATAACAACCGACGCCACACTAAAGGGCTTGACTACCATGAAACTTTATTTTTGTGACGTAATTTCAACTGGGGTTTTACTTTGATTTCGGTAACCGGGCACACATATGGTCACATTTGCAGTAATCACTGTAGATAGTATGACTTTAAAAGGAATACATGACTGATTGTGCGAATGTGAGGCAAGTGCTTTTGAGCTTGTCTACATGATCGAATGTTATTGGTTGGTTGTACCATGCTCAGTACCATGGTTTGACTTCTGTTAAATAGACCATTTTCAAATTCGTAATTGCTCAGGCTAAGCCTCAATTGTAAGTAAATCAACAAAACAGTCCAGACAAAACCATTGGTATTTATATTGTTTTTGGATTAGTGCATTCCCACGGGATGTACCTCATACAAAAGAATATATCACATACTATCCAGGCTTAGCCTGAGCAATGAAGAACATGAAACTGGACTATTCTGTTTTATCCTTCCGACGAAAATAGCAACTAACAAAAGTTAACAGAAGTAAATATATTAGGTTTAGGGTCGTTTTCGCATGAGTGGGAAACCGTACGGTTAAGATACCGCTAAGATATGCTAGATGATGCGAATGTTTTCTTAGAAACTACGGTTACGATACGGTACTGTTTCCCACTCATACACAAACGACTCTATTTAACTTCACTTTAGTTAAGCCTCTTATTTTGGCGTCAGCCAGTATAAAAACATTTGATTATATTACCCAGAATGCTTTAGAAACAAGTGACGTCACATGCATTTGTTTGGTTCAAAGAGCTGTGCCAAGTTGAACGACTTGAAATGAATAGTAAAGATCGCGATAATAAATGAAATCGGTATCAAATTTTGCGTGCAGCAAAGTAGAAAAATAGTTTTTTGCAAATGGTTTGTAGAAAAATTTCAAAGCAACAATTTTATACACTATTACGCAACATTAGTTTTGTAAGACACGAACAGGTTTTACCTGACAAACTGGTATAAAAAAACCATTAAAGAAACGTGCACTTTTCACTTTTTTTTTCTGATCCAATTTGTCATTTTGTTAAGAGATCACAGGGGCGGATCCAGGATTGTTTTCAGGAGGGGTGCACCATCTTCAAGGGGGTGCACTACCCAGTAAACATGAAATACTGAGGATATTTTGGAAAATATTTAAGAATACGAAGACATGAAATCCACCCCTCCCCTCCCATAGATCCACCACTGCATCAGGGGCCGGTTACGAGGCCTGGAGGAGTTATCTGCTGTTTATATGTTCTTAACTTCATAGAATTGTAAAGACGTTACTTGCTGAGCAGCGATTTATCCGGCCCCAGACGTATATTTATCACTGTATTAAGTTTTAACCTAAAATCTACAGACACACGTTTATCTACTAAACTGATGAAAAACCTTCCCTTACACATATCTTCCAAAACGATACACAAAAATTCCCAATAATTTACAATAACAGTTCTTTTCGAGCTATTTTTTAGCATTACAATATGTCACGCACTACCGGCAAAAACCAGTGCTTGTATTGTCAAACACACACGACCCAAACACAGACTCCGTTCAACCTGCGTTGAATCGAGGACTATAATACCACAGGAAACCCATGTTTTTAGTTTTTGTCCATCTATACTCTCTGTGTTTTCTTCGTACGTCGTTGTGCGAGGAGAGAGGACTGGACTGGTTTAAGACGTCGGTTGTGGTCTGGTGATGAATGTAATGCAGAGAACGTTGCCTTGACAGCATCCTACAAAGCAGACACCACAGATATTATTGATGTCCCGGATAACATGGCGAAATCTATTAACAATGAACGATTTAAACAACGCTACCCCTACCCGAATGCTTTCTAAACTTTCCTTGGTATAGCAATTAGTGCAATATTTTTTTAATTTATTTTAACAGGGATGAAAAAAACTGATATGTGAAAGAGAATTCGCAAAAAATGCTGGTAGTTGTAGTAAAATGACGGTATTATGCAAATCGCCCATTAACAAAATTTGCCCACTTCTCTGAATTGCGATGGGATTTTAGATTTTTTTTCGAACTTTGCGTTAATGTGACAACATCCGAAGACCATAATCCTTTGCGTTTAAAGTAGATTGAAGTAACGTCATGGTGTATTTTTCCAATTGTCTCTACGAGATTAAAAAGCGAGTCTGTTGACAAATTTTGCGCATTACGTCCAATTTATTACGACGGATTTTAGAGCATTTTTTTGATTGTTTGTTAATTTGCTGATTTGACAACATCCAACGCCCAAGATCCTTTGCGTAGATTGTTTTGAAATCATCTTGATTATATTCGTACAAACGTAGGTATGAGTAGCCGGACAGCTGTTCGTCGATGTTCGGACTTTTGATTGACGATTTGCGTTTGAGTGTTTCAGTTTGCAGAAAACGGAAAACTGAATTACAGCCAAATTCGTTGTATCGCGACCCGCCGTTTAAAAACTTTGTTTTCATTTGGGTCTTTTCTGAACCGTCAGTAAAAAAGGTGGAGCTTGCCTTAACACGTTCTGTCATTGGTTAGTTTACAACAAACTCCGCCCTTGAAATTAATTGACGGTCCAGAAAAGACCAAATCAACACAAAGTTTAAAAAACGGCGGGTCGCGACACAACGAATTTGGCTGTAAATAGCGAGACTGTTGTTACCTTAATCTTGGATACGCTGCTGACATGATGCAGTCTTTCATTGGATAAGTGATGTCTACTAACAACCCATGGATGTTGTAAAACCTAAAAAAATACACAGTAGTTGTTAATACAGGAAAATGAGAAACAAACAGGTTGTTCAAATCTTAATTAATAAACTCAGTTCCAGTTTTTCTCTATGTAGCGTCCAAAATTTGGTGATGAGAGAAATTTCAATGAGATGTAAGAGTTCAAAAACTTCAAAATGTACAAAGAAATGCATGGAAACCGGACAAAAGACAATAGTCGTCCATTGAAATTATGAAATAGAGTTCATCTTGTCTACATATCGTATACATAATATTATTTTGTTCAAGCCTAGGTGTGCATTATCACAAGATATTCCAAAAAGACTGGTTTACACTAGCAACGCAAATGCAAACGCAAATGCACTTATATTGTTACCGATTCGCACGTTCAAAGTGCAAACCAAAGTGCAAGAAAATGGTTGTTTTTTCTCTCGCGTTTACATTTGCATTGCTCGTGTGAACCAGGCTCAAGTTAGTCAGTGGTTTCTCTCGATTTTAATTCTTCACAAATAAAAGGCCTTGTTGTCACAAACCTGCTTTGCTGTTAATCGTAGTCTGGGATTCACGTGCAGCATTTGTCTTACTAGGTCCTGAATCACAAAACATAAACAAACAATTCAGTATAAAGCCCGATTTACACGGTGAGATTTGTCACGCGCGATTTGTAGTATACGAGTAGTCGTAACTTCTAAAACTAGTCGCACGCGCTCTAAAACGTGCTTTAGAATATACTACGACTAGTTTTAGAAGGTTTTGAACCTCACACCTCAATGATTCACAAACATATTGTGAATAATAACTGATATGGATATAAGGGTAAACTAATTACGAAGAGACTGACAGGCTGGCTGGCCAACAAACACCCCGACTGAAAGACGGACTGAAAATGAATGAATGAATGAAGCAAATAGAAGTGATGTGCATGATTACCTTCGACAAGTCCGATGCAGCATCCCACGGTCCACCAGCTAGTGAGTAAGTACCCTCTCCTATTCTAGCTAAGATAGTAGATGGAGGATCATCTGGACCAACTGCAAACGGTGTAAGCCTGAAAGTATAACCGTACAGATACAATTATAACAGAAATGGCGATCAAAACTAGCTACACACCAACACGTATTTACAAATATAATGAAAGTGTCTGTGAGGCCCATGTGTTTCTCTTTCCGTAGACAGCCTACAACGGCCAGGCGATGCCGGCTGCACAAATGTCAGAAATATATGTACCTCAACTTACACTTATTATCATTACCATAATCATTATCACGATTAGTAGAATACCAAAACAGTGGCACGTTTAGGGGAGGGGTGTAGGGTGTGTGAAGGATTTCAAGTCCTTGTTTTCTTAATTCTTTTTTCCAAAATACTCTCAGTATTTCATGTTGGGTAGTGCACCCATCCTGAAATTAATTCTGGATCCACCACTGAAAAATCTTTGGAATTAAATTTAATTTGGCCGAGATATTTCAAGTTAAACCTTATGCAAATCAGAACGATTTCTGCATCAGATATACAGATGCCTTCACAGTAGTGATTTTCTATTGTTCTGGGTTCATTAGTTATTCATGAATTTTATAACGAAAGGTATATGACGTCAGTAATGCCATGTTAATTGACTTTGACAACATTTTTGAAATAAAGCTATCAAAAGCGCAAATAAATAAATATACAGTGCAAATCTTACCCAGAAAGCATTGTGTATAAAAGTACGCCAAGGCTCCATATATCACATGCTGCGTCATACCCTTGTTTTTTAAGTACCTCTGGGGCTACAAAGTTAGCAGTGTAACACGGTGTCATAAGAAGACCATTTGTAGCACGCATTTGTTTGGCAAATCCAAAGTCAACGATGCGTAATGATTCTGGTGTACCAGTATTATCAGCATACATTATATTACTGGGCTTGAGGTCACGATGTACAACCTGGACAAAAAAAAAACAAGATTAATTAACAATAAAAAAATACAGAAACAAAGAAATTGATTGATTGGTTGATTAAATGATTGATGGACTGATTAAACGATTGATTGATTGAATAATTAACTGATTGACATTACCTGATTGACTGACTGATTGACTGACTGGTCACTGAATCTGACTGGATGTTTGATGGACTGAGTGACTGTCTGACTTTCTGACTGACTGATGGATTGACTGACTGACTGACTGATGGATTGACTGACTGACCGACTGACTTACTAACTGACTTGCTGACAGATTGATTGACTGAGTGACTAACAGAATATCTGAATATTTGACTGACTGACTGAATGTCTGATTGACTGACTGACAGACAGAATGATTGACTGACTAACAGAATATCTGAGTGTTTGACTGATTGCCTGACTGTCTGACTGACTCAGTGACTGGTTGATTGATTCTTTAACTGTTGTTGGTAAACATACCCCTTCTTCATGTAGGAAAGCTATCGTCGATGCCAGTGTATACATAATGTTTGCAGCTTCTCTTTCTGACAGACATTTGTGTTTAAGAATCCTATCCAAAAGTTCCCCACCTCTCATTAATTCCATAACCATAAACACACATTTACCATCATCATAAACCTTAAAAGACAACACAATCATTGTTAATATTTCTCCTAGCTAGTCAATGTTCAATTCCCTGGATTCAAATAGCGTTTTTGGCTTTATACAAACTTTGGTATGAGAGGAGGAAAGGGTGGGGTGAGGGTATTCATAAGCTACAATAACAAATCTGATCTGAGTTTTACTGAGATTATACATTGTCAGTGTTGATATTTTTGACAAAGGTGGTTTTGACAAGTCATAATAGAGTTGTGTTTGATTGAGTGGGAAACGGCATGTTTATGATACCGCTACTACATGAAAGAAAATTTGAATGTTTTCTTAAAAACCTTGGGCTACGATATGATACAGTTCTAGCTGTTTCCCACTCATACAAAAATGACTAAGAAATATTAATTTTCGGTTGTTATAGCATCAAAACAGAATCAACTCATGAACATAGCTGTACTTACATCTCGGAGGTGTATGATTGTCGAGTGATGACCAAAGCGTAACAGAATCTGAAAAAAGAAAAATTATTCACATACACCATTAACATGACCATGGAGGAAAAAGAATACAATCAAATGCAAAACTGGTATGTTCAACCACATGGTACTTTTCAATGACCAAGCTTTTGGGCAGACACACCCATCCTCAGGGTACAATGGAATAACAGTTACTGATACACGATAACAAACAAATGTTAGCGTATGTACAAATATACAAACTATGGTAGCGCAAGCCTACATAAATATGCATGCTATCACGCAAATACAAACAATTCATCCAATTAACTGCACATAGTTTTCAGGCAACTTTCTGCCCAAGTCTCTATTTAAAATAGCGTTCTTGTTCTTCCATGCTTCAGACCATTTGCAATCATTACTAATTACCTCCATTTCTTCACTGACATCTTTCTTGGTTTTATCAACAATCTTTACAGCATATTCTTGACCGTCAGCTTTATGAATACATCGTCTACACACAGAATATGAACCTCGGCCTATTTCTTGTTTTATTTCATATTCTTCTAGGATTGACGTAGTTCGTACTGCAAAGTGATGTCCTCTTGGCTGGAATATTAAATTCATACAATTATAATGTTTACAATTATAATATTAAAATACAAATATAAAATACCATTTGTTGAAGTTAAGAAAATATGAATATCAAACAAAACAATTCCAGTACTGACAAGGTCTTCTGCATATCTCTAATGCAAATGGAATGTAGAATGTAGACACATACGGTCATGCCCTTTGGAGATTTTCAATAAATTATTAGGATATATCAAAAAAGGTCGGCTGAGGCGCCATTGAGGTTTTTAATTCATATTGATTTATTATTGTATGTCTTCATGTCGGAAAGTGTTACCTTATTTTCTTCTACATCCATTTTTTCTGTTCTTAGTGCCTGTCCATTTTCCTTTAATTGTTTAAAAAGTACACAATAATTATTAATAATAATCAATAATTTTCAAACACAAAGAGTTATAAAACCAGTGATAACAGATGAGGACTGCTACAATGTAGACACATTTCAGTGGTGGATCTAGGGGGGGGGGGAAGGGGGTACAGGGGGTGCACACCCCCTCCTGTATTCTCAAATGGTTTTTTAAATATCCTCAGTATTTCATGCTTAATGGGTTGTGCAACCCCTCCTGAAAACAATCCTATGTCCGTCCCCACTGTCAACAGTTGCAACTTCATCATGTTCAAAACAAAACAACATGAATGTCATTGAATGTCATCAAATGTACACTTGAAAACTTACATCGAGAAGGGCAGGTGCTACGTAACTGAATCCTCTAAATAACTGATGGCATGTTGCACTAGGAGGAATTGCTGGTGAATCTGTTTCACATAAAACATTATCAGGATAACATAACAACTACTAACATAACTGTTGTGTCAATGCTATCAGACTTGAAATTATCAAACAAACTACCATTATCAACATAACTGTTTATTATCTTTATTATCATATTTGGTACCACCATATTAACGTGATATTCATCATCACCAACACTATCATCATCATCATCTACAACACCATTTTGATCATCTCCATAACCATCATTTTCACCATTATCATCATCAATATCGCCATCAACACTATTATCACCAACACCAAAACCATCATCACCACAATCATATCGATCATCTCCATCACCATTACCATTATCACCGCCATCATCAACACTACCTTGATCACCACCATCACCATCACTACCACCACCATTGTCATCACCATTATAATCATCACCATTCACCATCACCATCATGTTCATCAGCATCATCATCTCACAGCTATCACAATCATAACATCACAATCATAACCACATTGTCATCATGTCCAACACTACCATCACCACTATCATCTTCATCTTAATCATCATTACCATAATCATCATTACCAAACGTTTTAATAATCAGTGTTAAATGTCCCAACCCCACCCCCACCCCACCCCCCCCCACCCCCCCCCCCCCCCCCCCCCCCCCCAACACGCACTTCAAATAATGGACAATACCTTGAGGTGTCTTTGAGGTAAATTCTGGATCAAAATAGAAAGCATCGTCAGCTCTTCCTGCAGCAGGTTTAAATGGTGGCTTGATTTCTTTTTTGAACAGTTTCTGAATTCAACAAATTAACACAAATTAAAAAAATGCTTTCAGGAAAGTATAAAATATCTTTTATTTCAAATGGTGAAGGGTAATATTTCAAGAAACAAGAATGGTGCTATTGATCAAGAAAGGAGAAATGGCCTTTTTGTGATCATGAAACATAACCTAAGTCTACCCAGAGAAACATGACTGAAGTATAAAATAAAGAACTAGAGAAATGTATCATGAACACTTGGCAGGATTTTAAAAAAAACATGTCTTGGGTATTCTAGTTTGATGTGTTAACCCACTAGAAGTATAAAATAGCCAACTTTTGGGAAATGAAACAATATCTGTACATACCCCTTACCCCCCCCTTTTTGTTCCATTTCTACAAATCTACTAGAATTTTTTTTAGATCTTGATAAAAGTACTCTTAGGCAAGCAATATTGAGTATGTACAAGACTAATTTAATGAGACAATGTGTTTTTAGGGTTTGAAATAATAAATGCTAATAATTTGCAAATGTGACTGTCATGACGTTAGTCAGGATGGGGTGCACTAACTGGCAAATATGAAATACTGAAGTAATTTTGGAAAACAAGGACTTGAAATCCTTTCACACCCCTCCCCTAGATCCACCAATGTTTCACATACTAGACGTGATATTGATGCACTAGATATCATTGCTTACCTCCCAATCAATTGTAGAAAAGAACTCATGTGCCTTGATATCCTCTATACCATTGACTGCAGCTCCTTAAACACAATAAATTACATACAATTACAGTCAAGACACCTCAAGCATACCCACCAAAGTTCATTGTTGATTTCATCATTTGAAGAATGATTTGATTATTCCATTTGAATACTCAACGTTGAATTTGATCAGCATAATGCATTTGAAACAGAAAATGTTTTGAAAATCTTGAACGGACAGATTAACTGTATAGAAACTCTCACTGAAGTATTTCTTGACAAAAGAAAGATGTTCTTTTGTTTATTTTAAATACTTTATTTTGAATTTTGTAGACTTGTTTTCAAAGTTGATTAATGGAATTGAATAATCGATTCAATATCAGGTGTTTTGACTATTAATAATGGTTCATCATTTTATGATAAGTAGATACCACCCCTCCCCTCACTGAAATCAGTATCTAGTAAAGTACTGGCATACCTAGTCTATTCATTGGGTTTCTTTTGAATAACATTCTTAGCAGACTTTGTGCACCAGAGGACAAGAACTGTGGCATACCAAGTTTTGCTCTGTAACAGATATCATTGGAAATCCATCACTTTAGAATTTTATGTTGAACCTGGTAGTGGTGGTGGAAGTGATGATGAAGATGATAATGACAACTAAGATGATGGTGATGATGAAGAACATGATGATGTTGATGAAGATGTTCTCAAGATGCTGATGATGAAGATGGTGATGAAGACGACTAAGGTGGTGATGATGATGATGATGTTGATAAAGATGGTGATGATGGAGATGATGATGAAGATGACTAAGATAATGATACCTGATGATGATGGTGATGTTTACTGATGATGACGATGGTGATGATGATGATGACTAAGATGGTGATGATGATGATGATAATGGTGATGATGAAGATGAAAATAAGATGCTGGTGATGATGAAGAAGAAAATGATGTTAAAATAAAGATGTACTGAAGATGACGATGACAACTAAGATGATGGTAATGATGATGATGGTGATGATGTTGTTGATGATTGATGACCACTAAGATGATGATGATGACAACTAAGATGATGGTGATTATCATGATGATGATGGTGATTATCATGATGATGATGACAGAATGTAAGTGAGAGAGGCAACATCTGCTTAGTGATGATGGTGATAGTGATAATGATGTTGATGATGGTGGTGGTAGCCAGAGGGTGGTAGCGATTGTCGTTTATTACATACTTTAATATCATTGTCATTGTTTCCTTTCTGTCCTTCCCTTGGAATGGTAATGAACCTGTCAGCATTTCATACTGAAAACACAAAATAAACAGCAACACCATTTAGCATTATTCTTTCCTCGAACACTTAACTTAAACAAAAACTTGGCTTGTGATTCTAAACTAATATATTACCACTGTTAATGCTTTCAATTGCTTACCATTAACACACCATAAGACCACCAGTCAGCCGCTTGACTATGCCCCCTACGATTCACAACCTACAAAACAAATCAATCAATCCTTTAGCTTATTTCTGTCTGGATCAATCAGCACAAAGATAAAACTCTCGTCTAGGAACTGGAATTTTGGTGGATGTCAATCAAAAACCAGACAAAGTTTGAGGCCAACTGTTGTGTTTGTTAATCACAGTGAACACTTTGTCAGCCAAGGGTTCTAAATTTTCTAATTTTATCTTACAGTTAAACACATCTGTCTGGCAATTTATTAGTGTCTGGTGGACATACATATGATTAAAGTATTGTTAAAAAAAAAAACTAATTGACTATAAAGTATTGTTATTCCTTACCTCTGGGGCCATGTATTCAACAGTACCACAGAATGAATATGTCTTCTGGTCTTGCTCACTTTCTTTTGATAAACCAAAATCTATGGAAATAAAAATTGAATATGAAAGTTACAAGCTGAGTTGACTAGCATTTACAAAGCATCAACAATGACATGGTATATGTTCATAAATTCCTCTGGACAATCTCTGGAGAAGGGTTTTGTATTAATTAGACGTAAACAACAAAGCAACATTCAGATTATTAAAAAATGAAACTTTTCATGATAGACCTTTAAACTCGTGGGATCTGGTGTAATGTGAAAAATAAAACACAAAATAAAGCACCTGCTGAACCATTACCACTTCATTGTGTTACATTATGCAATTATTATAAAAGCTGAAATCACACACTTTTTCTTTTGCAGATGAGGCATTTGTGTTTCATTGTACCTTGTGATGAGAAATATTACCTGTGATAGCGATGTGACCAGTTGCATCTAAGAGAATGCTGGAATAATGATAAAATTGCATCAACCACTGCATAAATGAACAAATATTTGAATGAATAAAAGCATGCATGAGTGAACAAATGGACAAGTGAGTAGGTTAGTGAATGAGTGAGTGAGTAAATGAGTAAGTGAGTAGGTGATGAGTGAGTGAGTACATGATGAGTGAGTGAGTAGATGATAAGTGAGTGAGTGAGAGTGAGTGAGTGAATGAGTGAGAGTGAGTGAGTGAGTAGGTGAGTGGGTGAGTGAGTGAATGAGTGAGTGCGTGAGTGAATGAGTGAGTGAGTAGGTGAGTGGGTGAGTGAGTGAGCGAGAGTAAGTGAGTGAGTGAGTGAGTGAGTAGATGAGTGAGTGAGTAGATGATGAGTGAGTGAGTGAGTGGATGAGTGAGTGAATGAGTGAGTGAGTGAAGAATAGAATAGTATATAATTACAGAATAGTAAATGACTTCACGCATAACCAACTGAATGAACAAACTAATGAAAAAAGGATAGATGGATTTGCATGAATAAACATCCAGGCAAGTACAAAATACAAATACAAAACTAAAAGATTTTTTACCCAAACTTAATACTCACTTTTCAGGCTTCAAATCTCTATAAATAATTCCTATTTTATGTAGGTGATCTAGTGCTAAAGCCAACTCTGCTAAATAGAACTTGACATCCTCTTCTGTAAACATTATCTAAAAAATAATGAATAAGACACCATTACAGCAAAACCAACAGACAATAACAGCACTTCCATTCAAAATCCAATGCAGGCTAAGCACTAACTAAGTCAAATGAGTTGTCTGTCTCTTTCCTGACACTTTCTTGGGGTGACCACAAAGACTTTAAGTGGGTTAAATGCAATTCGTATATCATGCTGACATGGTTTTAAGTGCATTCACTTTTGACAAAAAGAATACTTTGTACAATGCTATAATCTTCATTTATTGAGGGTAACAAATTTTCCCATAGAATTACATTGCATTTGGCCCTCACAAAAGAACAAAGAATGAATGAATGATTGAATGAATGAATGAATGAATAAATGGATGGATGAATGGATGAATGGATAAATGGATGAATGGATGAATGGATGAATGGATGAATGGATGAATGGATGAATGGATGAATGGATGAATGAAAACTACGGTGATCGAGCATTCTCGATAGCGGCCCCTAGACTATGGAACTCTCTTCCAACAGAAATCAAACAATCTGCATCTACTGACGCTTTTAAATCTAAGTTAAAGACATTTCTGTTCACAAAATCTTACAATAAGTAGACACTATTCAGTTTCAAAATTTTCATTCGATTTATTTTTATTATTATATATCATACTACTATAAATATATTTATATATTTTTATTTTTCTATCAAACCTAAGTACAAGCACATTTACCTAAGTACATTTACCTAAGTACATTTATCTAAGTACATTTTACTGAAAACTTTATAATTTTTTCTATACCTTTATATATATATATATATTGTACATAGTTGTTTTTCACATTGTAAAAAGCATTGAGACTAATGTAATTATGCGTTTTTAAGAATTAAATTATTATTATTATTATTATTATGAATGAATGAATAAATGAATGAATGAAGGAATGAATGAAGGAATCAACCAATGAATCAACCAATGAATGAATCAAAGAATCAATGAATCAATGTGTGAGCGAGCAAGTGAGTGAATGAATAAACAACTGAATACAAGACAGTATAAACAAACAAAAGTATCAGACAACAAATGTGCGAAAAAAAAAATTGATTTTCATTTGAAGAATGGAATGCTAAGCAATGAAAGTACTTTCCAATCTTGACCTCTAGCAAAGAAATAATTGACAGTTCACTAACTTATAGACTCACTAATGGAGCTTTAAGCCCTTTGAATTCAAACTAGTGACTGAAGTGATACAAATCGACAATGCCAATGCATTTCCTGTGATTTATAACAGCTACAAAATGTCAAAATGAAAACCTCACACAATCAACAGCTCTTGTAGCCACATGTGGGGAGGAACCACAGATGAGTGGGCAGATTGAATAAATTATTTGAAGCAAAATAAGAATAGAATCTTTGCATAACAAAGACACATTTTTATATTCCTCATATTAGACCCTTTTTTAAATATTTTCTTTATAAATATTTTATGTTTTATCATGTACATGTTTTCTTAAACACTGAATTAATTATTTATCAATATTATTATTATATTGCATGGTCAAATAATCCTTCAATAAAAAATCCAAACATCTGAAAATAAATACTTGACATGCTGTAATGACAATACTTTGAATTTTATACCTTTGAATTTGAAGCTATGAGATTCTTTTTTAAATTCATCAAAAATAACAAGGATTGTATGAAATCCTTGACACTCAGCTAGCACACAATCTCTACTAAATTATCATGATTCAAAAAAATTGATGTCTTAACTTTTTAAGATTCACAGTAAGTTCAGATTTTCACAGAATCCTTATTTTGGAATACTCTTTTCAAATGGGATGTATTTTGCGCTGTTTTGAAATTACTTTCATTGTTAGGTCACATGATTTGTTCTGACAAGAGCACACTGCACTGTTGATTAGGTCAGGTTTTTACATGTTGAACACATAAGCACAAGGACCTTTAGTTTTGATGTCAAAGCAGTTGATATGAAGGAAATAAAATAAGGTTCACAAATGCAAGTTTAGGATAACACATTTTCTTTCTCTGGTGTTTGTGTTAGGGACATTCCTTTTTTGTTCCAGGCCTGTGCATTGAGCTTGTGTTTATGCTTGCATTTATGTTATTGTACATCAAGGCTATAGTGTATAACAGAGCATAAGAAAAAGTGCAGGAAAAAAATCAGAGAAGTGACATTTTGCCCCAATAGTACAGAAAAGTGTGAATTTGGTCAAAAAGTTCAGGAAAGTATGATTTTGGACAAAAAGTGTGGAAAAGTGCAAGACAGTTTGGACAAAACGTTTAGAAGTGCTCTGAATTTCTTTCAGCTCAAATATTTCCAAAAATTGGATAGCATAGAGTCCTGTTACCTAGATACTAATTTTTTTTTTTTTTTTTTATACTATACTAATATTAGGAGTAAATATTAGGTATAATCACCTAAATAAAGTTACATTGAAAGATTATTTAGAAGAATATTTTTTTGACAGACCAACCTCCTGACAGAACTGTAATAAAAATAATGTGAGGTGCTTATATAGTGCATTTCCCAAATCTCAATACGCTTTAATGCTTTATTGTTATGTTTACACAGACCGCTGATCACTTTGGGGCTTACAATCACAAGACAGCCTGGGTAGGCACTGGCTAATGTTTTCTGGAGAGTTGGAGATGCCAAACAAGGTCCATACACTGAGTAATACAGGATGTGAATAACAATATGATTCTGCATTGTTACCTCTTTAGAAAGCCTTGTGAACAGATCCCCTCCACGAAGAAAGTCCAATATAAGGTAAACCTTGCCCTCTGTTTGGAATGCTAAATATAGAAAGAAAAAAATGAAACTAGTCAATAGGCAAAAAAGAGGTTTACTTAGTGGTTCAAGCCCCATGTGAATCCAACAGAGTTTTATTTTTTTCAAATCTGAAATTATTAACTTTGATAAAACAAGGTTCAACAAAAAAAACCTGTGCATTACCTATTATTGAAGGTCAAAAATAATATATAAATCAATTGTTTTGTTTTTTAATCCACAAGTTAATTTTCCCCTCAGTTTAAACTATGTCTTGTCAAATTGTTCTTTCAAAACTGTTTTGCCAGTCAAATAGCAAATTTGGAGGGACATTATTTTGAGTCCTGTGAAACAATCGTATACATTTACAATGAACAAATTATTGACTTAAGGTAGTTCGGGATCCACACTTCCCGCCAATAGAATTTTTTTAAACTTTTTCTACATAAGGACTGACACATATGAAAAACAAAAATGGAATAAAAATAGGGGTCACCGCACTAGTTTTGGAACTGTGGGGGTGGTAAAAGGCCCATTTTTGCCCCATTTCAACTAAAAGAAGTAACATCAAATTTGTTGAAAGTTATATTCTTGCGAACAAATTTGAAAGTTTTTTACAAATCTGCTATAAGAGTCTGACAAAATGCTCTCTTCGCTATAGCTCTCATGAATTTATTCCTTGGAAAAGACATCGACTGAGATATTTTACGGAGATTTAAAAGACGAGCTTCATTAATATTGTTTGTACACTTTACCCCAAAAAAGTCAAAAGAACAATGTTTTGGTCTCGAAGACCATGTATTTTTTATTTCAAAATTTCAAAGCCGGGCTTATGCCAAATACAAAAATGGAAAAATAATCGGATGTCACCGTGCTAATTTTAGAGCTATAAGCAACAAACGCGCGGAAAATAAGATGATTTCAATGTTTTGGACGCGCGGGAATGGGCACTAGCTGCTTTTGAGGCCCGTATGGAATAATATGATGTTATTTTTTAACAAAAAGTTCAAGAATGACCATATTTTGGCTCTACCGCAAAATGTCTTTTTAACCGCACGAGAAATTTTATTTGATTTCACATGCGCGAGCAGAATGCGCAGTAGCAAGGGTCCCGAACTACCTTAAGTGCATATTTTAGGGATGAATTGGAGACTGGTAGAGTGCATGCACTAAAAGTGTGCAACAGTTGTCACTATTTAGTAGTAAATAACACTAATTAAACAAAAGAATACAATAGAATTAGCATAAAATAGCACTATTTAGTGGTAGAGTGCAAACACTAAATGTGTGCAACAGTTGTCACTATTTAGTAGTAAATAACACTAATTAAACAAAAGAAAACAATAGAATTAGCATAAAATAGCACTATTTAGTGGTATTTATGTTGCACACTTTTAGTGCATGCACTCGAACTGCCTCCAGCCTTAGTTTGCATAATATTTGATGTCAAACCACTTCTCCACAACAACAAAATGTAATTAGAATCCAGTTATATTCAGTTTATTGTTAGAGTGTAAATAATTAAAACTGTTACAATAGATACTATTTTTCATTAAACACAAAACCCTGGTTAATTATTACTTTTTATAACTGTTTGAATAAAACCTTTGTGGAAGTTGTTTAGTCTAAACATTAATGTATCAAGTCATTGTACTCATAAAAAATAGAGCTATCAAAATGACATACTGTTTCAGTCTACACAATTTGCACATTCGATGAGAAACACTGTTCTCAGAGTAAACTATAATAAACACTGGAATTGAAACAATGCTTCAAGGATATTATAAAAACAGACACAAGATCTTGCATTACGACATAACTTTAAACATGTTAACACAGTAAAATACCATAGAGGTATTGTGTTGACAGTTTGGCCAGATGAGGTCAGCAAGCATGAGCTCTTATAGGTAGAAAAAAAAAACAAGCATGATACTCATAAATTAAATTTTGGAAATTTCAACTGAAGGTATTTCAAAGCATGAATATAACTATTGTCTCATGGATATCTCTGTGTATTAGAGTACAAACAGTCAATCCGTGAAACAAAATTACAAAGTAGAACAAAATTAATGTTAAATTGAACAATAGTATTCACACAAAAATTGTATTATTTTGTATTTACTAAGATCCATGGTTTTATTGTTTGTACTCTACTGAGGGACAGACTGTTAGACTTCTGATGAAAGGGAGAGAGGGGAGGGGTTTTGTGATCTGTAGTCTGATACATTTTTTGTGTGTGAGATATCCAAGACCCTGGCTACACTATGCCTGATAAATTTGAAAACGCAACTTTTGTTCCGATATTGTGACAAAAATTGCTTGTTTAATAGAATTAGCATAAAATTGTTTCAGATTCATGTGTTTTAGTGTGGACGGAAGGCCTAACTGACATATAAATAAAGTTGCATTTTCAAATTTATCCGGTTAGTGTGGACACAGCCCAATATGTTTATTGGTCATTTACCCACTATCTACACCCTCTCCCTTCCCCTCCCCCCCACTTTTATAGCTAGCCCTACTGACCTAAAGCAGGTGAGAAAACAAATGAGATTCATTTAAACCAAATGCAAATTCTGCATTTAAAACCATGTTGTTTAATTTAATAAATTTTTAGACATTTTATTATTATTTCATCACCAGTTGTACAATGTTGTACAATGAAAAATTAACTTTTTGATAGTATTCAAATGTAAATTGTACAAGCATCTGCAAAGTTTTGGTGTATAGAGAATAGGTCAAGTGCCTAGCAAGATTACAACAAATCATCAGGAAATTTGATATTATTGATCATAAAGTTTAATGTCTAGGATTAGGAAATCTCATTCTGTAAATTGCATAAGCAGGACAATAGTTTGAAATGTGGAAATTAAGAGAATTTGTTATTCAAACAAGCAATGTGTAATCTTGTGTAATCTTGTGAAGAAGTAGACAGCAAACTGACAACGAATTTGCAATAGGCAACCATATGAATAAAAGCAAAATGTCATTAAACTGTACAAAATGTGGAAATATGAAAATTAAGATGTCAAGTATACCTAGGGAGCAATTTTACAACCTTGGAAAGACACAGAATTGAGACAGCACGCAAACTGACAAGACATTTGCAATAAAAATCAGTGGTGAAACACAATACACTTATGAGGTATATCAGAAACAGAATAAACAATAGTTTCAAATGCTGGAAATTAGAAAACTCTGTTTATCGAACGAGTTATTTAACATAGTCTTGTAAGCCAGAGGATATATGGCAAATTGAGAAGATATTTGCACAAATGGGAAAACCAATGAGATTAAAACAAATGATTCAAATTTCTATCACTCATCCATGGATACATATCAACACATTCTTGATTATATTTTGAAACTGGAAAGTAAAAGGTTCATTGACAGTTTTG
Organism: Diadumene lineata; assembly: GCA_918843875.1. NCBI lineage: Eukaryota > Metazoa > Cnidaria > Anthozoa > Actiniaria > Diadumenidae > Diadumene > Diadumene lineata. The sequence goes on from OU974082.1 coordinate 6,634,918, forward strand.
ACGAATTTCCATCACAAATATATAGTAGGACAATGCCAAAATAAAAGGTAAATAAACGCGGTATAAAGTTGTATTAGATTGTTTATCAATTGAAAGTGATAAACAATACTGAAAAACTAGAATAATTATGACATTAAAATTTGAATAATTTGTGACAGCAGACAAAAGTGAAAGACAATTGTAAACAATTACATAAACTGTACATTTTAAAGGATTCTTGAAAAATATGTCGGGTTTGTCAATTTAAAGGCTGTTGTATAAATGGAACAAACCCTAAATGATTTTCACTAACTTTAAAATTGTTCATTCACACGAACTTGCAAATTTGGACTATTGTATGAGAAATTAGGCAAAGAGCTGAAATGAACAAATATCACTTTCCAAAAACGTCAAAATATTCAATATAAATTTCAGCCTTTAGATATTTTGAGTAGAGTTTTTGAGATGGCTAATTAGTAAAACACTTGGACTTACCATAATGCATACGAACTATAAATGGATGTTGAACATCAACCAGTATATCCCTTTCTTTCTTGGTTCTCAAACGATCTCGAACTGTCAAAGTGAAATACACAAAACAATTATTGCAAGCGATCTTCCAAAGGCGGAAATTCGAGAATTTTGTCTTGAGAATAATTCAAACTGTTGTTCCATGAAACATAATTACAGTCTTGTCGAGAAAACGGGATCTACAACTCTTGAGAGAAACAATTGAGTATAATAAGATATAGAGTTACATTAGCAGAAATATTAAATGTTCACCAAATTATTTTAGCATTGTTCTCGAGTAGTCCTGAACGCGATTATAAAATCTAAAATATCCAGAAAGGAAAAGTATCAACTCTTTCGTTTCGCCATCATCATCACAATAAATAAAACTTCAAAACTCTCATGCAAGACCATCATATCATTTATAAAATCAGAGCCATTGTTTTATGGGAAGATTTACCTTTTAATGTAGCTTTTTTTAGCACTTTCATAGCATACAACGTCCCCGCATCTGCCCCAACTATCTTACGAACCAAGAATACCTATTGAGAAGAAAACAAAATTAAAAAGTAGAAATATAAACGTCGTGTTCTCGACGTCAATTAAGATTATCAAGTAAATACTAACATTCAAAAGCAGATTGTTTGTATTTGACGAGACTCAAAGCGTAAAATATTGGACTGCTTTGAAATTAACTTACTACGTAAAGCAAAGCGAGTATGATTCGTGTCACTAAACTCCACTACTTCAAGCAGACAGTTAATATAAAGTGGTTAAATTCTCCGCTAAATGGCCTACCTTGCCGAAGGAACCCTGTCCAAGAACTTTCAAGAGTTCAAATTCAGAAGGACTAGACTTCAGTGCTTTGGAATTGATAATTTCCCGACTGATATCGATTACGGAGCCTTCGTCTTCTGGCTGAAAGAGTCAAACAAACATCGAGTAAGTTCCAAATTCATAACAAAACATGAATTGAGCAAGAGATGAGTCGGCTAGTTACCCCATTACGATTTTCGTCAGTCATTTCTTCATCCTGAGCCTACATGAAGATAACGCGTAAAAAAATCTGCATAAATTTCGAGGTCATATTATCGAAATTCTCAAGAGTTAACAGGAATTTCGAAATTTCAACTTGGTTTATCTCAAAGATTAACTACGAGCAATATACAACGAACCTCTAGTTCCTCAGCTATATTAAGCTTTTGCCACGGGTCTTGAAGAGCTAGCGGCATTCTAGAAATAACCGCTTACAAACTTTGCTCAACTACAGCGTTCAGAATGGAAGTTTGCGGCTCTTCGAGCTAGTTGACTTGGCAGAAATAACCTGAGATCGAGGCAATCTTACCACGCCTCGAGAGCATTTCTCGAATCGAACGGGATCCCTGCGGGACTGAGACCCATGTAAAAGAAAAAAAAAATCGACGTGCAGGAAACGGAAGTCACCTCAAAATTTCACTTTCATAACAGTAGCGAATAAGAACAAAGACTTCACCATAATATTACAAGAATTCCTCATAACACTGTGAGTGTTAAAGTGTTTGGGGTATAAATATAACAATGACGATTTTAATGTTTTGATGCCGACTGAGCTAACTTAGGTCAATGACTGGCAGCGGTTGTGAGTGAAAAAAATAAATTATGTAATATCGATTGAGAGTCTAACGATAACACTCAGATACACGAGACAGTAAATGAAAGACAAAAAGGAAAGAGCAAATGAAGAGTATATGAAAAAGAACACGAAAGAGCACATGAAAGAATGAATGAAAATGTAAAATGAAAAAGTAAATGAAAGAGTAAATGAAAGAGCAAGTGAAACAGCGAAAGTAGGTAACCGATTTAAAATTCTTCAAATTTGAATTTAGGTACGAAAACAGATAAATTATTAAAAGAAAATATATCATATCTAAAATTAGAAATAACATTCACAACTGCTCTATGTTAGAACTTGTGAAAAAGTGGTTTTCAAAAATCAAAAATCAAAATAAAAGGAAATCCAAAGAAAATGTCAACTCATTAAATTTAGCCCAAAATGTGTGTTTTATGGTTTTCTGTGAGAAAACCATGTATAACATATGTCACGCGGATTTGTATGTTGTGGTTATCATAAAGTAATAAATACAGAATAAACAATTTGTCACGCAATGATGTCATAATTACGTGCTCAAATGACGCTAATAATTCCAGAAGTCTCCCTCTTTACTCAAAATAAATGAAAATACAATAAAAATCGATATTCTGAAATGTGAAAACATTCTAACTTCTTTCTCTAAACGTACCTACATTTTGTCAAATGACTTGGACTTGTCATAAGTCTCAACCGCGCCCGTGATGTCATCCCAGCTGAACTTAGATCAGAGGGAAGTCAAAGTATATTTTAGACTATATAATATTCTCTTATATATACTCATATTTCTTATACTTAAAGTTTATGCTTACAAAGCTTTTATTTTAGATAATGTATAGCCCAGGAGGAAGAAACAAAGACAAAACATTTGACAAGTCATGGAGCTACTCACTCAAATGGAACTATGTACTAAATCGATGCACATTTGGATAAAAAATAAATAGAAAATATCACTTACCATGTTGACCATATCGCCTTAAAATATCAAGCCACAATATACTTATATCAGCTTCTTGATAATCAAACTACTAAACCAAACAAACTATAAAACTAATGTGAATACACAGACAAGTTTCGAAGTCTTACTGAAATCGGCGATTAGTGATAACAAATGACCACTTCCGGTAAGGACGAAACTTTTTATGACGTCATTATCCGTCAAAGCCGATCGATATAAATACTTGAGATGCTTTCGATTCTGATTGGCCGATGAGTAAATTACACAAAGTAGTTTATCGGAAGTGGTGAAAGTGAGAGAAATGAGGCGGAATAAAAAGTTCTTAGACGTGTTGATGGGAGTTTTCCACAGAGTGATTGTTCTCACATATGCATTACGTAAATCTGTCAACATACATAAAACAATAAGTTTGGTGTGTTCGGTTTTACGGCACTTCCTTATTTATTATTTTCAATTTCCCATATCAGTATATTCAGTCAGGTGCTTCACATTATCAGTTATATTTCTCATATAAGTCGGTTTTTTTATTCATCTATTGAAATCAATTTCTCCGAATCGTTTTTTTATTCGTCCTTTTGTTGATTTATTTGTATTTACCTATTAGTTTTTCTGATATATTCATCTTTTTATTTATTCATTCATTTATCCTTTATTCTTTTCGTTTATTCATATATTTCAGTTATTTATTTAGTACTTTGTAACAGTACTCGCTAGTTTGCATTTCGTTGGTTTCTTTAGATTTTCAACCTATTTTACTTTACTTATAACCTTTTTAAAATTTTCATTTGAAAAGATTCCTTTTTTTACTGTGCATATTTTTATTATGTTATTTTTTATCACATTTAATGTATCGTGACAGGTTCTGGTCTGAAACGATTTGCGTGATTCTTCATCCTATAATCTTGTTTAAACATGTTGTTGCTATCAAACCTTGCCAGGTGATAGTACACCTTCAAATGCACAGTACCTTCAATAGTACGTGACTTGTACGATACTTAGATTTCGTGCTGTCACAGCAGTGGCTGGCGGATCTAGGGGAGGGGTGCAGGAGTTGCGCGACCCCTCCTGCAAGGATATCGAGCCCTTGTTTTATAGAGTGTAGAGTTGATACAGTAAGTCCCATCGGGGCTTTTCAATTACAATTATTCTTTGGGTGACTTTACGGACTGCTATATGCTGTTTACAAACTTGAGTATATAAAACAATTGTAAGTGCTTATGCCCACTTTGTTAGTAAGTACAGACACTGAGGATGGTCGTACCTGCGTCCTCAGTGGTTCTTTGACGTCCACAACTGGATTAGAGTATAGAGTAGACAGGACCTCTGATTTTACGTCGTTATCCGAGAGAAGATCTTACTATTCGCAGATAGCTAACAAAGACAATTCTCCTCAATTATTCTAAACCCCAGCTGTGTTAGTCCGGCCAGGGCTCGAACCCGTGACCTCCCGCAGAGTAGTCCGAAGCTCTACCAACTGAGCTAACCGGTCGGCATGAATTTTATCAATTTTTTTTCCAAAATAAACTTAGTATAGACTCCTTGTAGTATTTGTGAATGCAGGTCAACCTGGCAGACAAAACAATGGATTTCTGCTCACAAGAGAGGAAAAATCTTTTGTCTTGTCCACTAGATGGGGCTGCTTTGACGTCAAATGCAAGGAATCTATTTCATGTTTAATGTGTAGTGCACCCCCTCCTGGAAACAATCTTGGATCCACCCCTGCATAGCATTAATAGTTAGCTGCAACCTCGGTCGATAATCATAAAAAAATTGCCATGAAAATGTTGTGGGTTTTACCCGGCATGAAAGGGCCGGGAACTCGATCGGGGATGCTCGTCGTATCCTTTAGTGGTAAAAATCGGCAATTTTTTTTAGGGTTTTAAAATATGAAATTTGCCTAATTCTCACTTTTTGGTATCTCTTAGGGGTTGAAATCCACTGAAACTCATGATTTTGATGTCTTTCAGAGAAAAAAATTTGTTAAGCCACGCCCTTTTGAAAAACGTTTCTTCGGTATCTTTTATGGGTATTTTTGAAAAATTCCGACGAGCAGACCCGATCGTTACACCGCATATCAAACTGGTTTAATATGAGGAAGCAAGCTCCAGGAGCAAAACTGCTGCTAAATATTATGTGTCGTGCTATCATAATTTTGCAATATTGGGCTTTCTTTACAACTGATTATGTTCTCCCTACTCGCTCCATTTCCCTTTGTCTCTCTCATTTACACAGGAAATCAAAGCAAAGGTGCTATTTTATGCTAATTCTATTGTTTTCTTTTGTTTTATTATATGGCTGTTTACTACTAAATAGTGACAAATACAAAAATACAAATTTATTTGCATTGCTTTATCCAACCACACCAATAATTCCAACGAGTGCAAGTTTTAATTTTCAAGACTCATTTGTATGGACGTGTTCAATCTCCTTCGAATTAACAATGCATGCTCAACAACAACAAGTGTTGAAAATTCAACACCTCCATTGCAAAGATATGAACCTATACGAAACAAAAGCAATGTACTGTCGCTACACCTTTCAATCCTGCAGGAGCGAGTGCAGGACTGTTACCTGGAGGGGGTGCGCTACCCATTAAACATAAAAATACAGAGGTTATTTTGGAACAATATTGGAAAAAACAAGGACTCAAAATCCTTTCAGAAAGGGGTTATGCACTCCCTGCACTCCTCCCTTAGATCCACCACTGATCCCCAAGTTCTGATATCAAGGTCGCCATTGACTAATCTAAGCTCGATCAAAACCAAACACATACCACATAATTTAAATATATTTTCATTTCATTCAGAATACAATAGTTACATGAGATTTTACAAAACAGTTGCTATAGTATGTACAAAATAAAAAAATAAAAATTATATTTGTGTAAAACTGTTGAAAAAAATAATAATGATTATCATCAGTCCATTCCTAATTATAACATAGATAAGTTATTAGATTGCAGCCCACATAAGTATGAAACAGTTTTTAACGATTTAGTGCCAGATAATTTAAGATTTAGTGCACTCACTAAGAATTCGCCTAGGCATAAACAAAGATAGCTTTTCTTTCAATTCCTTTGTGGTGTTGTGTTTATGCCTCCGTGAATTCTTAGTTAGTGCATGACTAAATCTTATCTGGCATTAAATATCAATAATTATTTTGCACTTCTGTGGTGCGAACTTTACTGCCATTAGCTTTTTATGAACGATGGTTAGTTCCAGAAAATAGCAACACCCAACACCCCACATCAGATATTTGGAAACTCTGGATAGGATGGGGGTCTTTTTATTGTATGCCTCACATTTTGGAGGGGGTGGGTGGCATTTACGAAAAACATCTTCTGTCAGTAGCGATGGCATGGGTATTTTATGAAGTACACATTTCATGAGGACAAAAATATGTGATCATACGCACAAGTGTTTTGATTGCATTATGCAAATTGCGTGCATATAATTTTCAAGGGCAAGTATTAATGCTGCGAATGTTATAGTTGCCTTAAGAAGCTCGTATTATTATTATTTAGATGTACTTTGTGCTGCGTGTTACAGTTCTTTTGTGCTTAGTAATCTCCTGGGGCATCCATAACATGATGAACAAATTTTATAAAGCCTAGCTATATACTCTGATAATCAATTATACAATCATTTTATACAAGATAATAAATTCCAGGGGCGGGTTGCATGAGGCCTGAATAAAGTTATCCACCCCAAAGGAATTTATCTGCTGGATATCGATTTATCTGGTGGATAGCGATTTATCTGGTGGATAGCGATTTATCCGCTGGATAGCGATTTATCTGCTGGATAGCGATTTATCTGGTGGATAGCGAATCATTTATGCCCTGGATAGCAATTTAGCCGGTGGATAGCGTTTATCTGGTGGATAACGCTATTCAGACTTCGTGCAACCGGCCCCAGGGGCGGATCCAGGATTATCTTCAGGAGGGGGTGCTCCATCTTCAGGGGGGTGCACCATCCAGTAAACATGAAATGCTGGGGATATTTTAGAAATATATGTAAGAATACAAAGACGTCAAATCCTTTCAGGAGGCAGTGAACACCCCCTGGACCCCTCCCCTTGATCCACCATTGAGTTCATAAGTGCCATAAACCACCTGATACACTGGATGAACCATTAAGTAGAAGGTGGTTTTGATTGAGAATAACTGGAATAATTATTGCATCATTAGAGAGGTTAAGATACAAAGATTTTGATCCATGTGTACATAGAGATGTACCGTACTCCTTCACCATTGTTAAACAAGTTAAGAAACCGGTTCACCAATTGAAAAAATAAATGCTTTATAAAATATGTAAATCTATCCCAAAATAAAGTATGTTTGTTTCGTAGTGATGGTTATCATTACTTATTTTAAGGAAAGAGTTGTTGTTGTTGTTGTTTTTTTTTTTTTTTTTTTCTTTTTTTTTTTTTTTTTTTTTTTTTTGCATACTGTATCTGTAATTCCTTCCTAGTAGAAAGGAGCGTAGAATTAGACAGGGGGAAAAAGGAAGATTTCATGTCAATGAATTCAAAATGGTGACACACATACCCAGGGATCAAAATCACTTTACTTTGACCTCTCTACTTTATGAAATTTGATTTTTGCCACTGAGATAATGGGATGAATCATCCATTTTTTAAATCTATTTCATAAAAAAAACAGTGAAAATAATTTATAATGCAAGGTTCTTTCAAAAGAAAACGACCATCCCATTAAAGGGAGATTTTTAAAACCAATAAATTCTAATACATTTACTTAATTCTTGATTTTCTCTGTGCAAAAAAACTTGTAAATTCATATTTTTTAATGAATAATGTCAAACAGGTTTGAGTTTTTGAACAAAATTTACTGATTGTAGGTTTTATCAACTTGAAGGTGGTATGAAAAGCTTGTTTATTTTTTTTATAAATAGTGTGTAAATTGTGCTTCAAGTTAAAAAAAAAAAAAATGAAATGTTATGTGGGTACTTTAGATACACTGTCCATTGATTTCTCACATTATTATTATTATTATTGTTTAAGTTATTTCAGAAATTGATATTTTAGGAGGATTGAAGCATGTAGCTTACTAGGTTCCATGCTCACAGAATATTCAATTTTTTCAAATAAAATTGTTATATCTTTTATGCTTCCGAAACCTTACAAAACATTAGTAAACAACTTTTTTAAGATTGCAAAAAGGAAAGTCTCTTCTATAAACCCAAAAATTTGGCAATATGTAAGTTAGATTTGCAGCATCAACGGCCACTTTGAATCAAGCATCGAATATTGACCAAAATTGATATGGGGCCGGTTGCACGAAGCCTGAATAGCGCTATCCACTGGATAAATCGCTATCCAGTGGATAAATTATAAAGAAATCCTATGGAGTGGATAACTTTATCCAGTGGATAACTTTATTCAGCCTTTGTGCAAATGGCCCATGGTGTTTAAGTTATGCTAATTAGTTTGAAGATTTCAGAGCATGGAACCACTCTGCATGCTCCTATCCCCTCATGAGTTTCTCAGTCTATACTTAGTGTCAATGTAGCAGTATCAACGTCAACTTGTTGCCATCCTCTCCTTCTTGACTTGTTGTTGACTCAGCTGTTTTTTAAGGTTTCTATTCTCAGTCTGAAATCATGAAAAAAATATGTAGACTTGTCAGCACTCACTACACCCTTTTAATCTTCCTTTGAAATCTAGCCAACTGACTGAGGAAAGCTGGTCCCTAGATTCCAAAAGCAGGATGAAGGACAAAAAAGGAAGCTGTGGGGGTGGTAAGGTATCAATATTTTCTGCAACTACACAATATATTCATGACAGCTTCCTGTTAATGTACCTGTAAAAGCTCCACTCTTTCTCCTAGCTCTTTTTGTAAAGCAGATATCTTTTTCTTGAACTCTTTCTCTTTTTCCCAGTTTTCAGCTTTTAATTCGGTTATCTAGTAAACAATGAAAAAGTTCACAATTAAGCACAAATATTGTATATTATCATCATCACCATCATTTGACATGATTATAATTATAATTATTATTATTATTTCTGGTGCACTTAAAAACAGTGAGGACACTCCTAGATCCAAAGTTCTCCCTCCCCCTACCATAAGTATGCCAAGACATGACCCTAATGCATAAAGATGTGAGCATAATTTTCCTAATATTCAAAATCCCTCAATTCATTGTTTTTCCTCACAGATGCATGAAATTCCCTGCCCATAAAATTGCATCATGAAAAGTGTTTCATTAGTACATACTTTTTTCTCTTTCTCTATCAATGCCTGGTCTTTCTTTTGTAGTTGCTTCCTCAGTTTTACAACCTGGAAAATAAAGCACAAGGTCTAAAATATTAATCAATAAAATTTAAACAACTACAAGTTACTTTTAGCAGTTTTCCATTTTCTGTGAAATTTAAAAAAAAAACACTAATCGTCAACAAGAACTTCAAACTCTAACGATTTACTTTCAAAATTTGTCTACACATACCTACTAATAGCAACATTTGAGCAAACGTTATCAAGATGAATCAAATTTGGTTACTTTGCCTTTGGGTAGTAATCGGAGCCTTGATTGACAAGAGCAAAAACTCCAAGTTGCAGTAACCGTTGTTGAGTCGCAGAAAATAGAAAATTTCAGCAACAAACTAATTAAATATATATTAATATTGATTGTGTGAGTTGACTCAAGTAAAATAATGACTGAAACAGCTCTGACCATCATAAGGTCTTAAAGCATGACCTGTCTGCTTTCTGTGCAAGTGGTCTAACCAGTTACTAACTTATGAAAGGAGATAGTTAGATGCATATTCAACCATTAACTTTTTACCATTTCTTTGACATCTGTCAGTTCAGCCATGTGTTCTGATAAGTGATGTTCGGCACCAGTATCACTATGGCAACAAACATACATAAACAAAATATTAGAATCTGATCACTGATGACCCCTAGCTCTATGAAATACATTGTTGCACATAAAAATGATCTATTGTTTGATCATGGTATTCAAATTGGGACAAATCAATTCACACATTGAAGTTGTTCTAAGAAGTGGCCATGGGACAGTTACGGCCTACATTATACTTACACATTTTAGATCCAAAAACCAGGCCATTTCAGAATTAAAAAATTATTGTTAGATGTAGTGATTTTACCCCCTCCCCAATAAACAAATGAACTGTCAAGACTCACACTAATCAAAAATCAAATTCGGATTTCCACAGGACAAGGCAAAACACAGTGAAAAAAAAAATATTTGAACAGTTGCCCGGGTAGCTCTGACTCACAATATTCAGTAATCTGATCTGTATATTTATTTATTTTGATAATATTGTATAAATTTTATAGATCAGTACTTTGGTATTAATATTGTTATAATTTTTCTTGTAAGCACATTCGATAAATGAAATCAATGCAAAAGGTACTGGGATTGAGCCATGAAAGAAAGAAAGAGAACAAAACAAAACAATTATTTCAAACAGATTGACAACCTACTTGTTGGAATTCGAGTTATAGAGTGATCCAAGACCAGGACTATCTCTTGCTCCAGATGATTCTGTTTTGGCTTTTTTCTCATGTTTAGAACGATGATGGTGATGTCTGTCATGGAAAAGTGAAAAATCTTGAAATATCATTAAATTATTATTATCAACTGTTAAGTGTTGCAGCCTTGCTAAAAGATGCAAATGTGTTGATCAATATGCATATGCATGTCAAAAAAAATTAACAGTCTGTTCTGTGCACAGTGAAAGCAGAAAACAAATACCACCAAAAATTTAATAGTTGGGTTACTGCTAATGTCTTTGCTGATTTTGTCAGCAACAGTAATCCAATATCAGTATGTGGGATAGTTATAGTTCAGTTCAGCCAAGGTGAGTTTGTTTAATGTGTGTTGTTTCTCTCTCCTATGCCACAAGGGTTTTTCTCCGGGTTCTCTGGTTTTCCTCCCTTATCAAAATCAACATGTAATGCAGACATGTGTGTAAAATAATTAATGTAGGCTGGGGTAGTGTGTGTAAGTGCTCACCTCACAAAACACCACTGACTATGTGGAGTAAATGACTTGGGTGTAAAAAATATCTATTTGATCTAATATATTCCTTTATTAAGTAACAAACCGTGGAAATGTGGAGTTGACAACAGACAATGTATGTATGAAACAGACAATTGAAATTCTGAATTATCCTCAAAAACTCACGCAGTATACTCTGTATACTCGCTCCTAGTGTACACTGCCTACTAGGTTTTCGAGGATGATTCTGAATATGTTACACAAAATTGATGTTAAGGTTGAATGTATAAAAGAGGATTCAAAACTGGAGTATTGTGATCAAAGGACAACTGCTTGATACCCCTGATACAGAGCAGTAGAAGTAACATTTGATTATGCACAAATTGCATATCGATGTTGAAAAAATGTCAGTTTTTTCACATAATTTACAAAGACTTTAGATTAAGTTTATTGAACCCATACCCTTCCCGTTTTGTTCCTTTTTTATGGCTGTGGCCTTCGCCTTTGGATAAATCACTGCCTTCTTTCTTAGACTTATGTACAAGACGTTTATAAGCAAGAGTACATAGTAGACAAAGAATCTTGCCATCAACCTACAAAATCAAGCATGGGATAGAGATCTTTTACACTCATGCTTTGAAGGTCAACAACAATATGGCCCATCAGATTTCACCATCCCCCCCCCCCCCCCCACACACACACACACACACAATTTTGTTGATCTCATCATCATCATCACCACAATCATCATCACCATCATCATCACAATCACCATCATCATCACTACCACCATCATCACCATCATCATCACCATCACCACCATCATCATCACCACAATCATCACCACCACCACCACCATCATCACAACCATCATCATCATCACCATCAACACAACCAACATCATCAATATATGGTGATGTGCAAGCCTGTTAAAAGCATACAATTATACTATTTTTATGACATGTGAATTCAGCCTTGCTAAACAAACAGACCTAGAAAAAGGTATTTTAGTTCTGGTTGGCATAACTATGAACATTGACAACTTATTTGTGAGTAAAAAATGAGTTATTTCTATAATGGTATTCAATTATTACTGACACAGTACCTTATCTTTCGATTCATCTGATTTCTTGAATGCACATTTTAATTTACATTGTTCGCATTGCACAGGGGGCCCATATTTTCTCTCTGAGTTCTCACACCTGTTATTAGTTAACAAAACAAAGTATCATGAGTTAAACAATTATGTACTTACAGCATGGCGCAAAAAATTGTAACAATGTATGTACATACTTCGACATCTGTAGTTTTTAAATAAGCAGCAATCAAGACTGACTGAAATGTAGAAATAGAAGTATCTGCATACTAGATATTATCGTTAGTCACAGGTTTTTGAGCAGCTGTAAACATGTAAATAATTTTCTGTGTTTAAAAAAAACAATGTGTGGGATATAACAGAACTATTCAAGCGAAGGATGCTTAATGTTTTTGGATATAACAATTTAATGAGTGACTATTTACGATACACAATTTTTAGTGGCCAAATAGAAAATTAAATGGTACTGCAACTGTTAACAACTTTTTTTCATCTGATTGAACCGTTTTAGTGCTATGGAAAATGATAAAAGGAATGTCAAAACATTATTTCCCAGGTTATACAAAACAGCCTGTCCATACAAAAGTTGATTGCTTTAAAGCTGAATATTTTACAGATTTTTAATGATTTTACATGTTTGGCGGAAATGACAACAGGTCATACACAAACCAGAAATATTCCAAAGTTTTTAGGTATGAACTCTTATGACCATTTTCTGGTTTGGCATGAGCCATCATCATTTCTGGCAAACTGGTAAAATCTTTAAAAATCTATAAAATATTCAACTTTAAAGCAATCATCTTCAAATGTTGTGAATCTACTCTGGGAACCACCTACATTATCCTAAATCTTTGTTCTACTTTTAGGGTTTATAAGCATTTTAAAGAAGTGAAATTGGTCACCTTCACACAATCATTGCATATCTTGCATTAAGGCAAAACACATGACTTGTTAAAGTCAGTAATGTAATGTAGTGCTTAATATATAGCACCTTTCACCTAATGTCTCAATGCGCTTTACAATCTCTAATATTTATAATATGTAATCTGGTTTTTACAAGCATGATGTTGATTAGTAATTAGTATGTGTTTAGTAGTATGCCTATCACCGAGGATGGTTGTGACCTGCGTCCTCAGTAATGTTCTTTTACGCCCCCCCCCCCCCTGTTACTGATTAATGTGAAGTAGTACTCAAGTCTCATGTTCACAAAACATGTTTTCAGCATTGTTTACCTTGAGCATTTTGATCCATTAAAAGCTGCTCTGATATTACAGTGGATGCAACACGTTGGCTGTCCATATTTCTTTATATAACCACTACACTTCTTACAAACAGGCTTTCCTTGATCAGTACTACAACAATCAATGCAAATACAGAAGACATAAACTAATTTTCATTACCACCACTACTCATGTTATCACGACGGCATAACCATCATTCCTAAAACCATCAAACTCATTATACCATTTTTATTTATACATTTAGATAGATAAATTTTTAGTTTGCTCTTTGTTCATGACTCTAAATTCTGTCAAATAAATTTCTAAATGAAGTGTCTGTACTTACTAACATCGGGGGCACTAATCACTAACACACACTCATGTTTGTAAGCTGCATAATAGCAGTCCGTAAAAGTCCCCCAAAGGGCCAGATTGGAAAAAAGCAATATGCTTTATCTGTCACCCACAAAGATACATACATAGTTTACTAAGCCTGCACGCTCAATTACTTTTTTTTTTAACTTTACCCTTATTTTCCTCTATAAAGTCCTTGTATTCTCTTATAATCTTGTCCAAAAAATATATTCTTAATGTAATGCAGGGCAAAAAAACCTTGAATCTTGAATCATCCTTATCAACACTTCCAGCGTTTACAATAATCACCCTTATTACCATCACTACTATCGTTATCATCATTAATCAGCCCATGAAACTATCATCAATAATTATAATCATCAACATCATAATAAAACATGTTTTAGATAATGTGTGAGAGGGATTGGCAAAATAATTGTATGCAAGTCTCACTCAGTGATCTGCACCACAGGAATCCCAAACTTATCACCAAACCAACACCAACCAGTACATCAACCATGAAACAAACAATGTATGATACACCTATTTCAAAGAATGTTGTCAGAGAAAATAAGGGAAAACCAGATTCTGGATGTAGATTTCACGGCCGAAAGATACTGTGAGATTCCAATATTGATACAAAATAAGCAGTAATTTTATTCAAATCAGTGTGATTTCCTCAAGTTGAAGATCTCTGATAATCGATACAATGACATGTGTATCTTCTAGGTATTCATTAAAAACCATTACCCATAGACCTTTTCAGTTGTGTAATCAACATCCACAATCCAGAATCCTTCATTCTCATCGGCAATGGTTTTTTTTAAATAGTTGTATGTTGAGTGAAGATATATTTAACTTACCTGACAAGATGAAACTCCAAACGACAATAAGTACATGTCACAAGTGGGTGCTCCTTTCGACATTTCTGAAAATACATCTCATTACAATTACTGCTGGCTACAAATATCATTGAAAACAATTTTAGTATTAATAATATATATTTTGATAGCAGACTTTTTCATCAGCTGTTTTGACACTTTAGAAGAGTTTTTAAAACTGCTTGAGTGCTTTTACAAACACACTAATGCATGCTAGGATATGAGGATTTTAAACAGTTTACCATTCTCTGTGATTTGGACAACTAAATTTAAAATGAAGATTTTCAGAATTTGGGCTGGATATTTTATGAGCTAAAAATGTCCCATAAGAAAACCGGGTCCTGTTTTTTTATAGATGGTTTTCAATCAAAACTGTCATAGAAATCACAGCAAGTACTATATGACTGTGCAATTGGGCCTTAGGGGAAATAAGAATTGTTAAAAAGCCCCCTCAACTAAGTACAACAACAGCAAGGCTTGACAACCTAACAATAACAATTCCAAACTTTCAAACAAACAATTTTTTCAATAATTTTTTCAATAATTTTACTTTCCAACTTTGCAATTTTCCATTTCATTTTAATTTCAATTGATTATGTTGCAAGTTCTAAATAATTATATGACTTTCAAGCTTTCAGTCACAACTCAAGGATAAAAGAATAAGTTAGCAATACACGTTTTCGAATTGTCTTTAGCCAAAGATGTAAAGGCTCAAAAAATTTTGCTAACGGTTTTTGGAAAAAATATCGAATCACTCCCGATGACTCCATCGATATCGGGCAAGAGATTCGCATCACAAGCGGAACATTTTAAGCG
The DNA here is from genome assembly GCA_918843875.1 of Diadumene lineata. Lineage (NCBI taxonomy): Eukaryota > Metazoa > Cnidaria > Anthozoa > Actiniaria > Diadumenidae > Diadumene > Diadumene lineata. The sequence continues at coordinate 6,650,344 of OU974082.1, forward strand.
ACTAAAAAATTATGTTGTGGTTCATGTTGTCCTCAATTTTAAAGCCGTTTTTAGGTGAATTATAATTTAAAATTGCCGAAAAATACATAAACGAAAAAGCCTGTTTTGTGCATTTAAATTTAATTGAACTGACACTGATTTTGTCATGAAGGAATCATGTCCAAAGCTCTCTGATTATCTTTAAAACTAACCTTACAAAGTTGATCACCTTTCGACAAATCTTCAAACGGATGACGGCTATGACAAAATGTGCACGAATATAACGACATCATAAAGTTAAAAGGTAAAATTTACAAGGTAAAAAATACGCTAAAAACAAGAATCACTTGTGCTGCCAAGATACAGATTTAACAGCATGAGCCCGCAATCATCATTAGACACGCATTGTGGGTAGGTCGATACGGTTTACACAGGAGCCCCGATAACAAACCGTAAACCGACTCTTTCCAAAAGACGTTTTAATCAAGCTAGATATGATGTTTCTGACCATTTTTACAAGTAGAACAAAATATATAAAATGTGATAAAAAATTAAGTCTGTACTTGTGTATTGTTTTTTTTTTTTTAACTCCTTTTTGAATTTCAGGAATTTTAATTCCCTAAATATTTCAACAGTGGTGGATCCAGATGGTCCATGGGACCCCCTCAAGCAATGTGTGCAGGGCTGTCAACTCTCCCGGATAACCCGGGAGTCTCCAGATTTTGGGACAAATCTCCCAGTCTCAAGATTTCAGTGCCAAATCTCCCGGGTAAATGCGAAAATCGATTTTCCTGTGTTTTAACCGTAATTTCCTCCTGTCTTGAAAAGAAGGTAGATATAAGCTAAAATCTGTAGATTATGTAAAGAAAGATGTGTAGAACGTTTTTTTTTTTTTTTTTTTGCTTCGGAAAATTTCAATGGGAAAACAAAATGGCGGACATCAGGACGATCTCAAGATAAGAAAACGACCGGTGTCACAGGGATTTGTGTCCCCCAGAGTTTTGTGTTCCCCGCGCGGGCTTGAAGACTGGACACTAGTATTTTTTTCTGATTACCTACCCCTCCCACAGGTAATTTAAGAAGAATTGCTCCTCCCAAGCGCTAAGCTCTCTTAATTTCGCGGGAAATTTTAGTGGTACCTTTGAGATATTTTTTTTCGCGGGAAATTTCAATTTTAGTTTTAATACACTTGATCGCTTTTTTTTCTCTCTGTCATGGACGATGAGGAATATGACAATATTGTTAATTATTTGTCAGCCAAAACTTGTCCATCTTCTTTTACGAAAAATCAAAAAAAAACTTTACGAAGAAAATGCAAAAATTTTTGTTGGGATGAAAAGCAGTGCAACTTGTGGTACGTAAAACACGGAAAAAGAAGATTGGTCATCAAAGGAAAACAACAAAAACTACGAGTACTCGAAGAGTGTCACTTGTCAGAATTCGGTGGACATGTTGGGAGAGATAATACAGCCAGGAAAATCAACGATCGCTACTACTGGCCAGATTATTACAAAGACATCGTGTCAATGGTAAATCAACGCACACAATTGTTTGTTTTTATCTACTCTTTTATTGATTAAAAGTATTCTCGTTTTCAAAAACGGGGCAAAAACGTAACATCTACTTGCAATTCTTTGTGACTTTTGAAAAGAAATGAAATGTCGATTTTATAGATTTTGTCGGGAAAAATCATATATTTCTCTAAAAAAATACCTATATAAGCTAAAGTTCTTACATTTCATTTTTTTATAAAGCATTAGCACTTATTTTTATTATTGATGTAGAAATAGCTGCAGTCATTCTAGAGTAGGAAGATTAAGCTAAACATAAGTAATTTTTAGAGGGCAGTTTTTTATTAAAATCAGTTTTGATCTAGCGTTTTAGATAAAGTAATAGAAGTTTTTCATGATATTTTAAAACATCTATCTAATCAGTTTTAAAATCTAATTATTCGTTCAATTTTATTTATTTGTTCATTGTTTGATTTATTTATCTATTCATCAGTATTTATCCAGTATTTATTCATTATCTATTTATTTATCTAGTATTTATATATTTATTCATTCATTCATATATTTTATTTATTTATTTATTCATCATTTATTTATTCATCATTTAATTATTTAATTATTTCTTTATTTATTTTATTTATTCATTCATTCATTCATTCATTCATTCATTCATTCATTCATTTATTTATTTATTTATTTATTTAGGAAATGATTACTGATAATTGTTTGTTAATGTAAATCAGTAAAGATACTCCAAAAAATGATTATTATTGCTTTTTCTCTATCAATCACTATTCTATCAGATTGAAAACTGTGATCGTTGTCAGCGTAATGCAAGAGAACCTGTAAGAACAGTAGATGTTCTTCACCCAATTCCTGTGACAGCTAAACCTTGGTATATGGTTGGTATGGATTTGATTGATGCACACACTACAACAGAAAAGGGAAACAAGTAAGTATATTATAATGTTAAGTGAAGTGTTAGGAACTTATACTAACAATGACAATACAGCAAGGATCAAATTACTGATCATGGGCCTGTTTGAAGCATCAAGATGTTTCTGTAGGAGAATTGTTAAATAGGAGAATGGTTAAAACATTCCTGTTATATGCATTAACAATTTTTTTAATCATAGATACATCCTGACTCAGACAGACTATTTCACAAAATACGTTGAAGTCTATCCAATACCAGAAAAGTCAGCTTACTGGGTAGCAAAAGGCCTTTACCACTCTTTCTGTCGACATGGGGCACCAGTACACTTAATTTCAGATCAAGGAAGAGAGTTTGTGAACTATGTGAGTACATCAGAATAGTTCAACCATGTTCCTGCATGCCAACAATTCTGAATTACACAGATCTGGAAAAGAAATGCACAATGCCTGAAACAATACTAATAATATTAAATTAATATATAGGTGCAAATGCTTTAGGGCTATTGCAAAATGCATCCAAAACAATATGTAAATTACTATTATGGTTTAAAAATGTAAAAAATGTAGTTTTCATTTTGTCCATTGTTCCCATTTCTTTTCTCATCTCATCAAACTAAGAAAAATACAATCCCAACACATAAAAACATTCTCCAGTATCACACAAAAAAATTAATGATAGAACATCCAATAATTAGCAATGATAATATGAAAACATTTATAATTCAGGTAACTGAAGAGCTTTTCAACAATTTCAAGGTAAAACACCGTATCACTTCTGCTTACCATCCCCAATCAAATGGATTGGATGAAAGAACCAACCAAACTTTGAAGAAGTAAGTAAAAAATAATGTACAACTGCATACAAATAAAATATGATTTTATGCTATATAATGAATTCTGTACAAAATTGAAATTTTGGTTTGGAATTCCTTAGGTGTTACAGACTTATCCACGATAGTCCTTCATGTAGAACTCTATTATTTTTTATGATGCTAAAAAAATTATGTCATATTTGAACTGAAAAAAAAAACCTTCAATCATTTTAAAAATAAACCTATTAATTCTAGAAACCCATCATAAGATCTTAAAATTTGCTGTTCTAAAATCTATCTTCTGATTAGTAACACCAATCCACTTCAGAATGACACAAAGTCTTTCCATAGTCTACATCTTAAAGAATCTAAGTCAACCACAATGCTTTGCGCTCCCACTTATTGAAATCTTTGGCACCATTTTCGTTGTCAAAGAAATTGGCAGATTTCAGACCATGAATATACAATCCATTTACATTGGCTGTGCCTAGCGAACTTAATGTGTCGATATCACAAAACTAAGTTCCTTGGTGGTATTTCTACATGTTGACGTTAATATTTTGTAAATTGTTTTTTCACTTCATTTTTTTCTGTATTTTCAATCACCAGCAACAATAGTCTATACCACCCTGTCTTAAAAATAGCTTCATAAATAGATTAATTTTCAAATGTAATTTAGCTTTTTAATATTGTGAATATAACATTATAATTTATCTACTATGTATGTAAAGCTTATTGTATGTACTTTTTACAGTAACTCAATAAAGACTTATTATTATCATTATCATTATTACTCCACGGCCTAAGAATCGAGGCTTCATAAAGAAAGTTTGCTAAAAATTATCTACACACACCCTGTGGAATGAGAGAAAGGATGAACTTGGTATAAAAGGGCTCACTCTTAGTGAATTTGTGTTATTAAGAAGAATATTAAATGTTGCTGGATAACTAATAAACACGATATCTCAGCAAAACTCACATGTACCCGGCTAGCTGTTGTGATGTTTTATGTCAAACATGACCTCTGGACCACATATCCTGTATGAAAGCAATAATAGAAACATGTAATGCATTGTGGTTGACTTAGATTCTTAAACATAGAGGCTTCAGGCTTCCTTCAGAAGCAGGAAGCCCAATTAAGTTGTCAAATCAAATTACTGTAAGAAAAAAACTCAATGTAGACATACGTTTAGTTAATTCTAATTACAACCAATTATTTGAATTTTTTTATTCACAGGACATTGAGAAAATTAATCAATGAGAATGACAAAGATTGGGATGAGTTCCTTGCTGGAGCTGTGTTTGCTCTCAATACCAATGTAAGCACAACAACAAAATTCAGTCCCTTTTTCTTAATGTTTGGAAGAGATCCAGTGTTACCACTTGAAGCTGAAGTTCTTAACAAAGAAGCTGGACAAGACCTAGTCAACAACACATCAGAAGAAATGGTAGATCATCGAATTCAAACACTGAAGAACATCCATGACAAAGTATTCCCACAGGTGTCTACTAACATCAAAACATCTCAAGAAAAACAAAAAATACAATACGAAAATAAAAAAAACATCCCATGTCCTTATAAAGTTGGCGATCTGGTTCTTCGTAGAAATATGCTGCAGAAGACAAGTAAGGGCCACAAAATGGAAGACAACTGGCTAGGTCCCTTTACTATTGTCAAGTTAACAACTAATGGAACTTGTACCATAAAAAACATCAACACTGGCCATGTCTTAAAGCGAAATGTGCCCATGAAGCAGCTTAAGAAATACCAAAGCTTATCTGTCAGTACAAGTGAACCAAGAGATCCTGTTGTCAACACCAAGCCATCTTCCAATCAAAGTCAACAACCAAGAGATCCTGTTGTCAACACCAAACCATCTTCCAATCAAAGTCAACAACCAAGAGATCCTGTTGTCAACACCAAACCATCTTCCAATCAAAGTCAACAACCAAGAGATCCTGTTGTCAACACCAAACCATCTTTCAATGAAAGTCAACAACCAAGAGATCCTGTTGTCAACACCAAACCATCTTCCAATCAAAGTCAACAACCAAGAGATCCTGTTGTCAACACCAAACCATCTTCCAATCAAAGTCAACAACCAAGTGATCCTCCCGTCAACGCAAAACCATCTTTCAATCCAAAGCAAATGATTACAAACCTAACATCACAAGCTATCTCCAAGCTATTTCAAACAAAAATCATCAAGGATTTGACTGACATCTGCAGTATGAAAGTTGGTAGCTGGAGAATGGACATTCTCAAGAACAGATCGTCAGACCACAGTTGCTTGAAAAAGAAAGATTTGGCGTTGAATGTGCACTTTGGCTGCTTCACAGACCATCAAACTGATGCTGTTGTTGAGTTAATACACAAGCACTTTCCCAACCAAGACATCGACATTGTTTCAAAAGTGCTTTTTCCTGAAGCTCTCATTCTCATCTGCTCAACAGTATCAGGGCTAACTTACAAGGAAGCAGAACAGTATCTTTTGGAAACAAAACAAGACCAACAGCCTTTAAGATCCAAAAGAAAAAGAAGAATATCAAGTACTGGCCATGGTAAGAAACACAAGACATCCAAAACTGGTACTGCTATAGATACTGTTACTGATGAGACCCTTTTAGAAGAAGATCCTACCTTTAGTCCAATAAGACAAGGAATACCATCACCCTTGCATGGAAAATTCCAGACATCATTTCCTGCTTTTAAAACAACCAAAGATGCAGATATTCTAGTTGAGATGATTGTCAATGGAACAATAACATTTGAGGGAAATCAACTAATAGATGACTCTGACCTTAAAGCTCTTGCTGGATATTCTACCAATGATCATGAAAAATGGCTAACCAATTTTGTCATAGATGAATACTTACACATAATCAAATCTCATGGTGACCAAAGAGTGGAAATAATAAAATGGGAAGAATTTGATAAAGTGCCAATAGAACACTTTCTCAAAAACAAAGAAAACCTCCTGGAACAAGACATGGTCTTCATCCCAATGAACTCCTCCCATCACTGGGTTTTAGGAGTTATACTTCCTCAAGCAAAAAGTGTTGTGTTATTAGATAGCAAAGCAAAGGGGAAGTTAGAAGATATTTCCTTTACCAGGGTTGCACGAATAATGTCAATTCTAGATCAAGCTGATCCATCATTTGATTATTCAAACTGGTCTTTCTTTGTCAATGGCCCTGATGATATACCACAACAAAACAACTACTTTGACTGTGGTGTATTTCTATGCATGTTTGCCAGATGCATAGCAACTGGATGTGCCTTGATTGAACAGCATACCATTCCAGCATTCAGAAAGTTAATGGTCTTGGAACTCCATCAGACAGTTCTTTATTCCATTTCTGGGCACCTAAAGGCAGAACAAATAATCATTCAGCTATAATTTATACATGAACTTTCCCAATCAGTGGCATCACTGAGCACTTCATTAACATTACCAGTTATTGTGATATTCATTAAGGCATATTGTACGTGCCAATATCTATTATAGTGTATTATGTGTGTGTGTAATCTCATGAGAACTAACTTTCATCACTCATTTTGTAAACTGTATTATTGTTCTACAGTATACGTTAATAAATGCTGATGAACTGAACTGTTTAGTATTTATTTGTCCTGTACAATTAAAACAGAGGATGAGTCATCGGTGCTATTGTGCTCACTTGCTCACTTAAATGTTTTGTTTTTTTACATGTTGTGTATATTTTCATGTTTTTTTTTGTTTTGTTTTTTCTTCTACTAGTTGCATTTACAACATCACTCCTATTACTAGTGAGAAATGCCATTTGTTGAAAAAATGAACAATAAAACAAACAATGAAGCACTGATGATAAAATAGAGAAAAAAGAATATCTATATAGAGATATAGATTTATTCAAAACAAAAACAATTAGAACTGAAAATCTATGTAGCAGCTGTCGCCCTGCAATCCATGCAAAGAGTGAATATTTAAAATTCTTGTTGTTATATCCATGCATTTATAATTTTGTGATTTAATTAAGCACAAGTAAATTCCAATAATTTTAGTTGCTTGATATCTAACATTTGTATAAATTTTATACATTGAAGTAACTTCATTTATTGATTAGCGTCAATAATGTAGATTGACAAATATATTGTCTGGTACACTGTTTCATGTGAAATAGCTTGGTTTCTTTTATATCTTTTGGCTAGTGTAAATGCTTTCTTACTTAGTAGTTGATCTGCATGATCGTCTATATCGATCCAGAGGAAAATTTCTCTACAAATAAACTTATAAATATGCACTACATGCTCTCGGATATTTTAAAAACATTTTAACATGTCTTTAGAAAAGCAAATCAATTTAAAAAAAAAAAATTTGTTATGCTAAACCTCCATTATCTTACCTTACACTCTTTTAGTTCGCGACGAATCTTGAGTAGCACGTTGCATGCTTGAATCGTTGGTAGAAAAGTAAAAATATTTCTGCAGCTGTATTGAAATCAATTTACAGTTTAGAGCTTTAGTAATGACCATTCCTAAGTATATTATACAATTAGTTCATTCTCAATTTCTCAATTGAATACATCTTGAAAAGGCTTTATACACAACTGTTTTGGAATCAGCTCACGTGTGGAATGTTCTGTGTTGATTCGGGGGGTACTCGTCATCTTCAGCAGTCTGTCGAGGGAGTGGTGAGTAATCACAAAAACACTAGTGTTCAGTCTTCAAGCCCGCGCGGGGAACACAAAACTCTGGGGGACACAAATCCCTGTGACACCGGGGGTTGTCAGCCCTGCGTGTGCCTAAAGAATAACAGGGGCCACGCGGGAGGGGGGGGGCTGAGAAGCTATAGTCCCCCCAATAATTCTATCGCCATTTTGGTATTTGTAGAAACTTTATTTGTAAATGTAAATATTTCATGTTTTTGTGTTCTCAATGCTTCTCAGAAAGCTGGAAATCAAAAGGGCTATTGTAAAGCATTTCAACATGAAATGTGCTACATAACAATGATTCACATTACATTACATTTTTACAGGATGGACAGTTTCCTATACTCAATACACAAATGACTCCTTTGAGAAAATGTGAAGCCAAAATGGAAAATTGAATTGAAAAATCCAGGATCCGTCCTACCCTATGAAAACTCTGCTCGTGGGATAGATCTGTCACTGCACAAGTACCAACTTTATTTTTTAACATTTTTTATTTTGTTCCAGCACTGCTATTGTCACAAACAATATCTAACAACCTGTGTTTTAATATCAATGTCATTATTATGATTGTAGGAAAAAAACAAAGAAATCATTTAATCAAACTACTAATAAAATATCTGCGTTACGCAGTTTAGAAGATATTTATTTTCTGCACGGTTCGTTAAGAATTCATTTTAGTAGTGTATTGTTGTTTTAAGTTAATGAGGCGTTAAGTATTGTCGTATAAATAGTTGCCAAGTGAGAGCATTCTTTCTTCGGGTCGAACGTAAGCGACAACGCTAATGGTATTCGAAGTTTTTGTAGTAAGAGTAAAAAAAATGCCGCTTCCAGAGAATCTTTGTCCGGATATCCAGATTCAGCCTCAGCTAGGCCAGGCAATCGATGCAGCTATTGAGGTATCCATGTCGCGTTTTAATACGATGATGGAGAACAAATTCGAAGCGCTTGTGGGTGTAATTTCCCAGCAAACCAATACTCGTGTCCAAGACGCGGTAAAGAAAGCCAAGAGAGAAAAGTTTGTATGCAGCCAAGCTAACCCACCAAACTCACCAAGAACCTACGCCAGCTCAAGCACAACTAGGAAATTCAAATTAGGACCTTGTTTTAAGATAAGTATTTTGAATATCTTTATAATACTACGTTTTACTTGCTTTGTTCACCTTCGGGCGTTTATTGAGTCGCTTGCACCGACCAATAACAATATTCTCCATATATATATTGTCGTTGTGTGTTTAATTCAGTAGATAAGTGCAGAATAATAAAATATCTGCGTTACGCAGTTTAGAAGATATTTATTTTCTGCACGGTTCGTTAAGAATTCATTTTAGTAGTGTATTGTTGTTTTAAGTTAATGAGGCGTTAAGTATTGTCGTATAAATAGTTGCCAAGTGAGAGCGTTCTTTCTTCGGGTCGAACGTAAGCGACAACGCTAATGGTATTCGAAGTTTTTGTAGTTTAACTTCCGTTTTTTCACTGTATTCAATAAGACCGAAATCTCATAATGTACATTCGTCGTGACATATGCACGTTGCAATTCTACAATTTTACGTTTATACCGAATAGCTAACGGTTATTGACGCAAAACATGTACTGTCAACGTTTAACGATAGGAGCTAACATGCGTATGATTTATTTTTCAGTGCAGAGAATTTGGGCATCTTAGCGCATCTTGCGCGAAGACAGGGGCTGTCGCAGCGCCGACTATGGTCAGCGGAGACAAATGACTAGATGGTCTCTCAGATAGAGAAGTTGAGTATGATACTATTAACTTAAGTAATTTAGCTGTGGGGGAGGTGGCCGCTGGTAGTGATGCGACTCCGAGAGTGAAAGGTCGTATGAAGGATGCAATTGATTTTTGGTCGGACACCCTTGAAGCATCCGAGTTTGTTTTAAATATAATAAGAGAGGGCTATAGGTTGCCATTCAGTGAGTATCCTTCCAAATGTTGCTTACGAAATAATTTATCAGCTAGAAGGCATGGCGAGTTCGTTGCCCAGGCCATTATCGAGTTGCTTGATAATGATTGTATAGTAGAGCACAGAAATCCGCCTTACTGTGTTAATCCATTGACAGTAGCAGAGGGTAAGAAACTACGCCTTGTAATTGATCTTAGACATGTCAATGAGTATCTGGTTAAACCTAATTTTAAATACGAAGACCTGAGATGTTTATCTCAGGTTATAGAGGAGGGCCACTGGTTTTTTACGTGGGACCTTAAATCGGGATATCACCACGTTGATATATGTTCAGAACACCAGAAATACCTGGGGTTTTCTTGGGTTTTTGCCGACGGTAGGCGACGCTATTTCACTTTTGCTGTTTTGCCATTTGGTTTAAGTACTGCTTGTTTTTGTTTTACAAAGTTGTTGCGGCCGCTAGTGACTAGGTGGCGATCACTAGGGCATACCAGTTTTGTTTATCTCGACGACGGTTTTGGAAGTGAGCCAGACAAGATACGTGCATCTGCAGCCAGCATTATTCAGAGCAAAGATCTCAAGAATTCAGGCCTGCTGTGCAACGAAGAAAAATCTCACTGGCATCCGAGACAGATTGGTGAATGGTTAGGCTTCATAATCAACACCATTTCCATGACGTTTTTACTTCCGGATAAGAAGGTCACGAAACTGAAGAATCTCATTGACATTGCTCTCTCCGACGGTCACTGTACGTATCGTTTCTTGGCCAGAATCGCCGGGTGCGTTGTTTCAAGCGCTCTAGCAATTGGCCCGATGGCGCGTCTCCTTACCCGTCAGATGTACCAAGTTCTTGAGTCCAGGCTTGCATGGGATGCAACTGTTTTCTTCAACCCCGCGCTCCGTGAAGAGCTTCAATTCTGGTACACCAATCTTCAGTGCTTCAACGGCTACCGAATAGCCCCTCCCATATCGTGCTGTACAGCGACCCTATTTTCAGATGCTAGTGACGTTGCCTTTGGGGGACACTCGACGCTGGACGTTTCTGTTGTCAGCGGAATGTGGACAGAAGACGATATCGGGCGTAGCTCAACATACCGAGAGTTGAAAGCCATTTACTATGTATGCATTTCGTACATCAGTCAGCTGAAAGGCAAGAGAGTGAAGATTTTCACGGACAACCAGGGCGCCGCCAGAATTGTGTCCGTTGGAAGTACTCGCCCAGACCTTCAGCAGATCGCATTGAACATCTTCAAAGTGTGCTTGGCAAACGACTTTGTGCTAGAAGCAGAGTGGATCCCGCGCGAGTGCAACCAACGAGCTGATCTTTTGAGTCGCTATATCGACAAAGATGATTGGGCTATCAACCCAAGAATTTTCCGCATGCTCGACGCGAAATGGGGACCACACACGTTTGACAGATTTGCATCATATTACAACACACAGCTTCAAGTATTTAACTCCAGGTTCGCCTGCCCTGGCTGTTCCGGGGTGGATGCCTTCGCTCAAGATTGGAGCGGTGAGAATAACTGGCTCTGCCCACCTGTCAACCTGGTCGTGCGACGGTAAAGAAGCTTCGGGTTTGCCATAGTAAGGGTACACTCATTATCCCAGAGTGGCCATCGGCCCTTTTCTGGCCATACTTGCTGCAATCGCCCATGAAGTTTAAGCCATTCGTGAAAGAAGTGGTTACCCTTCCAAAGCTACAAGATCTTTTGGTAGAAGGACCGGGTCAGGCGACAGTTTATACCATTAAAAAATCATTATTTACAGGTTGCCCAAGATTTAGTATGCTGGCGTTGCGCATAGATTTCACATCTTAATTGTTTGCATAGGCCATTTAGGCGACAAACGTGCACAATTAGTGCCTTTTAGTGTGTGTTGTAGTAGTTATTTATAGAATTATGTCTCACCAAGTGAAGGTGAATGCCCAATTAGGTGCAATGACTACACATTTAGTGTATATAGGCTTTGAATGTGCGCAGTATGGCGCCACTCCCAATTGGTGCGAAGCCTACAGCTATTGCTGATTGTATTTTGAGAACACTAATGGTGTTACGGATATATGTTTATGATAAATCGTTTGATATCTTATTTATATAGCCCTCAGAGGCACCACCTTTCGGTGGACGTGTGTCATTAATGATTGGTTGTTTTTTAAGTTTGTTTCAGATGTATTGTCCTCAGATGCCTGGACGTCTGCTAAGCAGATCAGGGATAAATCTCTCTAGGAGCTCTTACCAAGTCTACTCCATCTTCAAGTACAATCCAAAGCTTCATCAACTGTACAAAAATACGACGCCGGGTGAAAAAAAAAAAAAAAAAAAAAGTTAGACGTCACTATTTTACCAGCAGATCCTTTGCACGTAGCACTGTACGTCACAGAATCGGCCCATGACGCGGCCGAGAAATGCTACGGCCACACGCCGCTAGATAGCATGGTCTTCGATCAGGCAAGAGTTTCTGAAGTTCTTGGCTCCCTTTGTGAATAATGTGAATCATTTTGGAACGCACAGCATTAAGTCAGGGGCTGCCGTGAATACAGGCTGTCACAATATCGACGGTGATCTTTTGGACAGACATGCAGGCTGGCGTTGCGCTGCGCTGCGTCCAAGAAAAGATACATAAAATACTCTACAGACCAGCTTTTGACAGTTTCTAAGTCGCTCGGATTGTAGTTGAGACTTAATAATAATTACGTTACGTAGCATTTGTTTGGACCTTTTTCGGGGAGAGGGAGATAGTGTCTTGGTCCCCGATCAGATTTCCTTCGCAATTTTCTCTCAGAGTTTTTGAAGGTTTTTTCTGGCCTCCCTGACACTTCTCACAATTCAGTAGAAACTTGAACATTATCTTGGATAATATATATTCATGGTATTAGATTCAGTAGAATCAGTTTGACTCTATAATTTTCCTGTATATATTGATGTTTTATCTGTGTAATAAAGCGTTTATTGAGTCGCTTGCACCGACCAATAACAATATTCTCCATATATATATTGTCGTTGTGTGTTTAATTCAGTAGATAAGTGCAGAACATTTTTTACTTCCACTCTACTTTATTCTTGGCTACAAATATATACATTTTTACAAGGAGTATATATATATATAAATTTCAGAGGCAGATCCAGGGGGAGGCATGGGAGGCCAGTGCCCCCCCTTGATTTATTTTTAAAGATAATTCTTTTAATTTTTGATTGATAATCAGAAATGTTTTGATTAATGCCCCTATTTTAAAATTTCTAGATCCACCAATGAATTGGACTTACTCTGAGTAGGGACAATTTGTATGAAAATGTCCTCTACTCAGTGTCACTTATTGATAATAAACTACCCTAATTCGCTATGATGTCACTGCTTGTTTACATAGCAGATAGAATCTCCAAATACAATATAAACATTTGACAAAATCTGCTCCTAGTGAAACAGTTGAATGGTTTTTAGAAATGGTTTTCAGAAACAAATAATATTCAGAATATTCAGAGGGTTCAAAGGCTATGCCGCTTTTCCTGGGTTTTAGAACAGTTTGTTGTGAATTTGCATTGATCTGATCCCATCTGAATACCATGATCCTTTGCATTTAACTAATAGATTGTTGAAGATTGCTTTACATCACAGTGAATTAGCCAGGGCAATTATTATTGTATCTAATTGAAAAGTTTGCTCTAGTATAAAAATTAAAATAAGTCAGAACTTTCGGATGAAATCACACAGGCACCAAAAATTCTTAACTAACCACAAACTGGCTTAAGAGTTATTAACATGACTGTATAACATGCGATTATATTATTTTGTACATTGTAAATAGCCGTTAGGCATGTCTTACTTGGTGGGTCCAAAGAAAAAGTACTGGTGAAATGTGAACAGAAAAACGGGATGTGATGTTACTAGGCTCAGTCTCAAAACGTTGGGGTTTAAAACTTTCCCAGTATTATGGGCGCACAAAACTGTGAGTGAGTGAAAACTGGAGACAAGCCTACTTCATTTATTCAACTTGTCTAATAAATTAAAATAGGATTAGAATGAAATATTAGTTTGGCCAAATGAGTTAATAAATGATCACCTTTTGGGAATTAATACCAGTTAAGATTTGGAGTGAAAATTAAAGGGACTAGACAAAGTACTCCAACTGAGGACCCTCTTTTAAAAGCATTGCCTTGTCTATTTGTCTAGCATGCAAGAATATTTAATTGCTTTTAACTCCAAGAACAATAAACATTAAGGATAATGTAGTTGATTGCCAGAGTTCATTCTCAACCCTTGAAGTTGATTGCTTTATTTTAAAGCTGAATATTTTATAGATTTTCAAAGACTTGCTTACCAAACCAGAAAAATCACCACAAGAGTCACAATTTTGGTGACACTTCCGGTTTGCGTGTGACCTGTTGTCATTTCTGCCAAACATGTAAAAAACCTAATGAATGATATAATATTCAGCTTTGGAACAATTGCCTACATTATCCCTAACTTTTATCATTCTTGGGGCTGTAAACACTTTAAAAATACTAGAGCTGTTACACTTAGTATGAGGAGAAGACATAGTAGCAAATTGTGTTATGTAAATCAAACAAAAGATTTCAATTATCACCAATGAAAGTGATACTGATTACTACACTATATCACAAAGCGAACACACTGGCAAGAAAAAAAATTGTGTGTTTATTGCAATATTCAAATAACTAAACGGGGAAAAATGGCAGTTTTTCAGAGATTTTCCAGAAAAAAATGCCTTTTTTCCTTGTTTAGTTATTTGGATATTGCAAAATCAGGAAATAAACATACTTCAATTTTTGCTAGTGTTCCACGAGTTGAGTGTTAATAATAATAAAAAGTCAAAGATTCCAGACTTGACTTCATTATTTAGTGAGAGGGCATGCAGAGTTAAGTTTAGTTATTCAGAAATGAAAAAAAAATTGTACATTTTTTTGTTGCCATCCCACCAAAGAGAAATAGAAAAGTTCATAACACCTTCCAGTCTATTTCTCAATTTCTCTATCTCAATGAAATCCCACATGAATTTTGCCATTCATGCTGCTGCATCAACTATAAAGAAAAGTATTTGTTACATTTTTAATGCAATTTTAAAAATTAAAAGTATTCATTATATTATTTTAAATGAATTTCCAAAATTACATCAACTTTGCCAGTGCAAATTAAATACCTTCAACAACTTCTGAAAAAAATATTAAAGGTGGCTCCAAGAAGCCCATGCACTATTGACATATTTTAACACTGGCAAAATCAACAGTCCACACGCATATTTCAACTCAAAAATTCAATATTGTTCCCCTTTCACAACTTCTTCTTGTGACTCCATCACCATAGGAAGCCCAAAACTGAAAAGCTCCAAGGGAAAAAACTATACAACAAGAGCCATACAACACTCTGGGCCCCAAAAATAGTAGTAAAATCACATGTTTTAATTAGATAAAATAAACATATAAAATTCAAAGTAAAATTATGCTTGAAAACTAAAAGGTACATTAATTGTAACCAAATTTGATAAAAAAACACTTAAGGTAATTCCGTAGTTTTGCACTGCGCATAGTTCTGCGCATGTTTCAAAATTTTCGGTGTCAGGACTTTTATCGTGTAATCTAGTCAAATTATGTTTGTAAAGTACTTTGAATAAAAAATTCGAAGAATTGCGATATTTTCGAGCGAGAAAACGTGATAATTTTGAAACTCGACCCAGTCCTCTCTCGGAAAACCTGTTTTTTGACAATAAAATGACGATATTTATCGCAATATTTCGCAAACTAGCTCGGTGACCTATGTATTTTATTTGATAAAATTATTTGTTATAACATAACATCAAATATATCTAAAATTGAGCATAGGTCATCGGGCTAACTTTTGAGAAATTTCCAAAATACTTTCAGCTTAGGACTTTTTCGAATGAATTAGCAGATCGTGCGCACGTTGGTATTTCGTCAATTTTTTCAAGATCACATATTTTTTATACATCTGTTCATATTTTTTAAATAACATTAAGTACAGACATTTGAACAAAACGCGAATTTTGGTCTTAAAAGACAAATTACTGTGTTTTTGTTCCGTTTCTCTTCGATTTTTGAGCTTATTTCTTTACGTTCTCAAGTCACCAAAATGCATAAACTTTGACGTCATATAGCACAAAAACGAAGTCGGTGATCCCCCTTTTTTATTGTATTTTCTGAAAGCTTTTCTCAAAATTATTTGTTAGAACGAGTATAAAAAAATTTTATCGGGCAGTTTTATTTCTACGGAATTACCTTAAAGCAGTGGAAGATCTTAAGAGAGGTTGAATTGGGTGACTCGATCGAACATCCAACCTCTCCCAACACCACCCTCTACATACACTCACACACACACCTTTCTGGCAATGCATGACATTACACAGGAAAAAAATTGAATTCCCAAGTCTTCAAAAATGGAAATTGCATGGGAAATGTTCCCATTTAATGGGAAAAATATGGGTAAATTTGAGCCCAATATTGGGTTTTGTAGCATTTTCCCAATGATAACCCAAAATAAACCCATTATGGGAATCTCAATTTTTTTCCTGTGTTACTCTTTCTATATTGACTAAGAACATTTCATTAGGCAAATTGCATGATGGCATATTTAATTACAACAAAAAATACTTTGGTGACTTGCTTTTGTAGCTCGATCAGTGCAGATTCTTTTAATCTCCAGTAGTTATAAGAATTAAAATATGTACATTGTAGTTAAATGATGCCATAATGAAATTAATTGCTTATTCTGGTAATAAGGCCAACATGCTATTGACAATTCTGGATGTGAAAATTAAATACTGCTATATCACAAGTATAAACTATATGCACTGGCCACGAGAATTTTCAATTTACAAACAGGGCATGAATTTACTAACATTGCAGGAATGATTTGAAAGTTTCACACAAAATACTATACAAGTGGATTTCATCAGAGTGGGTAGGAAAACATGGTATTATAACTGTAGTATCCTCACTTACGTGACAATGACTCTCACATGCAGTTCCATAGAATATCCATACCCCACCAAAGATCAATTATCTCTCTGCCCTAACCTACTGAACTACTCCTGACCACCACTGTACCTTGAAGAGGTAATAAGTGATAACAAGATGTTATTTTTGGCCATAACTAAGAATGGTTGCAAGAGAGACAACATCATTGAATGCCTTCTTGAAGTTCTGGGACCAGATAAATGTAGAAAGCTTGGATAAAGTTATCCAATGGATAAAAGATATCCACTCTATAAGAGTTTCTTTAGAATTTATTTGCTAGATATATCCATTGGATAGTGCTGTGCAGGCTTCACACAACCACCCCATGGAAATTAGGTGCAATGAAGGATGAAAAATATCTAACAGCATGTCTGACAAAAATAGAAGATCCAGTTCTGAATCAGAGTTTATGAAAGTATTTCTAAATTGTTTGATGTGATGGAGCATGGATATTGTAAAAAATACAGCCAGTACATAAATTAATAAATTAATCTTATATTATATTATTATTAAGATTAGAATAATTATTATTTAATATTCTTCACATTATTTGTTGAATCTTGTTATTGTTGCATTGTTAATAAACATGTCAGCAGCACTGAAAAAGAACATGATACATGTCAAGCTTGTAATGGATGCAGTGGCTGTCTGCTTTGTATAATTAGCCTTGTAGCTATTGCAGACAACTTGTACCCTTTTTCATTTATAGGGTAGTCAAGACCATGTGTAAATAGCATAATAATGGTACAAATAAAGGTGCTGTTGTTGCTGTTGTTACTGTTGTTGCATGGACATTCTGAAGTCCAAGACGAGATGGTCTGACTAGTTGTCAGTGGATCCACATCTGGTTCCGATGGCCTGTTTTTGATTTCTGGTCCAGTTGACCACATTATGTCCTTGGACAGCTCAGATACTTAACTTTAACATACTTTAGACACTCATCACTTAGGAACATAAATGAGTTAAGGTAAAGTTTGGTATAGGAGTTGTGAAAGACTTCTGGTTGGCTCTGTTTACGGTCAACACTTTTTTTACCTCTTATAAGATTGACTGCTTCTATGATTGCATTTGACGAATCATGGTCACCTTTGATAATTTGCTGCCCCCCCCCCTGATTCCAGTTTAATTGATAATGTAGCTAGTGTTGTACATTTGATGGTCAGGAGGATTCCACAATCAACTTTTAGTATACCATTTTTAGCATTGCTAAAAATTTAGCAAGCTAATCGCTTTTCAGTCTTCAAAATTCAAACTTTTTGAAAAGCAGTACAATTAGTATACCATTTTTAGCATTGCTTTAAAATAGAACTTCAGCAGACAGGGGCAAGTTGTACGAAGCCTGGCTAGCGCTATGCACTGGATAACTCCCTATCCAGAGGATAGATTCTGAAGAAAATCTAGAATGCAATAGATAACTTTTATCCTTTGTATAATTTTATCCAAGCTTCGTACAAACAGCCCCAGCGGAGCAAGTGTGACTATGGTTCTTTCGGTGCAAACCAAACATTTGCAGAGCAATATCAATGCTGTGGCAATAATAAGTACCTTTACAAATGCATGATCCATCAGTTCACTAGCTGTAGGTCTATCATGTGGGTCATGTTCAAAACAATGACCCAAGAAATCCTGCCCCTCATCACTAAGGGTTTCTGGGATAGCAGGTATCGCACCATCACCAACTCTGAACATGATTTGCCAGTTGTTATCACAATCATGCCAAGGAGGCTGTAAAAAAAACAGTTGAATTTAGATAATTTTTCAGGAATTCAAAGCAAGACATAAACCATGCTAATAGTACTCAATTAGATAATGAAAGAGAAAAGTGGTTTGATATACCTTTCCTGCAGCCATTTCTACGACAACACAACCAATGCTCCAGATATCTGCAGCCCTACCATAACCTGCGCCCTTGTCAGAAGTGATGACTTCAGGAGCCATGTATGCTATAGACATATCAAAACATTTCATTAACAAAAGAATACTAGGCCTTCTGCAGCAAATAGTCACATGGTATAACATCTGCTATGCTGTATAGGTGAAAAAGAATGTTAACAGCTCTATCATAAACTGTACCATTGTCAGTATTGATGACCTTAGTTATAGACATGTCAAACAATTTCATTTACAAAAGAGTAAATAGGCCTTCTGCAGCAAATAGTCACATGGTACAACATCTGCTATGCTGTATAGGTGCAAAAGAATGTTAATAACTCTACCATAAGTTGCACCCTTGTCAGCAGAGACGACCTTAGGGGTCATACATGTATGCTTAAAAATGTCAGACAAAATGTCATATTAAGAATAATATTAGGCCTTTTGCAAAAGGTCACATGGTACAACCTCCCCCATGCTGTATGAAGGCATAAAAAACTAACAAAATTAAAACATGCACTAATATGAAAAACTGTGAATATTTTGACTTTAAATGGCTAATTTGGCTTAATTCCTGATATTACATCCATTAGTACAACCTAGAATCACGTCTTACCTACAGTCCCTCTGATGTTCATAACTTCTCCATGCATGGTCTGAGACTGATTTTTCAGTTTGATAGATGACCCAAAATCACCCAGCTTTAATAGACCATTTGAGGAGAGGAAGATATTGGCACCTAAAACAATTGAACAAAAAATATTTCATAATAACAATGCAGCAGCTGAAATATCATATTTCTACTTCTTGTTATAGGATAGATCAGCCTATGAATTCAAGTTTGAATCTATACCAAAAACGGGAAAAAAGGCTGAAAATATATGCTTTTTAAATTCTCACAGATTGCAATGTTATTCTAGTTGACTACCAGATTCTCTCAAAAATTAAGCATCATTACACCTACAGAGATTTTGCACTTTTTCATCCGACTTTATCTATACAAGAGTTTGACTTTGATGGCCTTGATATTGGTAAGATTTCTCACATTTTCCATGGATAGACCCATCAATTTATGAATCAATTCAATGACATCTCTCTAATGTCACAGTAATAAAAACCTGACTTGGAATTAGCCACAGGCACTCCATCCTCAAAGCAAGCAGTATTAAGTAAAGTGTTACTATGACAACCTACCCTTGACATCTCTGTGTATAATACCCCTCTCATGTAAGACATTGACAGCCACTAATATCTGCATGGTATAGGCCCTGATCATAGTCTCTGGTAATCCTAGCCTGGCTACATCAGATATAGTGCCATCTGCACAAAACTCCATGAATATCAGCATTTCATCCTGAAGTTGCAACAAATAAATGCAAAGTTTTGTAAGGAATTTCTTGTATCAATGGCAAGTTAGCTCAGCTGGGAGAGCATTTGACTGTCAAGCTGGACAATCACTCAGGTCTTAAAATAATTGAGGAGAATGTTTCCAATTCATAAATTCACACAACTCTTCCCAGATAAGGATGTTAAATTGGAGGTCCTGTCCTGCCACACTTTCACATTAACCAGTGATCGGGAGATGCAAAAGAACGACAGAGGACACAGGTCATAACCATCCTTGGTGATAGGCCTACACTAATACATACTAATGACTAACTACTAATCAATCTCATGCTTATAAAAAATAGATTACGTACTATAAATATTGAAAAGAAAGTAAAGCACACTTAGGCATTACTAAAATGCACTACATTATTAAGCACATATTACATTGCATTGGAACACTGGCTTACCCTATGTAGTTCAACTCCATAGTACTTCACAAGACTTTCATGTTGTATTCCCTCAAAGTTCTTGATTTCATCTGCTAGCTCCTTGATCTCTCCATGGTCATTTGGGTGAAACTTAATCTAGTTACAATAAAAAAAAACAATCATATTCTTGAGTATTAGATGGGCAGAGAGCTGGGACTAGTATTTTCATTTTCAATTAGTGATTTTATCCTTTGGATAGTGCTATTCAGGCTTTGAACAAACTTTACCCGAGGCCCAGTCTATTTAACTCTTATCCTGTGATGGACGTTAAAGTATCATGAGGACGCAGTTTAGGCTATATCCTTGACGACTCATGGCTGTAAGCTGCTGGTAGCAGTCTGTCAATATTGTAAGAAATACATTGTAGCAAATACATTGTAACAGATATATTGACATTGAAAAGCCCCATATATTTCTACACATAAACACTAACAATTACTCTTCGGATAATGGTGTTTATACAACTAATACTGGAAAAAGAAGCTTGACACTTGGACAAATTAAAGAAAAGTTAGTTGGAGAACCTTGTTGTTTTATTAATCTGATACCAGTCAATGGATTTTAAATCAAGAAAATGAGTTTTGATTAACAAAGGACTAGTGTCCAAAATGTCAGTTTTGCCTTCTTCTTTTTATGGCGTACACCTTATCTAATGTATATTTTACAACATAATTTCCATAGGCTACTTAATTATCATTACATCACCAGAAATGAGCTTGGAGATCCTGTGGTCATACCATTTATATCATAACAATTCCATACCTGCTTCATAGCCATCATTTCACCAGTCTCTAGGTTGACACAGGCATACACCTTCCCAAACTGTCCCTCTCCTATTTTCATTCCCCTCTGCCATTTAAATGGTACACGTCTGTTGGATATGTTTGCCAGTTCACTGGTAATGTCTCGTTTCCTGCTGCTTACTTTCCCTATGGCGTGTCTCTCCATTAGGTAATTTGTCCGTTCATTTTCTAGCTTTTTAATAGCATGACGGACACGCACCATCTTGGGGGCAGTAGAGTAGTCTAGACTGTCTTTGTGGTGTGGTTTATGTGGTTCCTCTGAACCATCAGCTTCTACAAAAAACACAGATTAGAATAGACCTTTTTGGCTTCGTATGCAAATTGCCCATTTCAGACAACATGACACTCTCTAGGGAATGATTTACCCAATATTTCCCCCTTTACAGCTAAAACCATTACATCACGACTGGGCCCCTTTGCAACTTTGACTGGATTTTTTTTTTGTGCAACATCAACCATCAATCCATCGAGCTGGCATCATTAATGTCGCCGAAAAAAAACAAAAATCCAGTCAAAGTTGCAAAGGCACCTGGTTGTGAGACAACATTTTTAGCTTTAAATGGGAAAATTTTCCATGCAATTCCCATCTTTGGAAAAAAAATTTAGGAATTCAATTTTTTTATCCTGTAATAAGATAGTACTAACCTTCATGCTTTGTATCATCAGCAATGCTGTAAAACCCAGTTTGTTTGAATGGATCAGACAACACTCTCTGATGATGTGGTATAGGAGGGCTTTCACCATCATCTGATTTAGCTTTATTAGCAGGCCAGGAGTAAGGACGCAGAAGACCACCACTAGCCACTAGACTGGTTTTACCATACATGGGTGATGCATTCACCATAGCTGGACTATGTGGACGATATGCTGCAAGAAAACCAAGAAACAAAACCAGTAAGAAATACTAGATAGGACTGCGTAAGTGTTTCTAGTGAAACAGTTTTAAATGTGATGATAAGTTGTACCACATTGAGTGAGGATAGTGATTACTGACATTTCGGACACTTGTCCTTCATCTGAGTAATATTAGAATAAAATAAATAATATTCTCATATTGCTCCAACAAAGGACTAATGTCCCAAATGTCAGTTAGCGTTATCGTCACTCAACGGTGTACAACTTATCATCACATTTACAATACACTGTTTTACAAGAAAACCATTTATTTTTACTTTCTTGTGTTGCTACAAGAAAACCACTTCATTGTTACTTTCTTGTATTGATATGTGGCCATGGGTGCATTTTTATTATCAAGAAAAACAAAATAATCCTTGAATAATGGAATCAAATATGATGAACTTTTGGTGACTTTGCTTGAGATGTTTTGAATGTAACATAATCATACTGTCAGCTAGACTAATAATGTATTACCTGAACTAGATGGTCCCCCATTGGCACTGCCAACCACATGAGATATACAGTCATTGATTTGTTTCTTCAATAACTAAAATATCAACAAACAAGACTTTGCTATACTACTGTATAAATACAGAACTTATTGAAGTGGAGGGGATTCAGAGGTTGCAAAGGTATATGGGAAGGTGGGTTACTACGGTTACTATTGTGACAGTTATGTAATAGTCAGAGCCTTATAAACTGAATGAAACAAACTACACATCAAGTTGTAGAGAGACAAAAAATATACGAACAAGGGAAATATGGTCACTGGAATCGTTAATTGTATTTTTTATTATGATCATCAAATAAACTTGAACTTGAACTTGAAAGAGTCGTGAAAATTTAAAAAGGCCTTAAACAGGATATTTGAAAGATTGATTTCCAAATGAAGAAAATGAAAATGAAGAAAATGAAGAAAATTAAATATAAAAAAAATAAAAGATACACATTAATCATGATGTCTATTTAAGGAACCTCAAAGAATCTCAATGTCCCAGCAATTTTAAAGCTTAGTGTAGCTTGACCCATTTTAAGTTATCACAACCCCGGGGGAGGGGGGGGGGAGTGGGGGGAGGGGTACTCCTTTCAGATCTGGGTAGGGGTGTTCCACTGGGATCTTGTAGGGGTTACCCTGTTTATGACAAAAAATACCTAACTTCCATACCCTGTTTATGACAAATTACAATTGTTTACGAACATGATATGACTTGTACAAATATATCAATTCAGACACACGTGCTGCTCTTATCTTTTTTTTAAAGTCAACGATCTTATTCCTGCCGATTTCCTAAATGCAAAATAATTTCTCTCATTTTTTGGGCCCTGAGTATTACGGGAAGTTTGGATTAAATTGGAAATAGAGTAGAATTGGATACCCTGTTCATGACACCAAGGTCGAAAAACCATAAGTTCATATTGCTCTAGTCTGTGATACCTGGAAATCAGCTTCTGGCATTTGACTGATGACCTTGCTGTTTATAGCTATGGTCAAGAAATCCAAGCCTTGAGTTGCCCATCTACAAATAATAATAATAATCCTTTGAACTCAAGTTTACAATTTTGACAAATGCTATTGAATGCATTATATAACTGTACAAACATCAAAGTATCTTGTACCACAATCATGGCCAGTAGTCCCATGCAACTTTTCAGTTTCTCTAGTTCTTTCTAATCCGTTCTTTATATCAACTTTTGAACTTTTTTGATCACTATTTTGTACATGTGTTGTTTTTTTAAATTCAAATTATCCAAGGCATACATATTTTTTACTTAAGATAGTAATTGTATGCCTTGGATAGTTTGAATTTTAAAAAAAGAAATATGTCAGATAGAATTCTAACCTTGGTCTTGTTCCTCTTCCTCTCTCGCATTTTTCCATGACAAAAGTGATCCACTTTCTAGCAAATGATAGCATATCCTTGCCTAGGTTTTCCCGCGCGGCTCCAGACACCAATCTATCGACCTCCTTTAGATACTATATAAAACAAAAACAATGACAGTGTTACAGCAAAATGTTCTGGATATTTAATTATTAATCAATCAATAATTATTATTGGGAAGGCATTTCTTTGAAATTAACCAAATGACAGTATGTGTTTTAGCAACTTCCCCATGATATTGATTAAAGCAGACTAGAGACTAATTGAAAAAAAGTCTGAGATTGTTAGCCCAAGTGCACAGAATGGAATCTGAAAGACTTCCAAGACAACCTCTGTATTCCCAGCTATGTAAAGGAAAGCAAAATCATGGGAGACCAAATCTTAGATACACAGGTGTGATCAAAAGAAACACTGAAATCAGGTGTTGTTAATATGTCTCTCACATTTGTGATGCCTGAGAAGAAAAAAAGAGACTCTGCCAACTCAAAGCTGGATTTCTTATCGCGCACACTCTTTGATATTCAGCATATCAAACAAAGTTTCTCGAGTCGGCAGAGTCTCTCTTATTCTTGTCAAGAATGAATCACGAACCTGAGGGACTCCGCTAGCAGGGAAAGACCAACAACAACATTACTATAAATGACAAATGGGGTTGCTTGTAGAAATATGTCCTTGTTGTTGTTTTCACAACTGACAGCAAAAGAACAGACTGAATATTACAATATTAAGTTCTGTGAGGATGTAATTATACAAGAATTTGTCTGTGATATCAAAACACTGTGTATCCAAGAAAGTCTATATTAATAATTGTAAAATTCATGAATAATTAATGAACTCAGAACAATAGAAAATCACTACCGTGAAGGCATTTATATATTTTATACAGAAATCGTCCTGATTTGCATAAGGTTTAGCTTGAAATATCTCGGCCAAATTAAATCTAATTTCAAAAACATTACTCTAGAATAGCTGCATTAATCTAGTAGACATTTTATAAGTAATATTAATACAATATTCGCGTCCAATCTGTATAGAATATAAAATGTCTCGCCTTCGGCTCGACATTGTATATTCCATACAGATTGGCCGCTCATATTGTATATATTACTTATTAATCAAGTACCAAATACACATTATCATATGATAACCTTCGTAGATGATGATGTGAGTAGGGCCGTACGGCTTTTTCAAGCAGGGCTGTTCGAAGCCGTACGTCCCTGCTCAAAATTAAAATGTTCAAAAATGCTCAAAAATGAGGGTCATATGATAAAATGCTTATTGACTGAGTTAGGTCGGGCCGTACAGGAAAATATTTGTCTCTCGGTCATTTGTACAGACCAAGTGCAGCAAGCATCACCTTGAGCCAAATATTTTCCAGTACGACCCTCCCACTCAGTCAATAAGTACATAGTATGTTAATGTAAAAATAAGTTGGACACCGTTGAATGGTAGTAGTGGTAATTGACGTTTCGGATGTTAGTCCTTCGTCAGAGTAAAACCAAAGACACAACTCACCTCAAAACCAAAATTATAACAACTATACATTGTTTCCACTGTATTCTGGCTGACTTTGGCCTTTTCATCTGTTTCAAACATTTCCACATCCAGGTTATCATTTGCTCTTTCTATAGCCGAAACAATCTTGTTGCCTAGCATTAGAGCTGCATCCTATTCGTAACAAGAACCATGATTAGCTTTTACTAAAGGCATTTTTTATTAAAGATTAAACAGTCAAGGAAATCATCTACTTGTCAAAGAACCAACAGGGTGTTTTCAATCTCATTTCATCCATTTATTCATCCACTATTAAATACATTCTGTAATCATTCACTCATCAAGTTCATTATCCATCCATCCATCCATCCATCCATCCTTCCGTCCGTCCATCCATCAGTCCATCCACCAACAATCCATATGTAATTATGCACAAAAAAGACAAACAATGAGTGTCATTACCTGCAAGTGATCAAGTGAGTCAGAGATGGCCTGATGACTAGAGGTTCTTTCCTTGACAACAGTCACACCAATATTGAGTGATTGTAAGAATATGCTACGTTGTTCTTCTAACTGTAGTGACTTGTAAACCACAAGAATGAGACCATCAACCTGAATACAAACAGCCCCAGATGAAATAATTCTCAAAATAATTATTACCTAGAGTGTATATTTGCACCAAACTTTGGCTGTGCTGATTCCCAGATACGTTTGGTACTTGGGAACTTGATTGAAAAGTTGACCATTCCATTTATTTGTCAAACAGCAAGCCGACTTGCTAGGTTGTAAATGAAATTAGCATGGATTGTCCAGTTTGAATTTTCAAATGAAGTTGGGAATAAGGGAATGAAGTACTCAAATTGATTCACAATTGTATTCCTGACCAGAAGAATGAAAGTATTCATGTAATTAGTTTGATTATGAAAGTTTCTCTGTCATATAATATCATATCATAGCCATAATTTCCAAAACAAATACTTCTATTTTCAAGAATCATCTGCTGCATAACAGCAATATTATTTATAGTAAGCATGCCTTAAAACATTTTTGGACAATCATAATAGAAATAAAAACATATTAAAATGGAGATAACCTACACTAACATTCAAAATTAGTTGGCATATTTGTTGTTTTAAAGCAGTTTTGTGTTTAATATTTTGTTCAGGCCCCTCCTCCCCCTCCTGTCATAATGTTGGTAATATCAGTGATGATTTTGGACAGGTATGAAATGAAACCTTATTCAACATTATTTAGGGGGAGGGGAAATTTGACTGGAATACTGTAGAGAGAGAAAAAAATGGGAGAGAATGAAATGGTGTCGAAAAAATGACCAAATGTCCAAACATGTGATGTCTAAAATTAGTTGGTACGTGGACATAGTAAGTTATTATAATCAATTTGGTTTCTTACACGTTTTAACTTTAAAAGCCAAGCAAACAATTTTGAAACTTGGTGTACATGCATGTTCCATTTGTGGTTTAAATTCATAATGTTTCCCACTTGCGTGAAAACATAGTCTAAATCAAATCAGGCTGGTGGTAAAATGTTTCTTTACCTGTACATCAGCAAGGCTTATTCTGGTATCGACTGTCAGCGTAATGTCAATCTTGTGTCCTGTCCACATTGGCGTGGATGCCTTAGCTGAAGGCATTACTAGTAAATATCCGTCACATAGATCCTTCCTGCCTTTCTTTAAACCACAGCAGGCATTTAGAAGATCAATGATTTGACTACAGAAGAAAATTAACAAGAAAGCTCATTTAGTTCGACATTCAATTTGCCAATGGCAGAGTAATTTGCAAGGTTTTAGTTATCTTAAAATTGTCTGCTGTGAATAGTTGTTACTGTCAGTAATCAATAAAGGCAAGGTCGTCTAAAAGAGTTCCCCTCACCAAGTTGTCAAAAAAACGTACCCTCCTCTTCCCAAGTTAACAAAAGCAACAACAATATCTTTATTTACACCTTAATTGACAAAAAAATTAAATAAATCAAGAAAATAGGTGTGAGTTAAATAGAATAACCCTATAGAGGTAACTACTAACAACTAACATCAACAAATTTGCCACACACTCATTTCACTTGCTTGTTGCTATGCAACCCTCAAGTTAAAGATAAATAGGAGAGCTGTTGTGAGACTTGATACCTTTTCTTGTGTAGCATCTGTTTAGGGACGAACATTGATAGTCCTGTCGTGTGTGTCACCACAACCTGACAATGACAATAAATACATTCATCAATAAAAAGATTATCTGCCTGGATTATTTTGTATGGAAATATTTTCGATGTTTTATCTTGAGTTCTCAGTATATAAAGTAAGTCAATACCAACTTAATACTAACAATTAAAGTTGTCTGGTGGATTGTGCTATCCAGGGTTTGTAAAACCAGCCATCAGTCTATACATATGTCACACAATCATTTTCAAAAGAACAGATTGGATACTTGCTCAAGTAAAGAATGATATAAATAGTTTCAAAGTAAAAAAAACTAGGTAAAAAAACATTCATGGGTATTTTTAATGGTAAATTACATTTCTATAATTCTTGAGTCAATATACTGAGTCTCACAATGTTCTGACAACATCATATAAACAACTCATTAGCATACTGGCTCCCAGTCCTCTCGCTCACATAGGAATACATTTCTCTCTTCATTCCAACTTACTAACTTGTTGTTCATTACAAGAGAAATTGACTATTCTTGACCATTCAAAATTAACATCCATGGTTAATCTTGAACACTAACCATTAAAGGCTGGTACACACAACATGCTCCTGGGTCATTTTGCTAGACCAGTACACATGAGTGAGCTTGCTCCTGAAACATGCTCCCGAGCAAAGCTCCCTTGTCCATAGCAATGATTTCACACAAAAAAATATGTTGCACAACAAACATATTGCTCCTGTGTTTTGCTCCCTCATATTAAAATCGGTACACACGAGGGAGCTTGCTTCTGAAACACGTTCATGCAGCAGTTTTGCTCCTGGAGTTTGCTCCTTCATATTAAACCAGTTTGATATGAGGGAGCAAAACCAGGGAGCAAAAGTTTTGTTGCACAACATATTTTTTAGCATGAAATCATTGGTACACACGAGGGAGATTGCTCCGGGAGCATGTTGCGGGAGTGTGTTGTGGGAGCAAGCTCCTTCGTGTGTGCCAGCCTTGATGGTTAATGGTTGTGGAAATTAAATGGTTTTTCAAATAAAACAATAATGGTTTAAACCAATACATTTTTTTTGTTTTTTTTTTTACATTTTTTCCCTGTATATAACGTATAACATACTTGGACATGCTCAGTCTTCTCCAACATAGACATGAAATCTGGTAGATTAACCTCGATCTTGAACTTTGCTGCATTTGCCAGATCAATCTTCAGTTTCTTGGTGAAACCTAAAGCCTTTGAAGCTCTCTCTCTGCCTTCTTTAAACAGTACTTTGATACTACGACATGCCTCTACTATCTTTCTCCTATGAATAAACCATGTATTGTATTTGCATAAGATCATTAATGTGTCATTCTAACAGTGTTGTACCAATTGGGGGTACAAGCAATAATCACGACTTTTAAAAATTATCTGTAAATGTAATGTAATGTAATGTAATGTAATGTAATGTAAATAAATGTGATGTAATGTAATGTAATGTAATGTAATGTAATGTAATGTAATGTAATGTAATGTAATGTAATGTAATGTAATGTAATGTAATGTAATGTAATGTAACGTAATGTAAGCTTAATATATAGTGCATTTCACCTAATGTCTCACTGTGCTTAACAATCTTAAAGTTCATAAATAATTTTATAGTATGTAATCCTGTTTTACAAGCATGAGGCTGATTAGTAGTTAGTACTTAGTATGTATTAATATGGGCCATTTAAAAGCACACATAAACAGCCATAAAGTGGCCTGGCATCATTCTCAAATTTAACTGCCAAGTGTTTCATATCATTTTTTATCATTATAAACCAATTTTGATTCTACTTTGCAATCAATGTCAAGGAGTGTTGGTCAGCAAATTAAATGACAGAATGTGGTGCACAAAGGTTTGACCCATGAGATTATTAGCAGTACAAAAAATATATATATTATATATAACAACAAAATAATTTTTATAAAGTCTACTTTTTTTTATTTCTGGAAATCATTTTTCAATGTACATTATTTGTGGGAAAAACAGTCATGTGACCTCTGCCAAGCGCAGGTTGTCCATAATTTCCAGATAAGAAAAAAAAACAATGTTAATTTGTGTTTGTGTATTCCAGGAATAATTTCCAGGAATCAGGCAATACATTATTCATAAAACATCCACTATCAAATGATGAATATCTACCTGACATCATCACTATGGTCTGTGTTGTCATGGAGATCGGAGCAACATTGATCAAGGCCAGATTCTATGAAATCACCAGTTGATTCCAGGAGCCCAGCTGCCATAACGCTAAGATAACAAACACAGCAAATACTTATTTTCACAGTTACAGTCTAACCACCTGGGGATGGTTGCACAAAGCCTGAATAGTGCTATCCAACAGATAAAATGCTATCCAGCGGATAAATTCTTAAGAAATCCTTAAGAGTAGATAACTTTATCCAGTGGATAACTTTATTCAGGCTTCGTGCAACCGGCCCCTGCATTGTAAACCACACAGATATCATTCAATGATTCCATTAATCAAAAATTGATTTCACTTTTCAATTTTTCAACATGCAACCTTCAACATTTAAATTTATTTAACATACATTAACATACCAAACTAAATTCTATTTTATCAACCCTTTTGCTCCTGAAGGTTTTGGCATTTTGCCTTTTTTTTAGGTGTACAAACTTTAAACTTGTTCAGTGAGGCTTTTTTTACTTCAATTAAGATTCCTGTGTTTTGGTGTTGCTGGGGAGGCATGAAACAGGTTTAACTTCTACAAAACGTTGAAACAACCTTGATTAAAAAAATCAGCTCTCCCTGAATTGATTCATCAACCTCCCCTCTCACTCACTTCAATATTGTTTAAAAGACCTCAAGATATGACTTAATATTTAAAATTACCGCATTGTAGTAAGGGGGCAAAGAGATGCGTTTCATTTAAGTATTATACTCTAAAAAAGGGCAGCTGTACATTTGACCTTGACTCATTTGTCTCAGGTGATTGTAGCTTCAGAGCTAACTCCTTTATAATATACAAACAGTGAAATAACATACCAAAAGCGAGTCCCACCAGCCACAGCACCTCCTCTGATATGTTGATATTTGTGTTTAACAAACACCCATTCCTCCTCAAGTCTGTTCTTCAAACCCTTAGAAGCCTGTGGCAATCTTTGTAGCATGTGGATCATGTTATGCAGATACTCAAAGTATACCTGGAGTATGTTTATTAAAAAGAATTTAGACACATAATATTTCTGTACATCAAGTTAGCTTTCCAATCAATTTTGTGTATAGATTAATGTTTTTAGTGTCAGATTATTATTTTATATAATTATTGTATTACCATTTAAATCTACACTTTTGGAAAAGATTCTATGACATAATTAATTAATATAAAAATTAGGTAAACCTAATAGCGGAGCTCCAATTTAATGAAATGAATTATTCATTCAATCATTCATTCATTCATTTGTTCATTCACTACCAATTATCAAATTGTTGACAATCAATCAATCAAAAATGATTATAGATAAAAAAGTAAACAAACAAATAAATTAATTAATGTATCAATTCAAATAATCATGAAAAGAAAATAACATAGCAAAAAAAAGTGAGAGTGAGGGATAATTTTCTCTGTCCCTTTTTTTTTTTTTTTTTTTTTTTGCTATGTTGGTTTCTCGTGATCAAATAATCATATAATCAATTGAAATATTCAAATATTTATGCATGCGACAACATTTTATTATACCCAAGAAATATGCACAAACTTGCAAAAAATATCCGACCGTATTTTTGGCTTCCTTTTCCATGAGGTTATGTTGTTATGCAAGGTAAAAATAGCACTTGTCAATTAAAATTGATTGTCCAATGAGAAGTTAGAAAAGCACTAATATGGCTTCTTTGAGTTGTAAACAAATCCCCGCGCGCTTCTCGCTTAACTCTCGCTTTAAAAATCGACAACAATTTCACTTGAATTAATTATTGGTAATTTAGCTATCTAAAACGGTTGTGGATTTTTAATTATCAATTGTTAAAAATAGCTAGTATGAACTTTTGAAATTTTAACTTGCAGATGAGTACAATGACAAATTCATACAAGCGTTTTTGCAATTCAACTGAACAAATAAAAAAATTACAAGAATTAAATTAAAAATACACACATAAAGATCTCAACGATTGAGAAATATCTTACAAAAACAAGTGAATATAATTATGCAAACTGCTTTCATGTGAATGGTATAAAAAAAGAAATTCATCGTCAAAAAAGGTAAACATACCGGCGTCACGTTTGTTGTCCTGTACTCTCATTTTTCCACTGAACTTTTCGTCCTCAGTTCTGATTGCAATAAGCTTGTTCATGTTTTTAGAATTTTAAAAGTGGCAAAAAAACCGCCTCTAAAAGTTCACACAGTTCAACTGAACGGCAATGGCAAGCTTGTGTTGGTCGATCACACATTGTGCTAAAATTTGCATTTTCATTCCTTCCCTGAACTGGCAGTCCTACTTTGTTGACAAACATCTTGTATGAAAATGTTTTTGTTGTGAATAATTGATAAATCTGTATTGAACCTAAAGCTCTCCGTGTTATGAATTGCTTGTAAAAAATTGATGAATGAACAGTGTGAAGTTATCTTTGTGAGTCGTCTTCGCGAGGTCTTCCTTTTTATCTGTTTTGAATTGCTGCAAATGCAGCGCATATTTGTTTTGTTTTCATGAACGTTTCGTCGCCGTTGATTTTACTTTTAAAAGTAGATTAGTTCATCAGTAATGATTGAAAAACGCCACGAAGAATACACGAAGAATACGGCCTTTTTTACTACCATCTGCCAAACCTTTGAATAACTATTGAATGAAGTATCAAATAAAATTTTAACAGCTCTGCATTACTTCACATTTGAATAGTTAAAAACAGCGCCAGGAGCGAAATTTAGCCATTTTGTCAGTGAACTGAATATTTTGAAGCTTTTCATCAATGAATCATAGATATTTTTCTTTTTCACGCCGCGGCCTTTGTATCCCTTTCGCAGTCAAACCTCTTCAAGCCGTCAGCTTAGCTTTACAATTTTCATACTCTTTGTCCAATGCAGAAATACATTTTGTAGAAAAATGTCAGTAAACTGCAAAAAAATTGATTGTTTTGCGCCCACTGAAACGGGTCAGCGACTTTGCGCAGCAGTACACGGACGGACGCCGTTGTACGGAATTTGGAATTCCGGGCTTCCTGTGGTTGATTTCAAATGAGCTCGATGGTTTACCATATTTTCATAATTATGGTGCTCCGCTATAATTATAATAGAACTTCTTATATAGCGCTTCGGGATGTAAAAATCTTGAGGTGCTTTAAAGCTAACCTTTTTTTAAATAATCTTTATGTATCAGTGAGCTATAAAATATAGTTTTAACATCCTAAAAGTGATTCCTTTATATTTATCAATTTTTTACATATTTTGTAAATGGCTGCAATATGGCAGCTTCAGATGACGTCAAAACGTCAAATCTTTTTTTATAATGGACAGCAATTTTAGTATTGGTGGAATTACTGGTGCTGACCAGAGACACAACAACAAAGGAGAAAATGGTCAACATTTGCATCCGAGTACCATTTATTCCAGACCTCTAAAGTTGAAAATGTGAGCTAGTAAAAGAGCTGGTAAGATATTTTTGACATTGTGACCTCATATTAGCCCATGATATTAGCCCACAACAAGAAAATAAAAATCAATTAAAAATTCAGGAATCGTTTTCAAAACAGTAAAACTATATTTTCGAGCTATCCGATAGATGGAGATTTTTTTCAAAACAAGTTATTTTTACAGTATAGCTTCCCTTTAAGAAATTCTTTATGACAAAAAGATAAAAAAGCGGCTTAAAAGCATACTTACATTAAGCGTGCTTTGTAAGTCTTGTTCAAACTCCTCAATGTCATTCTGTACTATTTCATGGTCTGAGTCATCAGGTAGAACTACACCATCTACCATGAACAGGTAATAATCCTTGACCAACACAGCAGCAACTAGCACTTCTTTACATTCTCGGAGAAGCTAAACGTAAAGAAAACACATAAGCCTTAGAACACCAATATCAATCAAGTATATTTCAATTTTATACTACATTATAATTAGAGACTGTTCAGTAAGCTAGTTTGTGATTTTTGGTACATTTTGCCTTTTTTATGTGCAATTGCTAGTTTTTCTTTAATTTGTTTTTCCTCCCCTCCCCACCGAAACAATGTTGATTTCATGATAACATGATTTTCACGGGTCAACACATCGAGGATGACAACATTGTACCGTGGGGGGTGGGGGAGGAAGTTTATTTAAACACGTATAAAGGGATTTTTACAATCGATCTAAAAAGCAGGATGCATTACCCTGATGTACCAAGAAGTTTTCTCCAAGATTGTAGTTGGTGTAGTTGGATTTTTCCACCATGGATATGCATTAATGTTAATTAGATAGTTTTGTAAAAGGAGGCCTCATGCTATAAAGCCATAAGCTTCTAGAGGTCACCTTGCCTTTTGTAATCATATTTGTTATATGAATTGTCACTTGTTCTATTATAAGGCACATAAATAAATAAATAAATATATATATATATATAAATAAGTAAATAAATAAATAATTGCTATGCCATACCTGGTTGATACTAAGCGATGATGGTTCACCCCTTGGTCTGTGTTCAAGTCTCAATCTGATACACTCATGAGTTACATCAAGAGGTATTCTAATGAGAAATACATACAACTCTCTTAAAGATGGTAAACCCAGTGTGCTGAACACATCCTTCCATACGACCAATGAAGACCCTTTCTCTCTGATTGTGGTGCAGGAATGAGTGCGAGGTCTTTGCTCAGCAGCCACATCCCGATAGAGTATATCCTCTAAATATGTAATGGATTCATTCCAATCTTGAAGCGTCTCGGCAAGATGATCATGTCGTAGCTCTGGACCTTCTGGTACTAAAATATGCCGTACTTTCAATAGCGTTACATCCAAGATATCGCCTATTCTCTTTCCGAGTTTAATCAGCCCAAACTTCTTGATACTCCTGTCAACAAATGGTCTATAGCGAGATGTAGACGACCAGGTGAAATGAGTGATCTGGCTTGTGGACCTCATTGGTTGTTTAGGGCTCAATATCTCTTGTGATAACAGTCTTTCTGGTGAGTGGGGTCCTGGTACAACCTCATCATCATCATCATCATTAGATCCTGAACTATAGTTATCAATGTCAGATGTATTGCCAGTGTTGCTATGCCCCTCTGGACAGATATTCCCTGAATAAAGGTAACAAGTTGCATGAGATTTTGAATGTTACCATATTTGTCAAAACCATTTGCTCATAGAAGCAAATAAATTATAAAGAAAATCAAAAACAAAAGATGTGATGTGTAGTTTCATCAGACTAACACGGCCAGATGAAATATTTCAGGAATGTTTTCTTACCCAATGAAGAACAATAACATTCCTGAAATATTTCTGTCTGGCCACGGTTTTTGTATTCACACTATAATTCACAGACTCTGACTGAGCAATCAAGTTGTGTCCTTGGACAAGATGCTTTATTCTCTCAGTACCTCTCTTAATTCACCCATTCAACCACTCTGGTAGACCATTACTGGTTAGTAGTACATATAGTGACAATCTAAATTGAGATCTTCAAAAATGACCTTAAATCGTTTCCAGATACTGGAGATTTACTTTATTTAATACTTACCATACATGTCCATCCCAACATCATACCAATCCTGCCACAGTTCTTTAGATATCCCTCGCTCAATCCCTATAAACCTTGCAGCCAATGTAAGCTTTTGCAGCATCTCACTCACCATATTCATCCACAGAACTAATGCATCGTGGTTCCTTGTGAATGCTTTACTGACATATTTTGTATTGGCTTCTCCAAGTGCTCTCTGTGTTGAGTAGAGTTTCTCTGCAGCCTCCAGATCCTCAAAAACACTTTCAATCTTATTGATTGCAATTTCAAGATCTTTGACAAGATTCTTTGTTTCATTCGATGTAACATTTGCCTTTTCTTTGTCATCGTGTGTTGGCATTTTTTCACTGTTTAAAATTAATGATTCCTCTTCGTTAGAACCATGTTTATCATCAACTAATAAATTACTCTCTAAAAAAGTTGTATCATGCATGTTGTCTGATACAAATGTTTCGGATGAATTTGATTCTTTATCACTTAATACAATATTTTCCAAGCTTTCGCTACATTGTGGGGTTACTATCTCTTCTTCTTCAAGAGAATGCTGCTCAATTGTTGATTTAAGCATTGTTCTTTTTCGGCCATTAGCTGCCATTGACACATTCTCTTCTGCCTTGTGGGTTTTCACTGGTGTGGAGCATTGAATATTTGCAGAATCGTTATCAAAGTTTGTCACAATTAGTTCAACAGGTTGTATTGAAGAAGTTGCTTTCTCATTCGAATCACTGTTTACCTCTTTTAAAGAAGCTGAACTCATTTCATCTCTAGTCAAATCAAAATTGATGATTTTGTCTAATACATCGTCAACATGGGCACGTTCTTCTACAAGAAATCGGTCCTGTTCCTCCATAGTTCTACCGCTATGCCATGCACGTAATTCTAACCAAAGAGCAAGACACAATTTTACCTGCCATTGTTTATGTTCTTCCGACGTCTGTCGTTCAACTTCGGTCAGTGCAAATTGACTGTCTCTTTGCTGGCGAGCATGGGCACCTATCTTTATAAGCAAAGAAAATGTTCTAAGAAACTCTTGTTTATTTTGTGAGAGATCGTCACCCAACTGTCCTAAATTCTTCGGGTCAGATTCTGATCGTTTTAGACGTCCTCTTTCTTTGTCTTGTCTAGTGCACTTTAACGACATAAAACGTCGTGATTCAATCTTCACAGAAGGTATATTAAGCGATCTTGACAGATCTGTATCGTTGGAGAAAGTGTTACCGAGGCTATTTCGCTTGTATTGTCGCATGAACGCTCGCTCTGTACGAAGTTGTGTTTGGCTCGTTTCTCGGTTACGATCGCGGTCTCGTTTCTTTTGCCTATCGATCTCCGATCTATCGGGTAGCCTCAAGCACAGGCCCTGCACTTTTCTACCAGTTTTACTCCTTTCTTTAATTCTCCGTATATTTCTTGGCGGAGTAACACCGAGTTCCTGAACGTAAAGATCTTCTGGTTCAGAACTGGCAGCAGAATCGATCTCACTTGTAGGCGAAAGATATGAAGTTTCGTGGTCGTCCTCGAACGAGAACCTGGACGTTGTACTGACATAGCCCTCAAACATGTCTGCAGCGTCTAGTTCATCACATGGCGTTCCTGCAATAGGCGATAAAGGTTTTCTTTCTGCAGGTTCATCTCCACTACTATCTTCTCCGTCCGCCATCTCCGCCATTTTGTGTGAAGCCTCGTTTACATACCACCAGTACCAGCTCTCTCTCTCTCTCCCTTCCTCTAGCTCGGCAAAAACAAAACAAACAAAAAGACGAAGGGCTAGGGGGAGGGGTACCTGGGATCTAGTCTCAAAATGAAATCAGGAGACAAAAAGAAACATATCAGAAACATACGAACAACTTTTATTGGACGATTATATCTACCGGAGTACAAACCAGAAAAAAATCCTGGTTACGACAAAAGCATTCCGGGCTTTTCAATCATTCAATCATTCAATTGCCGTCAAGCACTATGACGTCATGGCTTGTTTACATGAACAAAAATGCATCTAGTTCTGGCAAAATGTTTTTCCTTTAATACATTTGGCATTGTATTTATATTTATAATTTGTTCCAATATTATAAGTGAACTTTTACCCTATTTTTCATTGATTTTAAGATGTCGAATCCCCTCTTTTGCCCATGATTCTTTGCATTAAAACAATAGATTTGTTTAAATTTGACGTCATAGTGCTTGTGGCTAATTGCGATGTATATCAGCATCAAATTGAATCAAAAACGAGAAAAAGAATGAGTATTATATTATATAAAAGGATTTTATATTATGAAAAATCGCACTCAAGCTATTTCGTACGACCCATCATGATATGTGCTACTTGTTTGTTTGGCATCGCAGTAATAAACTTCTCTCCTTACCACTGAGTGGCATACTTTGTCTCCCATGGTGGGAAAAGGGAGGTCAAACGAAGTTGCTTGGGTGACAAATTGAAAAATCACGCTTGTATGCATTATTGATGTCAAATGACATTCGTACATCATGATAAAAAAATGTTTATAGTTCAATGCACGACATGGTTTCAGCAACTCGCTGGAATTATAGGATGCTAAAATATTAAGTTTTAAAAATTATCTATATGCTGACATAGATTGCTGGCTCAATCGTAGTCGTCTTTATCACGCAAAAACTTTTTCCGATGAGTCTACCATCGGCCGGTTTAGACTCGTCATACTGGAAAAACAGGAAGCCCGAGATCTTTTTGTTCTCCATGAAAACCCCGCACTGACTGAAAATTAACATCCTGTCAGCATTGACTGACAACGCCATCATACTCCATGCAAATTAAAAACATTCAGTTAATTAGACCGACTGCAGACGCACTTTCATTATAATGTTGTTGTTTTTTCATAAAACTATTTTTGTTAAGATTTTACTTGGATATTTGTAAACTTGTGCAACCCCTAATCGAATTCCAAGATTGCATGACATGATATACAGCACAGATATGGATATTTAGACTAGAAAAGCATTTTCATTAAAATGTTTTTTTAAATGCAACTATTAAAATTTTATTTGAATATTTGTGGTGCAACTCAGTAATCGAATTCGTAGCGCTGCTTTCCTAGATTGCGTGACAGATATTTGCGGTACGCCAAGAATTAAGATTTATGACTAATTTTCCATCTTTGGACAATTTTATCCCAAATCGATATGACTCACCGAGTTGATTCCCGATGAATTTAACATGGCGATGTGTACAAAGAAACTGTTTGTTGTATCGTGAGAAATTCAACTTTTATCTCTAAGGAGGTCGTCTGGAAACTCAAATTATATAAATACCACTTCTGAACACTGCAACATACTTTTCATTCCTCACATTTGAAGCAATTTGTTATGGGGTTGCTATAGCAAATAGAAAAAAATAGATGCCATAAGTGATACAAACTAGCTGGCTTCATTCCGAACATTATTATTCAATACGAAATATATATATATATAAATATAGCCAGAAAATAATTGGTGAATTTTGAAGCTGATGTTGGCGGGATAAATTGGAGATTATTAAATCTTTATGCTAATTTATGCGCAGCGGTCTAATAGCGCATCACCGTGACTCCGCTCCAAAACATACAAAACTTCAACACGGAATTTTAACACGCAATGACAAAATATACTTCATTTCACTATAATTAACTTTAATTTCCTTTTTTAGAATATTTCCTTTGATAACATATATGAAGATATCATCTATTTATTTACAAATATACAAAATATTTGGTATACATATATCAAGTGTGTGTGAAAATGTATGTTTTTATCATGGTCATGCATGAACGTCGCTTCAACGACTCTTGTAGTCCCTAATGATTCTTAATGCGAATGTGAAAGTGTTTTGCATAATGTTTTTATTGCTATCAAGGCCGATAGTGCTGCACCGGCATCTGGCCTTCGTTCAGGTTCTGCTTGCCATAAAGTAGTCATGAGTTCAACGTACGCGTATGTTGTAATGTCATGCGATTGTACCTGCAGCAGCGAAGGCCGCATTTGGTTGGCAACTACTCCAAATATCACCACAAAGTGACTCTCAAGTCCATAAGGTTGCTCACGCGTCAGCATTTGCCAAAGACAAATCCCTAATGAATACATATCAGATTTTATCGTTGGTTCCTCGCCTTTTAACAGTTCTGGTGCTCTATATGCGAAAGTGCCCGTAAGTGACGACCTTGTTGAGCTGGGTGGGCTGGGGGTCGGGCTAGGAGGAAGACATTCTTGTTCATTATTTCCGCTAGTAACTAACTGACAACACCCGAAATCCGCCAGTCTACAAGTATCGTATACATCGACTATGATATTAGCAGGTTTTAGGTCTAAATGTGCCAAGTTGTTCGAATGTACAAACTCCAATGCACGCGTGATGTCCGTAGCGAACTTTAACCGTCTTGACATATCGAGATTTTCACGCTCACTGTCAATAACGCTCTGTAAGTTTCGTTCGCCAGCGAACTGCATTATAATCAATACTTGAGAGATGCCCTCGTTTTCTAATATAGCAAACGTCTGAACGATGTTTGGATGATGCAATGACATCGCTAATTTCTCAGCTGTAATACTTTCGTGCATAGCTTGTGGGTTTCTGCGATTTCGATTTATTCGTTTCACAGCAACTTTGTGTCCGTTTATATCAGTTTGATACACTGTTCCAAATCCACCGCTACCAAGCAATTTTGCACTATCAAATATGTTAGTTGCAAAATCATCCGTACTTTCGTCCTTTTTTTTTGATTTGTGGAAAGTCCTTTTTTGACATCCTGCTTTTAAAATGTCCTTTGTTATTGAGGAAGACGTTTCAGTTCCTGTGCAGCTAACACATCGCCTCAATAATCGTATTTCATTCATCGTAAAATGGTGATGCGTTTCGTGGAAAAGTTCGTAAAAATGCGCTGTTTTCGTCATATGTAAAGCTCCTTGAAGTTAGAACTTTGAATCTGCTTTCAATTATTATTTTGCGAAATATCGTGGCGTGTGACTGATTCACTCTGAAGTCATGTACAAATATATCAACGGCTTGAACGCGCCAAGTCTATACTACGATACTACTGTCACATGATTGGTCCATTTATTGACCCATTGAAGTATCAACCAATCAGATTATCCGACCCTGAAAAGTACCAGTCAATTGTTGACGTAAGGGAATACATCAATCTTGAGTTATTACACGTTTCTACAACATGTACAAGGTTACCTACAACAAATTTGCAAATTTATTTACATACTAATTTTGGAAAATAACCAAATCTAGCTTTTGGGGACCTGGGATTTTTAATTGTTGTGGAAATCACTAGTTTAGAGTTTTTCGTGCAAAGGTGATGGCTTTTTTGATAGGCGATAATTGTGGACGTGATGGCCCGGTGAGATTCGTGTGAAATCACTCGTGATGTGCAGCAATTGTGTAGTCAATATACTTTGCACTTATCCACACTAATAAAACATTGAAAAATCACGTTATTCTCGTGAGTATCATGAAATGTTATTGTCAATTTGACTCCTTTTTTTTTATTTTACCTATTTATTTTAATTTTTGGCTTTTTTTAGTATTATTCAGTTGCTTTTGTTTTTTATTTAATATGCATACTATATCATTTTTAGTTTGAGCATTTCTATAACTTTTGATGTTGGATTCTATCATATGCTATCACTTATTAAAATAACTTCAAAAATTAATGTTACTGCAAGTAGAAAAATACCAATCTTCCAAACGAACATTTTATCTACTCCAAACCAGTATGTCATCGAAAATGAATTTAATTTGTTACAAAATTATACCCTGTGTTTCAATACTAGTTGTGTTAAATTATATGATTATTATATTATGTTAACATTTATTCATCATTGATAATCTTATCTCAGGCTGATAATTATGTATTATGTAATAGCATATGATTTTGATTGAAAACATTTCACCGTTGCATCGCAATATGTTTATTCCCAGGAGCCAGTACAGTCTTATAAATATACTGCAAATCTATTTAAACCCTCGATTGAGTAATACTACCTATTTTGGATTCACTTTAAAATGTTGGGACTTTCATTTGGATATATATTTATACTCAATGTTATTTTTAGCACTTGATGTCATTAGCATTTCCAGGTCTAGAGACTTCAGCTAAGGTCAACGGGAAATAGTACAATTCCCAGTTCTGAGTATTTTGATTGCAACGAAAGCAATGTGACACGTCTCATTTTGCTTTTCAGATCTTTGCAACTTGCTAGCAATGATTCAGAGATTGTATTACGTACCTCTTTCGATTTTCAAACGAAATGTTTGAGGATGACATTGGTGCGAATGCCAATGCACATATTTGGGGCATTTCGAGTCATTTTATCATTCGGTATAACTAAAAATCATGCCGTGGTGCGTGAAAGAGGTCAAGTTTCTTAACTAGAATTGCTATTCAAAATTTATCCTCGAGCAGTAGTTAGCTTTGCATGCACATTTTTAAATCGCTAAAAAATTAGATGTTCAAATACAAATGCTATCTGTGGAAACACTGTTCACGTTTTTCTTAGAATTATTTTCTATCATTCAGTTTTCTTTTCATAAATAAAATAAACATAAAAAACAAATTGTATAGCATGACAAAATTCGAAAACTATATTGTGTAAATTTGCTGTGCGTGAAACAAGTTTAATGCAAAATTATTGTTTTTTGGATAATTCAGTTTGTTGCGTGTGCTGACTTCCTGTGCGATCCACTATATGTCAACCTTTCAGCCGACAAAACTTCACGGAAACCAACTAAAACCGCTATCCACAGAGCTTGAATCCTCCAAAAACGACTATTAACAATTCGGCAAGATTTTCCAATCAATACATTAAATCAAAATACTGTGAAGTTGGCAATGATTTGATGTTATTATTCGCGTGATTTCATCAAAAGTGAAAAGATGTCACGTATGACCAAGAATGCGTGACAGTAATGAAAGCACAAAGCACGTCCTGGTTACGCTAGTTGCTAAGGAAACTTGTAGCGCTTTCATCCCAGACACGTTACACCGTGCTAAAACAACACACAACCCTTGGGACCATAATGATTTACTAAACTGCAAGCCACGCTGAATATGATAATACTATTATTACGCCACAATAAAAGAAAAGTTAAAGAGAAGTAGTTATGCGCGATCTGGAAGCCTGATTATCGACTGTTCAAGTGGTATAATCAGCGGTTGTAATTTCGGATTAATAGAAAGACGGAGATTTTTGCTTCAATGTTGCTTTCTTAGATCGAAGAAGACCAATTATCGACGCATGCGAAAAACGACTTATATAAAACTGGGACTGGTTGCACGAAAACACACAAAATCTGAATAAATTCATTCATCGGATAAAAATTCTGATATGGTGCTATCCAAACTTCGTACGGAACCGTGACCAGCTCTGAAGCTGAAAATCAGCCAGCGTATTGGCAATTGTCAGCCGAGCGGTGAGAGCGCTGGCTTTTCACCGCTATGACCCCGGTTCGATCCCTGGATCGGCCGAGGTGATCTGTGCTTGTTTGATGTGTTGTTTCTCTCTCATGCGTCGAGGGTTTTTCTCCGGGTTCTCTGTTTTTTGTTTG
This sequence comes from Diadumene lineata, assembly GCA_918843875.1. NCBI lineage: Eukaryota > Metazoa > Cnidaria > Anthozoa > Actiniaria > Diadumenidae > Diadumene > Diadumene lineata. The sequence continues at coordinate 6,693,360 of OU974082.1, forward strand.
TTTTCCAAATCAAAAGTCAACATCTATGAAAAGATGTGTGAAAAATAATTAGTCGAGGTAGTTAGTGTGAGCGGCCATCTCAAGAATAACCACTATGTGTATGAGATGTGAATGTAAAATATTTATTTGATTTTATGTGATGTCCGCTCTGAATGGTATGCTTATACCTCGTAACCCGGATGAGTTTGAAACGGAACTTCATTTATCCAGTTTTGGCCTTTTGCCTACACTAAAACGCATGAATCCGAAACAATTTTATACATGAAATACTAGAAGTTTAGTGTTTCATATTTACCCGGCAAAGTGTAAACACTTGTCCTACACACGCATAAATTTGACAATTTAGTTTTCACACAGTGAACGACATAACAAAAACGTTGCATTAAGTTGTTTCGGATTCAAGTGGATTACGGAGTTCATGTTGTGATAACAGTGTACATCCGTTCTCACCCCTACCCCTTACGGGGAAAAAAATCGGATGAGGGGGGAGGGATGAGAACAGATATACAAGCTAATGTTGTGATCAAGTTGCGTGATCAAGTTGCTCGGTTTTCATTTTCTTTATACATATAGATAAACTTGATATATGCAAATGCATTGTTATTTACTGAATCAGTATTTCAACTGGACAAAATTAACCATTTCAATAATAGCTCTAGAATGACTAGGCCTCTTGCTCTCATTCACATAGTCCTATATAGCTGTAGAATATTCTTCGTCTTTGAACAGTGCAGTAGAGCTATGTTAAAAGCGTAAAACCTACAGCTGGAAGTCCGAAATGTACTGTGGGACATAAGAGCTTGCAAGACATGTGTTGTTCGAATGTAATCTGTCGTCACGCAGAAGCGATTGCGTAACGACACTAGGAAAGCTGTGTTAGGCTGGTGGACATCTGGTTTACACCATTTTATATCCGCTTGTAAAGCTTGCATTGCGGTTAGCTGCCTTTTTCTTGTAGCTGAACACGCAAACAAAATAATGACATAAAAAGTCGTATATTTAACGACAATTCATTTATGGCTAGTGAAAGATCATCAATAATAAGTTGAAAGTGAAAATGGTATAATTGCAACATGCATACACCTATTTAAAATGGGAACTTAGAAGAAAGCGCGACCGAAAGGAACTATGGGGAAACGTTTACAAGTCTTTTAATATTCTGATTACTGTAATTTCATTACTACAAACTGACCATCTGTCACCCATGGACTTTCCACAAAGTATCATTAATTTGCTTTTATTGATACTTATCAGTGTTAATGTAATCAAAAAATGCAAGATTCCCTTTCGGTTGTCCTATCGCCTTTCTTTCCGACAACGTTAATTTCTTCCTTGAGATTGATATGTTAACTAAATGAAATGTCATAATATTATTATCTAACAACTTGATAAGCACATAATCATAATATATCTTATCATTTCCTCAATCGTCTCAGTAAAATCCGCAGGTAACCTTGATACAGGACGCATATCTTTAATGGGGGACAGACAATGAAATAAAACGTATAGAAAACTCGCACATGACCCAAAAAAAAATCGTTCAGCATCGAAACTCAAACAATTAAAATTTAACTGAAAAAATATTCTGAATAGAATAGAATAGCTAAGTAAATTTAGTAAATTATAATAAAGCCTTGGTCCCGATTGCACGAAGCCTGACAAAGTCGTTATCCACTGGATAAAGTTATTTACTCCATAGAATTTCCTTTACAATTTATCCGCTGGATAGCGATTTATCCGCTGTTTGTCTTGTTTAACAATGGCAATGTGTATTTCTGCAGCATATGGAAAATTTTAAAAAAATGGGCAACTTGCTAGCAGGCATACAGCGACCCACAAACATGAAATAATGCTGCATTTTATCCTGATAAACACTTTGTATCCCACGCAAGCATCAGCTGAAGCACATACACACGTACTAGTACTAAAGGCATTGACATTTCTTGACTTCCCGAGTCTAAGCACAGGTAGCCCAGACAATGTTAGTAAAATTTGACTGCCCCTCCAGTTTCAATTTTTTTTTAATATTCTCGCACGTTGTGAACTAGAAAAAAATAAAACTTTGTCTTGAGAAATGTGTTCTTTATTCACTTATTGTCATACACGTATGCATTAATATTTGTGAAGTTTTAGAGCTGTTTTTCTCACTTCTTGAAAATTCCTCTAACTTGTGTTATCACTAGTCTGGGTAGCCTGTGGTCAAAGGGCACTACTGGTGATTGTGTCTGATGCTTGAAAACGAAGACAATTTTAATTGTTTAAAAAACAAAAACAAAGAGAAGTCAAATCTGTCCTTTGAGAAACGTGTCAACTTGCAGCACAATGCTTGCTTCATCTCTTTGCTGATTGATCAAGAATATTAATTTTAATTTTATCAAGTGAATCAGTATATTTTTTACGGAAAATCTTGTCACATAACCCAAAATAATAATGCCACCTTCGAAAAAAAAGAATAAAGAAATAATATCAATCAAAAGAAAAAATTGATGGGCCTATAAATTGGCTTTTCTTGCTGCTTGTCTTTTTATCAGTTTAGTTCAGTTTTGCAGAAAATATAATTAAAGTTTACCTTGACTGTGAGTCATGAGTCACGTACAGTGTATGTTTAAGTGCGCATATATTTATGCAAAAGCTGCGGGCCACCGAAACGTTTAGATGAAACAAAAAAAGCAACAAAGCCTGTCATTTAGAGTTAGTAGTTCCTTCAGCTTGAAGCTGATTAAGCTGGTGCACCAGGAAGTCGTCGATTCGTGCACGGTTTTTCTTTCCTTTCGGACAACTCTTTTTTTACGGGAAGGGTGCACATCTATTACAAGCCATACAGAAAGTGTAGTAGAGGAAAAACGTTTTTTTGCACTATAAGTAATAACAATCCAGTGACCATGGGAATAAATATTCAAGGAGTGGTAAATCCTGGTAAATCAGTGTCACAGTTTAAACATAAATTATGCGCGCTAGCTATTTGGCTCCAGATAAAAAGACTCGATTGTGTCCTTTGATTCACAAACAAAATACGTCTTTTGCGCGGATCGATTGCTCAATGTCCATTTTCAACGAGTTTTTTTTAATTAATATAAAGTTCATCTTTACAAAAGAAGCCATTTGCATATAAAAAACTTCACTAGTGGAAAGAGTACGATTACAAATGTGAGTAGATGGAAAGCAGAAACCTTAGGTTTAAGGTGTTATTAAATTAAAATCTTTCCCGTTTCAATTCTAATGAATGAGGACTACTGCAGAATCATTTTTTAAACAAAATTTTTGATCATCGTTGAAGAAAATGAACTGTGAAATTACAAAATTTAACTCTCAGATTCGAAGCGAACAAGTCTCTGCTAGCAAAGCTTCCTTTAATGTCTCAGTAATTCGGCAAAAGATTAAACTGTTTTTCAACAAATTGGCTAACAGATTTAAATAGTCTTTTAATTATGACGTCATACTAAACGTTATGACGTCATGGTGATAGGGAAATCTACCAGTCAAGAGATACAGGCGAAAAACAACACTTTAATTTCTTCGTTAGACAGATATCCCTTATTTAATCGATTGAAAGTTAAAATATAAAAAGACGGTATAGCTGTTTATTTACACACGTATATACTTACTGACAAAAGATGCTGTCTCAATATGTTCACTGATACTTGTGTAACAGCAAGGAATCGTTTCAATTATTGCTTTTCCTCGGCCCTCGGGGCTGCACAAAAAGTCGCTGTGTCGCTGAAAGCATTAGTATATTTTTGTTTTAATTTGTAACAGCGTCGGTTCTCTATGAGGACTATAATTGACTGTTTACATTTGATATTAACTGTTTACTCAAACTTCCCCCGTCAATCCACGAACTTGCGTTGAGATCCCTGCATCCAATTTCAGAAGTCAGGGGGGCACGATTTATTTACTTAAGCTACAAAGAGCAAAGAAAGAAGTCAAAACAAGTGAAGTTAATGGAACTTCTACAGATTTGTGCCGTCCTTACCTAGTTAATTTAGTTTGATATTTCAGCTAACTTTTTATTTCAAAATATTTTAATACCTTATCTGATCTAAATATTAATGAAAAAAATATTATTTACTACCCATATTTACAGCTCTAGTAAGGATACTCGAACCGTGATTTTTTAACCTTTTTTAACATGCATACTTTGAGTGAATTGATTTGAAAACATTTATATTTTGATAACATATTGCATTTGAGTTCAGTCCTACTTTTTTTTAGAGGATTTGAAACAGTAGTAAAGCTTAGAAAATAAATAAAGACAAGTTTTCATGGTTCAAGTGTCCTCACTCTTTTCGTGGATTTTTGTGCTCATACAAAAACAGTAAAAAGGCAAAAAACTCAAAAAATTGTTTGTTTGTCAAAGCCAACTCTGAGGGACGACTCTGAAGATCCCACAGATAATCGCCCATTTCTACAGATAATGTTAACTAATGCGGTTATCGCTGAGATGAAAACATTTAAGGATAAAAGATACTTCCAGGATAACGTTAACTATTTGTTTGTCGATAAACGCTGTTCCTTAGTATCAGAAACTGTTAAGTTTGATGTACTTGGTGAGACATTTACTCATTGGAACACAGACAACCCAGGCAATTCCTTGTAAGGAACAGTATGCAATAAAATAAATGTCGTTGTCATTAAATGAAAATGAGAAGAGAAGAGGGTCAATAAAATAGCTTTAAAATGTACTCAATTTAATGTGAAAACGTCACGTGTGCTGTTTTTGTTTGATATTCTGGTGTTAATAGTTCTATTTTATGGGGGGGGGGGGGGCATTTTGCTCATAAGCATTGAATAGCGTCGGTGACCTGTGATTGAAACGCAATAAAAAGAAACAAAATCATGATATCACGCGCAGGTGCATGGAAAGCATTGCGTGACGGAGTCTATTCAATTAAAAAGACCGATAACTTTTTAGTAGCGTTACTATCCGAGAATTGAGTTGGGAAAATGGTGGTTGTCATGGCAATGAAGTCGGACGTGGGAGACTAGGATTGACAATAATAAGTGAAATGTCCTCATATCCGTGAGTGTGCAGCTTGTGTTGAAAAAATCGAGCATTTCCACTACGATAATTGCACTTAAAACACTAATCAAGATTATCATTTTCATGCATTTGATAGAATTCGACTTCAGTCGCTAAAGTCTCTAGTCATTAATTTAACTAAATTTTCACTATCAAGTGGAAAGCTGAAAAGGTATTTTGAAATGGTTGTTTCGATTTCAATATATTGTTGATGTACTATTTTCAAGATTAAGTGCTTATAATTCTTTGGGCTTCAAGCAAGTAAATTATTTTACCAATTTTTTGACTTTGCAAATGAAAGAGTAATGAACTCTATCGGTCGGCCATTTTGGTTTCTCTTTGCTTGGCATCAGTTCGATTTTTTAAGATTTCATTACGAAAACAAAAAGATAATAATGCCATGCTCCTTTGTTTTCAAGTAGCTATCTGCCACTATCGCTGCTTATGAACAACCACATGTCACTTTGCATGCCCACAATTCCCGTTGCCTAGATACGCGTCTACTTACATGAATGTTATCACGGTGATCGTGCGTCATTGCATATCACCGTCGCAGTACTTCTACTACAATCGCACAAATAAGATTGCTATCTTTATGACACAAGTACTTATCCTATGCTTGCAGTGCACTATGACGACTGTTTGATTTGTTTATATGCCTACATGTCTGCGTGGTCGTCTACGATCACGTGACTGGTAGTCTGCTTGTTCGCACGATGTCCTCTTTGTCGGTCCCGTTTTGTAACGCAATATCCCTCAGAACAAGATTGCGTGACGCGTAAGAAGTAACTTGACTGAGAACTGATCGAACATGAATCATATTACGGAATGCATAATGCTACTGAAAATGTAATAAATTATAAAATATTTCTATAAGTATAGGGAAACCATGGAATATAGAAAATTGATCATTGCATCTAATGCCAGCAAAGGCATAAAGAATCCAGGAAAAAATTAAGTAGAAATGAGAATTTTTGCTGTAGTCACTGAAACGTATTACGAAATACTGCTTTAAAATGTTGTAAAACATTAAATGTTTCTATAGTGAAATACAAAATATCAGTACGGAATTCTAATTCGTTGAACAAAAATATTCAATTTTGCTACCTCTTCACTTGCGTCACGCCGTCGTTCTAGGGTCGTCACGTAACGTCCTTCAGGAATGTGTGACGAGCCCGAGAACGACGGACTGAAAAGGACAATTTTATTTGCCTGCTTTAATGGTTGTCATTTTAATGTTGTTGCTGTTGTTAGTTTTGTTGTTGTCTTTTTTTTTTTTTTTTTTTTGGTTGTTCTGGTTATTCTAAATGTTTGCTTTTGTGATCTTTTGTCTTTTTATTTTTCATAATAAGTCTAGTCGATCGGCTCTCAGATTGTAGCAATAAGGCATGCAGTTCCACACACCAATAAGCTTGATGTCTTTCACCTCGGGCGCAAACAATTAAATTGTCCTTCCCTTGCTGGTAATCGTGCCATTAGTATCTATTTATCTTCGTGCCTACATAAATGCCTGTCTGTCTGGTCCGGTCACAGATCGAGGTCCAGAACACCTGTAATCAAATATACACTTTTCTTTTATAACTATATATCCTGTCCTCACAGCGTAATAAGCAACAGCATAGCAATCTCACCAGCAGTCAAAACTTTTCGTTCCAGTGGCAGCTTGCATTGTTTTTGTGCTTGAGTTCCTTGAGTCACAATATTTTGCAGTAAAGATATGTGTATTGATAAGTTTGTTCTTATGCAATGACTTGCAAAAACTTCTTGATTGTGATTGGTCGAGAGCAGTGCAGTTCAGGCGTAACACCAATGCAGAAAGCTGTAATACAAGTGCAAAAATTTGTAATACCAGTGCAAATTACAACTTGATTCAAAAGACAAAATACGCCCTAAAACTAAATGTTTTTGGTAATGTTTAGCATCTAGATCGCCCTACGTGCTCATGCAATTACGAACTCTTTGAAAAACAAACTCGTGCAAATTAATTCCAAATTGAACTAGAAACCATCTATACTAATTGTTATTTAGCATTTTTGACACTTATTGGGGACACGTGAAAGTATACTGACAAGACAGTAACATTTGATACAAGTACAACTTGTACATTACGGTAGAATACAATTTACAAATACAAACGTGCGGTTTTGAATGTTTTAAGAGCGCTTTATTTCGCCAATAAAATTCAATGACAACAATAGTTGTTAAAAATACGAAATAAATAGAAGAATGAAGTAGCAAACAAATTAAAAAGTTCTCTAGATCCTTTTATAACAAGTTGAATACTTCATGAATATCGCGTGTATATCGTGGTTTAATGCCGCACACAAATCACACGTTATCAATGCAGTAAAAGAAATGATAAAGGATAAGATGGTCGATTAACATCAAGTTGTTGATATCTTTCGTTGAGCAAGTGACTATACCTCTTTGTGTATCTCTCACTCCATCTGTTGTTTGTTTGTTTCCGTGTCGGCCTTCTTAAGAATTAGTAATCCCTTCTACAAGGGATAGTGATAAAGAAGATATACATCGCTAACAATTAATTAAATACCACACATCAATTGTCTTAATTATTGATAGATGATTTTATGTCAAAAAGCAACCGCAGAGATCTTTTCTACTTTGAACTTTTCAATCAATCAATCAATCAATCAATTAACTTCGATACATCAATCAGCCAACCAGCCATGCAGTCAACCAACGAAACAATCAATCAATCAGTCCAGCTATCAATCAATCAATCAGTCTATCAATCTATCTTTCTATCTATAAATCAATCAGCGAATGAATCAATCAAGTAGAATCATCCCAACTTTTCCCAACAAAAGCAACGTCGACCATAGAAGTAGACTCCCTCGCAGTCAGTTTTAGGGTTTGTCTCGCAATAACTGCCTTTAGCGTGACAAATCCTAAAAACGACTACGAGTGAATCTACCTTAGGAGAGAAAGACGATATGATAGTTCATATTTGAGACAAAAACACGCAATACCATATTCATTCTCGTTTTGACCTTTTTAGCATCTATTACGCTACAAATTATCATTTCTTATACAGACTAAGTGACGTGTTCGAAGAGAAAGAGAGCGCGTGCGACGATTCCTACCGGAGCGCTCAATCAAACAACATGGAGAAATGATCTTTTGACAATCAAGAGCTTTATTAAGGGTATTTGTTCTTGTTCTGTGTTGCTAAGGAGACCAACGTACATGCTTTTATATTGTTGGGTTGTTTACTGTTATAATCATCGTATTATTTTTTTTCGGTGAGGATTGCTTTCTGATGCTTTCCAACAAGAGCACATGTACAGTGCTGCATAATCGTCATCTCCGGCAATACTAGTGCGCACTGCAGAGGCGCGTGCGACTCGTTAGAGTGCACGCAGTAAAAGTGTGCAACATGAATACCACTAAATAGTGCTATTTTATGCTAATTCTGTTGTTTTCTTTTGTTTAATTAGTGCTATTTACCACTAAATTAGTGACAACTGTTGTACACTTTTAGTTCGTGCACTCTAGCATCACAAGCGCACAATAAAAAAAACATGACGAAATAATTTTTCGACAACCAGAGAGCTTTATTAAGGAGACCACTACATGTTTTACTATTGTTAGTTGTTTACTGTGTTATTTCTTACAAATGATCAGAATTGTTTATGAAAAATATAAAATTCAAAGTACATCTGCGTGACTCATTGCGAGGGCGATTGGCCGGACAAGAAAAAAAGAATAGTGGAAAGATAAAACAGATAGAATAGTCCCAATCCCCCTGCTCGTGAGCCGCTACGCAAGCTATGCTTTATCGTCTGTGGATGTCGTGTTGTAGCCCACTGGTGAAGCAAAACCGCAAGGCAACTCAGACGGTCGCCAAATAAAATAGCCCAATTGCATTATGACGTGATCACGGTTTGTTTATGTGGCCGGGGGATAGAATTCACAAATCTAATAAGAAATTTGCAAAATGTGCTCCTAGAGAAACAGTTTATTCTCAAATGGGCTGCTGGTTTTCGGATACAAAATATGCAAATTTAATACTACATTCAAATAAAGAAAACGAAATATGTACAAGAACGTGAAAAATATCATACCGTATTTTGGTAGTAATTAAGAGCAGCAACTGGCTTCCCCGCACGCTGTTTGCTTTGTCACGCTCTCTGTAGGTTTTAAAAAATGTCAAAAAATATTCACAAAAACTTCATTTTTTCTGATGAAATGTATAATAAATAAGTTATTGGTTGGCTATCTATCTAATACGGCTAGTGTGTATGCCATGCACGCCAAAATACTGCGTGACTCGTAAAACTTACACAGCCGTTGTATTAATTATTCCTTAATCATTGCTTGCTTTTACTTAATCATTGCTAGCTTTGCTTGCGTCCCAGGGCGTTTCTACGATGTGGCCCTTCTAGCTATGAACGGAGGCTCGGCGTAAGATGGCCGCGCCTATGGCGCCCTGTCCAACTCGACGGAACTGACTCCTCAATCTCTCTTCGTTAATAAAGTCCTGTGTATTTTTGATCGATTTTGTTGCTAACTGTGTTGGAGGCACAGTAAGAATAACCGGCGCACTAGCTCGTCGACCAAGCCTCGAACACCGGGAAAATTGAAGATGTCTCTCGTCATGTAGATTACCAGCACTACGACTCATATCTGTGTTTGGACGCGCAATCGTTGCTAGTTGATTTTTGATGTCAATAGCTTTTTCGGGGCTACTATTCTGATGTTGAAAGGCTGGCGCAGTTTGAAGTGATTTTCTATCTATGATGTGCCGCTGTTGGTTCAGTGGCGGCAATAATCGGTCAAAAGCAGAAATAGCTGGCATACTGCAGCGTCTGCGTGATCTAAACGGTCTTGGCGTTTTGAAATCGTGTAGTGCCTCTATTGTATCATTGTTCTCTGAAGTATCATTTAGATCGGGGAGGGATCTGTTTACTGGAGTGACATTACAACTTCCAGTTGAAGCTCTTCTAAACTTCTCAAGATCACGTTTTCCACTAGCTGGTTTGATGGATTTAATGCTTTGACTTTGTCCTTGTTCTAATTTGGCAATGTCAGATTTGAGTGATACCCTCGCTTCTCTTATCTTTTCAATTTCACGCCTGACAAGTTTTTCACTTTTCTCAAAGGAGGCCAGCTTTTGCGCTAATCTTTTTTCTTCTACTCTGTTTTTGTTACTAACAGTAAGAAGGGCTCTGTCATTGGAGGTGAACGTTTGAACCTTTGTATACTGCATTATAACTAAAACCTGTGATAAAAAAAATATTAAAAAAATAATTAAAAACTGATAGATGCATGTTGCAGTTGAGCAAGCAAGGGAACAGTTCAGCAGTACTTTCGTGATTGCAGCATGTGAAGTCCGGCCCTGGTGAAGTGGAGTTATACTGCACCATCCCCGTGTTTGGTTCAGGGCTGCTGGCAAGGGCAAGGGGATCAACAGGAATAAATCGAAGTTGTTGGAAGTGTTCTCTTTCTTAAATTTGCTACGTTGAGTCAACAAATAGAAAATGAAAAGCTACAATAAGATTCAAATCTAGTTGGGACATTCGTTGTTTTAAACCAATTGTTTATATCTTGGGTATTTTTCAGGACCTTTCCTCCTCCTCTGTAACAATGCTAGTATGATATGTGATGATTTTAGTACGAAGGGGGAGGGGGAATATTGCAGAGAGAAAACGAAAATACGGGTCGAGAACGTAAAGGTTTCAAAAAATTACAGTCTGTACAGTCTCGTCTCCTTCGCAGCGGCTTTTAGTGCCGGGCTACCTGGACACAAGAAGCCCGACACTAGCTAAAAACGGCTCACTGCGAAAGAAAACTATTCACAGTCTATCAAACGTTAAAATGTCGTTTTTCGATCTCAAAAAGAAACAATGAAAATGTTCAACATACACAGAGGGCTTTTCCACAACCAACTGATGCCTGCTAAAGAGACGGCGCACGTGCTTTATCGCTGAAGACGACGCTAACAGTATTTCTGGCAAGACTGGCTTTCGGCACCACGCAATCTCATTTTATTACTAGTACAGGTAATAAGTTTTTGCAACTCAATCATGAAAAAATCTTACACTGTTAAAGTGATCCCGCCGGCAAAAGGCTAAAAAAAAATATTTTAAAAATCATTTTCTGAAAGTTTTTGTTTGCATCTTTAAAGCTTTGAACATGTGAAAATGAAGTAACAAAAGTTTGTTTGTTGGAATTACTGGTTACGACTGCTTATAATTTTAAGCATGGCTTTTGAAGATAGCAAATTGAACTCAAATTTTCAGAGATAGACACTCTTATTAAATATTCTCAATCAAATTTGCCAGTATTCCGTAGGAGTCAGATTAATTCAACGGTTAGCAAAGTTTCTTACTGTAATAATGAAGGTGAAGACCAGTAGTGTAAGTCTTTTGGGTTTTTTTTAGGTCCGTTTAGGTTTAAATTTCGTCCTGGTTTTAGCTGCGTGGGCGACAACAATCAACTTTTAAATCACAAAAATTCTTTAGAACAAATAAAGCTCCTTTGCCAAAATGTGTATTTTAGTCACGTAGTATAAAAATTGTTTTGTAATTGATTTTCACGCACGAATGAGATTGAACCAATTTTCACGTTCACCAAAACAAAGTCTATCTTCATGGACTTGGACTTAGATTTAAAAACTACTCTGACTCTTTGAAGATAGAAACTAAAAACATTTGCCATCTACACGAACTGCCTATAAACATAAGACTATATGCAGAAGGGCAAGAGCGATGAAAAATGGCTTGGTGTGTTGAAAAATCAAACCCGTTTTCAGACTTGCAGCCTCGTTCACATCACAGGTTCATTCTTTGCACTGAGTTACATGCATTTCGGTAACGAGAAAGAGAGTTATTCCTGGAGCTACTAAGCTGGTTTGAAGAAATTAAAATCATCTTCACATATAGGTGCAATTATGAAATACGAGCATAAATCGCTCAAACAGCCTATGATTTGCTCTTCGCCAAAAACCTGTATGGTAGTTGTGGTGATGTCGCGGTCACTAAAATTCGAACGAATCATTGTGAATTTCATTGTTCTTTCTGACTGTAAAGAGAGGCAATATCAACGTTATGAAAAAAGCTAAATCAAAAGCTATTCCCTAAACAAATTTTAGTTTGTATTGTGCGCTTTTCACTGCGTTGACATGGGTTGCTCTCTGAACAACCAATTTTACCTTGACTGAAGAACTTTGTTGATCATCGACAAAAAAGTGCTTTTCTGCTTTGGTCGTCTGCTAGAGAATGAGTTTATAATAGAACTACACCACAATATGATGAGATTTTGAGAGAGCTGCTTATGAATTAGAGAGTACTTAACAGTAACTAGAAACAATGCTGTCCAAACTAACTATTCAACCATGAAACAATACTATTACCAATGCTATAGACAAAATTTATAATGGTCTTTACATGCTAAAATTCACCATTGTTTGATATAATTATGCTTAACAACTCAGATCTCACCAAGGTCAGAAGACGTTTTTTACTACGAAACAAACTTTTCGAAAGTTTCTCTTCAATGTTAGCAGATAAAACTAACCAGAGCCTACGGTTACTATCGGCAGCGGCTAGGCAAGTTCACTTCAGTTGTGCATAAATCTAAATGTTGCAAGCATGACAATTTTCTTATAATTGAAAATATAAAGTTCAAGGTTTATCTATAGGTCAATCCTATCGTGATTGTGTTTCTAACAAACGTGATAAACAAAAGAATCAGAAATACAAAATCACCGTCCCTCCCCTAAAAGTTAACAATGCATCATTGAATGTATTAAGGGTCCTGATTACTTAAGCAAAAAGTCATCACGATTTTTTCTTAGAAATATATTTTATAGAGAATTTATCAATTAATCGAAAAATGGATAAAAATCTATATGGTCCCGAGCCCGTTTTCGAGATAAAAATTTTTGAACGGAACCATGTTTTGACATTTTTGAAGAACAAATGACGAAAAATGCATTTTTCACAAAAAAAATTATTACTCAAAAACTAATAAAGCTGTTGACGTAGTTTTTAAAGGCAATCTCAACCAGACGGTATTTTACACAAATATGGGAAAATAAATTATATATGTTTTAAAATTTTGTCAAAATTTAAAGTTTTGTTTTCGTCTTTGACTTAAAATCGCTTTGAAAAGTGAAACACTAAACTACTTACCATCGCGTGTAATGTTGAAAAGTCATCAGGATTTTTTCAAATCTTGTCAAAAGAAAGATTTTTACAAAATCTTTCAGAAAAAATCAAGAAAAATATAGAGTCCCGTGCAAAAAATGAGGGTTTTGGCTGGTTGAAGTATAATTTTCGAAGGCTCCTTGTGTTATTCTATGTTGTCTTTTGGCGGGATTTGGCGCGCGCGCGGCGTTCTCAGCGGTAAATTGCTCGCGGGCACAGGTTTCAAGCGTCGTTGTTGTTCTAAAGTAGTCAGGACCCTTAAGTTTCGACAACATTATCATTAATTTTGAAAAAAAATCGTCTGTACTTCTGAATTGGTAAAAACGTTTGATTAATATCTTACTGCGTTTTACGGTTGAGCTTGGAACGCCGAGAGTTTTGTCCATTAATTTATCCGTTGAAACATTGTAGTTGTGATGTCATAAAAGTAATGTTGTCAAGGCAAGTCTGTTAGGCCTTGTCTGCCATCTTTTTCACTTGACTCGTGATTTTACCTGACAACATTCTGACTCGCCTTGACAACAATAATTTTTTATCTATGTAACTTTTGTGTAAACTATTTGATGAGACTCCGGCCAACCGAAAGGCGCAGTAAGTCTTGTCCACATATGATAGTACGTGATTCTGGCTCATACGGTACAATCGTAGTTTAAATATGCGCTACGGTAAATGAAGACTGGGTAGAATTGAATAGTTTTATTAACATCAAATATCAAAATATCATTTCATGTCTTGCTGCGATCACTTTTTAGTCTGCGCAGTTAGTCTTTTTGTGACAAAAGAAATGTTGTTTTGTGTTAGCTGTATTAGAATACAACGCCCGGGCGAGACCTAAAGCGAGGCTAAAACCACATGTAGCCCAAAACAACATTTCGTCTTGCCTCAAATTAGAACCATTGCTGCAAGCTCCGTTCTACTTAAACTATATAATTTTTACATTTAATCATGATCATAGTGAATGTCATCGTCGGAATGATTAATTACAGACAGACGCTCCTAAGCGTAACCACCAAAGTTCAGTTTTTTAAACTGGTTTGATTTCTGGTAGCAGTTACCGCGTTGAGAACTGATTTTCCGAACTCCTAACTGCAATATCTAAAGTTCAAACATCTAACAGGTATTTTTAACTGAATAAATATTTGTATTAATGAATGAATCAATAGTTTCAAGATCAAAAGTAAGTTGGACTTAGTGAAGTGGCGGTTCTTTTAAATCAATCTCGACATCTGATTGGTTAACTTGTACGAAGCGGCTTAGTATGGGTGGCCGCGCTTAGATGCGTCGCGTTCTAAAATAGCCTGATTCTCCAGTTATCACTGACAATACAGAAAGGCCATTTGATATTATTTAATTGGGAGTAATTAAGGAGATGAATTTACAAAAATATCGTACAATGACAAAGAAGTTCAACAAAGGTTCAAACTCAGAACGACTGATCTATCTTCCCATCCAATATTCAATGTTCCCGTGACAATACTATTGAAATTACATGTACAAAGCAAATACATCTGCGCATGTCTGTCCACCATTATCATCTTCACTGACATCTTTCAAGTCTTCTCCATACCACACGCGTAGTTGCTGTCCAGGAGCTACATATAAGGGATCGTCGAATCTCTGAAATACCAGTACACTAGACATGGAATCAAACTGCTCCATATTATACCACAAGTTACTGTGCTCATGCGTGAAGTGATGGTCTTTAGGGAAAATAATCTTGTCTGTTGCCGTGGTGATGAGAGTGTTGAGTGAGGTCTTGCCTAAATACGGGTGATTAGGTGCGCAGCCCCATTTACTGTCAAACTCTGCTGGAGTCTTAGCCATGGTGCTTTTGTCACACGTGACTGAACCGCTTTTATGGATGAGTTTGATGGCGACCAGGAAACCCTCTGATTGGATGGTGAAGGTACCAAAGGTATTTCCGGTGGCACCGAAGCATATTGGTTTAGTCGGTGACAGGTTGGACCATTTCACTAAAATAAAGAAGTTCATGACATTAACTTCAGTTTGTACGGAAAAGATGGAAAACTTATCTTATAAATACTGTGCACATGGTAGCACAACTGGAGGCGAGGGGGGTGTACTAACCCAGAGATTTTTATCTTCCGCCGCACTGATCATCAACTCCAGCTACGATGGCGCTGGAGTGATAGAGTCGTTTTCGCATGAGTGGGAAACGGTACTGCTACGATACCGCTACGATACGGAAGATAATTCGAAAGTTTTCTCAGGGCGCGGTCCCACTAGGGGTTGGTTTAGGAGTTAACCTAGGTTCTTAGGTTCTCATAACGAAAGCTAGGTTAACCCCAGTCGAACTCAACACCGGTCTCACTACAGAGGGGCAAGGTTGAGTAAACAAACTAGGGCTACGATACGATACAGTACTGTTTCCCACTCTTACGAAAACGACTCTATGTAGTATTTATAACATGAGAATGAGTGTTATAGATACAAGGCAAAGCCGCGTATGTGCGTATTTATATAGCGGCGATAAAATACGCATTCATTTCATAGATTACTTCTAAAACTCCACACGTATGGTAAGTTTATTTATTTATTTATTTATTTATTTATTACATCAAAATGAGATTTTGACGAGATAAAATAGAGTTTTAAGTTGATATAAATTAGTAGATGTCGTCATTGATCAATTGTAATCTAACTACTGCGAATGGTTAATATTAAATCATCATTATCCTCAATATATACGCGCGGGCAGCAGGCGATATTGACACCGCTTTGGCCAGCTGCAGATTATATTATTATTTTTTACAGCGATCAGTTAAAATTTATAAATTTTGATCGCTCCACTCGGGCGCAAATGACGCTACACGGGCCACAAATAAACAATATGCTCTCCCAAAAGACATGTTATTTGTCCTATTAAATATCAACTCATACCCTATATCATACCATGAAACAACTGGATTATCTCCCATTCCTATGGCGCAATTTGCTTATATACAACGTGATCTAATCGGTCTCAATAAAAAAAGTAGGTGTAAACCGTTACCAGAAAGACACCGCTGCGCTGGCACTTTTCCACCCGACATTTAATACAAAGGATTATCCATGCAAAGGAAAGGTAGCCTGATGTGAGAATGAGCCGGATGATCCGTTCTCAGACAACTGCGTGGTTACTGGATATCATTACACTACTTATATCCACTAGTCTGACTCCCAGACGTGATTTGCATCGTTAAGTCAAAATTCTGTCTGTAAATGCATCCTATTGTATTTCATAGTACTCTAGTGATTTGCGCAATTGACCAGAGTTTGAAGGTCGCGTAAATGGGTGCAATAGATGCACCAGCAAAAAATCACAACAACAGAAAAAAAAACTAGTAAAAGCTTGAGATGAGAACGGGAGACGTGAGCTTCGATTTTTGTAGATATGTAATTAGCTATTTCTTGTCTAAACATGCATTATGTAACTGCTGAAAATGCAATTTTAATTAATATTGTCAATAATAACCTCGAAAGAAAGGCTTAGGAAACATACGTAACGACTCTACGTTTTTGGCAAACTTTCGAGATGCAACAGATGTAACCCCGAATGCTCAATACTATATCAATACTAAATAAAACAAGATTGAATGAAAGAATATTTCTTTGGTTGAATTGTTAAAATGTTGAACGAAATTGAAATGCTTACCAGCAGGTTTTGGCATGGACATAGCTTGCATCATACCAGCCTGAAGACCCTTAGCTTCATCTTGTAAAAGCTTACGAAGAAAGCTCTCTTGCGATGCAGTAAACTTACTACAGCAGTTCAATGGATTTGCTGTGCTGACCGCAATCAGTAATGCTCCAAGAAATAATGTTAGATGCATGTTATTGGCTGTGTATCTCGCTCGACTTCGGTGCTTCGGTGAGTGCGGTTGAGTTGTGAGCGAGAGCTTATATGCAATGACTGATAATGATGTCTTTCAACACTGATCTGTGGTACCACTTGTTGCAAAACAATAAAAGGTTATTAACCAGCAGGGTGCCGCACGAGTAGGCGTTAATCCATTAACACTAGAATAACAGTATAGAACGAATCATTTACAATTCTGGATGGTGGGCATGGGGGATTCTATGGGATTCGCTTGCTGAGAAGCAGTCTCACAGTCCTTTTGAATTCTTCACAGGTAGCCCAAGTCCTTGCTTTGTACTGATTCAAACTGATTTTTAAATCGCTTAAAATGGCCAACAAATGGACTAAAACTTCATATTAAGTTATAAAATCAAAAGACACTAGTAAGTGAGCAAAAAATATATGTATATTTTTCGATTTTTACAAAATTGATAAATACTTATAAATCAGTACAGAGCAAGATCTTGGGCTACCTGTGATTTATCTACGTGGAATTTTCGACTATATGACGAATCAAGTAGGAGTAAAAATCCTATACGTTTGGAAGAGAAAAGAAATACCTCCAAGCGGAAATCCTTCTCCTGGACATCCCCAAACATCACTTCTCACCTTTCGCTTGTATTTGACATTAAGTTTGAATCTCGATCAAAGAGTACATTTTCAAGTGGTCGCGAAACATAATGGCTTCCCACCAGATTTGCTTTGAATTGCACTGTATTGTCAATTTGATCACTCAAACCGTCTTTGTAACATTATTGAAATTTTTGATTTACAATTCACCATTCCCAAGCTGAATCGTTTCAAAATAAACTATGTTTAAACAAGGGGTGCTGGATAGCGTTATTCATCGATATTCTATGTTGTCCATAAAGGTTTCGTACACCCTGCTCGTAATTTCATTTTCACCAAAATCCAAAGCAGCTAAAAAAACTTTAAAATACCGCGTTGTTTTTTTTTACGTTCGGTATAAATGATAATCTTTGTCTTGCTATGTATTCCTTCTCTGCCCTACTGGTTTAATCCGAGGACAATATTACCTGTTTTTTTTTTTCAATAATGTACGAAAAAAAACGTAGTAACATAATAAATCTATTGATTGTCGTTGGCATAGCTTCCCTAGCGGTATTATTGTACAGTGTTTGACAAATAGTTTGGTTTCCTGACAGTCAAGTTCAAGCGGCGCGCGTAGGATTTTCTTTTTCGTCATAAACACTTGTGTAACAGAATACATCACCGAAGAATTGTGGATAGTTAGAAACTGATAGCCCGTTCCTGTTAGGGTCTTTTTACACAAAGTATTTATTAAAGTCAAAATACAACAAGGTGACCAATATGTAGTATTTATGAAAGCGAGTGTTTTATCAACAGATAAATATACACGGAGAAGCCGCATATCTATATCGCCGATAAAACGCGAATTCAAATTTTATAAATTGCTTCTAAGACATCAAGCGAAAATTTATATTTTTCCATCAAAAGCTCGATTATTTTTCAACTTTAAAATAGAGTTTTAATTTAGTTGTTACAGAACTCGTTAAAATCACTCATTAATTATTGGTGGTGGGTCAAGACTAATTGTCGGTAAAAAGTGACCAGTCGTCAGATAAGAGTTTTTCCGTTTTCAAAACGGTAGCACAGCTTGTTACCAAGCCACTAATTTCCAAAGGTGTTTTTTCTGTTGCAGGATATTCGATAGTTACTCTGATCCTCTATCACAAGTCTGGCAAGTGGTTTCAAACTAAACTGAAATGAGAATTCACAAAAAAAGTTGCTAAATACATTTTAGAAACACATAAAACGTCCAGCTAAAATGCTAGAAAAGCCACCCAAACAAATTCTCAACAAATCTAAACAAAATGTACTCCAGCACTTGTGCACTGTAAAAGATTAAAACGTCCCCTTCAATTCATTTGACATTTTCATGAGCTGAAAAAATGCCAATTTGTTGCAAAACACACAGAAATTGTTGGCAAACGTCATATTTGAAGAGGTATTAACTGGTCTTTTAGCTTAATGCGGAGATAAAACCACTTTTTCATCGGTGATCTCAAGATGCGACACATCCAATTAGACATCCAGGAAATCCTTCAACACAGACGACACCAGAAACTCATATGCGTTTCTTACGACCCTTAAATCTGCACAGTCAAACATGCAAAACGACAATGTAATATCCATTCCTACGATGTTGCTTTATACAAGTATGCATGTGGAACACTAAATGATTTTTTTATCAGTGAAAACAATTTTTGATATCTAGTTTTCTCTCTTTATTATATCGGCAATTTCTTGCTTTCTTTTTAAACGTTTCGTAAATTTTTTTTAAGGATTTTTTGTCACAACTTTTTAAATCATTAAATTTCTGCAAATAATCTTTGAATTGTGTTATGAAGTATGACAAATATCATTTACAGGATATTTCCCGTCGGCTGCTTCAAGATGAACCGTTTTGTTTAATCAATTATTACATGCGTACGTGCTGATCAAGTTTGGAAGGAAGTCGTAACAAAATAAAAAAATTCCTACAGGACACAGCTGTACGCACATAGGTATGGTCAGGTAGTCAATTCTTCCCCCGCATATCTTATACAACTTTTAAAAATGGTTGTTCAGATATATAGATATATATCAGACAAATTAGTCAATTCTAGGAGCCTTTAGATAACTTAAATACAATCCCTCCGGGGGGGGGGGGGGGTATGAAATTTGGAGGATTATACTCTGGAACAAGGCAGTGAAATCATGCCTTATCTCTCTGGAACAAGGAAACGTTTTTACATTTACGAGAGCAGGATTATTTATAACCAATAAATCATTCAGGAAATTGGATTTGTGTATAGTGATGTATAAAGAACGAGAGAGCGTTTTGTATTGGGTGATAAAGATTTGAGCCGAACACGTTTATATACCACCCTCCCCCGAACATTACTTTCGCAATTTTAATTTCAGGAATATGCAATTCGCACAGTACAGTGCATCTTTACGATTACCCTGCGAGCAGAGTCTTGGGAGAAGGTAAAAGAATTAGACTCAGCTCGCAGGGTTCTCTACGATCTCAATGCATTTGATTTGATACTGATTTAGTTTGTTAATTATAATGCTATCTTTTCAGCTTTGCTTTAAATCTAATTCGGCCTTTCTTTTTTTCTCCACTATTATTTCTCAACTTCCCCAGACTTCTTCTTTTTCTAATTATTATTCTTGGTTTCCTTCTTCTCCTCTCTTCTGGCACGTTGGCTAAAGTCTGCTTGCTAGTCAGTGCTGGCTAATGGACTATACGTTTTCTTTAAATTGTTTTTGTCGACGGTGTTCCTCTTTTATATTGTACCTATAAAACTATTAACAGAAAAAATATGAAACGCTGTACCAGTTCTATCATCATTTCCTGCAATCCAAAGTAATGATGTCATGTATTCCTGGCTCACGTTCTGGACAGCACATCAACGTTAATCACTGGTATTTGCACGAAACAAACTACCAAGGTGAAACTGCCCAAGGACAACTGAGAAAAAACACATTACATTTAACAGCTGGCTCAAAGTACACGTTAGAGGAAACGGGGGGAGGGATGGCGGTCATAAGCAAAAAAAAGTTTTATTCTTCAGTAACAAAAAATTTATCTTTACGAGATATTATATGTACAAACGTGTTTGCTACCATATCCAGCTCCGGATGAATTATTCACAATAAAGGAAATGGAGAGGAGGTTTCCTTAATTTTGACTGAAAGAGTAGCCACAAGTGAAAAAAATTCTTTATTGAAAGAAGTAGAATTGGAACTATAGCTGAAAAATGCAACACGCCGATAGTATCAACTGACCGACAAACAACAAACTCTTCCTCCTCCGGGGTGGGGACGGTGTGTATTTTCCTATATTTGTCATACGGGGACGTTCAGACAGCAGGCCGGTACGGGTTTGCAGCGATTTTACTCTGGAACCGCAGCTAGGGTAGTGGAAAAGATTGGCTGTCAAACTGAAGATGAACAGATATGGTTTTCAGTAACTTATTTACCATGAGACAGGGTATGATTTGTTGCGATTTTTCTCTAGAACAGGTAAATTCCGCCATTTTTCTCGCGAACAGGATGTGGTTTTAAGCAATTTTACTCTGAAACTGGCTGAAGCATGGAAAACCTTACAGTTCACTGATAGGTTGCAATTGGTGATAACTAATAATAATAACTCTTGAGCCTAGTCCCAAATAGGGTACCTGGCCTAACCGTAACTGTTCTTAGTAATTCGGGTTTCCTGTGGTTAGCACGAAAACCCTGGGCCGTCAAGGAACGCCTTTCATAAAATGATCTCTCGGTTTTCTTTTGTACGAAATTACAAATTTTCAACCATTACCACGATGTTTTCTCACATCGGCAAGAAAGTATCGGAACTAGATACTCCAGCTTTGTTAGTAGATCTAGATAGGTTTGAAAGAAACTTAAAAAAACTGCCACAAAGTCTTTTATCGTTGAACAGTCCCGTGAAAGTCCGACCACATACAAAGGCACATAAATGTCCAACCATCGCTCACAAACAGGTTAGACCAAATGTGTTATTACAAAGATTCTATGATATTTACTTACTTGTTATAATGTTTCAGGTTGCCCATGGTGCTGTTGGTATATGTTGTCAAAAGCTGTCAGAGGCGGAGAGCATGGTAACTAATACAAATCGTCAATAGACCAGTTTTAAGTTCTTCGTTGCTCAGGCTAAGCCTCAATTATAATTAAGTAAGTTAACAAAAGAGTCAAGACAAAACCACTGGTATTTATATTGTTTTTGGATTGGTGCATTCCCACGGGATGTACCTCGTACAAAAGATATATCACATGCTATCGAGGCTTAGCCTGAGCAACGAAGAACATGAAACTGGACTATTCTTTATAACGTTTTTCATTCAAAATGAAATAACATTTATGGACTTTAGTCTCAAGATTGTTTAGTATTTATGGTTGGGAAAATGCTACAAAATCCAACATTAGGTTCAAAATTGGGATTACCAAAATGGGTTTATTTTGGGTTATTGTTGGGAAAGTGCAACAAAAACCAAAAAAAAAAACATTCTGGGAATCACAAATTTTTTCCTGTGCCCTACATTCACCATTTTACACACATCTGAATTTGCAGTTGATTTTTGAAATGAGGAGGAAAACACTATTTAGTAGATACAACTTTTAATGTAATGTTTTGTATTATATTAATATACAAGTCCTTATATGTATTTATAATATTATTGTAATTTTAGATTAGCTCTCAATAGAAGAAGAGCCAATGTATTTTGGAATCTATTGATTAAACCATTATTATTATTATTATTATTATTATTATTATTGTTATTATTATTATTATTATTATTATGATTATGATTATGATTATGATTATCATTATCATTATCATTATCATTATCATTATCATTATCATTATCATTATCATTATCATTATCATTATCATTATCATTATCATTATCATTATCATTATCATTATCATTATCATTATCATTATCATTATCATTATTATTATTATTATTATTAAAACCAGAGAACCTGGAGAAAAACCCTCGTAGCATAGGAGAGAGAAAAAATTCTTATATTATAACAAACTCTACTCACATATAATCCAGCTCCCGTAACAGGGATCGAACCTGGACCATAGTAGCGAGAGACTTATGTACCTATCAGCGGCTTCCCCCTGGGGTTAACCCCCGAACTGACCAGGGAGATAGGTGGGGGAATATAAGTAGATTGGATCCAGTTATTACCCCTGTGGTAGGGAAAATTTGTGACATTGATTTTGGTGTGAAATTTCTGGGGTGGGAAATTGTGATTTTTGTTATTACGATGAAGGGACATTGTACATTAATGAATGCCTTGACCAGGGAACATTGGAAAGGTTATTTTACCTTCCCCAGGGGAAATTATCAACTTTATGAATTTTTACAATCTCCCTGGTCAACCCCAAGGGGAAGCCACTGATATGTGCATTATAACCGTGCACTAATCCGCCTAATGAATAACATTTTCTTTCCTGCTTGAGAATACCAACCAATTCCATTTTCTGTTTGTTTTCAAGGTTGTTGCTGGTGTCAAGGATATATTGATATCAAATGAGGTACAGTTCTTTATTTTTCAATTCCTGCTCTATATCAGACCCATCTTTTGTCTATTAGCTAGACTTTTAAATTTGCGTACAAGTATCATGCTGTCATATCTCAAGTGCACATATTCATGTAATGGCTTTTGAAATTAGTGTAAAATGCTTTTTGGGCACCATACTTTTATTTGCTTTTAATTCCTGCTTCATATCTTTCCCCCGTCTGTCGTCTATTAGCTAGACTTTTACATTTGAGTACAAGTATTGTGCTGTCACATCTCAAGTGCATGTATTCAAGTACGTTATGGCTTTTGAAAAGTGTCAAATGCTCTTGGGCACTATACTTTTATTTACAAATCACTCTTTTAAGAGTCTCATTTTGAATGAATAAATGGGTTATCTCCAGCAGGGTTTTCAATAATAGGCAGCTACTTGTGGTATATAGTGGAGCCTATTTTACCTCTTACAACTGATTATTTTGTATGAATTTTACTTACTAGATATGCCCCAACACCCAATAGAAAATGTTTGGGACACAGATACCTACTTCAATTACTCAGACAGTTATTCAAAAAGATAATAAAGCCCCTGCTCCAGTGTGATACAATTTAAGAATGCTCACAAGTGAAGTCACAAGAACAGAGAAACAAAATGAGTATTGTCTTTGGAAACAGCTCTCCATTGTGAACTCACTTGTGCAGCATAAATTATATTTCATGGAAGATAAATGCCACCCGCTAGAAGATCTATTTTTTTGTATGTGTTTGCATCGATGAAAATGTTGCCTGAAATGAGTATGAATTAGTTATGGCATGTTGTACAAGTTTAAGAGATAGAGAGAATGATTGACAGTGAAACGGCCGTGCAACAGTTTACAAAAGAGTTTCTGGAAATAAAAATTTTCTGAATTAAATAAATGAAAATTATTTGTTACAATTCAATTATTTAATAATAGAAATAATTGAAAACAATACTGAATATTAGGTAGTTGGATACTCTAAACTGCAAAGACTGGCATCGCTTGCCAAGCAAGCCACTTTAACAGTATGTGTTGATGATCCTGGAGTAGCTAGTGAGATGTCCAAAGCAGCAGCATCACTGGGTGCCACTATTAATGTAATTGTTGAGGTGAATGTTGGTCAAGACAGATGTGGAGTTGAGCCTGGAGAGCCTGTAGTAGCTTTAGCCAAACATATTATGTCTTGTCCACACTTGGACTTTAAAGGAATTCAGACATACCAAGGGTAGGTGTATTTTAGGTATTTAATAGCAAAAGTTTCCTTACAAACTTTATTGTTTTATACTGTGCTTTTTAAAGATTGTGTGACAGAGATTTACCAGAGCTTATAGTCAATCAGAACATATTATATCACTCTGTCACACAACCCTTAAAGAGGCAGATCCAAGGGGGATAAGGGGTGGATGCCCCTCCTTTTGATTTATTTTTTTAAGTAAATTCTTTTAACTTTTGATTGAGAATCAGTAATTTGTTTATTTGTGCCACCCTTTCTGGATCATTTTTTTGATTAGTGCCCCCTCCTTTCAAAGTTTTTGGATCCAGCCCTAAAGTAAAGATTTAATTTTAAAATTTAATTTATTAAAAACACCATCTTCATGTGTTGTTACAACAGTTCATCTTTTGTTCAATATCTTTATTTGACGCAGTCTGGTTCATATTTTCTTTCAGCTGGAATCAACATGTCAGGAAGTATGAAGACAGGAAAGCTTGTGTTGCAAAGGTTGTTGAGAAAGCAAAGCAGACTAAAGAGGTACTAACAGCAAATTAAATGATGTGATAACCATAAACACCATTACAAGTACATGTACATTGTAGATATAAATGTTTCTTTTTTAAAATATTAGAATCATTCTAGTGTCAGATCCAGGATAGTTTTAAGAAGGGGGACCAATGGGAATTTTCCAACTATTTTCGCTAATATAGCCCTTTCTGGATTCTCATTAGCATTTTTTAGTACGTCATTCATTGCAATATCATTTATGAGAATATTAACAGTCATTGACTGAGAATCCTGGGCAGTGTCAAAAGATCAGGGTCAGCCAATCGAACTGAAACTTTCACCGTTCGATTAGCATTGGATAAGAATACGAATGGCAAAATATTAGGGTTAACAGACATTTCGTTCACGAGTTGACCACCCCCCCCCTCAGTTTTGAATCAAAAAATGACCCAAAACAGCCCAAATAATACATCATCTTTTAAGGGCTACAACTGAAAAATTGTTGCATAAATCGCTTTTTTTCTACTTTGAGGTTATTGCATATCATCTAAAATAGTTGTTTATTAACTGTTCTAGTATCTTATTTGACAGCTTTTAATAGAAAATGTTGATTAATATAATTCAACAGTCAGAAAGGCTATTTTTAGTAATAATGTAAATTATGCTGTGAGCGGTATTTTTTTAAGATATTTAAAATTTTTTATATTAAAGCGCTTATTTATTATGTCTGACTTATTCATAATAGGCTCTCTCTGCCAATGGTATTCCATGTCATGTTGTCACTGGTGGGGGGACTGGTACCTATCCTTTTGAAGCATCAAGTGGAGGTAAATTGTTTTTGAACATCTGTTCGTATGGTTTGACTTGGTGAAGGCTGGTCGTCTAGGTGACCATAGTCTTGATAAGGAATTATGATGTTTTATCAGGCATGTTGACAACCTGTGTGGGCCTGACTTATTTGACAAACATTCTGTAAATAATGTTATGTTTTTTTATATGCAATATCTACAATATCAGCGGCCGATCTGTATGCTGCAAGCCATTGCATATCTTATGCAGACAACACAAATATTGTAAATTACTTATTAAAGTCCTGACATAGTACATTGTTTTGTAAAAGAAAATTGAAAAACATCTTCATTTCGTTATGAGAAGATAAAGATTAAACTTTCTGCAAATCAGGACGAATCTGTATCCGATTTACAGATGTATTCATGGGTCATGATTTTCATTGTTTTTGGGTGATGCAGTAATTATTAATGAGTTTTATCATTTATATTATAACATTGTGTAATAATATTTTATTTATTATATATTTTTTGTTCTTATATTAATATTTTTTTTTTATTTTTTTTTGCAGTTTTCACAGAAGTTCAACCAGTATCCTTTTGACAAGTTTAGCATTCAGTAAACATAAGCAAATGCCCCATAATATTTAAAATATACCATAACCTTGGCCCAGTAAAATATAATCAAAACAATGACATCTGTAAGGTTAGCTTCAATTTATTACCATAAGTTTGATATTATGGTCAATATATGCCCATATATGGATAATGCCATTTTTATAATTTTACACAGTCAACAAGTTTAGCTTTTAGAAACATAAGCAAATGCTGCATAATAATTATATTATAATAATTATAGTATTTTTCTAATTATTAGTAAAATATTATTAAAAACTCTAACCCTGTCATGACAAATAGTCAAAACAATGACAAGTTTAAAGTAGCTGATTGATATCAGTTTGAGAGGTGACACTGAGGGAGTCAAGGTCGGATCAAGGATTGTTTCCAGGAGGGGGTGCACCAATTTCAGGAGGGGGTGCACTACACAATAAGCATGAAAGACTGAGGATATTTTGGAAAAAAATATTTCAGAATACAAAGACGGGAAATCTTATCAAAGGGGAATACACAACCCCTACACCCCTCCCCTAGATCCACCACTGGGATTGGATGGCAGTCAAAGGAAGAGAGTGGCTAAACATGTGGTAAAGGCTGACTGGAAGCCATCTGCCAGCCCTGTCATGCAAGGCTAATTGCCCTATTTCACTATGACATCATACTTTCTGTACGTGAATAAAAACATACCTAATTTGGCCCAAATAGTTTTCCTCTAGCACATTTTGCTTTGCACTTGAACATATATTTTGTTCTTTTATTATAAATAGATGTTTTAGCCTATTTTAAATGAATTAAACATGCTGTGTATACATGATTCTTTGCGTTGAAACAATAGATTTGTTTTGATGTGACGTCATAATGAAATAGGGCAATAATGGGAACCCCACAATATATTTTCTGAATATGCTGATGAGTGAAAGCTCCGTAAACATTTTCCCCAAAAAACCTGAGATTGATTTCCAAGTTATAGAAAAATAAAAGCAACAATAGCCCACTTTCATATCCTCTTTTACGCAGCCTTACCCTCAAAGGCATGTAATATATTCTTTTATTCAGGAACAACCCATAGTCTGTCTGTGTGAAAAAGATGGTAAAATGTCCGAAATATTTCACACGAGATTGAGGCTAAGACTGTGTAAAAGAGAATTCGAAAATGGACTATAATAATCAGTATTGAACCTTAACATTTTCAAGGGCTCGTATATTTTTATGGATGCTGATTATGGAAGAAACTTTGGTGAAGGTGGTGAACATTTTAAAGACTTTGAACAGAGTCTGTATGTTCTCAGTACTGTCATAAGCGTTACTGTAAGTGATATTTTTCTCAATGAACAGGGGGGTCCCCTAAGTTAGGTGATGAAGGGTGAAACCATGTTTGGGGGAGGGGTGGGTACTTTGAAAACAATTCAACAAGTGTAGTTATCAGATACATACCAAAAAATCCTCAAGTTCATAAAAATTGTTCACTTTTGAAGGGTTGACAGAGAAAAAGACGTATGCGATGATTGACACTAATTTTCGAATTTTCAAGAAATTGCTCAAAAAAGACATCCAGCGAGGCTAAACTTAGAATACCCCCGTCACTTATTACCATATTTATAGAATCTATTGTTAATATTCGTCGTTTTCTGCTAGTAGAGTGAGTGCCGCTAATAGAATTGTTATGTGAAGGGGTGTTCTAATAATGCTCATTCCCTGAGGGAAGAATTAATCCAATTTGCAGTACTGCAAATACTCGAGTGCACGCACTAAATGTGTGCAACATTTGTCATTATTTAGTAGTAAATAGCGCTAGTTAAGCATAAGAAAACAATAGAATGAGCATAAAATAGCACTATTTAGTGGTATTTATGTTGCACACTTTTGATGCGTGCACTCTACTGATGTTGGTCGTTTATATAATATATATATCCCGTTACGTAGCAACCAATCAAGATATGTTACGTACAGAGGTACCAAGCTCTAGAATATTCCGTTATTGTTTAGAAATGAAAACTTTTAGGAAATTTAAAAAAATAAATAAATCACGCACCACAAATTACCCGTTGGCCACTGTGCTTTAGATTTAAGAAATTTTAATTGTATTTTAACTCTTTTGGATTTTATACATGATTTTTGTGGATAAATAGTTTCTATCTCAGAGTCCAGACCTTCATTGAAGATCTGGCCTGTGACGACCTTTAAGCAACGATCTTTCCGGTTTGACATTATTCATACTTTATTCAAATAACAATATCCAGGGAGAAATAATACATGCAAAGATTGTTTTAGTTATTGTAATCCTCAATCTTCTTCGAACTCAGACACATAAACGCTTACCGCCATTTCCTGTCTTGCAGTCAATCAAAACTCCGATTACCACCCGAATGAAAACTAACCAATCATGATTAAGTTGTACAAACGTTGGTATGAGTAGGCGGGCTTAGACGTATTTCGAAAGCAGTTCGTTGAAAGTTGGAAATGCCGACATAGGCGTTCGCCGAAAACTAAAAACTGCAGTAATAGGTGATTTGCATGATGACGTAATGTACTACCAATATCAGATTGATTTGCCGATTTTTTTTATTTTTTTTTGCCGATTTGCCGATTTTTTTATTTTTTTTATTTTTTTTTATCGCAATTAGTGCAATTTTTTTCTATTCTCCACAGAGATTTCAAATATGAAAGAGAATTTGCAAAGAATACTGGGGGTGATAGTAAAATGACGCCATTATGTAAATCGCCTATTGAGATGTCTGATTGTTATTGAGTTAGTGTCTCATTTTCCAGCCTGGAAATCGTGCTGTTTTAGACGCAGGACTAAAAGCAGTCAGTCTGGATTCAGGACCCCCGTTGGTATGACTCATAGATTTACATTTATATCAAACATTGTACCAGTTAGATCTGTACTTTTGATTGTGATACATATGTGAAATGTTAAGCCTGGTTCACACGAGCAACGCAAGCGCAAATGCAACCGTAAGAAATGAAACATTTTTCATTTTCTTGCTTTTGCGCTTGCATTTTGACGTGTGAATCGTTAAAAACGCAAACGCAAGTGCAAATACTTCAAAAGCTCGAATTTAAATGGTGCATTGTTATCAATTATAAAATATTTTCAAATAAGGAGTGAAAAAATCGAGAATGTTGAAAATAAAGCTTCTTCACTGACTTATTTCAAGATGTTAAACTCCATAACTTTATATCAGCTTTGTAGACCGGAACTATATGTTTAGCCCACACAGCTCACTCTTTTTGCTGTTGATTCAGGTGAAGGATAATCCAGAGCTGGTTTTTAGCAATGGAGGAGATGAACATGGCATTCTTAGACCATCGGGAAACCTAAAGGTACATTAGAATCCCGCACTGCGGCCATCGCCAGTTTTTTTACGACCAGACAAAACCTCCATTACTTTTATCCATTTTTTGTAAAAGTTAAATGCCTTATACATACAGCCACGCCGTAAATGCAACCAGGTTGGGATTTCCCTTGGGAGACCGAATAGTCCAGTTTCATGTTCTGCATTGCTCAGGCTAAGCCTCGATAGCATCTCATATATTATTTTGTACTACTTCCCATAGGAATGCACCAATCTAAAAATAATATAAATGCTAATGGCTTTGTCTTGACTCTTTTGTCAATTTACCTACAATCGAGGCTTTGCCTGAACAACGAAGAACTTGAAACTGGTCTATTATAAATTTATGCATTGGATTTATTCTTTCATTCATTCATTCTTTCATTTCTTTATTTTTGTTTTTGTTGTATTTTTAGATTGGTGACCAGGTATGGCTCGTTCCAGGCCACTGTGATCCCACGGTCAATATGTACGATCAGATCATCGGAGTTAGAAATGGTCTCGTTGAATCTGTCTGGCCAATTACTGGACGAGGGCCTGGTGTCTAATAAGTGATAGTTATTCTAAAGAAATTCTAAAGAGTGATTTTGGCCGAATGTCAATATCGAGGGATTTTTGATGTGCACATGCGTTCGATATAGCCTCTTTGGGCTTCCTTTTTTTATATGGAGTTTGGCCGAGCAGGACTGGCGAGTAGAAAAACTTAGATAGCCCAGTTCCCTTCAATTACACGTATACTTCCCAAAGGAAGCCCAAAATGGTTGACCGAAGAGTAACATAAGTCAAGTAACATAAATTGAACGGGTGGATAATTAAGGCTAAATTACAATGAAAGGGTGAAGTTGAAAAAAGCTACGATTCCATTTTTTGTAATGTTTACATATTGTTTTGTAGTTGAAAAAATGCTAGACTATTTCTACTGTTTTTTTAAGATCATTGAGCCATTTTAAAATGTGCGTTCTAGAATACAGAATATAAAAAACAGAATGTAAAAAACACAAATAGACAATATGTTAGTTACATGAATTTTATCGATGTGCACTACAGAACTCGCCTAAAATACAATAGCTTTTCACAGGATAAAACAAGACCTGAACAAAGATAGAAGGGTTAGGGTAAGGGCTATGCCCATCGAGTAATACCAAGGTCATAAATAATAAATTTTGAGCATATAAATTGCTGCCTTTATAATTTCATCTACCAATGGTTAGAATTTCATGTCTTCTCCGATAAGGACAATAAACTGGAGGTCCTAAGGCTCACGGTAATAGGTGAAGCCTGTTGTGGTGTCCCTGCCTTCCTTTGAAGGAAGGAAAATCTTATCAAATAAATAAAATGAAAATAATTGTATCCGGTTTTAAAATACTGTTGAATTACAGTATTACCGGAATTGCATTGTGAACTATAAAAACAAGCAAAACTGAAATCGAGGCAGCGTGCTCCTGAAACACGTTTATGCAGCAGTTTTGCTCCTGGAGCTTGCTCCCTCTTATATATTAAACCAGTTTGATATGGGGGAGCAAAACCAGAGAGCGAAAGTTTTGCTGCGAAACATATTTTTGGGGTGTGAAATCGTTGGTACAGACGAGGAAGCTTTGCGCCGGAAGCATGTTGTAGAAGCGTGTTGCGGGCCTTTAAGGGCCTGTTTATATGAGGCAAGCCAGCCCGGATAAGCGGGCTAGTTTCTTTAGTTTTTACGCTCTGATATTTTGAACACCAAAGAAACCAGCCCGCTTAACCGGGCTGGCTCGCCTAATATAAACAGGCCCTAAGCCGGGCAGAATATTTTGCAGGTTGAGGGTCAACCGTTTGCAGATTGTGGTTTGGCTGTGTGCAGGTTAACTCTAGCAGGTCGCAGATAAGTCATTTGCAGATAAATGTCAACAACAACAAAAATAATCACATGGGGGAGAGCACGCATTACGTACAATGAATTAAACAAGCTCGCTTATGAGCCACCGCACCACGCAGAAGGAATCCAAAGCAAATTGATGTGCGGCTTTGAATTTTTTTATACGTAAATAATCTCTCTCAAATCGCTCATTTTACTTGATGATTTGAATATTTCGAAATCCATTTTAATAGCAGCAAAACGTTTACAATATATATAATAAGATACTGAAAATGTTATTAGACTTTTGACTGCTCTGACAACAGATTGTTGGTGTTCAAGATTTTGTGGGGGCTAAAACACCAGTTGAAACTATTATCAACATTTGTGCTTCACACCAAATGTAAGACTTAGTTTTAAGCGTCTGTTTTCAAATTGAACGTTGATTTGAAGAAGTGCCTTATGCATTTCTGGAGAAATTGGATGAAAACTTCCGCGGCAATTTCGTCAAAAAACTAAAATTTTATTCGTAAGTAGAAGTATGATATTTGCAACTAAAGAAACTCAGCGTTTTGCATGATCCAAACTCGAAACAATTTATTCCATGTAATCAAATAGTGTCTAGATCTTTAACCCAGAAGGTCCAAGTACCATGAGGTGGTTTTACTTCTGTGTACAATCGCTTTCCTTTCCATACCCAATCTTTCACATCCATACTGACTATAGCCTCGAAATTATTGAATCTTGCCACACTGGAAGTAAAAGCACTTGTTGCCTCAATCGTTGCATATTTGAATCCTGCTTTCTTGACTAACGGAAGAAGAGCTCGGGTTAAATGGTTGGCAATCTTGTTACCCCTATAGTCAGGGTGGACTCCTAACCACCAAAAGTCAGCTACTTTATCCAAATTTGCCACTTCTGGTTTAATCTTTGATGCTGCGGTGTCAAGATGCCACACGAATTGCAGCCAAGGTGTCAACGTTTTCTCGTCAGTACTGAATGTCTCCAAGAAGCCAGGAGGCATGAATTGAGCATGACGAACGATGAAGGCCCCCGCAATTCGGTGAGCTTTTTCATCTACAAAAAGAAAACTATTTTAATACTGAATTCATAAATAAAAAATCATTAAGGTCATTTTCAAATTGTTTCGAATTCATGCGTTTTAGTGTGGACGGAAATCCTAACCGGATAAATAAAGTTGCGTTTTCAAATTTATCCGGCGGGTTAGTGTGGACGTAGCCTAACTTCAATGTTTCTTCAAGAGGATATTACCATTTAGTTTTAAGTGATGTTCGTTTGCAACCTTGAAGAAGTTGATTTTTTGAGACCGTGAATAGAGATAAAAAAGGAAAAGAAAAGGCAAAAGCAAAACTGCAATCCGTGATTTTCTTTATTCAATATTTTGCAATATCATGATTTGCACTTGATTTCAATTTCAATTTGAATTTGAACCAAAATTTGTAAAGAAATTAAATGTTTTAACTTTTGCCCGTTCTGCCCAGTCTCCGTGTTAACATTGGTAGCAACATAGTAAAGTTGCAGCCTGTGCTCTGTGCTGTGTCCCCTCCCCCCTCATTTATCCGACACAATCAGTCACCTAAATCGTGACCAAAATTATTATTACAGCGATAAAATTTGCATGAAATTGTCGTAAAAACATGCGGCGTTTAGTATGAACAGAAGATGCCAAACTGGATAAATTTAAACGTTGCGTTTTCAAATGTGTCCAGGTTATTATGGATATGGGAAGATTCGTGCTGTGGCGGATTGCACTGATAATGAATAAAAAAAGACCAGCGGCCATAATTGTCGCGCCTCGACTGAAATAAAATATCGATGGCTACAGAAGAAAACTTACCAATAGCATAGACACTCAATCCATTGGTTGAACAATGGTCCATCCAATATTCAGCAAATTCAAACCATTCCAAAAAGCTTGTCTTCATTTTTGGATCGACTTCAGGAGCAGCAACAGTACAAGGCTCGCTACAAAACGCACGAGCAAGAACAACTTGTGCTTGATCTCTGTATTCTTTCGTTAGAATTCTGTAAGTCAACTCCCCTTCTTTGAACAAAAATGTAGGATCCATATCATATGAGTTTATCTTAAACGCTGAATTATTGAGTATTGAGTCGAATTGAAGAGTGTTTATGCTCGTGAACTCTACTGTATATGAATTCAGTGCCAAGTGCATGACTGCTACTATTACTGACAGACCGGTAAATGAACCTGAATATATTAAACAGCCAGGTGGTAACAAGGAATGGAAGAGGTCATTTTCAAAATCAAGAATAACTAACGAATCTTTGTATCAATTAAAAAAAATTCGTTCCATGGAAAAGTCTTGTTTTACACAAATCTCGCCCGAACAAATTTAGGTCAAACACAAATCACAGCTTTATCTTTCGTTGTTTCGTTGTTCACTAACCATTCGTGACGGATTGCACGCAAACCGCTATACACAACACTAAGTGGTTTGATTGATTGTACAATACACGTGACGGAGTGGGCATCATCATATCAACAAATCTGCGTGCGATCTACAGCAAAGTAACATTGGCTTGGGAACACGGGGGGGGATATACTCCGATAGGATAAATATAGAATATTACATGGCCGCGTTGAGATACGAATTTTATATTCGAGTGTTGCAAAAATATCTCACGAGTGAGCGCAGCGTAAATTTCAGAGGTCAAAATTGGAGATCTGGTACCTTTTAAAAGGTCTCTTTATTAGAGCTTTTTAGACTCCCAGAATTTAAGTTGGTAACTTGAAGGGTAGTTTTAACTCGGTTTCAGGGCTGTCAACCCTCCCGGATAATCCGGGAGACTCCAGATTTTGGGACCAAACTCCCGGTCTCAAGATTTCAGTGTCAAATCTCCTGGGTAAATGCGAAATATTGATTTTCCTGTGGTTTAACCGTAATTTCCTCTTGAATACTCTTGAATAGAAGCTAGATAGAAGCTAGAATCTGTAGATTATGTTAACAAAGATGCGTACAACCTTTTTTTTTTTTTTTTTTGGTTCGGAAAATATCAAAGGGAAAACAAAATGGCGGCCATCAGGGCGATCTCAAGATCAGAAACGGCCGGGGGTTGACAGCACTGCGGTTTTAACTATCCATAAAATCAAGTTCATAAGATTTTAAGGCACACCAAAGGCGTAACCATAGTAACGATATTAATCAGTTTTTCGAAAACTTTATTGGTATTTGATGGATATTGATGACAAAACTACCCTAAAGGTACCAACATAAATTCTGTGAGTCTAAACCTCTAAGAAACCTTTTAAAAAGGTACCAGAACTTTGACCTCTAAAAGGTACGACGAGCATCCCTGCCCTCTGATATATGGGAATCTCCCCCTCGACTCTTCCCCTTCGCAGTTCGAAGTTTGAGTGAAATGGCTCCTTTAACTTTGAACAATCAATAGCAATACAACGATCTTGTCAAACATTTGCATTTTGCTCACTATTTCCAATCACTACTCTAGATCTAAATTTTCATCTACTGAAATCTGTTTTAGTGTAATTTTGTTGCTCTTGAAGCAGTGATGACATACGTTCAGCAGTCTAACACCCGACTGGTCTAAGTCGTCGCTAGACTCTTCCTCAGTCTCTCGCTCAGTCGCTACGCTCTCCACATAGAGACATTTGTGGGACTCATGATCCTTTGCAAGATTCTGGTGTCTCTATGCGTTGAGCGTGGCGACGTAGCTAGAGACTGAGGAAGAGTCACAATCAAGCAAATCATTATCACCCGTAATCCATTATTCATACCCACAAAATACTGAATAAATAAATATTTTAGCGCGCGTAAAATCTTCATTTGTCTCTTGCAGTTGCTTCTGTTTTAACAAAGAATATTGGGCTTCCTGTGGAATGGTTAGATGACAAACGAGACAATATGACGAATACATCTGGATTTTTTTCTTTTTCTTTTTTTTCGCGAATGTAGGTACGACGTAAAAGGTTATTTCTCTAGAATCTAATATTCGAATATATGCAAGGCCTTGCAAAGCATGAATTGCAAATAACTAGACCATAGGAAGCCCAGGCAATAGCTTGCGCGCTGTACTTTAATTTTTACACAGGAAACCCAAAAATAAAAGAACGTTTTTACCCGCTTTTGCTTTGCATAATATTATTTTTTTCTCTTTAATATGTGATAGATTAGGGGTCCCTGTCATGCATTCCAACCATACAGGTGTGTGAGGAATTGTTTTTTGCATTTGTGATGGCTATTGACACTTATGTTGTATATACCAAGAGAATATGAGTTAAGATAGCATATCCCCCGTGTCGGGCTTTGCACTCTGCAGCACAGGGAGCCCAGCTTACGAGATATTGCCGACTCCACTTATAAGGTTAGACTCAGTTATGTCAACAACTAGAGGCCACGCAGCGCGCAAACCAGCCGGCCGTTGATAATGATATTGTGACGTAAGCCAGTTGATACGACCTGTAATAAAACATGAACGAAGCGAGAACTCAGAAAAAAACTTACACTCAATCTACAGGAATCTTAAGATAAATATTCCTTGGCCCTTGTAGGCGAGTTATCTCTACTTTTTCGTTTACATGTGTTTAGCTAGTGTCAGACACAACCCTATAGTACTAGGATCTTCCTATCTGTCAGACAGGATGATACTAGTACTAGGAAGGTGCTAGTACCCGAATGAAAAGTACAAATGTCCATGTAAACGCAATGCAGTAAATGTACGCAGTCTCATGTAAACACCCCCTAAAGGCCGGCACACACTAGGCGACAAGTCGCAGCGACTTGTCCCCACTACATGTCGCAGCGACAATTTTCTCCCGTGTGTACTAACATTTTTTGGCGAAAATTGTTGTCGCCGCAACAGAATTTTGTCCCCGCGACAAGTCGCTTCAGTATGCACTGGTTCAATAATCTAACCGGTTGGGTTTCATGCGGCAAGTCGCAGCGACAAAATTCTGTCGCGGAGACAACAATTTTCGTCAAAAATACTAAGTACACACGGGGCGAAAATGTCGCTGCGACCTGTCGCGGAGACTAGTCGCAGCGACTTGTCGCCTAGTGTGTACCGACCTTAAAAGACCCTTGCACCAGAGTGGTTTGGAAACACTTTTGTTATATGTTATTGTACACTTTTTCAGGCGTGACCGTGCACAATCTTTTGTTTCACTATTGTTTTAACCGTGTTAAAGCCCCCCCCCCCCTCCCCCCCCCCGAGAAAACAGATCAAAATTCCCTTTGGCTTCTGGCTCGAATTGCGTAATAATTTATACAAACAAATTGAATAATCATTCACATGTCGTCATTTTCCCATATCTATAAAATAGCTTGTTATTTCGATTGTAACTCTGTGATGTCTGATGAAAACTGCAGATGGCTAGTGAACAATTTGCTTCATAAAATTGCTCTCAGCAATGTATAGTTACTTAGCATAGGGACGGACCATTAGATATTTGAGGGGGGGGGGGTTGGGCAATTTTTTTTCTGGATATTTTTTTCCAATGTGTAGGTTGTGCAGGATATTTTCTTCCGTCCTGCACGATATTTTTTATTGGCGCATCTGCCGTGCACGATTTTTTTTCTCTGTTTAAGGCTTTACTCCCCCACTCAAACATCTATTGGCTCGTCCCTTACAATCAAACATCTTACAAGATCCTTGATGTAGCAACACTCTTTGTGGTTCGTGTTCGTCCGTCCGTCCGTCTGCCTGTCTGTCTGTCTGTCTGTCTGTCTGTCTGTCTGTCTGTCTGTCTGTCTGTCTGTCTGTTTTCTCTCTTTCTCTCTCTTAAGGTTTCCCGTGCTAAGAAAAAGCAATAATAAAGGAATCCCGAAAAGAAAAAAGGGTTTAGTGCGGGTGCGGAGGGGCGGGCTTTATTTTGGATATACTATCAATCCCAACTGAGAAAGTATCTATCCCCATAAGACCATTATTCCTGTTGTAATATTTCAAATGATGATATTGAATAGTAAATCTCAGTATAAAGGGAGGAATGATGTCTCAGTGGGAGCGTGGGACGAGCTAAGTAAATGGTTCATGTGGTTTGATATTATGGTCTGTGAAAAACGTTCTTGTTATCAGGCTTTGTCCACAGTCGAACTCGATCGCAGCGACTTGTCCCCGCAACATGTCGCCTTAGTGTACACTGGTTCGCCCTGGTCGCACGAAATCCAACCGGTTGAATTTCATGCAGCAAGTTGCAGCGACAAAATTCTGTCGCAGCGACAAGAATTTCCGCCAAAAATACCTAGTACACACGGGGAGAAATTGTCGCTGCGACATGTCGCGGGGACAAGTCGCAGCGACTTGTCCCCGCGACAGATCGCTTCAGTGTGCACTGGCTCAACAATCCAAACATTTGGATTTGATGCGGCAAGCGCAGCGACAAAATTCTGTAGCAGTGACAACAATTTCCTCCAAAAATACTTAGTACACACTGGGGGAAATTGTCGCTGCGACTAGTCCCAGCGACAGGTCACAGCGACAATTTAGCCCCGTGTGTACTTAGTATTTTTGACGAAATTTGTTGTCTCCACGACAGAAAATTTTGTCGCTGCGACTTGCCGCATGAAATCCAACCGGTTAGATTATTGAACCAGTGCACACTGAAGCGACTTGTCGCGGGGACAATCTCGCTGCGACTTGTCGCCTAGTGTGTACCGGCCTTTAAAACTAACTGCGGCGAAGTTTAAGTATACAAATGTGAAACAGCCGGCGCTTAAAAAAGAAAATTAATGTCCATACTAGACTAGACTAGAACGGAAGCAAAATTTAATACACCAAATACTAACATAAGAAGAGGATGACCGATGTTTAAGCAGTATTGGTGAGAAAGACGAAACACAAAAGCAGAACAAGAGACCAGAAGAGGAAGATATGAAGAACACCATGCAGATAATGAAGAAAAATGCTTCTGTCCTCTTAGTCATTACACCCTCTGGTAACTGTTTTTGAAACGAGTTTGTCTTCCGGTACTTTTCAACAACAATCAAGATATAAATATATATCAACGTTTTCGTTCGATCGCATCGATCGACCGCGTACAGAATCGCACAAAAAAATACATATCAAAAAAGAATAAACAACGAAAACAGATGATCTGTCAAAAAGAAAAAAAAAACAAGCCATTCTTTCTTTTCTATCATTTCGATACGAACTGACTTTTATTTGACAGCCGGTGAAAAGCACAATTTTTGACTAAATTTCGTTTACATTTGAGGATTTTCTTTTTTGTCCGGCGGTCAAAATGAAAGTCACTTCCCTCTGCTAGTATTAATTAAAAAATCCTTTCCTTTTCGTATTGTCCAGATAATTCACAATTGCTTGTCAGAACAAATGCAAATTAATATGTCGTCAACATTTGTTTTCTCCGTGGCGTTGAAGTAATGAATTGTTGCTATTTTTACACGAGAAAGTCCGTGAAAGTTATTCTACAAATACTACAATGAATTTTGATTGAATGACTGAATGAACAAAGCGGAAGTTAAAGTTACACGTGAAGTCATTGAGTACATTCAATTATAAAGGCAAAAAGGTAGACATTTGAAATGTAATTTATCAGTGAGGATTGATTGTATGAACAACAAATTCAAAAAGCCATAAAAGGATACCACAAAATAGCTTATTTCTATTTTCAAAGTACGGATGTATTTGTTGACGTTAGTAAAACCGACTAATAATTCTTTTTGGAGTGTTTGAAGGGCTTTCCATAATTAACCCCTTAATGAAGGTAAAATAACAAACGAAAGATGGTCGTATGAAAACTGGCTGAATTTAAAATAAAAGACAACGTAAGTTACGCAATTTTTTATTGGCTATGTCACTGAATAGATTTATAGCAGCTTTCGGTCAGTGTGGTAAAATATATAGACATTATGAATGGCTCGATAACAATCGGTTCTTACGCCTTCGCAATTTGATTTACTTTTGACTCTTGTCTTTGTATTTCATTTTCCGTTCACATAATTCTAGGTTTTTAGTTCACATATAGTATTTTTTATAAAAAAGTTTTATATTTATATATAAGGGTCGTGTTTCCACTCAGCTGTGAAAGTCTCTATGAAAAGTTGTGAAATTCAATTGAAATTTCACACTTTTACTCTAAAGTGTGATCCGACGTAAATAGAGATAGTGTACGAAAAAAAAATAAAACAATGAGTTTGAATGAATGAGTATTCGAGTAAATATACAAATGAATGACCATTGATCTAACGAACGAACGAAAGAACGGACGAACGCACAAACCAAACGAACAAACGAACATGACGATCGAACGAACGAATGAGCGAACGAACAAGTGGATGAATGAACGAACGTGCGTACGAACGATTTAACGAACCAACGAACGAACGAACGAACGAACGAACGAATGAACGAACCAACCAACCAACGAACGAATGAACGAACGAACGAACGAACGAAAGAATGAACGAACGAACGAACGAACGAGTAAATGAATGAATGAACAAAAAAAACTATAAAACACACAATCCAATGAATTCCAAATTAAAATACGAGTAGTGTTTCAAACTAAATCGTGTTTATTGACTCAAAATGACAAAACTTTGATGATAACATAATATTAGTATTATATGGTGGACCATCGTTCTCATAGTAAATATAAATAAATCACACACAAAATTGAAAAAAAAAGTAAAAATGAAAAAAAAATAACATTGAAAAATAAAAAGGAAAAAGGAAAATGATAATCACACATCAAAAGTAACTGCCATTGATCTCAGGCTATTTCCAAAAATTTTAATCTTGTAATTTAGCTGAAAAAACTTTGTGAGAATTAAATATACATTTAAAATTTTCAGCATAGAAAAACATGGAAAATCAAAAACATATATACTTCGATGTTCAATTTTAAATTTCTAAATACTTATCTCGATTATTTCTACACCATATTTAATAATTTAATAATATTCATTTGAAAAGTAAGGGTTTTGGCAAAATATTTAAATGTTATTAGTAAAAAAGATATTTAATTTGAGTAAAAACCTTTTTTTCAATAACTGAAAGTCCGATCATCTATTTAATTTTAAATTTATACTATTTGTCTTCAGATTTGTCGTACAGCACGTTTTGGCATTATTCAGTATTATGATTAAACTGATATATAATAATTCAATGATATCCTTTTATACATTGAAAGTGTTTTAAAAATTGACATTTTAAAATACAATTTTAAACATAACATGTAGAAAATTCTTTTTATTTTCAGTAATTTAAAATTTTCGTGAAAAAGGTTTCGATGATCTACGAAAATAGTGTTCCCAGTGGGAAGAAACGAATACAATGTGTGGAAAATGAATATTCATTTAAACGGGGGCCGAGTGTGTGAAAGACGGATTTACGTCATCATCGTAAACGCGTGTGTGTTTTCACTGTCCACATGGTATGGAAAACTCCAAAAAAATTATAATTCTCTCCTCACTTCGATTTTTCTAAAAAAAACTGTTTCATGTTCCTTATTTCGAGTTTTTTTAAGTATTCGAGACTGGAAATATATTTTTAATGAAAAATCAAGCAATTTAATGGAAGAACTAAAATTGTGGAAAAACACGGTTGACCGACTGCGACGACAATTCACGTGGGCGGGTTGTTAAGTGTACTAGGCATTTGATTGGTTGATATTTATGTTCTCTGACAGTTTTTTACACTCCGTTGCTAAGAGATAAAATAGTTATTGTTCTAATGGACCAATCATCTGTTTTTTAAATCCAACAGATGAGAGATAAATTTTCACTGGCAATATTTAAAGTTCACTTTTCTGGTCGTTGTACTTGCGTCACAATCACAAGAAAGTTCGTACTCAGCATATTTTCTAAACGTTCTCAATTCGCTTTAACTTTACATTCAACTCTCCCAGTCAAGTCATAAAAACATGGAAAATTTAACAACTCAACAAGTTCTGACATTCGACCAAGTTTCTCGCCTCGACAAGGTTTTAGATCAAGTTGTACAGGTCCATGGTAGAGGGAACTTTCCAACGTTGGAAGTGCATCTTCGAACCCTTATAGAAGTTGTCTCGTGTGGATTAAAGAAAGAAGGATTGAAAATCAAAGACCTTCGCCTCAATGGAAGCACTGCAAGCTACATTTTGAGCCACGAGAATATCACTGCCTATAACGACATAGACTTGATCTTTGGTGTCGAGATCAGATCACACACGCATCTTCAACAAATCAAGACAGTAGTGCTTTCCTCGCTCATAGATTTCTTACCCAACGGAGTTTCCAAAGATAAAATATCAAGTTGTGCTCTTAAAGAAGCCTATGTTCAGAAAATGGTCAAAGTTTCGAATGACAACGATCGTTGGTCGCTTATTTCGCTGTCGAACAACGAAGGCAAGAACATCGAACTGAAATTTGTTGACGCCATGAGGCGACAGTTCGAGTTTTCCGTCG
Source organism: Diadumene lineata (assembly GCA_918843875.1). NCBI lineage: Eukaryota > Metazoa > Cnidaria > Anthozoa > Actiniaria > Diadumenidae > Diadumene > Diadumene lineata. The sequence goes on from OU974082.1 coordinate 6,735,215, forward strand.
ACTCTTTCCAAATCAAACTCGACTCTTTGATTGGATTTTATAAACTTTCTGACGTACCAATGCAGTCTAATTTCTTCCCAACTGTCGTGGCAGAATCTGTGTACGGTGATATTAAATTGGCACTTTTTCACTTGGACAATCAACTCATCGCTACTCGAAATCCTGAAGAAATACGCGGCGGTGGGCTCCTCAAGTACTGCAACCTACTTGTTCGTAATTATTATCCAGAGAACTTGAACGAATTACACAAACTAGAAAGATACATGTGTAGTCGATTCTTCATAGACTTTGGTGATGTCGAGCAGCAACGACTTAAACTAGAAAGCTATCTGGCAAGTCATTTCATGGGAGAGGACGAAACAAAATACAAGTATCTTATGATTTTGTACACTATCGTTTTGAACTCGACAGTTTGTCTCATGGGACACGAACGACGACAAACTCTCAGGCTGATATTAATTCTAGCCAAACGATACGCGCCGAATGGTTACAACAACTACTGCGAGAGTTATGGAGTACCTCGGTACAACATGTACCCGGATCGCTCCGATACACAGTCGTTCAATCCGTACCAAACTAATCTTGTCCAGTGCTTCTAAATGGATTGACAATAAATCTGATGTCTATCATTAGATTGTACATAGATCGGAATTGACTCTCCACATATAAAAAAGATTTATTTTCTAGTAACTTAAAGACACTTGCTGTCAAGAGTATATATATTTGTAACGTTGAAATAACACAAATATTATGAATATTACGGCAGGGTAATTATATTCATCAATGTTTTACAAATGGATTTAAAAAAAATCATAGTGGTATTTTTATTATAATCAAGCAAATGATGCATTATCGTTAGTGCTAGCCGAATAATTAAGGCTTGACAATATTGTACAAAATTTTCACCCAAAAAGACGACAAATTTTTCACTTGGTGTACTGGTAGTATTGCCAGTTTAATGAAAGTGAACCAATAAATTATTTTCTCTAGCAATATGTGTCTTTAATATGTTCTTATTTGTTTGCGTTTTATTGATGTATTGGGGAATTAACTTGTACTTTATTTCGTGCAAGTAGGGCCAAGATTTGTTGCTATTTCAAAATAAAAGCGAGAGCGTAAGTCTGTGACCGAAGGAGTGCGTGGGGGCAAGTCGTCCAATCAGATTCCAATATTTTAACCCGGAGGCCAATCAACATCGTATGTTCGATGCCCTTGACTAAAAGTTGTTAAATTTCCTTTTGTATTCAGTGTTATTTATTTGTGTTGTCAACTTTAATTTTATTTGTTGAATTGATTGAAAGTGTACAAATTGAAATATTGGCGCGCAAATTGTTTGAAATTCTATTATTTTTCACATCTGAATAACAATTCTTTTACACAAGTTATTTGTTGATCTTGTGTTTGTCAGAATTGATGAATTCTTCAAGTCAAAAGAGTATTTTTTTTTCGGAATGATTTAAAACGGCACTACCAAATCACAAATTGTTTTTGTTCTCCTGATAACAAACGAATGGTTCAATTTTCAAGAGTAAAAATACAAAACTAAATTTAATTGCGTATTTTAATAGATTTAATGTTTAAATGTGGGAGGTTATTGTTCGTTTTTTGAAGCGTGACGCTGAATACTTCAGCCAAAATGTCACCACACAAATCATGCATATTTACGATCATTAAAACATTTTTCTCAGCTGGCTTCACTTTCAAATAATACTTCCATCTGTTTGAAAAGTATCTTTTCAAAGAATCACAAGTTATTTTACAAAAAATGAATCCGAAATCATATTTTTTTTCATGGTCAATGAGTCGCGATAATTTTCAATCAGTGAGTTTGTTTCAAGATTAGCATAAATTTAGCACTTCAATTTCGCGAAATATCTAAATAATATCTGACAAAAGAAAAACGTTTCAAATGATTGATGAGCGAAAAACTTTACTGAAAAATTTATTTTGAATGGCTTTTATGAACTACATGTTTAACTGTGATGACCTTCACGATTTGGACATCCAAAAAAAGTGAAACAGGAAAAACATTTAGCTCGGGTGACACATATGCGAACTTGAAACTAAAATAAATTTGAATTTGAATCTATAACATACAATTTTAACTTTTAACTTTTACGATTTGGGCATCTTTTCCTAAAGTGAACCTTTTTATATCAGTGCTTTAATTTTTTCCAAAAAAAATGAAACAGGAAAAACATTTAGCTGCATGGAGTAACACATGGTGAAAATTGAAACTAAAGTAAACACTTAGTGTTGCATATCGCACTTCAAAGTTTATTTAAAAGTGAAATATTTTATTGTCTTGTTAAAATGCTTTTGTCCAAATCTCTCTCGCCACGCAACTACTATGATTCTTTAAAGTTTTACGCCTCACTTCTATCACAGCTTATTTCAATTATTTTCCGGTTGCCACAGAAACGCTTGGATGGCTTTGGCATGCGATCCTGCAAATTACGAAATTCGAGATGGTTGTTTTGAGCAATTTTGACTTTTGCTCTCCGGGAATTACTCAGACGATATTTAACAGATTATCTTTCAAGTGTCGATTAAAAAAGATTATTTTGTTACTTTTCTTTTTGCATTTATTTTTATTTTTCTTGTCTTTTTTTTAATCAGAAATATGAAATATTCTTTATTTGCAAGATTGCACTTCCCACGATACATCAGCATTATTATTTATTATTTGACGCCAGGAAATCTTAGGGCCTGTTTACATGGAGATAGGGTAACCCTCCTAGTAGGGTCACTCTACCAGAAGGGTGACACTCTATTGTTTAATGTGGTTGTGTTTACATGTAAGGTAGGGTGACCCTAGGGGTATGGTTACCCTATTAGCTAAGTACGGTGACCCTACTAGGCGAGCCAGCTTAAAGCCATTAGGTTAGAGGTGACTATTTTTAGGAATTTTGGGGGGTCGAAATTTGTCACGTCTTTGAATTTCCGTCCATTGCATTGTGGGAAGTGCAATCTTGCCAATACAGACAGGGGTGGAAAGCAAATACCAAAAACAAATATCGAGCAAAGCCTTAAACAGAAAAAAAATCGTGCACGACAGAGGTGCCAATAAAAAATATGCAGGGAGGAAGAAAATATCCTGCATAACCATCATATGGGAAAAAGAATTCCTGCAAAAACATTGCCCCCACCCCTCCCCCCTCAAATATCTAATGGTCCGTCCCTAAGTTAAAGGTGACTGTTTTTTGGAAATTGTAGGGTATCGAAACTTATCACGCCTTTGAATTTCTGTCCATTTTATGGTCATTTTGTGACGACCCTCATCCTATAAGAATATTAGCCTATAAGAATTATTTCTTTGTAGAGAACATTCTGGAGCTTCTATTTACTGTAAATGTTGTATTTGGGGAACATTCTAGACAATTAGCTTGTAACTGAACGTTCAGTCTGTAAACCACTGAAACAGATTTTGTCGACAGGGTAGTTGTCATTACCGTCGGCATTTTCTAGAACAGTCTGGAATTATAATATAATATCTATACATGTCTATAGTTAGTAACATTTGAAACCATCTTCTTGAAGATTACATCAGGTACTTAATTATTTTGAAACCCTAACTGTATTTGAGCAGAGAGCTTAGATTAGTTCAGCATTCCTGTCGCCCAACTCATATGTCGGGTTTAGCGCTCCATGCACTAGGACAAGTGTCAACTAGTAAAGCAGAGTTCACGAGAAACTTGTGTTGTTTGATTACTAGCATTTATAAATGACTACTTTGCTAGTTTGTGACGATGTTATTTTGCCCGAAAAAAAAACCAGGGATCGATTGTTATTCTTGCCCCACTCTGAAGAACGTTGTATCAGCAGTTTCTCAGACATATATAAGACTGGTGTGGTCCCAAGTCTGGTTGAGCTAGTAGCGAATTAATCCATCGATCGATCTATAACTATAAAGTTTAGTCCTCTGTTTCATTATATATTAATTATATATTTCTTTTTTTAGCTCGTTAAATTATTGTAACTAACCTTATGTGTCATTCTGTGTAAACTAAAGGTGATTGAGAAAATAAACAAATACTCTTGTTGTTGTTGCTATCAATCAATCAATCAATCAATCAATCAATCAATCAATTTATTTATTTCGGTACCCTAATTACAAGATGATAATCAAAATAATAATAATTTTGTACTTATGGAGCCCCATTTACATTATTATCAATAGCGCTTGACAATGAGAAATTCAAATAATGCATATCGATCTGAATAAAAAATATTTAATTAAGTTATTATGATTCAATTACTGAATAAAATAAATAAGTACAATTCAATATGTAGGTAGAGTCCTTTAAATATGTCCATGAAATTAAATCTAAATGGTTACTACCTATTAATTTATATTTTAGTGACTATTTTAGACAAGTAGGTTGTAACGAGCTATTGTTTCCTTTGTATTTGCCTTTTCTTTGACTGTTCTGGTTGAATGATAGCACCTAAATAGTCCCTAAATTGAGACTATTAGTTAGTAACTAATTAGATTTTATTTCATGGACATAGTGGAGACACTCTAACGAAATGAATATATATATATATATATATATAAGTAGAATAAAGTAAATCAAGGCCACACAACTTGCAACTATAGAAGCGCTGTTTATTTGGACGTTTCGGCTATTCAGCCTTCTTCAGCAAACTGAATGTTTTGCACACGCCACTTGTAAAAAGACAACAACTAAACTAACGGAACCAAGTAACTAGAAAACAAATCCTAACGGAAACCTACACAGCGCGCGCTAAAATAAGCACGTGCACGTGCGCCCTGATAAAATAAATACGTACGTCAACAAAAAACGCACGCGGGCCAAAAACAACCTAACAGACAAGCACTTTCGAAAAAGTGATGCCAGAAAAGTGGCAAAACAAAACTTTCAATTAGCCAAACTAGAAATTACACTAAACAAAAGCTAAGCCAGATCAACTTCACAAGAATACAGATAAAGATTGTACTATTAACTTAATTATAACTAATTCTCTTACTAGAATTTGATTCCAAGCGCTTATTTAAACCATAAGGTTGAAAAGTAAATAACTGAGTACACCAGTAAGCTTCCCTAACTAGCAGATCATGCTCTATGTTATCCAAATTATTTAATGATTCTATAACTGTAAAACTAAAATCACTTAACTTATGTGGTGTACTATTAAAGTGAATTGCAACTTCGCATGTTTTTTTCATATAAAACAAAAAGAAATACGCGCATTTGGGGGTACATACTGTTGATAATAATACCGATCGAGGATAACCTAGATAGACAGCATCTAATAAAATGATTATTATGATGAATATATTTAGGAAGACTGAAGGCGGAGAAGAGAACAAAAAGGAAACAACTTGAAACATAAAGACAGCATATTTATAATAAAAAGAAAATATTAAATTTAGAAGAAATATTTATTTAAGATAGTGGGGGATATTTGAGCTAATTTGATAATTTAATATCAACTGTGGGTTACGGAGTTTTGCGAAATTTTATGCCTGGCCTTGCAAAAACAAATAAACAAAGCCAGGGGTATGTTTTTTGAACTAAAGGTCTAACAGAAAATCAAATAATCAATCTCACAACATATTTTATAATATGACATCCTAAAAACGCTGAAATTCGTTTTTGCGAGATTCTAAAAATTGAAATGTTCTTGGTGAGCATCCTTTGGTGCAACATCATGCGAGAACTTGTCAGATTACTCTCCAGAACGTTCAGTTTTGCAAGAATGTAGAGCAAGTTCTCCTGTTTTGTAGGATGAATGAGTATTCTAAAACACGTTACTGTAAGAGCGCGAGCGACTAGTTTTAGAAGTTACGATTAGTCGTATACTACAAATCGCATGCGACAAATTGCACCGTGTAAATCGGGCGTAACGACTTTTCTTTGGCGATTGCATGATCTTGATGCTGAAGATGCTGTTTCCTCGGCAATATGTTTAATAATAATTCAAACCATCATCAAGGCAAGATAAACTTAAACTGAGATCTTTTTACAAAAGTCAAGAATTTGAAACACGCCGATAGCGCAATAACTTTTGATGTTGATTGTTTTTTTGTTTTTTGGGTTTTTTTTGGGGGGGAGGGGTGATATAAACTTTAATCGAAAAACTTCCTATGGTGATTTTTGTTGGGACACCTTCGTAAAATCATTTCTAAATTCGACCCTGCAGTACTGAGCGTTTTGAGCCAGCTTCAAATAAAACCATTGCTTTATTCAGTTTGAGTGAAATATTTATTTATTCATGTTTATATTGTTTGAATTTCCAAACAAACTTAGAAGCATTCTTAAGTCAATAGAGTTAGACTAAACAAGTCACGACCACACATGTTTCTTCGTGTGTTTTCTCAAAAAATATAACTGTTTTTTTAATGAAACGTTGTTTACATTTTTTGCTTTCTTGCTTAACTCATTAAATGTGACTGATTATTAGAATTTTGAGATTCAGCGGAAAATTTATTTGTATGTGAAATTTGACGCGTATTTCACGTTTTTTATAAGGTCTTATCGTGTTTTAAATATTCCATTTTCTTTTCTTTTCTTTGCGTTTTTTTAATATATTACTTTTTATAGGATCTTATTACACTTTAGTCATTATAATTAAGTTATTGCACTTTAGTTATTCAGTACGTACACTTTAGTTATTGCTCTTTAGCTATTAAATTACAGTTTAGTTATTGCGCTTTAGTTATTATACTTTAGTTATTATACTTTAGTTATTGCACTCTAGTTAATACATTTTAGTTATTACACTTTAGTTACTACACTTTAGTTATTATACTTTAGTTATTGGAGTTGCCCTAATGGTCGCGTGTCGCGGGTCGCGGGTTTCAAGTCGCGTGTGCGTGTTTCAAGTCGCGGGTTTGATAAAAAGTCGCGGGTTTGAGAAATTAGATAGCCATTTATCAATAATGATATAGAATAAAAGGGAATAGATGTAACTGAAATACATTATTATAGGAAATTAACTCTTCACTTATTTTACGCGATTTTGAACATTCTCGTTAATTTAGATCGCTAGAATTTCCTTCAACGTTAATTAAAAGGTAAAGCCAAAGTTGAATGGTAATTTAAATAAAACTGTTTTTATTTTTATCTAACATACATTAACCATCAGATAAATATCAAAATTTTTCAGTGCATCTTCCGTGTTTATTTCTTCGTCATATAATTTGAATCTTCTGATTTCTGCGTCCTTTAGATTTCTTTTAGAATAGTACCAACTTAGTAAAGTTTTTTTTACGTATGTTTAAGCAAGAGCTTCAGTGTTTTATGCGCGCTAACTGGCAGTCTGAAAAAATATATATATAAACCTGGTACAAAAATAACTTTGGAAATAAGAACAAAACTTATTTTCAGTCTTTGAATCATTATCATTAAATTAGTTAACCTATCAATGAGTTCTCCTGGAGTGTACTCTATCGTCGAATGCTCTTCGTTTTTAGAGATGTTCGAAGAGTTGGGTTTTGACAAAAAGCACATAATGTATATATTTTATAGGAAAGCTTATACATAACTTAATTTGAATTTGTCTTTCTCATATTAAATTTTTATCCTTTCCTATAAGAAAATGAATATCATTTACTATTGTATTTACGTGTGTTTCAAACTCTACTAGACTATATATGTATATTAAATCTGGTTGACGTAACTGTCATCCTTATCGCTTATCGCCCTATCCACGGAGTACATAAACAAGCGAGTTGCCCTAATGGTCGCGTGTCGCGGGTCGCGGGTTTCAAGTCGCGGGTGCGGGTTTCAAGTCGCGGGTTTGAGAAATTAGATAGCCATTTATAAATAATAATATAGAATAAAAGGGAATAGATGTAACTGAAATAGAAGAGAAACAGCAGAGAGATAACACCTACAAACAAACTAACTATACAAAAAATCTGGGTTTAAGAATGCGAAGCAAACTAAGCAAATTAAGAATAATACAATCATATCAAACTTATTGTCGCAAAAGCCCCTTTGAAGTCACGAGTGTCACGCTCCACTTCAGACTCCATATAAACACCGTATAAATTCCATAAAATTTTCAGCATATTGCCGTTTTACTCAAAACCCTTTGAAATAACAACATTTTTACCACGGTGATCAAATATTACACTATTATAGCTGTCATATTGTATAGTTTTCAAGCCATTACGGCAAACTTTTCGTGGGGCAATTTAGATTTGCAAACAGAGGACTTTTAGTGCTTTTACAAGAGAAATTGACCTCTGTGACCCAGTTGCGTTACGAAACGTCACTTTACGCCCTAATAACCATGCTCAGGTCCATTTTTACCGCAAAAATCGAATTCTATATAAAATTTCCTGTATTTTGACATATAAATTGTCTATGTTTCGACAAAATTCGATGGGGCAAATAGCAAGAGAAGATGGAGCTCTTTGCCGTATTTATAACCATCTTTCTTGTGTCGGTGTAGGCAGTAGCAGAGGACTTTGTAGCCGGCAATGGCGATTCTTCGCAGTCAAATCGCAAAATTCCAATGTTTACATGCAGTATCAACAAGTAACATCTATAACTTACTTATAATAACTTTTTGTGTTATAACTAATGTCCAAATAAGCTTCGACAGAATTGATATTGATAGTTTGAGCAAATATTCCACAACATGGGGAATAAGTTTGATATGGATACGATAAAAGTATATTAAGAAACATTAAATAGAATTTGGCAAAGTTGGAATCGGTGAGATTATGCAAGTTGACAAAATGTCTGGAAGAAATTGATTTAATCAACTGCGGTTACAAAGCAATATGATTGCTTGTTTATGTACTCCGTGGATAGGGCGATAAGCGATAAGGATGACAGTTACGTCAACCAGATCTAATATACATATATAGTCTAGTAGAGTTTGAAACACTGAAATACACCTAAATACAATAGTAAATGATAATAACAAAATCAAATCAATTTGTTCCACATATAACGATTGGTATTGGTTTTTAGAAACCAATGAAGGAAATTCTAGCGATCTAAATTAACGAGAATGTTTGAAAATCGCGTAAAATAAGTGAAGAGTTAATTTCCTATAATAATGTAGTTTGTTTGTAGGTTTTCTCTCTCTGCTCTTTCAATTACATCTTTTATTCTATATCATTATTGATGAACGGCTATCTAATTTCTCAAACCCGCGACATTTTATCAAACCCGCGACTTGAAACCCGCAACCGCGACTTGAAACCCGCACCCGCGGCTTGAAACCCGCGAGCCGCGACACGCGACCATTAGGGCATAGTTATTGCACTTTAGTTATTACACTTAAGTTATTAATTGGCTTTAGTTACTACACTTTAGTTATTACACTTTAGTTATTAACTCTTTATTACACTTTAGTTGTAACACTTTAGTTATTGGCTTTAGTTATTACACAGATATAAATTGAATTTCCTTACGCGAAATGACACTCTGAATTACTCTGAATCGGACTGAGACGCCCGGGCTGAGACGACAGCATTAAAGTTCCTATTCTTTCAGCATATTAAACGAAGTGCGTTAACCTTTTGTGCACTGAAACCTGTTGATGTATATATGATATAATATTGTTTGCTGATTGCCTGTAGGTTTTTAATTTATTTACCCGATGTCAAGTTCACATGTCATATGCTATCAGGGAGCTATCCATCTGTTGGTGCGTTTGTTCCTATATATATCTTTTATCTCTATCTTTCTTCCTATTCGGTCTTGTTAATTATCATCGTGAAATGTTCTTAAGTCTTTGAATTTCTATATAGAGTCTGTATTGTCTGTCTTAGTATGTTGGATGTATAGCCAGTGTGTATGTGTCTCGGTCTGTCTTAATATGTTGGATGTAGAAGTCTGTATGTGTCTGACCGACTTCAGGTCTTAGCCTTTATTGGATGTATAGAATCTTTCAGCTCGTTCTTCTTCCATCACTTCTTTCGTGCTCTCGTCACTTTCCATCGTGTTCTATTGCTGAATAAAACACGACAAAGCCCTTTCTATTTTCCACTGGACTATTATTCGATTGTTCCCTCGTTTATCTTTCGTTCGTTTTGTCGGTTGCATGTTTGAATATTCCAAGATAGCAGTTAAGCATCCATAGTTTTTTTTAATTTTTCTGTGTATGGTTTGTTAGATTGCAACATAGCAAATCCTATTTTTGATCGGCTTGCTGGGTTGCAGGTACCCAGCAAGCCTGTTATATGCAGGGGACTGGTACTGAGGCACAATAAAAAAAAAACAAGATGGCGACCACAACGTGTCTGATGAATAAGATAATCCAACCAAATTCTGGGCTTTTCAGCTACAGAGGGCTCACAGCATTATGGTCTAAAAGACCAAGTAATTCGAGTTCGTTAAGACGATGTGCTTCATCATTTAGTTTTATTCCAGAGAAAGCCGATCCATCTCTAGGTATGTGCAAAACGGGCAATGACGATTGGGCTGATCCACTCCTAAATGTTGCTAAATTTTGCTACCTTTTCATGCAGACGTTCTAAATAGAAAGTACTGGATGTTGAGAGATGTACATTCACGCATAGATGTTGCTACAAAAACTAAAATTGTAAATTTTGTGTTGAAGCCGTGTAACAAATCGCAATTTTGTTGTTGGTTTTGGTCATCGACTATTCCAGGCACTATATTAAGTTGGATCTTTTCAGGCTTATGGAAGTTAATATTATTTTATGTTAATGGAAGTGTAATTCACACATAGATATTATCGTTGTTTAATTGAAATATTTTTACCAGGAATGTGGAAAAAATGACTATTTACATATACATGTACGACTTCAAATCTTGGCAAGAAAGCTCCTCTTCAATGTTTACAATGTAGAATCAGTAGCTAAATTTGTAATAGATTCTACATTATTTTTTCATGTCAATCTTTACGTTTTTCGAATATATGACAAATTTTTGATTCTCTTTTTTTAAAGTTATAAAAACTTTTAAGAAAGCCGAATGCCTTGAGATTGACCACAGGGATCCTTATATTGCAGCTCCAAAAATTCTGAATAATTCTGGATAAACAAATAATTTCGTATGTGTAAAATGTTCTTTGTCTCTTGTGTTCCGGTTTCAAGCATGCACTGATGAATGCTGGACTTCGTGATGAAGGGTTGTTGCAGTGAGATGACAAAAATATGTGTTTTGTTTGTTTGTTTGTTTTGTTTGTTTGTGTGTGTTTTTTATTTTATTTATTTATTTATTTTTTGTTGCTGTTGTTGTTGATTTGTTTTGCATGTCCTTTTTATTGTGCGCTGCTAGCTCACAAGGAAGTTGTTTCTCCCAAATCTAATGTATTGTAGTAAGAGGGGATAAAACTTGTAACACAGGGGAAAATGTGATTCCTAAAATGGGTTTATCTTGGATTTTGTAGCACTTTTTCAAAGATAACTCAAACTAAACGCATTTTGGGAATCACATTGTTTTCCTGTGTAAAAGTGTCCTGTCAATTGACAAATTAATAATTTTAATTACTAAACGTACCAGTTGACTAGTGCCTATCTAGCTTGTAAAACAAGTGCCTACCTAGCTTGTACATGTAAGACATTTAATATTGTACTTATAAATACTAACTATAATTATTTGTCTTTGAAGGAGAAACCAAGAAGATTAATTTGTTCCAGGCATTGACTAATGCTATGGATATTGCACTGGAAACAGACCCAAGTGCAGGTACCAGTGAAATAATAATAGGCCATCTTCACAATGGCGAGAAAACTACCACTCCCAGAATGCTCTGCTGACTTTCTTACGTATTGCAGTTAGTGCAAATTGTTTTATTAATTACCGCAGGAATTGACAATTTGAGTCTGACAGAGAATTAACAAAAGAATACTTGTAGTGGTAGTAAAATTGCCTGCATGTATTTGTAAGATTAGCAATGATGTTTGAGTGGTCATGAGCTTAAGGCTAGCAACTTGGCTGGCCTGAGTTGATGCTATGCAACTGTGGTACAGCAATTGTTTGTCTTTTAACATGACATGATATTATGCCTGGGGGGAGGACTCCAGGGATGAGCAATCGGGGATGCTTGTCATATCTTTTAGGGGTAAAAATCAGCAATTTGGTCTCTTTTAGGGTTTAAAATGTGAGATTTGCCAAATTCTCACTTTTTAGTACCTTTTAGGGGTCAAATAGCACTAAAACTCATGTTTTTGGTATTTTTTATAAATGAAAATTTGTGAAGCCACATCCTTTCGAAAAACGTCTGGTATGTTTTAGGGGTATTTTTGGAAAATTCAGGGGGCGTCCCCGATTGTTTATCCTTGTGTGACAGATATATATCAAATGAATAGATGCATTATGATTGGCTAACCTTTTATATATATCTGTCACACAATCTTTTTCAAAGGTACAGGTTTTATAATTGGTCAAGTACAGAATTCCTTGTGATGTTTAGTGTATTGAAATACTAAAGATTGTAAGACCAACTGGACTCAGAGTTACAGTGTTTAGTATTTTGTTTTATGTTATTTTGTCTCTGTAGTACGTACTAATTAAATGGTCATTGTGTTTGCAATGGTTTTCATATTTTCAGTTATCTTTGGTGAAGATGTAGCGTTTGGTGGTGTATTCAGATGCACGGTTGGCCTTAGAGAAAAGCATGGTAAGCACTCCATACTTATGTGATACAAACTAATAAAACGTTTTAAATATTCAAGAATTCCTTCCTATTCAACTGTTGAATCACATTTTTTGTGTGTGTTTGTCAATGGGTGGAGAGCTGTCCAAAGAAATTTAGAAATCATCAATGTCTATGATTCTACTGAATTTTTAAAGAAAGAAAAAGAACAACAAGAAACATTGGTTTGAATCGATCTGTAACAGCATATTGACCAATGATAGAGTGTGTTAGAATGTAGGAAGGTCTAAGCCAATCAAAAATTGCTACATATATGGTTAGTCCTTTGGGTGTCCAGAACAGGTTCTGGTAATTAGTTTACAGACAATATATTGCAAAGAATATGCTGGATGTAACACACTCAGGCTACTTATTTGTGCATCAGAGCAATTAACCACTATTTTCATAACTATGCACCTGACTCATCAAAGATGATTTGTCAAATTTTATTCTATTCTATCCATCAAACATTGTTGTCCAGACAGTAGATATAGAAATAAGACATTAGATGCCAATGTACAATAAAATGTGTAATAAAAATATTTTTTTTTATTTGTTTATTATTTTTATTACACAGTTTAACTCTTTTATTGTACAATGTAATCTTATTTCTTTTTGATTTGATAGTATTTAATTCTAATGCTCATCAGCAATTATGTGTTTAAATAAAATACTACTACTACTACAGTGTGTGAACAAAATAAGTCAGAAAATTGTAATAAATATCAAAACTGAATCAACAAAATAGATATCTATTTTTACATGTTTAAAGTGTTTATTTGCAGTTGTTTCAAATTAGCAGAAGAAAGGGCCTCAAAAATGGCTGGTTTTTACTTTGAATGACGACCAACAAACACTGTGGGTTTGTTATCATTTAACTGTTACTAATGACTAGACAAATTGCGTTTAATTAACAGAAGAAGAGAATCAACCTCTTTTCCAGCAAAATTTTTTATGTACATGGATACTTAGGACTTTATGAAAATAGTGGTAAAGCAAATGAAATACTTTTCATAAACATTTTTACTTGTGCAATCAGCTACTTCTTCTTCTACGTTAGTGAGTCACCAGCAAGACTTATTTCAAAATGTACAATTATCACATCTCACCAATTTTTTTCTTTTTGAATTCAGGTAAAGATAGAGTATTCAATACCCCACTAAGTGAACAGGGTATAGTTGGTTTTGGTATTGGTCTTGCAGCGGCTGGTGCTACAGCCATAGCTGAGATACAGTTTGCTGACTATATACTACCTGCTTTTGACCAAGTAAGAACTACTTAGATATTAATCATTAATAATGATGATTATTATTATATTTATTTAATTATTAATATATTAGTAATAATTAATGATAATAATAATAAAAACTTAATCCTTTTTTTAACACAAATTAACATTTTAAATATTTACAATAGACAGGGCATCTAAAAAAGTGTGGAGAAAAAATAAAAAAAAGTGCACTTTTTGCCCAAAAGTGCAAAAAAGTATGATTTTTGTCCCAATATGCAGAAAATGGACAAAGGAGACTAATCTACTCGTCAATACTGCCATTTTGAATCAGTTTAAAAAAGTAAGAAAGGATTCAGGGAAACAGACGCTATGTTTGCTCTACGTTTGGAGTAATGCTATGGTTGACATGAATACTGTAAAGTCAAATATCATTATTATCATACTCACTTATACAATTCCAAGTCAAAATTTAACTAATTTTTCACACAAATGTTGTCCTTTATAAAGCTATATGCATTGTCAAGGCTCCTATATCAGTTCTGATAAGTGCAAAATAGTGCAACTATGCTAAAATAGTGCAAAATAGCACGGTTTTGTCCAAATAGTGCGATTTTGCTAATAAAAATAGTGCGATTAGGTGCAATTTTTGTCCAAAAGTACAGGATCACACCCTCACACCTTTTCAGAGGCCCTCAATAGATAATAAATAAAACATTAAAACAAACATAAAATATCAAATGAAACTTTCAATTGTGTAGTTTGTTTATGTTTGTGACTTTTTTGATATGTTACTTTATTAAACCAGACTTATTTAATTTAAGCAAAATAACATTCAAAATGGCCTTCTCACAAACTCGAAACATGAAGCCGACAACTCTTTCCAATTATAATGAAACTTATCAAATGGAAACTTAAAATTTGTAGTTTTCATAAACCAAATTTGTTTGAAAGCAAAAAACCCTCATAATTTCACAAACTTGAAATGTGAAGCTGCCGACAACTGAAGCTTGAATTAGTTGTTTTTAAAATTTATTTCTTTTCCAATTTCAATGAAACTTATATCAAATGAAACCTTAAAAGGTGTAGTTTGTTTGTTTGTGACTTTTTTAAATAGCTTTCTCACAAACTCAAAACTATAGCTGACAACTCGAGTTCGAATGAGTTGTTTAAAATTCATTTCTTTTCCAATCTTAATGAAACTAATTGCTTACTTGTGACTTTTGCAGCTTCAAACCAACTTTCGATTTCAGCTTTCTGAAAGAAGTAATTATAAAATCAGATTAATTAATCTTGATCTTCACTATCAATACGTTGAGTTAATTACGCAAATCGCTGAAGAAAGAAATTATCACTAGAAACTGCATGCAGCAGTTTGTAAAATGACAACATAGATGTAGCTTACTTGACGTATAAACGAAAATGAATTGATTTGGAACGACTTCAGGATTGCGGTGTTGTCACTAATTCCGCCTTTGTGTCAAAACAAAAAAGAAAATGTCATAAGTTGGGTCCTAATCCAAACAAACAAAAAGCCAATTAACTAAATAATCTGTGCGGTAACTCTACAAAGAAACATCAACCGTAGCAAGGTAATAAAGAGAAACTTTCAAAACGTCAAAATAAGACCAAACAATGTGGAAAATGCTCACCAAAACAAGATCTTTTGATAGCACCATGTTCATTTTTTTGTTTCTTTGTGTATTCTCAAAAAAAAACTGTGAATATTGGTTTACATACAAACTAGCACTGAAATTGCCCTTTTTTTAAGATGAAAAAGAGAAATGATTGAAAACAAATTTTCCCAACTTACAGGGTGCAAACGATAAATAAATATCTCATCTTTAATTTGCACCATGTTCATTTTTTAGTTATTTGTCAAAAACAGTGTAAACCAGGTTTAACATAGCAAGGTCTGACCATTTTAAGCATTTTTCTTAGTTTGTAAATGTGACTAGATGGCTCATTAACGGCTAGTTAACTACGCTGTCAGCGTTTTGAATCTGGCGCCAGAACAATAGAAAAGTCCCGTATGTGTCCCTGTATTCTGCGCGATGAATAGAAAAGTCCTGTATGTGTCCCTGTATTCTGTGCGATGTGTTTAATATATTTTTATGTACTTATTAGTTAAGCCAGTCGACCCATCACGATTAAATTTCTTTCAATGTTTATCATGCAATCCTTTATTCACCATTAACCTTATACAACCAAACCCTAATAATCTGTTCTCTCACTTATGGTGCTTAACTACAGTACCTTATTGCTCAGATTCTTTACATCTGTAAAATTGTTGCTATTTCTTGCTGCTTTTCATTTTAGCAATGTTAGTATTAACGTTTTGGTGGATATGCAATGTAATGAATAAATTGTTGGAAATTATCTTCTTCTTTTTTTTCTGAAATTGACCTTCCCATATTCGGTAGAGAGCCCACAAAACAATAGATTTACATCAAGGCTGGAGTGTATAAAATACAGAGAATGTAATACACTCCAGTCTTGGTGTGAATATATTGTTTAGTTACCAGTCAAATGAATGCAGGGAAGGTCTGTTGTGTGATTATTTGCAGTTTTATGTAAATTATTCTTGATGACAGTATATCAGAGGGGCTGTGTTGTTCAAATCTCCCTAATTTATTATGATGTCAATATCTAAACATTCATCAAAATTCTATTGTTTAATGCAAGGGATCATGGTCGTTTGGCAGGGACAAAACAACACAAATTCACTGAAAATCGTTCTAAAGAACCATATAAATTCAAGAGGAGAAGTAGAATAGTTAGCAAATGCCCTGGATATTATTTAGTACATATGAACACACATTATATCCAAAAACCAAATCATTTTAGTTTAACTTGTTTCGCTATGAGCAAACCGTGATGTCATAATGAAATAGGGCAATTAGTGTTAACCTGGACTAAATCTTTAGAAAACCTATAACCTTCAAAACCCTTAGTTAGCACTGATCAAGCTTAGTTGAACTGCCCAGGCTGGTAAAAAAAGCCACTGATTGATCCAATCCCTTCTGAGATATTTTATTTACTTTGTCTATCTATCTATTAATTCAATATATTAATGTTCTTGTTTTCTAGTTAGTGAATGAAGCTGCTAAATTCAGATATCGTTCTGGTAATTTATTTGACTGTGGAGGACTAACTGTGCGGGCTCCCTGTGGTGCAGTAGGCCATGGGGCACTCTATCATTCACAATCTAATGAAAGCTTCTTTGCTCATGTCCCTGGCCTTAGAGTGAGTACTAGCATCAAATAATTAAATTTGGTATTGTTAAGGTAGTTGGGATCCTTGCTATTGCGCATCCTGCTCAGCATGTGAAATCAAACAAAAGTTATCTTGGATTATAAAAAAGTCTACATTAGAGCCCAAAGCAGTCATGGTCAAATGTTTTGTTAAAAAATAACATCATAACTTATAACATACTTTAGATGCTTATAATTATGTACATGTATGCTATGATTGGTTCTTCTTTATGTACCATTTCATGATGGTGCAAGCTCACATACACTGTTGTCAATTTTATTTTCAAACAAAAAGTTTTGATCTGATGCCTGCGCTGTCAAAGCATTGTTTTTCTGTTGTACGCGCGCTAGAAAAAAAAAACACAAAGAAAATGATAGTTTTTATTATTAAAAAAAATATCTATGTTATAAAAGCAGTAGATGATAAGTAGCTGTGCATCCATTGAGTTATGGATGCACACAGGATGTTGCTAAGCACTCAAAATAGCTAGAAATGCACTCAGCTGAGCGTTGTGCAGCTCATTACACCTTTTTTTCGTGCTTAACAACCTCCCGTGTGCATCTATAACTCGATGGATGCACGCTACTTACTGTATGATCCATTCCTTAAATTGCATATGGGCCTCAACAGCAGCTATTGCATTCACATTTCCGTGTATCCAAAACATTGCAGTCATCGTTTTCATGAATATGTGAAGTACACTTCACCTTGATGCTCTTTATTTAGACTCCTTGCAGTTCGTTGGAATGCAAGTCAACCTGGAGGACAAAACAATTGGTTTTAGATCCCAAGAGAGGAAAAAGCTTTTGTTTTGTTCTCCGGTTGGGCTGCTTTGACGTCACATGTAAGGTACATATCTATTGTACACATTTTCTATTGAACTTCTTTAGTGCTTCTAGTGAGTTACACGTTGTGCTTATCTGAGCAATTTCGATTTGTTTCATTGATTTTTATCAATGACTCTATGAAATAATTAACATTTTTATTGTCATGTTTATTCAGGTTGTTATTCCACGTGGTCCTATCCAAGCTAAAGGTCTTCTGCTAGCTTCAATCAGAGATCCCAACCCTGTGATTTTCTTTGAACCCAAAATATTGTACAGACAGTCAGGTTTGTCAAATTGCAAATTGATTTCACTCAATATTTCATAGGGTGAAAAACAAACACAAAATTAATGATTCATTACAAGTGGAGAACAATAAATTCGCTGGTTTCATATTGAAAAAGGGACTGGGTTCTAGTTTAGAAAAATACAAAATTATTTTTGAAACCATTCCTCATCTTTTCCAATCATTAATAATTTGAGACCATATTCCAAGAGAACATGTTAAAATGAATAAATGACGAAAGTTTTGTTAAAATTGGATAAATACAGATAAACCTATTGGGACTTTAATATTAGAAGAAATGTATGTAGTGGAGGGACAGTGTCCTTCCAAAACATGTTTTCCTTCATAAATTCAATATAACTACAAAATATCCAGCAAATGGACTAAAATAGCATAGTTATGATGTTTATCTTTGTGTTTTTGTTATGTGAAGATCTTTTTTAATGAATT
Source organism: Diadumene lineata (assembly GCA_918843875.1). Classification (NCBI taxonomy): domain Eukaryota; kingdom Metazoa; phylum Cnidaria; class Anthozoa; order Actiniaria; family Diadumenidae; genus Diadumene; species Diadumene lineata. The sequence goes on from OU974082.1 coordinate 6,753,852, forward strand.
ATGTTTTGTTTTTAAAAACTAGAACCCATTCCCTTTTTCAATATGAAACTGGCTAATTAAAAATTGTTTTTAAAATTATTTACATTGTGTGTGATCACTTGTCACTAAAGTCATACTCTCATTTCAAAAAGTGTTGTCAGAGACAATGTCAAATGCACATTGCTTTATTGAAATTTATTGGCAAATGTAACAAAATTTAAATAATTCAATTTTTAACACGACTTTTTGAACTATCTGCTTTACTTTTTGTTCCAACAGTTAATAATATGTTTTGCCTGATATTTGTCACTTGTCAAGGTTTCAAAGTTTTTTATACTTCCAAAAAAGTGAGGTTGGAAATCAATGAGAAAAGTTGCAATCATTGTTATACAAAGTTGTACCTATCAAGTAAATTAAAATAAAAGTCGACAAAAGGCACATAAAAATTACCCATTAGCGTCTCATAAAAATGTGTCATAACAGATGAAAGGATTTGTGGCGTGCGCCTAATTATCTCTGTTACGTTATAATTACTAACATTTAGCTATTTAGCTATTCTTAGCAAAACAAATAATTTGTCACTCAGCATTCTCTCTGACAACTATGGTTTGAAATAATTAGTGTATCATGTTGTATGTAAGTGAATGAAAGTAGATGTTTCATCAGTAATAGATTTCAAACTCTGCCTCAGTTGGGTTCACATGTTGAACCACTGAACCCTTATTTTCTAGACAAGATCCCAACCACTAGCTACATGTACTTAGCCACCAGTGTGGTTGATCCTTTGCGGTGTCAGGTTAACACTTGGACAAAAAGTACCTAAGACAAGTGCTCTATTCTCAAGGGAATATCGTAATAGAGCATGAAATAGATTCAGAACCTGATGGATACAAAAATGATTTAAGAGTCAGTGTTATGTAATTATCTTAACAAATCCATTGCATTTTCATTCCAGTGGAAGAGGTTCCAGTAGGAGACTATGTACTGCCTTTGTCTCAAGCTGATGTTTTACAAAAAGGTACTGTTTATAATAAGTTAGTATAGTTTCAGTTCATCTCTCAGGGTTCATACGGGTCATAGAAATCCTGGAAAGTCATGAGAATAGGTGTTTTCGTTTTCCATTCTCAAATAGCACTAATCCTGGGTTAACTCTTAAGAAAGCCTTTAAAGTTAACCCTGGACTAGCACTATTCAAGCTTTGAGCAACTGGCCACCGTGTGGCTTCTTGAGTGATTTGGTTAAAATTTGAAAATTAGCCTCAATCATCACTTAGCCATTATGGAAATGAACCCTTCAATAACTTTGCTGTGAATTGCTTACTAGGTACTGATATAACACTGGTTGGTTGGGGTACTCAAGTCCACGTTCTACGTGAAGTCTGCAAGATAGCACAAGACCAATTAGGAGTCAGCTGTGAACTGATTGATTTACAAACTATTCTACCATGGGACAAAGAAACTATTATTAAGGTAGTCTCCATATTATTAACAGTGAAAACATACCGACAAATATGTTGTATTGCGACCCTGGCCACTGTTGTAAAACATCGATTACAGTTAATTTTTCACACAAATTACTTGATCCTTGCAGTTGGATTTTTCTAAAAAGTTAAAGGTTGTTTCTGTGTGCAAGGATTAGGGTTTTTTTTGCAATCTTTATAACTGAATTGATATTATTTTGCAAATGTTCACAATGAATATCACATCTTTTTTTTCCAGTCTGTACAGAAGACAGGAAGACTGCTAATTGCTCATGAAGCCTGCCATACTGGAGGCTTTGGAGGAGAAATCGCCAGCACTGTGCAGGTACATTATTCATCCATCCATTCATTTTTGTCTTACTTAAGCGTTGTTTTCATTATTTCAAACAAGCGCCAAAAAAAATTTGATTTTGGGAAACCAAAGTTTATGTATAACATTCTAAACAGACTTGAATGCAGAATATTCACTTTATTTTATCAGACATTCATTTGTTCATCCACTCATTCAGTCCCTTATTCATTCATTCATTCATTCATTCATTCATTCATTTGATTTCTTTTATTTATTTATTTATTTATTTATTTATTTATTTATTTATTTATTTATTTATTTATTTATTTATTTATTTATTTATTTATTTATTTATTTATTTATTTATTTATTTATTTATTTATTTATTTATTTATTTATTTATTTATTTATTTATTTATTTATTTATTTATTTATTTATTTATTTATTTATTTATTTATTTATTTATTTATTTATTTATTTATTTATTTATTTATTTATTTATTTATTTATTTATTTATTTATTTATTTATTTATTTATTTATTTATTTATTTATTTATTTATTCAATTATTTATTTATTTAATTATTGCAAGCCTCAGAGGCTAGTTTAAGGGTCCTGATTACTTAAGCAAAAAGTCATCACGATTTTTTCTTAGAAAGATATTTTATACAGAATTTATCAATTAATCGAAAAATGGATAGAAAACTATATGGTCCCGGGCCAGTTTTCGAGATAAAAATTTTTCAACGGAACCATGTTTTGACATTTTTGTAGAACAAATGACAAAAAATGCATTTTTCACAAAAACATTTATTACTCAAAAACTAATAAAGCTGTTGACGTAGTTTTTACAAGCAATCTCAACCAGACGGTATTTTGCATAAATTTGGAAAAATAAATTATATATGTTTTAAAATTTTGTCAAAATTTACAGTTTTGTTTTCGTCTTTGACTTAAAATCGCCTTGAAAAGTGAAACCCTAAACTACTTACCATCGCGTGTAATGTTGAAAAGTCATCACGATTTTTTCATATCTTGTCAAAAGAAAGATTTTTTCAAAATCTTTCAGAAAAAATGAAGAAAAATATAGATTCCCGCGCAAAAAATGAGGGTTTTGGATGGTTGAAGTATATTTTTCGAAGGCTCCTTGTGTTATTCTTATGTTGTCTTTTGGCGGGATTTGGCGCGCGCGCGGCGTTCTCAGCGGTGAATTGCTCGCGGGCACAGGTTTCAAGCGTCATTGTTGTTCTAAAGTAGTCAGGACCCTTAAAGGAGTCCTGCTTAAATGAACAGATACAAGATAACTAATAAAGGCACAAATGCTATTCATCCATTCATTCATTAACCAATAGGTAATCTGCATTATGGCGTCATTTTAGTACAACTACCAGCATTCTTTGCGAATTCTCTTTCATATTCAAATTCTTAATCCCTTTGGAGATTAACAGAACAATTTGTGCTAATTACGCTACAAAAGAAAGTGAGCAAAGCATTCTGGTAGTTGTGGTATATGACGCTATAATGCAAATTGACCATTAATTTGTTTGTTCATTCATTCTTATAGTCATTCATTCATTCATTCATTTATTTGCTTATTTGTTGTTATTATTGTTGTTTTTCAGGAGAACTGTTTCCTATCTCTGGAAGCACCTATAATGCGTGTTTGTGGTTGGGACACACCCTTCTCACATATTCACGAACCTTTTTACATGCCAGATAAATGGAGATGCTTTGAGGCCATCAAGAAAATCATGGATTATTAATAATTAAATATTAGCACTGTTTCAAACACGCCTTTGCCACACCAACACACGTAGACATATTTTCGAATGAGTTCTTAGGGTTGCCAATCACTTTACACAGGAATCCGAACACTAAAATCATTGTGGGAGAGACTGTTTAACTGGCAGATATTAGAGCAAGGCCAGCGTTTAAAACTCATTCAAGTGAATCATTTGGGGGAATTCAAACGTATGCAGACAAATGCCTCACTTGTATGATTATTGAAACAAAAACGATTTTCATTGCAGGCTCAGGCATAACATCTAATGGTTATATAACTCCATTTAGAACACAAAATATCTCTAGAAAATTCAATGTGTCAAATTTTCTTTGGTGAGTTTTAAAGACTTTATTGTAAGCCTTAGAATGAAATGTTTTAGTAAATTGAGGTATATCTTAAGCATGTTCGAAAAAATGCAGCAGCCAAGTTACTAAATGCAAAAGGTAGGAATGTTGGCAAATTTTGTTTTGCCTGGTGCGTATATTATCAACTAATTTTTAGATTTTATAACCGAAGACATGTAGTCAGTAATGAATCATGTTGAGATTTCAATTCAAGCACAAACTGGAAAAAATTAATGTAAAACCTAGCCTCCTCCGCAGGCGTCTCTTTTTAGCGTTTTCCTTTCTAGTTTCTTGGATGGGCTTCCTGTTTTGCATTTGACCGTTGGGGATTATGGGATTACGTCACGGCCAGGTCTCTCGGTCGAGAGAGCAACAAAGGAATCCTGAATAAGTAAAAAAAGCAAAAAGGGCCGAAAAAGGGTTGCCTGCGGAGGAGGCTATGTAAAACCGAAATATGCAAACTAGATATTGCTCAGTGTGCATGTTGCTTGTATGAGGCGATGTCATTTCTGTTAAAAATGCACCAGGACAAAAAGATCGGACAGCCTTTTTTTAATCACTAAAATTCCTACATTTCGTGTTCAATAACTTGGTCACATGTTTTTCAAACACCCTTAATATATACCTCATTTGAACGCTGAGTATGAATGAGTAGGCTTCACTCAGAAATTTCATTCTGAGAGTTACAACCACTTTAAGTAACGTTCCGATTAAGAACTAGTGTAGCAAACGGCAATGGAATGCATAAAGATGTTAATTGTGTATTGTTCAAATGCTTGATCTGATTGGCTAAAACAAGAAAATTGGCCTTTTTTCAAACTTTTGGGATATTTTTCCTATATTTTTCTATGAGAAAATTTTATTGTGGGGCTCACTATGAAAAGCAAGCGTCTCCTAGCCATTGTTTTGAGCAATTATGATTGGACAAAACCATTAAACGCAAAAGAAACGCTGTCTTGTAAACCGCATTTTGTAGATTTTACTTAAAAAATTAAAGAATTTCTACGTGGGGAAGTTGTAATTGCCGCATAACAATAGAAACCTCACTAGTTCTTACGCGCATTGCTACTTAAAGAATTTTTAAGTATTTTTGGACGAGTAAGATAATTTTGGTTGCACATATTTTGATACTGAATCAATTTCAAAAAGGAGCAATTCAAATTCATTTGGACTCGCTCATATTGTTTGAAGCATACTAAATATTTGTAAAATAGCAAGTTAAGTTATAATGGTAAGACAACCATGTGAAGCTTTTTCAGACCTGTATATCCAAAATGTTATGGTAATAAATTTGTGCTCAAACAGAACTAAACAAAACTGAATCCTCGATTGAACTTATGTAATAGGCTTCAATGGTAAGAACGAATTGAGACTACTGTTCATCAACAAATGTTTGATTTGTTGAAATAGATTTTCCTGTGTCATTTTGACATTCAAAAGTGTTTGTATGGTAGAGTCTGGGGGTGGGACTCACCCGTAAAAAAAAAAACAAGCAAAGTTTGAAAAATAATTTTTTTTCATTTATATTTGTATGCACCTGGGCATAAAAAAGTTGACCCCTATCCCTCCCATCGCCACACTCAATGTCAAACATCTCGGTTTTTCAGATTTAGCATGTATTAATAGGTAGTAAATAATATTTAGTACATTAAAACATGTTTTTAAAGTAAAGCTGTGTGAGTTTGCATCGACTACTATACCTCTGGGGCTGGTTGGACGAAGCGGGGATGAAGTTATTCACTGGATACCAACAAGAAGCTAGATATTGCGATCTTTACAGCGTATTTGCAGTTCGGGATGCCTGTGCTTTTGCGGGCAAAGGCACTGGGGAAGAGCACAACACGCTTGACCGAAGTTGAATGTGGTCAGTTTTGAGGGATACCAAGTCTCAAAGTTAAGGGTATACGGGATATTTACGTTACATATTTAGGGGATACGAGATCTCAATACCCCACTAACTGGGCCTCACCAACAGCCGATGATGACTAGGTTCTTTGTATTGATATCATGGCATTGAGTGCAAACAATATAACCATGAAATGTGCAAACACTAAAAGTGTGCAATATACACCATTACTTAGTAGTAAATGGCACTATGATTGTAAAAGAACACAATGAGCAAAAAAATAGAACTGTATAATGATAATATCGTTGGAGTTGCACACGTGTTTGTACTCTATTGAATGGTGCAATTTTGTCAATTAATTCTATTGTTTAATTAGAATTCTTGGTGTCTCACAATTAATGTTTGCACTCACAACCTGCCCTTGCAAGAGTTTGTAACTAGAAAGACTTTCGAGTTGGGAGAAATTTAAACTATAACTTAAAAAACAAAATGTCACAAAAAACCGCCTAACCTTTTACAGTTTTTCATGGATGTTCGAAAGGACTAGGGACTAGCGGAGAGCCTCGGACAGGAAGCCCGATCATCTGGGATAGGTTTGTGCTATGTTTGAAAAAGAAGCAGTCAGAAATGCCAAAAATCTTGATTTATGTAAAAACAATACAATTCAAGAAACCATATTGGTATTTTACAATCAAGTCGATTGTTGTTATGGATATTTTTTTTTCACATTTCTAATTATCAAATTACAAAACTAATTACCCACTTGTTTCATTATCTGTCTGTGACGGCGTAAATATAAATCATTTTGCGAGTAACTTTGATTACAAGCGACTATAGTAAACGAGCCATAAAATATTGACATTTTGAAGATAAAAACTTGTAAAAATGGGTCATTCATCAGTTGGTAGGTAGAGAAGATAATTTTAATTTGATAAGTTAAAAGAATTCAGTGTGATTTGAAAATCTTTCGGTATTTTGATATTGAAACGAAATTAGCTTGAAAGCGCGCGAAATCGCCGCTGCGCGCGCGCAAAGAAATCTTTCAAAATCAAAAGGCAAAAGAAGAAATAAATTGGTACTATTTCATGTATAAAGGAGATGGGAATTTATAATTCTGACGAAAACAAAACCAAATATTTGCATTCGAAAAAGGGATTTATTTTTCCTTTGGTCTGCTTAAAATTTAATTATAGACACCGCTTTCTCATCTCATCTTTGTCTCTTTGTAACTACTTTGTAAAGAGCATCGAGATATCAGTGGGATGCACTATTATACATAATTATTATAAGTAATACCATGGCACGAGTGAAATTAGCGATTAAATTTCCCCGAATGGCGAGGGAAAATTTGTTGAAGTCCCGAGTGCTACTCAAAGAAATTTCAATTAACAGAATGAAAAATACTCATTTTAAGCAGTCAATTGATCATGATTCGAATATGTTTACTGTATTTGCAGATGAAGAAACTCTAAAGAACTCCTCGAGCAACGGTAGTCGAGAACGATTTCATTACAGAAGATTTGTTGTCTATGACTATGACAGTATACAAGGTTTGTAAAATTTAACAAAACGAGGAGAATTTGTTTTCAAAAGGCATTAATATTCACACAGTGTGATTCAATAAACTCTGCAATAACCTTTTCATAGAACAGAAACAAAGATTCAGGATCATGCCTGACGATCATGACTCGGCAGGGGGAGGGAGGGGATGACCGTCGTACCTAATAGACAGTTGATTGCTACCATTTCTCAATGGATTTTGATGCACGTTTTTATAGCCTCAAGGTTACCTAGTATTTTACTATAAACTGAGGAGACTTTCTTTCACACATTCACTACCCCTACACATTCACTATTTTACACACATCTTTGTGCATAGTTGATTTTTCTAATTCTATTATTGTCAATTACGCTTGTTTGTAGATGACGAAGAAACGCTGAAGAACTCTAGCAGCTGCCATGAAAGCACAAAGACCGCAACCAAGCCATCATTCTCGGTCAACAACGGGCAAAAACAGTGGACGAATATCTTTGTGAAAATCTACAGTTTTATATACTATGCGCTGGCTATACCACCGGTTTTCATAGCAGTCATTGCTGCAATACCTATTCTATTTCCACTTAGTCTATCAATGGTTTCGGTGTATATATCGCTTCTGTTTTCCTGTCTCTTTATCTATTTATTCATCCAATTTGTGGTTATGGTTGTTGGATTCTATCTTGCCATAGGTAGGTCTCATTTGTTTGCAACTGTCATGCATACGCTTATTTATTCGATGGCTCTCTCCGTTTATCCAAAGCCCACTCATTTTATTAGTTTGTTCATTTATTCATTCATTCATTCATTCATTAATTTGTTCATTCATTCATTCATTCATTCATTCATTCATTCATTCATTCATTCATTCATTCATTCCTTCATTCATTCATTCATTCATTCATTCATTCATTCATTCATTCATTCATTCATTCATTCATTCATTCATTCATTCAATCATTCATTCATTCATTCATTGATTCAGTCATTCATTCATTCATTGAGTCATTCATTCATTCACTCAGTCAGGCAGTCAGCCAGTCAGGCAGGCAGGCAGGCAGGCAGTCAGTCATTTGCTCATTCGTTTGTTCGTGCTTGCGTTTCTCTATTCATCCATTCGTTTTCATTTATTGAATTCATTTATTCGTTCATTTTCATTCGTTTTTTCGCTCAATGACTCATACATTCGTTCTTTCAGTTTTATTCGTTCTTTCCATCATTGATTGATTCACTCATTCGTTCGTTCGTTTGATCATTCGTTCATTCATGTATTTAGTTCATTTGCTGCTTCACTAGTTTATTGATTCATTTCTATTTTGTGATCAACAGTTAGTAGAATCATGGAGACCATAGCATCAGTAACAGGTGGATTCCATCGATATAAAAAGTGGTTGTTATCAAACAATCCTTTTACAAGGGTATACCTTGCTTGCAGTCCTTGGCAAGCTTTTCGGGTTTTGAGGTGAGTGAGTAAGCGAGTAAATACACTCTATTTCACAACTTGCCCATTCACCAGAGATACATGGTGTTTTTCAGATGCAGCGTTGACAAAACAGAGAAATCCATGTACAAGAGGGTGAGGTCCAAACTACCAAACGCGAATGTCTACAATGGTGGACGAGCTTCTTGGTGGTTTCTAGCGTGGACTTCAGTTACTTCTATACTAAAGAACAAAAACAAAGTAATCCCTGCAGGAATTGAGCGTCTCAAAAAAGTACGTAATCGAGTCCAGAAACCCGTTTCAGATATTCGTCGAACCTTCAAGAAGATGTATAAGTTCGGCGACGATCTCTTTGGCTCGATTTATATGAACGTTTTGGGCTTTCGTAATGGTGGAAAGATTTTTATCGAATCATATTCCCGCCTACCTGAGAACATCGTGCTCAAGATGCTTGAAAATGAATTGAGGTAAAGATTAGTAGGAATGGACTAATGCGTTCAGTGTATGAGATGAAATAAAGAATAAGAGAAAAATATCATATGCTCTTGGCGGGATATTGGAAACCACGTCTGATATTCTAGTTCGATATGTTATAACCACTACACCAAACGAAGTATAGGGCAACTGTGAGGATCCCAGAGCCTGATATTTTTTAGCATAAGTAAATAAGTACGCAGATATGAGACGGGCGGTGTATACCATTGAGTTAATAAGGCCGGGATTGGAGCCCACGTCTCATATTTTATAACCACTATGTACACCACAAGACCAACCACGCTGGTAACGTTACAGGAATATGAAGTATATATAGGGCAAGCGTGAGGATCCCAGAGTAATGTTTTTCTCTAAGTATAAGTTGAACACCGTAAATAAGCACACAGATATAAGAAGATGCATAGTTGTAATCCATTAATCCGTTCGATGTATGAATTGACATAAAGAATAACAGAAAAATATCGTATACTCTTGGCAAGCTTAAGAGGTAACGAATGGGGTCGGAATGAAGGGTCGACAGTGGTAGTCATGGTAGTGACAAGAGAAAATGAGCTAAGAGAACCTATCCCCGGACCCCATCAGGAACGACGCTAGTGTTATTTTTAGAAACCAGGCTATTTTAAGCTGTGAATCCCGCTAAAACTTTATTCTTAAGAGAAAGACGACTGGGAACATGTTAGTATATCCAGCATTGTTAAGTTTTTCTCTTTTCTTTATCTTCAATATAATCTGACCAATTACATTCCGTTCTTAAAATAACTCGGCGGCAATAAATATAGTTAACATGGCTGATGATGTGTGCAAAGCCCAGTATGGGGGATAGGTTCTCTTAACTCATTTTCTCTTGATAGTCATTATGTCGTTGCTTATTATGGTGATGAATCACGCGTTCGCACGACCAACCAGAATCAAGATATGTAGTGAATAAAATGTATTAATAGTAATAAACTGCATTCATATTTTTAGACGAGATGGGAAGTTTGAATACATTCAGGACTGGGTGAACAAGATTGAGATCCCAGTACGTGTTGTTGATTCAGTCCGTCGATCAAGCAGCATGTATACCCTGGTGAATATCCAATCGTTATCCTTCAGAAGGGAGGTCGAGGATAGTAGAAGTGTCCGCTCAGAGCCCGTCATTCGCCGACGATCACAACAACATTAATCCAAAGAATGTAATGTGTAGATTCGAATAAAAAAGAAAAACATGGAGGTCCCCGTGTTATCTTTATGGAGCTAATAACGAGCGAAAAATGTTATAATTTTGATGTTTTTGCCGCAAAGGCACGGCAACTAATTCTTTTTAAGGGCCCATATGAATCATTTCAAATCTTTTTTCGAATTAATGAACACAAAACGCCCACTAAAAATTTTGCCTCTAACGTGCAGTTAGAGGCAAAAAGGAGCGTATCGTTTAATCGTAGTAATTTGACAGAGTTTTAATTTTATGTGTTGAATGACTGCAGAGCTGTAAGCTTTTAAAATGTATGGAAAACAAGAAAACGAGGCTGCTAGGACCAGTGTTCTAATTCTCACTCAAGCCTTTGTCAATACCTGTAAATCTTGATCATTAAATAATACAGTAATGAAATTTTGGAATCTTCCTCATTCTTATATGCTCTTTGAAATGGAAGCATTGTTTTTTAATAATGTATAAACTAGTAGCTAAGGTTTTACCATAACCACACCTTTATCCATAGCTTCTATATTATTCACTTCGATTGTTTGAGTAATTAACAATATCTTCAATTTTCGAGATTTTGTAACTTCATTCCAGTATTTTAAGTTAATATTAGTTTGTGGAAAATTAAAAACATTTAGCACGATCACTCAATAGGAAACTCCATTCTTGAACCAGACTCTTCTCTGCTTCATTTCCGCTTGGAAGTAGAAAAGGGTCTTTTGTCGAGAATGTAAAAAAAACAAAAAAAAAAACAGGTTATTTATTTATTTATTCATTCATTCATTCATTTATTTTCTTTCTTTCTTTCTTTCTTTATTTATTTATATATATATATTTATTTATTTATTTATTTATAAATTTATTTATTTATTTATTTACTTAATTACTTACTTACTTACTTACTTACTTACTTACTTATTTATTTATTTATTTATTTATTTATTTATTTATTTATTTATTTATTTATTTATTTATTATTTTTTGTGTAAATATTGTCGATTAGGTGCCAATTCTTGTAAAAGTTAGAATTTGTCTTAAATAATAAGTAAAAAAAATAAAAACGTTCAACAATCAACTGACCCATGCACACGTCCCTAGCCTCTATTAAACACATACACTTGGCATGGTGAAGAGAAACATGGGCGTCCAGCGTCTTTTTCGTTACCCGTTATTGGCCATTTTAATTACTCGTGATGCGATAATTTTGATTAATAACAAATAAAAATTAACCGATGCTCGTGAAATTGTGATGCTTATCGTCGTTATTCTGCAAACTTGCATTTTTATGCTTTCGGCAGAGGTTCTTATACGTTATATATGCATTTACGGTAAAATAAATCAATATCGGAAAACAATATTTTCATGATTGGTCTTAGTTTTTGGGGGGATTTAATTCATCGTGATTCGCGCCACAACCTCCCCCCCCCCTCCCCCCCTCTGGAGCACCAGGAGAAACAATTGCGTGACACTAAAGATGCTGAGCACTTGAGACGTCGGTCAGCAACAAGAAAAGCTCGTTCTCACTCGTATACCGTTCGCACTCGTACAAAGTCAACTAAAAATCAAACTGAATTACTACTATTATCAGGTAAACGTTAAATTATTATATTAATTATGTCAGTTAAAGGAAATATAACATTTTAATACGAAGACAGAAAAGTCCTTGCGCTTGTCTTGTAAGACGACACGTATTGCTAACTTCTCTCCAAGTTGATTTATTCCTCTTTATTAATGAACAGAATTCATTCTAATAAGATCTCAACATCACTGTTGCAGGTGACTGGAACTCTCGAAATCATTTATTTAACTTATTATTATGAAGACTGACTTGACTTATCCAAATTACAACTCAGAAACTCTGTAGACTTCATAATGAAGTCAGATCACGCAATCGACAACGTTTCTCTCGCCTCGAAGTGACAAGAAACGTTGCATGATAAGCCTTACAGTTAAAACCGTTGTATCGCGACTAGTTGATTTTCGAATCTTTACTTCATTTGGGTTTTTCTGAGAAGTCAATCATCAGATGGCTTTGAACATGCTGCATATAAGTCAGACCGTTAACAACAATTCGACAGTTTACTTGAGCTTTTCTTGATAAATAGCCGAGATAAATAACTTGAATTGAAAACATTCAAACAGCTTTCAAATATTACGAAGAAAATGAAAACATCTGTAAGTCCTACTGCATTTTAAAGTCCTTCGAATATGATCGTTTCTTGGGAAAACTTTTGATTTTCATTCACACGACCTGAACGTTTCGACAAACGACTGATTTACATATTTGATTGACGTTTCAAAAAAGGAAAATTGACTAAAAAATCTGACTGAACAAAGTTGGTCGCGATACAACGGTTTTAGCTGTAAAACGCCTGTGTCTGAGGACATATCATTTGTATGTGCCTAACCCTGATCTAAACAAATATGTCTAAACATAAGTGTTGCAATTTTGAATCCAAAACTAAAACCTGCACTGAAGTCTGACAAAAGCGGCTGCGAAGGACACTACTGAGGACATTTACAATTGAACTTCACTACTGTCAGGTATAAATGTGAGAAATTCACAACTACATACAATTGAAATAACAAAAGACTGAAATCCAACTTTTTAGTCGAGGATAAATGCAAATCAAGTCTTTCGTCAATTGTCGACCCCATTGTCACAGTCAACGTCACGCATGAACACAAGTAACCCAATCCTAGACTCTTCCTCAGTCTCTCGCTCCGTCGCTACGCTCTCCGCATAGAGACTGTTACACTAGAATCTCGCAAAGGATTATAGGTCTCACAAATGTGGGACCCGGGATGCTTTGCGAAACATTTGTAACAAGTTTGAACAAGAACACATAGAACAAAAACACAGACCGGGGCAGGGTCCCACGGGCTACTATACAAGCCGCCAAAGTCAAAATTCCTTTGATTTCAGTCGTGTAAGCTCGAATTACGATTCAATCAACACATTTCACGAAATATTAAGCTCAATATGTACAGGCATTTTATTCACAACCAATAGTTAAATAAAGATTGATTTCGATACGTTTTACCTACGTGTTTTACAAGTGATCGGGTTCGAAGTTTGCGCTCCATTTGTAAGCAAAGTTTGGAGCTCTAAAAGTCCAAGAAACAGACTTTACAGGACAAAAAATACTTCCTGAGAATCTCAATGAATACCATGCATGTTCATTTGTAAGCCAAGAAGCTATAATTTAAAAAATGAACCAAGAAATGACCGTTATACTGCCAGCGACAATTGTTGAATTCCACTGCTCAACGTTGTCATTGTTTATAAATTTTGTGATTTGCATACGACCAATAGGAATTCAGCTACAAATCAGATTCTAACGACCAATCAAAGACTCGCTACTATTCTGGTGTAACAGTCTCTATGCGGAGAGCGTAGCGACGGAGCGAGAGACTGAGGAAGAGTCTAAACCAATCCATCCACTTATCACACAGGCAGCCCAAGCTATACTGGAATGCTTTGGGTTATCTCACTGTTGCTATGAAATATAATAAAAGGTTCGAATTACAACTTCTCTGTGTGTGCAATATATCGTTCATAAAATCCTACTTTATTTCCACTTGGAATATCAACTTAATGATTTGTTGTTCTTGAAATTCTAGATTTTCTAGTTATGTAAATTTTACTTCGAAAAACGGCTGATTTGGGGTTATTCTGACAATTAAATTTGACATAACATTTTTTTTTGACATAACTCAAACATAGTCGACTAAACTAGCTTGAGTATTGACAGTAGTAACGAGAGTCTCCGGCCACTTTGGCTCCATTCCACGCTTTTATCCAATTTTGCTCTCTCGCTCATCCCAGTCCATTTGAGCGGCTCGCCTCAGTTCAGTATTATTCTTAATGTTCCACACTTTAAACACTCAAGTGTATACTCAATGAACTGTCAATAAAAGATCAGTTGAGAAACTGAGGAAATGATGCCAACATAAAAAATGAAAATAATGTGTAATGTCATAATCCACTAATTATAATTTCAAATGACTTAATTGATATTTATAGACCTGTCAGCTCTAAAAAATGGAAACAAAATATGACGTCATTCACGTTTAATAGTTATTTGAAATGAAGTAATTGTACACAAATCTATTATTGACAGTTCATTGAGTATACGCTTGAGTGTCTACAGTGTGGAACATTAAGAATAATACTGACAACTTTTAAAATGAGTGAGTCACACCGCTCAAATGGACTGGAATGAGCGAGAGAGCAAAATGGGAAAGTGCGAAAATGGGATAAAACGTGATCCGAAATGGAGCCAAAGTGACCCATAATTGAGGCAAAGTGACCCAAGGCTCTCGTTTTGTTACTACTATTGACCAAATCATATGGCAGGGGACATCAATCTTGTACTTGTGTTTGCTTCTCCTACATATCTCGAAGTGGTGTTCTAAATATTGTTTGTTTCGTTTTCAGCAATGATACCATTCAAACCGAAAGTGTTGGCCCTCAAAGGTCTGCAATGGCTCGTGTACATCATTTCCCAGCTGCTCTCTGCAACCCTTGGCTATTCGCTTCATTCTGGTTGGAAGAAAGAACAATTAAAGGCAGCTGCAAATTACGAATCTTCTGCACAGTTACTGAAAATTGGCTTCAGGGCAAAGTTTATTGATATGCTACCTACTTCACTCGATCAGTTCCTTCTGTTCCATATTAAGTATATCAATCCTCGTACAGTTTGTCAAGACCACATCACTTTATTGACAGTGACCTCGAAGCTGGCATTATTTGCTGTTCTTCCTGAAGAAGTGGATACTTATAGCTCTGATGTTAGCCCTTTTATGTATATGGCGCAGTTCAAGTTCGCTACACATCTTATTACAATGCCAACCAGTTCGTTTCATCGACTCGCTGATGAGCTAGGCGATCCTACAGCACAAGTGGTACTAGTATCAAATACAGGACGCTGTGGGTCTACGCTTCTTGATCAGATGTTTGAGACTGTTCCTAACACTATTGTGATGTCAGAACCTGATGCATTCACCCAAACATCGCATGACTTCAGTTGTGGCAATATAAGTGGCGAGGAAGAAGAGAACTTACTTCGAAGTATAGTTCGAGTGCAGTGTAAAGCTAACAACGGTGAAGAAATCAAGCAATATATTATTAAAACGAGATCAATGAGTGTCAGACAAATATATAAGATCTTTTCAAGCTGCAAGTATGTCAGGCATTTATATATGTATCGACATCCAAAGGAAACCATCCTTTCATTTTGGAATTCCTTTGGGAACGCCCCGCGTTCGATGATTGGCAAACTCTTGCCTGTGGCAGACTTCGACGATTACGACATCCATTCAAAAAAGTTTGACCGGTTACTTCAAAGTCTGAAATGGCCGGGTCTATTTGCCCTGATGTGGGTGATGAATGTTGCTTGTTATATTGAATACAAGCATCGAGGTGTCCATATCTACCCTATTACATATGAAGATCTGATGAAAGATGCTAAGGCGACAACATCCAAACTGTTCTCTTTCCTGGGAATACCCGGTGAGTTCATCACACAAGCTGTGAATGCTCTCGATAAAGATTCACAGAGAGGAACGGTTTTATCGCGAAAACAACTTGCAAAAAGTAAGATTCGAGAGTTCACAAAAGATCAGGTGAAAGAGATCAATTTTGTTTTACAAAACTCTGGATTTAGTTCTTTGGAAGATTTTGAAGAACTGCCGGATAAACATCAGCTAAAACTAGATTCATTTTTTGCAGCAGATATTCTTGGATAACTTTAATAGCCCTAATGCACTATGACGTTACTTTTAAACAATCTATTGTTGAAACGCTAAGGACCATGGTCCTTACAGGGGGCCAAATCATCACAAATGTACTGAAAATTGTTCTAAAATTCATCATAGTTGATGGAAATATGATAGCTATATTATATGATGTTAGTACAAACGTCGTTATGAGTCAAGAGAGTTTGGACGAGGTTCGAAAGAAGTTCTGATAATTTTCGGAGTTTTGATTTGACGGAAGCAAAAACACAAAATGACGATGGGCGTTTGAGTAATTGAGGTCGCAGAAAACGAAAAACTACAGTAAAGACATTTGAACTATTCAAACGGAGAAGCCTTAACTTCAACTTTAATTTTATTTTCACTTTACTCTAAACTGTTTATAGTTTAAGGAAAAAACAAACGATTAGGTGATATCCACTATAGCGGGCACTATAGCGTGATTTTACTACCACTACCAGTATTCCTTGCGAATTGTCTTTCATATTCAGTTTTTAGGTTAGTGCACACTAGGTGACAAGTTATTGCAGCAACTGCTTGGTTTAATGTAAACAAAAAGATAAGAAGAAACAGTAAACAACCGATACTTGCTTGATCCTGGGATTCAAATGCCAAAATGGATTTAATAGAAACAAAAAGGTGAACGAAGAATACAAGACTCAAATGCAGCTCCCTCAATTAACCCTCAAGATCGTGTGACCGAAATACAAAACAAAAACAAACTCGCAAAGGATCCTGGAGGACTCAAAATTTTGATTTCAGCTCCCTAACTACTCAATTATAATGCTGGCTTGCTACGCTTGCTCAGGCTCGCTTCGCTGCGGCAGCAACAATTGAGTAGTATTTGTTAAACTATATAGTGAAAGCAGCTTTTACTCTCAAGTTAATCACCAGGAATGTTGCCAAGAATTAAACATTGGTTCAATTATATTGAGATTTTTTAGATAATATTCAATACATATTTTTGTATTCGCATATTTTGTTTGATAATTTTTTCTATTTTTGCTCATTAGACGAAACTGATTTAGAGCAAACGCAAGAAAACCATGAAATAAAAACAAACTATATTTTAACAATTAGTATCTATTTAGTAACTATTTCTCACTGACACTCAACCAGAACATTAATGTATTTTCTATCGGTACATAAAAGACTGTTTAATTACTTTCAGAGAGGGCGGTCTAGATAATCCTTCTGGGATTATCTTATTGTTTTACAGGGTATTTAAGGAGCATAACAAGGTATTTGATTCCTCTCTCTCTCGCAATCCTACAGCAAGGCCAATTTCGTTCTAGATGTCAGACGAAGAAACCGCACCGAGGTCAATGCCCTCAGACCCCTCGACTTCAGCGTCGAGCGCCGGCCCGTCTACCGAAATCGTCAACCAGGTTTTCGGTCTTTTCAAAGATTATTTGGCAAATACATTAGATGAGAAAGAAAAGATCCTCGAAGGGAAGGTTAAGGTCGACAAAGAAGCCTCTACGATAAAATTTAAAGGTAACCGAAAGCAGTTCGAATTGAACGCTAAGCTGGACAGCATTTTTGCCCAAATTGAAGGAAGTAGAGAGCTACTAGAAAGCAAAAGACTCGCGGCAGAGGCGAGGGAGCTGATAAGGAAACGACAAAAGCTCATTAAATTAGCTGATAAATCTAAAGACGGTTGGCTAGTAGGTCAGGAATACGAATCGGACGAGCTCGCCTCCAATTCTGAAGACGAGAAGAGGATAAGGAAGGCAAAAACTTCAGTAGAAAAGAAGCGGAAAAGCGAAAAACATGACACGAAAGGTTACGCCAAAAGGTCCAAATGTACATCTCATTACGATAATCAGCTTTTTCGCGGTAAGGTTTTTTATATTATTTCATAGTCCGGTCAAAAAACATTTATTCTTTGTGATTCTCTTGTCGGTTGGATTGCCTGAGCAACCAACCATCATAAATCTGTTGTACTTATTATTGTGTTCAGTTTGAAAATAATTTACGTTCGGTTGAGCGTAGCGAATTAGAACGTAAATGTATTTTCTATCGGTACATAAAAGACTGTTTAATTACTTTCAGAGAGGGCGGTCTAGATAATCCTTCTGGGATTATCTTATTGTTTTACAGGGTATTTAAGGAGCATAACAAGGTATTTGATTCCTCTCTCTCTCGCAATCCTACAGCAAGGCCAATTTCGTTCTAGATGACCCGCCCACCCACCCGATCACATAGGTATGCTTTTGTATTGACTTGATTTATTGTGTTTCTTTAGGCCGTTCAGACTTTGCTGCAAACAGCGCCGACAAATGCCACCGTTGTGGGAAATTCGGCCACTGGGCCAGGACATGCAGAGTTGGCTTGCCATACCAGGGTAGCAACAGGAGCGGCCTCTATTATTCGTGTGGACCCTTCAATTCTAGAACCGCACAGGGAGGCTTTTGTGACGGAACAACCAAGTAGGGAGAATGATCTACTAGAAAACTTTGTTGAGGTAACAGAATCACACGATTATTACGAACTCGAAGATTTATCACCAAAACATCCACATGTAAAAGGAAATCTCAAAAGGAACATTGAATTTTGGCGGGAAATTGGGGCTTCTCAGTACATCCTTTCCGTTATAGAAGACGGTTATAGTCTCGTATTTGATTCAATTCCATCGCAGGCATGTTTTAAGAACAACAATTCAGCTTTAAAGCATTCGGAGTTTGTAGAAAAAGCCATCCTAGAATTACTAGAATCTGATCGTATTATTGAATGTTCCGAGGTGCCATTTGTTGTTAATCCTTTATCAGTTTCTACACAATCTTGTGGAAAGAAAAGGTTAATTCTAGACTTAAGACATGTGAACAAATGTTTAACAAAACAGAGAGTCAAGTATGAAGACTACAAAACAGCCTTAAATTATTTTCACACGGGCGCTTGTATGGCTTCATTTGATCTTAAGAGTGGATATCACCACATAGACATTCATACGGAGTACCAGTGTTTTCTTGGGTTCGCCTGGAAATTTGACAACAGTATTAATTATCGTTACTTTATGTTTTGTGTTCTCCCTTTTGGCTTGTCATCAGCCCCGTACATATTCACTAAAACTCTTAAACCATTAGAGAAATACTGGAGGTTACAAGGGGTTAATATTGCATTATTCTTAGATGACGGAATGATTCTAGACTACGATAAAAACGTTTGTGAACGTGTTTGCCAAAGGATCCAATCAGATTTGAACAATGCAGGGTTTATTGTGAATAATGAGAAATGTATCTGGGAACCGTGTCAACTATTAGAATGGTTGGGACTAGTATGGAACAGTTCAATAGGGACTATAGCCATAACAGAAAGGAGAGTCCAAAGCATTAAAGAGGGTATTCAAAATTTTTACAATAACGGAATGTCAACTTGCGCTCGAGAATTGGCTTCGTTTGTGGGTAAGATTATTTCTGCTGGCGCAGTTTATGGAAACTTATCTCGTATCATGACGAGATATTGTTCGATAAATGTAGCTGCTGCGCAAGATTGGGATTCCAAATTCCAACTGGATGTATTCTGCCAGAGAGAGTTAAAATTTTGGGAAGTTAACGCGGAAGGCAAGAACTATCGTAACGTTTCCCACGAGGAATGTTACAAGTCTAATTTTATCATTTACTCTGACGCTAGCAGCACAGGCTGTGGAGCCCATTTTGATTTAAACGGGGAACAAATCTGTCATCAATTGTGGGACGATAAAGAGCGGATGAGAAGTTCCACCTGGAGAGAATTATCCACCATCGAATTTGCTCTACGATCGTTTTTGCCTTTAATCGAAGGAAGTTACCTGAAATGGTTTTCCGACAGCCAAACCGCGTGCAGAATTGTTGAAGTTGGCAGTATGAAGACCGATTTGCATGTTATTGCCAGCAGAATTTTTCAATTCTGTGCTAACCATTGCATACAACTTGACATACAATGGTTACCTCGTACGGAACTTGAAAGGGCCGACTACATTAGCAGAATAATTGACGTAGACGATTGGCAATTAAGCACCTACTGCTTTAATGAAATTGAAAGGGTCTGGGGTCCTCACACGATTGATTGTTTCGCGAACAGCTACAACAAAAAAGTATCTAGATTTTTTTCGAGATTTTGGAACCCAGAATGTTCTGGCGTAGATTTCTTTGTACAGAAATTAACAAACGAGAATTGTCTAGTAGTTCCTCCTATTGGCCTCATAGGAAGAGCCTTGAATTATCTTTACGCACATCGCACAATCGCCACTGTTGTTGTGCCGTTCTGGCCTTCATCCTATTTTTGGCCTATTTTGTGCAGAAAATTTCACCATTGCATCAAAGAACATAAGCTCTTTTACGGCAACCACGCCTTAACTCATGGAAAAAACACTAATTCCCTTCTGGGGTCGAGCAACTTCTACGGGAAAGTGTTAGCACTACGCATGGACTTTGTCCAATAAATAAATACGGACTTGTCATAATACTATTATACGCTATTTCAGCAAACTTTGGGAAATTATTACAATGGTTACGGCGCTTGCCACTATTAGAGACGTGTGATGTCTATTAGTGAACTTGGGTATAGCCCACGTATGTGTAATGTCTGGTTGGCGCTTGCCTGTACAATTGACAAATGGTTGTGGGATCGTTTATTCAGACTGCGGCGCTTGCCACCATTATAGATGATCATTTACTTGACTTTACAGTTTTGTATGACTTCACGTTAAAGCTTGCCTATTTAGTAGCTATTAAAGGTCCAGAGTGTGTTAATAAATACACATAACGGCGCTTGCCTATGACCTATATACGTCAATTTTTGTTAATTAGCTATGTCAAGGTTAAAAAAAAAAAAAAAAAAAAAATGTTAGGTGTTCATATTCTAGATATGCGTGTTTCTTTTTCTCGTTCTAGGTCTTTGAATCCTGCAAAACTTGGCATGACCTACCCACAGACGTAAAACCTGATTCTAGAGATCTGGTCCGGCAGCTACTAAAAAGCAGAGCGGATTCAACATCCCGTAGATATGCCCATGAAGTAAACAAGTTCCGCCTTTGGTGTCATAGATTTAACTTACAATCAGTCCCACCTATGCCAGTAGCTGTAATAATGGCTTATTTATCAGCGGTTTACAAGCAGTCTAATTCTTATAGTACAATCGCATTAGTTCACGCAGCTTTAAAATGGTATCATTCGTTTATACCTAGGGATGTAGGGAACCCCCTAGATAGTCTCATTTGCAAAACTTTTCTTGAATCAACAAAACGCAGTAAGACACCAATCAACAAAAAATTGCCCGTTTCTCCAGATTTTATCAAAGAAGTTATCCGTAGATACGGGGGGCCTTCAGCTACATTGTTAGATTTAAGACTAGCTTGTCTGTGTACCCTAGGTTTTGCAGGGTTTTTCCGCTATGACGAATTGAGCAAAATGCTAGTAAATCATTTAAAAATTTTCCCAGGTCATCTTCAAATCATTGTCCCTAGCGCAAAGAACGACATATACAGGGAAGGCAATTACGTTTACATTAAGCGTTTAAATAACGAATTTTGCCCAGTCGCCCTGTTAGAAAGATACATACAGAAGGGTAATATAGATATCAGCAGCAATGTGCCTTTATTTCGTAAAGTAAGATGGTATAAGTCTACGAATCAATATAAATTATGGGGCGATAAGTTATCTTATTCCAGATGCCTAGAGCTATTTAAGAATTGTTTGAAACAGTTGGGATATAACGACAAAATGTATGGATTACATAGCCTAAGGTCAGGGGGCGCGACCGCAGCCGCTAAAAACAACACAGAGTTAACTGAAAGGTTACTCAAGCTACACGGTAGATGGAAATCGGACACATCCAAAGACATGTACATCCAGGAAGAAGTTGAACAACGCTTAAAAATCTCTTCCGCACTAGGCATTTAATCATTAATGAAAAACTATACTTGCTAATTAGTAATAAAGCCTGTTGGATTGCCTGAGCAACCAACCATCATAAATCTGTTGTACTTATTATTGTGTTCAGTTTGAAAATAATTTACGTTCGGTTGAGCGTAGCGAATTAGAACGTAACTATTTCTTCTGTCTGGGTATTGTGTTCTGGTTGAGTGATAGTGATGAATATTTACTAAACAACTACTAGAGTGATTTTCATATGATCGTGAAAGAAAATAGACCAATTAGTTTGTAGTAGTTGATAAACAACTAAAGACAACAGTGTCATTATTGTTTACTAACTATACGTTTGCCTATTCCTTCACGTTCATATGAAATCTAGTTTTCAGTATTTAATTTGTTTTATTTTATTGTTTCCCTGCGTTTGTTTTATTAAAAAAGTCCATTATTATACAGTTGTACCTCTATTAAGCGGCCACCCTGGGGACTTTCCATAGTGGCCGCATTATAGAGGTTGGCCGCTCAATAGAGGGACAAATTAACAGTAATTTGGTGCATGAGACAAAATTTGAGACTTTTTACTGTGGCCGCCTAATAGAGGGTGGCCGCTTAATGGGTGACCTCTTAATGGGTGGCCGCTTAATGGGTGGCCGCCTAATAGAGGGTGGCCGCCTAATAGAGGGTGGCCGCTTAATGGGTGGCCGCTTAATGGGTGGCCGCCTAATAGAGGGTGGCCGCCTAATAGAGGGTGGCCGCTTAATGGGTGGCCGCTTAATGGGTGGCCACCTAATAGAGGATGGCCGCTTAATAGAGGGTGGCCGCCTAATAGAGGGTGGCCGCCTAATAGAAGGTGGCCGCTTAATAGAGGGTGGCCGCCTAATAGAGGGTGGCCGCCTAATAGAGGGTGGCCGCTTAATGGGTGGCCGCTTAATTTTAATTACTTTGTGTATGTAATCTTAGAAATTCCATCAATAAAATGCAATTGTTGTTTTATTCATATTCTATGTCGTGGAAATGGAAATAGATAAACGCAAGAGAGTATGAGACAAGAGAGCTTATCCCCCACATTGGGCTTGACTGAATTTCTCGTTTTATGTAGATTAACGAACTAAGTAAATAAATTCCAATTTATAAAGCACAATCAAAAATACTAAATTGAATTAAGAGATATATATATGTTAAAGTGCAAATAGTATACCCGCATGAAAAAAATATCGTGCACGGCAGATGTGCCAATAAAAAATATCGTGCAGAGAGGAAGAAAATATCCTGCACAAACATCACATGGGAAAAAAATATCCTGCAAAAAAAAAAAAAAAAAAAAAAAAAATGCCCAACCCCCCATCCCCCCCCCCCTCAAATATCTAATGGTCCGTCCCTAGTTGATTGACATCTCAAGCTAATCAAAGAAACAAATATATATGATTATGATACGTTTTTTGTGCAACATCCAAATATATTTTGTTATCTGTTTTTATAATGTTCACTGAAAAGTCACTTTCAGGTTGGCTCAAGCATAATCATTAGGGTTTTAAAACATCCTAAAGCAACCCCCTCCCCCCCCCCCCCCAACTTGAAATCCTGAATCCGCCCCTGCCTAGGTATATATTATTGTAAGTCTATTGAACAGCAACAAATGAAATATATTGTTATCAGTCAGTGTAAAGTAATACAAGATCACAAATCAACGTTGTTGTAAAAAGGTTAGCAAATTTTACAAAAAAATAATTTGTAACTGTTGGTCACTGGGAGAGGAACTGGACCGTTCTTACAGTAAGGCAGATGATTCAGCGTGTAATCTAAAACATGTAGATAATACTTCATTTCCAGCGCGGATCCAGATATTTTGAAGGGGGGACAATAATCAAAAAATTATCTGGAAAATTTTAAGGGGGGGTGCACAAATAAAAAAATACTGATTATCAATTAAACATTAAAAATAAAAAATAATTACTAAGCCGGAAGCGTGCTGACGTTTTACCCCCGTCTCTAGCTCTAAACAAGAATACGTTTCACAATCCTTTTGTTCACTAATTTGTTTAATTTTTTCCAAATGAATTATAAAGAGGCATTAAACAAAGCAAATATTAGTAAACTAGAATACCATCATAACCAAATATGTAGTTGACTGTTTAAGGATATCAAAAGTAATGCAGATCATATTTTACATAATTTATTTCCTAAGAAAAACGTCACAAAATACTCAATGAGAAAAACACGTATTTTCTAAATGTAAAACATACCGTTACAAGAATTCGTACATCATCAAAATGAGCAGGCTCATAAATTAAAAAATTTATTTTTTTAGTATATTGATTTTAATATTTTATATAATTATTATTAGCAATTTTATTTATATACATATACTTTCAAATGATGTAATTAATTAATTAGTTTTTGTGTACTTTATATTAGTGTAAATAATTACGTTTTTCAGCTGGCGAAAGCCGCTGCCATGTAATTTTTGAATAAAAGTTACTTACGTACTTACTCACTTACTTGCTTACTTACTATTACTACTACCACTCCCAGTATTCTTTGCAAAATTCTCTTTCATATTCATATTTTTAATCTCTGTGGAGATTAAAAAAAACAATTTTGCACTAATTGCAATACAAAGAAAGTCAGCAAAGCATTCTGGTATTGGTAGTATATTACGTCATCATGTAAATCGCCTGTTGTCTATTTAATAGCCGATTTGCACAATGGGGTAGAATGCTACCAATACCATAATGCTTTGCCGACTTTCTTTTATATCCCAATGAGTGCAAATTGCTTTATTAAAAATTTGAATATGAAAGAAAATTTGCAAAGAATGCTGGTAGTGTTAGTAAAATGACCCCACAATGCAATTCGCCTATTCGTATGTTTTTTCCTTAGCTTGTAAATAGCTGAGAGTTAAAGAGAAAATAAAATTAAAGTTGAAGTTAAAACTTCTCCGTTTGAATGATTGAAAGAAATTCTTTACTGTACTTTTTCGTTTTCTGCGAATTCAAATACTCAAACGCCCAGCGGCATTTTGTGGTTTTGTTTTCATCAATCAACTGTACAACAACCTCAGCCTCACACCACATAATTATTCTTGAGAATAAGATTGCTATCTTAATCCTCGCCAGTGTGAGAATAGACCAGTTTCAAGTTCTTCATTGCTCAGGCTAAGCCGCAATTGTAAGTAAATTAACAAGAATCAAGACAGAACCATTGGTATTTATGTTGTTTTGGACTTGTGCATTCCCACAAGATGTACCTCGTGCAGAACACTATATATCATTTATTATTGAGGCTTATGGCCTGTTTATATGATGCGAGCCAGCACGGTTTAGCGGGCTGTTTTTACGCTCTGATAGTTTGAACACAAAATATAAAACATATAAACAGGCCATAAGCCTGAGTCAAATTCTAAAGAATAATTACATGTTGTTCAGGCCGAGCTTATTGTGCAGCATCCGAAGATTTTGTACTATATGGCATAATGACGTCAAGGGTAGTTTTATGTGAGGGATAGAATCGCTAAATCTTCTAGGAACTTTGACAAAATTTGCTCTAAGCACACAGTATATTTTCAAATGGCGTGACTTTCGGATATATTAAAATGTGTACATATGCAGTGCAGCAATATTCTGTGTATTCTATTGATCAATTAGAACATATTTCAAAACAATTTCCAATACATTTGCAATGATTTGGCCAGCCCCAAGGACCAAGATCCTTTCAACAATACATTGTTTGAAAGTGACGGCATAGTGCGTTAGTGCTATTAAAGTTATCCAAGAATATCTGCTGCAAAAAATGAATCTAGTTTTAGCTGATGTTTATCCGGCAGATCTTCAAAATCTTCCAAAGAACTAAATCCAGAGTTTTGTAAAACAAAATTGATCTCTTTCACCTGATCTTTCGTGAGCTCTGGGATCTTATTTTTTGCAAGTTGTTTTCGAGCTAAAAAGGTTCCTCTGTGTGAATCTTTCTGGAGAGCATTCATGGACTGTGCAATGAACTCACCGGGTATTCCCAGGAAAGAGAACAGTTTGGATGTTGTCGTCTTGGTATCTTTCATCAGATCTTCATATGTAATAGGGTAAATGTCGACACCTCGATGCTTGTATTCAATATAACAAGCAATATTCATCACCCACACAAAAGCAAATAGACCTGGCCATTTCAGACTTTGAAGTAACCGGTCAAACGTTTTTGAATGGATATCGTAATCGCCGCCGATGTCTGGCACATGCAAGAGTTTGACAATCATCGAAGGCGAAACATTCCCAAAGGACTTCCAATATGAAAGGATGGTTTCCTTTGGATGACGATACATATATAAATGCCTGACATACTTGCAGCTTGAAAAGATCTTATATATTTGTCTGACACCCATCGAACTTGTTTTAATAATATATCGCTTGACTTCGCCACCCTTGTTAGCTTTACACTGCACTCGAACTATACTTCGAAGTAAGTTATCTTCTTCCTCGCCACTTATCTTGCCACAACTGAAATCCTGCGATGTTTGGGTGAATGCATCAGGCTCTGACATTACAATAGTGTTAGGAACAGACTCAAACATCTGAGCAAGAAGCGTAGACCCACAGCGTCCTGTATTGGATAATAGCAAAACTTGTGCTGTAGGATCGCCTAGTTCATCAGCGAGTCGATGAAACGAACTGATTGGCATTAGAATAAGATGTGTAGCGAACTTGAACTGCGCCATATACATAAAAGGGCTAACATCAGAGCTATAAGTATCCACTTCTTCAGGAAGAACAGCGAATAATGCCAGCTCTGAAGTCACTGTCAATAAAGTGATGTGGTCTTGACAAACTGTAGAAGGATTGACATACTTAATATGGAACAGAAGGAACTGATCGAGTGAAGCAGGTCGCATATCAATAAACTTTGCCCTGAAGCCAACTTTCAATAACTGTGCAGAAGATTCGTAGTTTGTAGCTGCCCTTAATTGTTCTTTTTTCCAACCAGAACGAATCGAATAGCCAAGGGTTGCAGAGAGCAGCTTGGAAATGATGTACACGAGCCATTGCAGACCTTTTAGAGCCACCACTTTTGGTTTGAATGGTATCATTGCTGAAAACGAAACAAACAATATTTACAACTGCACCACTTCGAGATATGTAGGAGAAGCAAACATGCACAAGTACGATTGTCAAGCATGTCAAAAAAATATCTTGTAAATGAAATCAACCCAATGAGGCCCAACTAAATCATGATTGTAGCGCCTCGTAGAAATCAACTGTAATTGTCCCTAATAACAAATTTTTCTGATTTATTTTCTGTTAATTTTCGTCTTCTTCTTGTGTAATTATATGATTCTTCTATTCGATCTGTTATTCTCTGTTTCCCTTTCGATTCTCTCGTGGGAAGGTAAAAGAAGACTCTGCTCGCAGGCTAAGGGAACTGGGAACTTGCAACTTATCCATTCGATCGGGAGAATCTACGTAGCACGCAGTTCATGTAATGACGTAACACTGACGTCATGTCGATCCTTTGCTCGCCTGGTCGGGAACCGGCTGTCGGAAAATACTCTCGCCGACTGTTGACTGATAATATGAAAGCTTTTAGCTTTTCGAAGTTTCTGAATGAAATCAAGCAAACCGAAGCTCCCGAAGCTGATGAAGGATAAGAGAAAATTGGAGGTGAGTTTTATACTATTTTTGTACTTTTACCTTGTACTGACTTTCACTTTTAGCAGTTCATGTAAGGCAAACATAACATGTATAATAATAATATCAATAAGATTAATTTCCACTTATAAAAATCGCAGTAAATGAATTACACAGTGATCATAAAATTCCAAAAAGCTATACAAAATGTATCTACAAAATCCTAAAATATGGTGTATTATAATATATTATTTTATATACATGTTATTGCAATCGTTTCCTATAAAACGGCTGTCCATTGGCTATTTGGTGTTATTTAAATTAGAATTCATCATTTTTATTAACATGCAGTTCATGTAATCTTGATATTTACAATATACTATGGCAAACATGTAGCATGCAGTTCATGTAATCTTGTTATTTACAATATACTAAATTAGCAAACATGTAGCATGCAGTTCATGTAATCTTGTTATTTACAATATACTATGGCAAACATGTAGCATGCAGTTCATGTAATCTTGATATTTACAATATACTATGGCAAACATGTAGCATGCAGTTCATGTAATCTTGTTATTTACAATATACTATGGCAAACATGTAGCATGCAGTTCATGTAATCTTGATATTTACAATATACTATGGCAAACATGTAGCATGCAGTTCATGTAATCTTGTTATTTACAATATACTATGGCAAACATGTAGCATGCAGTTCATGTAATCTTGATATTTACAATATACTATGGCAAACATGTAGCATGCAGTTCATGTAATCTTGATATTTACAATATACTATGGCAAACATGTAGCATGCAGTCCATGTAATCTTGATATTTACAATATACTATGGCAAACATGTAGCATGCAGTTCATGTAATCTTGATATTTACAATATACTATGGCAAACATGTAGCCATGCAGTTCATGTAATCTTGTTATTTACAATATACTATGGCCGTATATACAATACATATATACCAGACTTTATATAATTAGGTAAACAGGGATGATAAAGTGGCAAGTAATTCTTGTCTCAATTCCATGACATCAGTATGACTGAAAGAATTCATCAATGACAGCTTTTGTGGCTCCTATAAACATCAAAAAAACATTTTTAATTATTCTTAGTGATGGAATTTTCTTGATTAATTTATATGAATGCTGTATCATATGATTGTTATGTCTTAAAAAATTACTGACTTGGTAAGTGCAATTTTGTGTATTATTATTCATCAGGTTTTATTGTCACTTATAAATTCTATTAGAAAATGTCAGAGTACCATAAGAAAAGCTTCAAAAAATTTCAGCACATATACTCCACAATCCACTCCATTGGGTTGTTGTGGTACCTAGAAAAAGTAAATAAATAAATAAATAGATTTTAAGAAATATGTAAGAATATCAGCAGCCAGGATTTCTGTGAACCAAATATTAATTTAATTACAATGTAATGACTTGCGACAAATAATAGTTAAATAAAAACCAAGTTTTGGCAAAGATTTTAGATCCTTTAAGTTCAGTATTTTGTGAAGTAAGTAGGCATGGTGTATTAAATTGTCATACAGTCATGTTTTAGGAAAATACAGGATTTCTCATTTTGAATGTCTTGGCAAATACACCAACAAGTGACAGTGATATGAAATAATGAGTTCACATAATTATTGAGTCAAATGTGGTAATGAATAGGGTGCTACTACCGCTAATAGAGTCATTTTTGCATGAGTGGGAAACCGTACTAACTGTATCGTATAATAGTAATAGTTTCTATGAAAATATTCAAATTATGTACTGTATTGTAGCTGCATCGTTTCCCACTTATACGAAAGCTGTCCCTAAAATAAAGATAGTAAGAAATTTGTGATGTGGTGACTCAATACTCAAGACATAGTTCAAAGCGCATTATTTCATCTATTCTAAGTTACTTACCAGTGGATAAACAACAGGTAGTGTAGAGAAATCTTTTTCCACATTGTACTTTACTTTCCACTCTTCTTTTAAAAATCTGTGTATTTGAAGGAAGATAATTTCATGTAAAACCTACTGCTACAGCATCAAAAAATAAATTATCACCAGACAGATTTTATCAGTCAATTTGTAACAAAAATGGTGGAATTCACTATGTAATGATACTTATTAACCAAGGTTAATTGATTAATTTAATTGTTCTTTCATTTATTTGATTACCATGCAGCATTTCATAAAAAACTTAATATTGACCTGGGGTGGTGTTTATACATACCCTTTGATGCATTTTACTGCGTGATTCCTGAATTGTCTCACTTGATGGGAATGACCTCTTAACTGGTTCATGGAGTCCATAACGATAATAGCAGGTCTGGTTGGGTTCAAAAAGGATATGCTGATTCTGAGTACAACTAGAGAGTAAACACTAAACATGTGCAACATAAATGGCAGTGAGTGAATAAGTTCCAAATCATGCTAATTATTTTCTATTGTTTGACAACTACTTTGTAGCTCTAAATACTGCAAAGTATTGCACACAAATTGTAGTGTTTGCTTTCCAGTAGTGATGAGTAAATCAAACTTTACACTAATAAATTCCTTTCAACATAAGTGCATCATGGCAAATAAATTTTTCTCTAGACTACTTGTATGTACCTTGTATGTGAATCAACGTTTCCTATATTCTGCAGAATGAAAAGAATCCAGTGGTCCCTATGAATAAATAAATAAAGGTTTCAAACTTTTTGTACCTGAACATCAAGCAAATATATATATACCAAAGACTTGCCAATATATAAAGTGCAATAAATGGAATCTCAATTACCCCACATTGGCTGGAATAAATATATGTTTCATAGATACCAAGTTGACTTTGTTTGTATATCCCTTGGATGACTCCCAGATTTCCCTGTATTGTTAAATGAATGAAGAACCTTTATTGATAAGCTAACATAATCTTTTCACATTTGATGATCCATACCTGTCTGTTTTGCTTTTAAGTATTGCTGGTTGACCTTTTGCTGCAATATTCTTAACACGGTTTGAAATACTTGTGTAGAATAAACAACACATTACATGAAATGGGTCTGAAATCTTGCATCTTTCAAACATTATATAACTGTAAAATGAAGACAATTTACCAATTAATTAATATTATTAATCAGTAGACATGTTATTATGGTTTATGATTTAACTAAATAAATAACTTAAACTTTTGGAAAATGAGCTTTCTCTGGTTCTGCAGCATGAACTGAAAATGTGCCTTAGTATTATTTTACTAACAATTATAAAATAATAATGATATACTTATTTTTTTGTGTCATTTTAAGTGTTAAGTGATTTGATTTAGTGCTATATAAGGATTTATATTATAATAATAATTATTATTATTATTTTTATTATTATTATTATTATTATTATTTTTATTGACACACAGTAAAATACATTTTTACATGATTTTCTGGTAACATCCCTAGTCAAGCTTTGACCTAAAGCCTCAGACTTACAATCTACAAAGTTTTTTTTTTTTTTTTTTTTAGCCTATCCCCTATGTTTTCATTTGCACAATTTTTTGTTCTTTTTACGAAATGTTAACATTCTTATTATTATTCTTATTCTTATTATTATTATTATTATTATTCTTGTTCTTGTTCTTGTTCTTGTTCTTCTTCTTCTTCTTCTTCTTCTTCTTCTTCTTCTTCTTCTTCTTCTTCTTATTATTATTATTATTATTATTATTATTATTATTATTATTATTATTATTATTATTATTATTATTATTATTATTATTATTATTATTATGATAAATAAATGTTTAGTCATTGACAATTACATATAGCTTGCTGCTCTTTACGAAAACTATTATCAGTGATTGGAACAGACAAATTTGTATTCACTTGACTTACTCTAGTGAAGCATCAATGATTAGGTCATTCAGTTTTTCTCCTTCTCTCAGGCACTTTAACTCTGTTTTGTTAATCAGACCTGTATATTTTTTTATCCAGTTTGAAGTAGTGGGATATATGGATAGCATAGTTAATTCATCATCAGAATCAGATGTGGGTGATGGTCTTGAACAGGTTGATGGCATTGTTCCAGTCGAAGAGTTTGTTGGTGATGCTGTTGTTGAAAAGGTTGTTGGTGATGCAGCAGAGGAGCAGGTTGTTGGTGATGCTGTTGTTGAAGAGGTTGTTGGTGATGTGGTAGTTGAAGAGGTTGGTGGTGATGCGGCAGAGGAACAGGTTGTTGGCAATGCTGTTGTTGAAAAGGTTGTTGGTGATGCTGTTGTTGAAGAGGTTGTTGGTGATGCGGCAGAGGAGCAGGTTGTTGGTGATGCTGTTGTTGAAGAGGTTGTTGGTGATGCGGCAAAGGAGCAGGTTGTTGGTGATGCTGTTGTTGAAGAGGTTGTTGGTGGTGTGGCAGAGGAGCAGGTTGTTGGTGATGCTGTAGTTGAAGAGGTTATTACTGATGTGGTAGAACTTGTTGGTGCAGCAGTAGTGGATGAATCATCAAAAATGGATGTGAATAAGTATTCATCATCAGAATGGTCATCTGTTTGTGGAATAATATCAGGGCTATCAATGCTGACTTCTACCTTATAGGTCTTCCTCAACATGTCAGCTTTCTTGCCAACTCTGTTCCTATGCCGCCAGTGATGCTGTTTTTTAGATGGAGGCTGGTAATTTTTCAATGTTCCAATTTTGTCAAGTCCAGTCACCACATGTTTTCTTTTTCTACTTGTTTTTACCACTTTTTTCTTTATTTTTTGGGGACTTGAGCCAATCAACAATCCTGATTCATCAGGGATTGTCCCTTTAATTTCTTTTTCGAGGCTAGAAGCTGTATTTATCACTCTTTGTAATACGTCTTTGTCTTTTGTCAGATAAGTTAAATCTTGCAGGCTTCTAAGGGTTGTTCTTGCTCTAATAGCTAATGACTTGATGGATGTTTTTGTTTTTATAGGGAGCTGTGCTATGTCATCGTCACTGATGTCATCCTGCCCTAAATCTTCAGTGAATGATGTGGAATCCTCCAGCTGAGAGTTCGTCTGTGTGGCAACCACAGGTCTTCTAAAGTGGCTGATTGAGTCATTGTCAGCAGAGATATGAGGTGCACTGATGTATGGTGTTGGCAGTGAATACCAATTGACACCTTCAACCCATTTGAAAATTGCGAACATGTGTTTGCATGGAAGCCGGTATCTTCTCCAGTCTGGACAGTCACAGTGGGGTTTGGAAACATTAACAGAGTATTCTTGTGGACCACTAGATGAACGTACTTTAAACATCAATTTTTGTAGGTCTTGTGTTACTACGTGTCCCTCCAAGTCATTGGCATTAGTGATTCTTGTTAGACAGTGTTTGATAAATTTTTTTGGCCTTCCGTGCAGAAAATCAGGAATATCTCCATTGTATTGCTTGTGGGTAGCATTCATTTTGATATTTTTTATAATATATTGCCTGTATTGATCTGGCAAGTAGTTATTAACTATTACTGTTGCAATGCTACTAAGAGATCTTCCTGTTGCTCTAGGGAGGTATATTTTTTTGAAAAGCTTATTTTGGGACTCAACGCCATTGTTGGTATTGAGGCAAATGTTGTACTTTTCCTCTCTGTAAGCACACACCCATCTCTTATAGCATGATAACCATGTGCCCTCAATCCATCTTTGCAGTTTGACATTTGAGTTGTAAATGGCATTACTTCTTAGTTGTTTCAAGGCTTCATCAAAATTTTGGCTCTCTTTTCCTGAGGGACCCTTAATTGAGCTTGCAATGCTCCTCAAAAGACCAAGCACTTCTTCTTTCTCTCCAGCATTTAGCCCATTTTCAGATTTTTTACACCACCTTTCCCACGCTTGCTCCCTATGAAAGTCGCACAAATATACAAAGGTATCGATATCTTTAAAACCTGAAAGCGTATAATGAGTGTACAAATTAGCAGCCTGCTTGCTTGCAGGGGGTTCTAATTTGAGGCAAAGCATTCTGTATAGTAAGATAGTAGTTATTTCACAGCTTTACAATGTGAAAGCATCAACATTTCATGTATCAAATGTTAATTTTTTTGTAAAATACTTACAACTTTCAATTGCCTGAATCTCCACTTCAGAAAAGTCGCACATAAAGTACTTTGGCTTCCATTCAGGGTTCCACTCTCTTATTACTTCCAAAGCCTCCTTGACATTTTCTATCTTCTCTTCTTGTACCACAAAATCACCTACAATAGCCCAATAAAAAAATGCATTGTACTGAATCAATATGTCCAATGGCAGTTTACAGTGTATTTCAACTTCTCAATCACCATATATTATTAACTTTGGAAAATGTTTTTTTTTTACTTTTGGTATTAAATGAGCAATGATATGAAAAATGACATGAGAGAGGCATGTAAATGTTAGTAATAAAAAGTTAATTGCATATTTGTATCAAATATTGTTTTCAACAAATCATATTAAATTATTCAATTAACTCTGAACAGATAATTAAAAGGGATGAATACATTTTATTATTTTTTTATTTTATTTTGATCAAACAATATTAGCCTATAATAATTAATCATAGTTTCATTGGGTTTGTATCTAAAGTTCCAGAAAATATCCATACCCCTAACACCTACCAAGATAATTTGAAATTCGGGAGGTCTACAGTAGTGCATTGATATCTTCTGGAAGTACACAATGAATATTCAGCAGAACCTTTGTTTACCTGCTACAACAAATCCACTATTTGTTTTCACACACAAAAAGAACAGGGGCACAGCATATTTGGTAGTTTTATATGTTGCATCTAGGAGACAGATTTCCCCACCATACTTTAGCAAAAGATCTCTTTGCCATTTTTCTTGATGGACATACAAGAGCTGATCTTTATAGCTGGTATTCTCTTGTTTGTCTTTAAACATTCTCAAGAAGAATCTTCTGTCACCATCTTCTTTTGTCCACTCTTTTATCTTTTTGTCTAATTGAACTTGATCTAGCTTACTTAATTTTAACTGATAACAAATCTTGTACAAATGGTTACTGATACACTTGATTGATGGGTAGAACTGACTATTTAGCACACTTGGTCTATCAGCGAGATCGTGAAACATCATCTTCTCTACGTATGACTTCAAAAGATTGCGTATGTCATAAGCATTTGTGAGTCCTGTACAATAAGTTAGAGGTTGGTTTAATACACATGTGAATTTCAATTTCATTTATAAATTATAATTACATGGTCTATTCATTTCAAATTTAATTGAAATATACTATACATTTTTACTTTCAAAGTCATGTGACCACTAGCTGTAGAGACAGAATTCACAAACTGAGCAAATTTATACAAAAAAAAAACTGTTATTTTACCTGATGTAACATATTCAGAAATTTTTTCAATGAGTTCAGGATGTATTGGGTTTTCAACACTAATGGTCTCATCTGTTGAGTGGTTGCTATGTGCATGACTTGTAGGCACCTCAATGTAAAATCTTTCGAGAATAGAGATGGATGACTGATCAATTAGTAGCTTTTCTCTAATTTTGTCCAATGTATGTGGCTTTAATTGTCTCTCCACCTAAAGACAAATAAATAATCAGTTGAGACTAAGCAAGAAAAAGTACATGTGAATGTCAGTTTAAGTATACAATATATTATTACAAGATCAGAGACTTCAAAGTGTACATCATTAGTACATTGTTTTTCTCTAGCAATCATTTATTTTCGTAGCCTGAGTGGTAACAGCACTGGTCTTTCATTCCTTTGACCCCATGCAAGTTGGTAATCTCAGATTGTCTATGCAAGGTGAAGTGTGAAATGCGTCTGTTTTTTTTTATCTCTCATGCCACGAGGATTTTTAACCAGGTCCTCTGATTTTCCTCCTTCCATATCAAATGAACATTTGTGCAAAGCATTCTATTCTGAATTAACAATCTTTGAAATGACAGTTCCCATTAGTAAAATATAGATTAGAAATTGGGTTTGTTTGACTTCATTTAAGGAAATGATGTGAAAATTTTTGTTTCTTTTACATACATAGTAATTACCATGCAATTTGACATTCCATGAGATTTCAAAGTAATATCATATTCCACAAACATTGCCACTTCCCGAATAGTAATCTTTGCTGGACACCCATGTTTTTTTTGAATTTTGGACATGGAATCTTTTCTTTATTAGGAGTGGATGATCACTTTTCTGAAAAAAAAACATTTATTAGTTTTGAGATGGTAAGTTGGAAAATAAATGTGCTATTCATTTTTACAGGATGTAAAATTTGAGGTTGAGGTATTTTTTTAGGGTTGCAATATGGAGCTCTTGTCGCACCCCTTTCCTCAGTGATTTTACCCCTGAATACGTTGCCATTGGAAAGTATCATTTTCAAATTTATGTTTTGTTTTGGGAGTTCTATTTTTACATTACAGACTTCAGTTTTTTTTTTTTTTTTTTTCAATTGGTAGACACCAGCACACAATCCTTTTCCACAAGAGGTTTTGTCATTCTCTGACACAAGACAAAGAGACCGTACAAAAACTGATTGGGGGATTTTTTGACTTTGACTTTCAGTCCATTAGTATTCTTTCAGTTTATCGTATATTCCTTCGAAGTTTTGTCTTTTTGTGTATAATCCCGAACTTATTTTGAACCGAGTAAAATTTAGTTTCCTAACGCAAAATATCATTTGTAACTTCTCACTTTACTCATTTTCATCCATAAATCGACTAACCTCTTCATGTTTCCTCTTCTTTTGCTTTCTTTTTCCGAACGAACACTCCAAAACCCTCTGTCCTTCGAGAACAAATGGCATTCCACTGTAAGGAATTTTCAGTCCAACTTTGCTTTCCCATCTTAACTTCCCTGTAAGTAAATGTCTAAAACTTACATAAAAATCCCGAAAGGGTATTAGCATATTGACGGAAAATTAAAATTGTAGAGATACAATAAATATTTTACTTTCATTGTGGTAAATTTACCTTGAGGGGAATATCTTTTCGACGTTTCTGTTCGTTTCTCAGACTTCACTACACTGAACGAAACGTGTGTCACAGCCTCAAACTCCTTGAGAAAGGTGCTGAGATTATCTTCGCCATCTACAAAGCCTCTCACATAGTTGTCTCCGTACGGTGTATTTTCTTTCAAGTGTTTCGAAAATATAGTTTTTAACTTTTCTTCGACATAAACATTGCCTGAGGCCATTTTGAAATTTCGCGGGAACGCCGCGGGAAATCCGAGCGATTTCCGAATTGCAAACAGCATTCGGACTCCTTCGGATGGCCATCGGAAAATGAGTGTTTTACGTCATTACATGAACTGCGTGCTACGTAGGGTCTCCCCCATTCGATCAAAGTAAATGTATACTCTGGCTTGAATAACAACTGAATTTGTAAACGTATCCCGATGATTGCGAAAAATATTTAGTTTGCAATCATTATGTTTAGACATACTTTTTTAGGGTTAGCGTGAGGCACTAATTACGAGGGATTCCCAAAGGGAATCCCGCGTTTAAAATTCGACTTCGTTTTTGGTCGCGTCACAAAACGCCATCACGTGATTGTGATAATGTCACAGCAAAACATAGTCACGTCATTATCTTGAGAGAGCTCCGCAAAAGAAA
This sequence comes from Diadumene lineata, assembly GCA_918843875.1. NCBI lineage: Eukaryota > Metazoa > Cnidaria > Anthozoa > Actiniaria > Diadumenidae > Diadumene > Diadumene lineata. Next base: position 6,791,017 of record OU974082.1, read on the forward strand.
TTATGAAGATCTATCTCACAAGCTATCAATCTATTTAAAACCGAATTCTACTTTGTCTTAAAATAACTCAACTTTTTTCCTCAGAGAAAAACAAAAAAGGAAAAAAAGAAAAAAATTAGGGAAAGAAAGAGAATCGAAAACCTACAAGTCACCATGAGACTCTGCAAGTGAAAGTGCATTTATCATAGCACTAGTGACAAAAATATTTATGATTTTACTATTTTCATGTCAAGGCAGTATGTTTTGCATTAGATTTTGATGATTATTACTTTAGTAGAACTGCTGGAATTGATAACAATCACTTTTGTCGACTTATATATTAAAAATATTGTCCTTTCATAGTTCAGTAATATTGATATTAGACAAAGCTATTTGTTTGTATATGTATACAATGACTTAAAAGTCACAACTTCTCTGAAATACTTAAAGCTAGTAAGAACATTTAGTTAGAGGGGTTATTTATCATAGAATACCCATTTATCAATGCCCAAGTCTTCAGTCAGTTTTCAAAAGCCTGGTTTCCATATAATCGCAAACAATCAAGAACGGACGCTAAGGACCAAAAACAAAATCGATTTTTGGGCCGAAAACAAAGTTTTTCGATACTACGACCGCTTTTGAACGATTTCGATAGCGATCACATATGGAACGAAAACAGTTGTAGGATCGAAAAACGTTGATTTCCCTCTAATCGAATTTATTTTTCGGTCGCTTGCGACCGTTCTCGATCGTTCTCGATTATATGGAAACCAGGCTTAAATTACACAATCATTTCAACTGTGCATTTCAAAGAAGCATGGCCATGAGATATTTATCAGTAAAGTTTACGAAAACAATCGCAACATTCCCGAGAGAATACCAAGCTCAGTGCGTTCTAGTTAATGATTTGTCCACAGACCCCGAGGCTCATCATGTAACGTTTCTTGTCGCTTCGCGGTAATAGAGAAATGCTAAGAGCTTAGTTGTAATTTAGATAAGTGATGTTGAGATCCTACTAGAAAGAATAAAGAGGTATATATTTACTTGAAGAGGATTTAGCAATGTGTGTCGTCGCACTGGGACAGTCAATGACTTTTCTTACTTGACTAAATACTGATATCGCTCGAATATCACTGTCTGAAAAGCATTGTGTTAGTCGTCTTAAATGTTATTGATACCTTTACCCTCATTTCCTTTAACCAACATAATTAATATAATAATTTAACGTTTACCTGATAATAGTAGTAATTCAGTTTGATTTTTAGTTGACTTTGTACAAGTGCGAACGGTACGTATAAAGCGAAATTCATACGACGAACTATTCGATGTCAAAGAACAAATCTGTTTCTGGTCACGCGATCGTTTCACTCCCCAACGCCACGTGCATGTGTTTAATAGAGGCTAGGGAAGGGTGGGTCAGTTGAGTCGTGAACATTTTTATTTTATTTTTTATTTTTTATTTTTGTTTTAATAATCTTAAGGAGGCTCCATATAGTTATACAGCGTCTCGGATCTCAGAGGTTCATTAAATATCAACAGTCTCCAAAGCTCATGAGTGGACTATATTAAGACTTTGAGTCAAAGATTCATTTTTTGCTCAAATGATCACATGACCGGTCACCATAGGAACGCTATGACAGTCATAATAAAGCTCATTTTTAACGTATAAAAAATAAAAAATAAAAAATTATTTTTGAAAACATTGTATATGGATTTCAGTACGATGACCTAGCATATATTGCCGTGACGAAAAAAATCCCAACTGTATAACCTTATAAATAACGGAATAATGGTTTTTGCTAAATTTAAAAAAATCTGTAATTTGAAAATCGTTGAAAAATTGCGAACTAATCTATTATACCACTAAAATGATATTCTGAATTGCAAAAAAAATTACCGCTCAGTTTTCGAGTTTTTTTATTTTCATGACGTAATCAAAATAAACTCTTCAAGTTTGAGGTGTGCGAATGTGCGTGGTCATGCAAGAGTCCCCGCGCTAAAATTATATGGGAGCCACCTTAAGACGAATTCTAACTCTTACAAGAAATGACACTTATGGACAATATTTACAAAAAAATAATAATAACAATAATTAAAAAATTATAAATGAATGAATGAATGAATGAATGAATGAGATATTGAATGAATAAATTAATTAATCAATAAATCACTCATTTTATTCGATATTACACATTATTTTCATTGTTTATGTTGGCATCATTTCCTCAGTTTCTCAACTGAGAATGGGCTACCTGTGGTAAGGCACCAACCAAGAACGGTAAATTACCCCGTGGGAGTGGGGGACACTCCGTGGATAAACGATCATGAACGCTAGTCGGAATTTGTCAGCAATATCACTAGATATAGGACGTTTTTCCAAAGGGCGTGGCTTCCCAGTTTTTCATCCCTACAAGATGCCAAGCTATCAACAGTTCCGGTGCTATGAATAGATGGGTTCACCCCTAAATGATGCCAAAAAGTAAGGATTTGGGAAATTTCATATTTTAAATCGTAACAGATACCTAATCACTGCACTCCCTCCTCCCAGGCGATTTACCCGATGACGTAGATTACTACAACTAACAAATTTTCTACGCAATTGCGATGATTCGACCCCTTCCGACGACTTTCACCCTTTACGTTAAACAAAACAAAATTGATGTGACATCATAATGAATTAGGGCAATTACAGCTACCCAAGAATATCTGCTGCAAGAAATGAATCGAGGTTTAGCTGATGTTTATCCGGCAGATCTTCAAAATCTTCCAAAGAACTAAATCCAGAGTTTTGTAAAACAAAATTGATCTCTTTCACCTGATTTTTCGTGAGCTCTCGAATCTTACTTTTTGCAAGTTGTTTTCGCGATAAAAACGTTCCTCTCTGTGAATCTTTATGGAGAGCATTCACAGCTTGTGCGATGAACTCACTGGGTATTCCCAGGAAAGAGAACAGTTTGGATGTTGTCGCCTTGGTATCTTTCATCAGATCTTCATATGTAATAGGGTAGATATCGACACCTCGATGTTTGTATTCAATATAACAAGCAACATTCATCGCCCACATCAGGGCAAATAGACCTGGCCATTTCAGACTTTGGAATAACTGTTCAAACTCTTTTGACTGGTAATCGTAATTCCCGAAGTCTGACACAGGGAAGAATTCTTTGCTAATGATCGAAAGAGGTACATGCCCAAAAGCGGACCAAAATGAAAGGATGGTGTCCTTTGGATGTCGATACATATATAAGTGCCTGACGTACTTGCAGCTTGAAAAGATCTTATATATTTGTCTGACACTTATTGAACTTGTTTTGATGATATATCGCTTGACTTCGTCACCCTTGTTAGCTTTACACTGCACTCGAACTATACTTTGAAGTAAGTTTTCTTCTTCCTCGCCACTTATCTTGCCACAACTGAAGTCATGCGATGTTTGGGTGAATGCATCAGGCTCTGACATTACAATAGTGTTAGAAACAGACTCAAACATCTGAACAAGAAGTGTAGACCCACAGCGTCCTGTATTGGATAGTAGCACCACTTGTGCTGTAGGATCGCCTAGTTCATCAGCGAGTCGATGAAACGAGCTGATTGGCATTATAATAAGATGTGTAGCGAACTTGAACTGCGCCATATACATGAAAGGGCTAACATCAGAGCTATAAGTATCCACTTCTTCAGGAAGAACAGCAAATAATGCCAGCTTCGAGGTCACTGTCAATAAAGTGATGTGGTCTTGACAAACTGTACGAGGATTGATATACTTAATATGGAATAGAAGGAACTGATCGAGTGAAGCAGGTTGCATATCAATAAACTTTGCCCTGAAGCCAATTTTCAATAAGGAAAAGAAGGAACTGATCGAGTGAAGCAGGTTGCATATCAATAAACTTTGCCCTGAAGCCAATTTTCAATAACTGTGCAGAAGATTCGTAGTTTGTAGCTACCCTTAATTGTTCTTTCTTCCAACCAGAACGAATCGAATAGCCAAGGGTTGCAGACAGCAGCTGGGAAATGATGTACACGAGCCATTGCAGACCTTTGAGAGCCACCACTTTTGGTTTGAATGGTATCATTGCTGAAAACGAAACAAACAATATTTACAACTGCACCACTTCGAGATATGTAGGAGAAGCAAACACAAGTACGATTGTCAAGCATGTCAAAAAAATATCTTGTAAATGAAATCAACCCAATGAGGCCCAACCAAGTCATGATTGTAGCGCCTCGTAGAAATCAACTGTAATTGTCACTAATAATAAGTTCTTCTGATTTATTTTCTGTTAATTTTCGTCTTCTTCTTGTGTAATTACATGATTCCTCTATTCGATCTGTTATTCTCTGTTTCCCTTTCGATTCTCTCGTGGGAAGGTAAAAGAAGACTCTGCTCGCAGGCTAAGGGAACTGGGAACTTGCAACTTATCCATTCGATCAAAGTAAATGTATACTCTGGCTATGAATAACAACTGAATTTGTAAACGTATCCCGATGATTGCGAAAAAGATTTACTTTGCAATCATTATGTTTAGACATACTTTTTTAGGGTTAGCGTGAGGCACTAATTACGAGGGATTCGTTTTTGGTCGCGTCACAAAACGCCATCACGTGATTGTGATAATGTCACAGCAAAACATAGTCACGTCATTATCTTGAGAGAGCTCCGCAAAAGAAATTATGAAGATCTATCTCACAAGCTATCAATATATTTAAAACCGAATTCTACTTTGTCTTATAATAACTCAACTTTTTTCCTCAGAGAAAAACAAAAAAGAAAAAAAGAAAAAATTTAGGGAAAGAAAGAGAATCGAAAACCTACAAGTCACCATGAGACTCTGCAAGTGAAAGTGCATTTATCATAGCACTAGTGACAAAAATATTTATGATTTTACTATTTTCATGTCAAGGCAGTATGTTTTGCATTAGATTTTTGATGATGATTACTTTAGTAGAACTGCTGGAATTGATAACAATCACTTTTGTCGACTTATATATTAAAAATATTGTCCTTTCATAGTTCAGTAATATTGATATTAGACAAAGCTACTTGTTTGTATATGTATACAATGACTTAAAAGTCACAACTTCTCTGAAATACTTAAAGCTAGTAAGAACATTTAGTTAGAGGGGTTATTTATCATAGAATACCCATTTATCAATGCCCAAGTCTTCAGTCAGTTTTCAAAAGCCTGGTTTCCATATAATCGCAAACAATCAAGAACGGACGCTAAGGACCAAAAACAAAATCGATTTTTGGGCCGAAAACAAAGTTTTTCGATACTACGACCGCTTTTGAACGATTTCGATAGCGATCACATATGGAACGAAAACAGTTGTAGGATCGAAAAACGTTGATTTCCCTCTAATCGAATTTATTTTTCGGTCGCTTGCGACCGTTCTCGATCGTTCTCGATTATATGGAAACCAGGCTTAAATTACACAATCATTTCAACTGTGCATTTCAAAGAAGCATGGCCATGAGATATTTATCAGTAAAGTTTACGAAAACAATCGCAACATTCCCGAGAGAATACCAAGCTCAGTGCGTTCTAGTTAATGATTTGTCCACAGACCCCGAGGCTCATCATGTAACGTTTCTTGTCGCTTCGCGGTAATAGAGAAATGCTAAGAGTTGTAATTTAGATAAGTGATGTTGAGATCCTACTAGAAAGAATAAAGAGGTATATATTTACTTGAAGAGGATTTAGCAATGTGTGTCGTCGCACTGGGACAGTCAATGACTTTTCTTACTTGACTAAATACTGATATCGCTCGAATATCACTGTCTGAAAAGCATTGTGTTAGTCGTCTTAAATGTTATTGATACCTTTACCCTCATTTCCTTTAACCAACATAATTAATATAATAATTTAACGTTTACCTGATAATAGTAGTAATTCAGTTTGATTTTTAGTTGACTTTGTACGAGTGCGAACGGTACGTATAAAGCGAAATTCATACGACGAACTATTCGATGTCAAAGAACAAATCTGTTTCTGGTAACGCGATCGTTTCACTCCCCAACGCCACGTGCATGTGTTTAATAGAGGCTAGGGAAGGGTGGGTCAGTTGAGTCGTGAACTTTTTTATTTTATTTTTTATTTATTTTTTTTTTTTTTAATAATCTTAAGGAGGCTCCATATAGTTATACAGCGTCTCGGATCTCAGAGGTTCATTAAATATCAACAGTCTCCAAAGCTCATGAGTGGACTATATTAAGACTTTGAGTCAAAGATTCATTTTTTGCTCAAATGATCACATGACCGGTCACCATAGGAACGCTATGACAGTCATAATAAAGCTCATTTTTAACGTATAAAAAATAAAAAATAAAAAATTATTTTTGAAAACACTGTATATGGATTTCAGTACGATGACCTAGCATATATTGCCGTGACGAAAAAAATCCCAACTGTATAACCTTATAAATAACGGAATAATGGTTTTTGCTAAATTTAAAAAAATCTGTAATTTGAAAATCGTTGAAAAATTGCGAACTAATCTATTATACCACTAAAATGATATTCTGAATTGCAAAAAAAATTACCGCTCAGTTTTCGAGTTTTTTTATTTTCATGACGTAATCAAAATAAACTCTTCAAGTTTGAGGTGTGCGAATGTGCGTGGTCATGCAAGAGTCCCCGCGCTAAAATTATATGGGAGCCACCTTAAGACGAATTCTAACTCTTACAAGAAATGACACTTATGGACAATATTTACAAAAAAATAATAATAACAATAATTAAAAAATAATAAATGAATGAATGAATGAATGAATGAATGAATGAGATATTGAATGAATAAATTAATTAATCAATAAATCACTCATTTTATTCGATATTACACATTATTTTCATTGTTTATGTTGGCATCATTTCCTCAGTTTCTCAACTGAGAATGGGCTACCTGTGGTAAGGCACCAACCAAGAACGGTAAATTACCCCGTGGGAGTGGGGGACACTCCGTGGATAAACGATCATGAACGCTAGTCGGAATTTGTCAGCAATATCACTAGATATAGGACGTTTTTCCAAAGGGCGTGGCTTCCCAGTTTTTCATCCCTACAAGATGCCAAGCTATCAACAGTTCCGGTGCTATGAATAGATGGGCTCACCCCTAAATGATGCCAAAAAGTAAGGATTTGGGAAATTTCATATTTTAAATCGTAACAAATACCTAATCACTGCACTCCCTCCTCCCAGGCGATTTACCCGATGACGTAGATTACTACAACTAACAAATTTTCTACGCAATTGCGATGATTCGACCTCTTCCGACGACTTTCACCCTTTACGTTAAACAAAACAAAATTGATGTGACATCATAATGAATTAGGGCAATTACAGCTACCCAAGAATATCTGCTGCAAGAAATGAATCGAGGTTTAGCTGATGTTTATCCGGCAGATCTTCAAAATCTTCCAAAGAACTAAATCCAGAGTTTTGTAAAACAAAATTGATCTCTTTCACCTGATTTTTCGTGAGCTCTCGAATCTTACTTTTTGCAAGTTGTTTTCGCGATAAAAACGTTCCTCTCTGTGAATCTTTATGGAGAGCATTCACAGCTTGTGCGATGAACTCACTGGGTATTCCCAGGAAAGAGAACAGTTTGGATGTTGTCGCCTTGGTATCTTTCATCAGATCTTCATATGTAATAGGGTAGATATCGACACCTCGATGTTTGTATTCAATATAACAAGAAACATTCATCGCCCACATCAGGCCAAATAGACCTGGCCATTTCAGACTTTGGAATAACTGTTCAAACTCTTTTGACTGGTAATCGTAATTCCCGAAGTCTGACACAGGGAAGAATTCTTTGCTAATGATCGAAAGAGGTACATGCCCAAAAGCGGACCAAAATGAAAGGATGGTGTCCTTTGGATGTCGATACATATATAAGTGCCTGACGCACTTGCAGCTTGAAAAGATCTTATATATTTGTCTGACACTTATTGAACTTGTTTTGATGATATATCGCTTGACTTCGTCACCCTTGTTAGCTTTACACTGCACTCGAACTATACTTTGAAGTAAGTTTTCTTCTTCGTCGCCACTTATCTTGCCACAACTGAAGTCATGCGATGTTTGGGTGAATGCATCAGGCTCTGACATTACAATAGTGTTAGAAACAGACTCAAACATCTGAACAAGAAGTGTAGACCCACAGCGTCCTGTATTGGATAGTAGCACAACTTGTGCTGTAGGATCGCCTAGTTCATCAGCGAGTCGATGAAACGAACTGATTGGCATTATAATAACATGTGTAGCGAACATGAACTGCGCCATATGCATAAACGGGCTAACATCAGAGCTATAAGTATCCACTTCTTCAGGAAGAACAGCAAATAATGCCAGCTCTGAAGTCACTGTCAATAAAGTGATGTGCTCTTGACAAATTGCAGAAGGATTGATATACTTAATATGGAATAGAAGGAACTGATCGAGTGAAGCAGGTCGCATATCAACAAACTTCCTCACCCTAAAGCCAATTTTCAATAACTGTGCGGAATATTCATAGTTAGTAGCTGCCCTTAATTGTTCTTTCTTCCAACCAGAACGAATCGAATAGCCGAAGGTCACAGAGAGCAGCTTGGAAATGATGTACACGAGCCATTGCAGACCTTTGAGGGCCAACACTTTTGGTTTGAATGGTATCATTGCTGAAAACGAAACAAACGATATTTACAACACCACTTCGAGATATGTAGGAGAAGCAAACACAAGTACAAGATTGACGTAACCTGCCATTTAACTGTCAAGAATGTCAACAAAATATCTTGTAAATAAACGCCATCCAATGAGGCCCAACAAAGTCATAATACGATTATTTTACACTCCCAAAAACATTTTCTGTAAATCTTAGCATATGTATAGTTCGAACTGTGGACTCTGTTACTGACCTTTACGTATCTTTATTTTTATATCCTTCGATCCTTCGGTTTGTCCCCCTGTAAACCAATATAGGGATATATTCGTGACAGGGTATTTTGTTTTTCTTTTTATTCGTTCAACCTTGAAAACTATGGTAACTGGGAGATGACTCGAAAATTTCACAGTTTATTTAGCCCCCAGGTTCTTCTATCAGACTATCATTTGTTTATTAATCCAAACTGTAGACTATATAGTATCCTTGTTGATGTTTTCAGCCAAATAGCGACATACTTTTCGCTCAAAATAGCGTTCAATCCAACCCTATGATATATATTATGATGTTTTAATGTTATTTTCCATATTTTATTTTGGTATCCATAGTATCTGCTTTTTATAGCGATATTTACTGTTTACAAACAAACACGTCATAAACGAATTGTTATGTTACTGTGCCAACCACAGCACAAAAGATTCTATTGAAATAACGGACAATCACTGTCTGGTTGGCACATGAATAACAAAGACTTACGTCAGCTTGAACATCGCTATTAATGCCGCATTTTTTTCCTGGCTTAAGCTTCTCGATTGCCGTCACAGAATTCGTTCATATTTAAATCTTTTATTTCCTCAAGAATACAGGAACAATAGTCATAATTAGTGAACAAAAGGATTATGAAAAGAATTCTTGTCTAGAGCTAGAGACGGGGATAAAACGCCATCAATGCTTCAGGCTTATTTCAGTGGAAATGCAGAGACGGATCCAGGTTGGGAGTTGGGGGCCGGTGCTCTGTTTTTATTTAGTTTTATGAAAAATTAAGAAACTATCCCGAAAATTTCATTTCTTTTTTTATATTTTAATTTGTAGCTTTAGTAGGCATGAATCAATTGTTAAAAAATCAGGGTAGTTCACCGTCTTAGATTTGTCAAATTTAATCATATATTTTCCTTCATTTTTTCCTTCAAAGTCCCAGTTGTGCTTGATTGAAAAGCAATTGACTTCTTTTTTTTTTTTTTTTTTTTTGTATTTTAAAGTCAATTTGCTACAAAAAGAACAAATATTAAACGTTTTACACTGTAAACTAATAATCATTAGACCTCAGTCCCGCGCGGTATTCAAGATGGCCAGATATTTTTTCATCTTTACCACAAGTTATCTCGAAAACGATGTCGGTGACCCTATTCTTTTCTTTCTTGTAACAAAGCTTTCTATTACGACTACAACATATGTCAAACACAAAAAAATGACATTGCCTGGAACGAAGAATCGACCCCTACCTAGCTTGGAAGGAATCCAGTGACATCCATTAACAAAAAGCATTTTGATCTGTAAAGAAAGCTATTAATAATCATATTATCTCTTGGAAATTGAACACAACAATTTCTTAATTTTCTTTACAAACTTTAAAGAGAGTTGAAAAAAGCTGAAAAATTATAATCAATAATGGTATTTTGTAATAAAGCAAGCGCAGGAAAACCATAAAATAAAACAGATTAAATACTAAAAACTAGATTTCATACGACCGTGAAAGAATAGGCAAACTCGGCATTTTGTGTTTTTGCTACCGTCAAATCCAAACTCCGAACAATGTCGAACTGCTTTCGAACATCGTCCAAACTCCCTTGACTGGTAATGACGTTTGTACTAACTTCATATCATTGGTTAGTTTTCATATTCCACTCAAATTGCACTATATGGCATTATGAATCAAGGGTAGTTTTATGTGAGGAATAGAATGGCCATATCTTACAGGAACATTGGCAAAAATTGCACTAGCCAAACAATGTATTTCCACATTTCGTGATTTTCCGATATATTAAAATGTGTACATATGCTGTATTTGATAACTATCATATTTCCATTGATCAATTAGGACGAATTTTGGAACAATTTTCAGTACATTTGCGATTTGGCCACCTCCAAGGACCATGATGCTTTGCGTTTCAACAATAGATTGTTTACAGGTGACGTCATAACGCATTAATGCTATCAAAGTTATTCAAGAATATCTGCTGCAAGAAATGAATCTACTTTTAGCTGATATTAGTCCAGCAGATCTTCAAAATCTTCCAAAGAACTAAATCCAGAGTTTTGTAAAACAAAATTGATCTCTTTCACCTGATGTTTTGCGAGCTCTTGAATCTTACTTTTTGCAAGTTGTTTTTGCGATAAAAACGTTCCTCTCTGTGAATCTTTATGGAGAGCATTCACAGCTTGTGCGATGAACTCACTGGGTATCCCCAAGAAAGAGAACAGTTTGGATGTTGTCGTCTTGGTATCTTTCATCAGATCTTCATATGCAATAGTGTAGATATCGACACCTAGATGCTTGTATTCAATATAACAAGCAACATTCATCGCCCACATCAGGGCAAATAGACCTGGCCATTTCAGACTTTGGAATAACTGTTCAAACTCTTTTGACTGGTAATCGTAATTCCCGAAGTCTGACACAGGGAAGAATTCTTTGCTAATTGTCGAAAGAGGCATTTGTCTTGAGCCGGACCAAAATGAAAGGATGGTTTCCTTTGGATGGCGATACATATATAAATGCCTGACATACTTGCAGCTTGAAAAGATCTTATATATTTGTCTGACACTCATTGATCTCGTTTTAATAATATATTGCTTGATTTCTTCACCGTTGTTAGCTTTACACTGCACTCGAACTATACTTTGAAGTAAGTTCTCTTCTTCCTCGCCACTTATCTTGCCACAACTGAAGTCATGCGATGTTTGGGTGAATGCATCAGGTTCTGACATCACAATAGTGTTAGGAACAGCCTCAAATATCTGAGCAAGAAGCGTAGACCCACAGCGTCCTGTATTGGATAGTAGCACAACTTGTGCTGTAGGATCGCCTAGTTCATCAGCGAGTCGATGAAACGAACTGATTGGCATTATAATAAGATGTGTAGCGAACTTGAACTGCGCCATATACATAAAAGGGCTAACATCAGAGCTATAAGTATCCACTTCTTCAGGAAGAACAGCAAATAATGCCAGCTTCGAGGTCACTGTCAATAAAGTGATGTGGTCTTGACAAACTGTACGAGGATTGATATACTTAATATGGAATAGAAGGAACTGATCGAGTGAAGCAGGTCGCATATCAATAAACTTTGCCCTGAAGCCAATTTTCAAAAACTGTGCAGAATATGCATAGTTGGTAGCTGCCCTTAATTGTTCTTTCTTCCAACCAGAATGAAGCGAATAGCCAAGGGTTGCAGAGAGCAGCTGGGAAATGATGTACACGAGCCATTGCATACCTTTGAGAGCCAGCACTTTTGGTTTGAATGGTATCATTGCTGAAGACGAAACAAACAATATTTACAACACCACTTCGAAATATGTAGGAGAAGAATACACAAGATTGATGTTACCTGCCATATGAGTGTCAAGCATGTCAACAACATATCTTGTAAATGAATGCAACCCAATAAGGCCCAACGAAGTCAAAATACAATTTTTTTAATCTTCCAAAAACATGTTCTGTAAAGCTTAGCATATGTATAGTTCGAACTGTGGACTCGATCTGTTACTGACCTTTTCGTATCTTTATATATCCTTCGGTTTGTCCCCCTGTAAACCAATATAGGGATATATCTACTATACAGGGTATTTTGGTTTTCTTTTCATTCGTTCAACCTGGAAAAACTATGGTAACTGGGAGATGACTCGAAAATCTCACAATGTATTTAGCCCTCAGGTTCTTTCTCTATCCAACATTTTTTATTAATCCAAACTGTAGACTTTAGAGTATGACGTTTTGGCCAAATAGCGACATACTTTTCGCTCAAAATAGCGTTCAATCAAACCCTATGATATAAATTATGATGTTTTAATGTTATTTTCCATATTTTATTTTGGTATCCATGGTATCCGTGTTTTATAGCGATATTCACTGTTTGCAAACAAACACTTCATAAACGAATTGTTGTGTTAAAGTGCCAACCACAGCACAACATTCTGGTTGGTACATGAATAACAAAGGCTTATGTGAGCGTGAACATCGTTATTAATGCAGCAATTTTTCCTTGGTTATGGACTGTTTATATGAGACGAGCCAGCCACAAAGGAAACTAGCCCGCTATACCGGGCTGGCTCACTCCATATCAACAGTAAAACTAATCCAGCGGCTAGCCCAGCAGATCTTTTGAGTTTTAATGGATGGCAAAGCAGTAGTAAAGATTACATTTAATCAAAATTATAACGATTACCATTAATCAAAAAGATATATTAAATAAAATATAAAATTATTATTATAGTAGAGTGCAAACACTAAATGTGTGCAACAGTTGTCACTATTTAGTAGTAAATAGCACTAATTAACCGAAAGAAAACAATAGAATTAGGATATAATAGCACTATTTAGTGGTATTTATGTTGCACACTTTTAGTGCGTGCACACTATTTAAGTATTTTCATGATGCCATTATAAAAGAGAAAGAAAGAATGAAATGAAAAGGATATGAAGATAAAAATAAATTAATAGGGCATAAAACAGAACACTACAGTTTCACTCTACAGTTTAACTATGCTGCAAGCTACTAGTGTTTATAGTCCAGTTTCATGTTCTTCATTGCTCAGGCTAAGCCTCGATAGTATGTGATATATTCTTTTGTACGAGGTACATCCCGTGAGAATGCACCAATAAAAACAATATAAATACCAATGGTTTTGTCTGGACTGTTTTGTTGATTTACTTACAATTGATCAGGCTTAGCCTGAGCAATGACGAATTTGAAAATGGTCTATTCGGCGATGAAGGAGTGGATCCTGGGCTGTAAAATGGACGACATTTCACCTCCCCACTTCTGTTCTGTTCTGTCTCCTTCGCACCCTAGGTGGCACATAAGGCATCAGCGGTTTCTCTCCACTTTTTCGCAGCAGCCATCCTCGCCTCATCCCATGATCTCCATCCAGCTTCTGCCCGCTCCTTTCAACAATTCGGCGCCATGTTGTCTTTGGCCGTCCACTCTTCCTTTTCCTGGTCCCCACTTCAGAGCCTATCAAATGGTATCATATTTAGTGCTGAGTTATTAGTAAATAAAACGTCGCATGAACAAAGATTTGAATGTTTCAATCGCGCTGTCATTTGATTATTTATCCCTCACTCTTTAAAATCTTCCACTCATTCATTTGAATTGCTGATTTGTTTACTATGTTATTTTCTTTTGGTGGTTCTTTATATGTATTTGTTTATTCAATCATTCATTCACTTATTTGTTTGTGTTTTAGCTATAATTATTTCTGATTGAATGAATGAATGGATGAATGAATGAATGAATGAATGAATGAATGAATGAATGAATGATTCTTAATCGGAGGTCCGCCATTAGGTTTACCTAATTTTTTGCATTACCCTTGTTGGATAACGCTGAGTGAACAGACCAAAATTGTTCTTTTGGATGCTTGCTTGAAATACTTCATCATTTACAAAAACAAATTGAACAACCTTTACCATAACATAACGTGCACGGTCAAGACCGGTTCAACCTCAAAACCGATCAATGAAGACAATAACAGCAACAGGTTTCGCGACCATTCTTTCGATTAACTATGTTATGGCATACAAACGAATTTTAATCTTTATAAGTTTTGAATTCTTATGCCATCACATTTTTGATCGAAAGAATGAAATAGAAAGTCTTAAAAGACAATTCTAACTAAGATAAATTGATAACCATGAAAAAGACATGAACTTAGAAGACACACTGAATTGCGATCTGCAAAGCATCTTTTCAGTGGTGGTTTAATTGTCCTGCGTCTACCACAGCCCACGCGTATATGTTTTCTGCTATTTGACTGACACCTGTTTGATAGATACGGGAGTGAAGTCTGCTGCTATATTAAACCACACCACACCACACCACATACCGCTATTCTTGAAATGGTTGTCCAGTTGAAATACTGATTAAACGAATAGCAAAGCCATTTGCATATCTCATGATTTTCATTTTTTAAGAAATGATGAGTCAAAATGTACAACAAAACTTTATTGCATAATTATAATAAGCTATGTAACTATATAATACGTGAAGCTTTGTATTTAAAACAAGTAAACTGAACACTTTATATATGCAAATAACATTGTTATTCGTTCAAGAAGAAGTTAAATTGGAAAACCTTTTCAAGGATAGCTGTATGATATATTGTTTCAAAAACATGTAAACACAGTGATGGCAGCTACTCATTCACAAAATATGTACATTTGTAGCTCAACTGCTCATGCTCAATATGAAATATAAGTTGAATATGACCATCTGATAAATTTTGAATACCTATTTCAAAAAACGGAAAAATAATGGAATATCGGACTCAGGATGTAGGCAGGTAGGTATTGTGGGCTTCCAATAATGATAAGAAATAAGTAGTAATTTTATTCAAATCTGCGTCATTTCCTCAAGTTGAAGATCTCTAAGTAACATATAAAATATGAGCAGCAGCGGCTCGCCGTTTTAAATCCTCAAATTAAGGGTCCTGATTACTTAAGCAAAAAGTCATCACGATTTTTTCTTAGAAAGATATTTTATAGAGAATTTATCATTTAATCGAAAAATGGATAGAAATCTATATGGTCCCGAGCCCGTTTTCGAGATAAAAATTTTTGAACGGAACCATGTTTTGACATTTTTGAAGAACAAATGACGAAAAATGCATTTTTCACAAAAAAAATTATTACTCAAAAACTAATAAAGCTATTGACGTAGTTTTTACATGCAATCTCAACCAGACGGTATTTTACACAAATATGGGAAAATAAATTATATATGTTTTAAAATTTTGTCAAAAATTTACAGTTTTGTTTTCGTATTTGACTTAAAATCGCTTTGAAAAGTGAAACCCTAAACCACTTACCATCGCGTGTAATGTTGAAAAGTCATCAGGATTTATTCAAATCTTGCCAAAAGAAAGATTTTTACAAAATCTTTCAGAAAAAATGAAGAAATATATATAGTCCCGCGCAAAAAATGAGGGTTTTGTTTGGTTGAAGTATAATTTTCGAAGGCTCCTTGTGTTATTCTTATGTTGTCTTTTGGCGGGATTTGGCGCGCGCGCGGCGTTCTCAGCGGTAAATTGCTCACGGGCACAGGTTTCAAGCGTCGTTGTTGTTCTAAAGTAGTCAGGACCCTTAAAAGATCAGTTGCGAGTATTTTATATTGCTTCAAAACAATCAATTCCTAAGTCATGTGAAGCTGAAATATTCAACAACAAATATTATTTTTTGGGGGAGGAAATTCAAGTTAAAGTTGTATGCAAATCAGGACGAATCTCTTGCTGATTTAAAAACTCGGTCATGGCTATGATTTTTGTTGTTCTCTCCCTCATTAATTATTCATGATTTTTTAATGGTCGATAAAATGGCATGTGTATGTTTTGTAGCTATTTATTAAGAAAAACATTACTCATAGACCCTTTCAGCCGTGTAATCGACATACGCAATCCGGAAACCGTCATTCTCAGCCACAATGTTTTTTTGAAATACTAGGTGTATAAGTACTGGTGTTTTAAAGCAGTATAATAAACTCGCTACGCTCAGACTTTTAAACATGATAAAGCACTCCTGATTGTTAAAAAGAAGGCAAAATCAAACTTGAAGAAAGTCACGTTCAGAATAGTCACGCTCCGTCAACATTTTGATACATGTGTGCATAACGTCACTATAAACTCCTACTGAACAGTTAATACCCATAAACAACTGTCACAGCGAAAAAAAAAAAAAAAACTCTTTAATAATGATACCCACATGCAAATCAACTCTAAATTTAATATTGTTATTAACTTGTGAGTATGATTATTATTATCCAGAAATTTTATTTAAGAAATATTTTTTTGTCATGTTTCGGAAGTTATTGGTGTTTTCTTGGCTGCTCGACTTTACCAATGACACAGCATGGAAAACAGCCAATATATAAAGGAGTCGGAGCGATATTTTAGATAGAGGAATTATAAGTTAAATTCTATCTGTTAAATTTCTTGTGGGAGTCTGCTGAATAAAATATAAAATAGGACTCCTCCACTGGCTTTGACTTCCACAACACAGGAACACCGCCAACACCAAATAAAACAACAGTGAACTTGTGTAAGAAAAAATAAACCAAAGAAAAAGAAGGGAAAACAACATTGGATAAAAAAGAGCAAGCTTGAAAAAATGAAAAAAAAAAGGAAACAGCAAAGATCATTCTAGGAATCAAAGAAAGCTCTGGGTTCGAGAACTTTTACCGCCATTTGGTGAATGTAATTTTTGTCTTTTTTTTCTATTTCTATATTCTCGTCAATCAAAACCACATGAATTGATACTACATCAAAAACAAATGACGATGATAACCCGGAAAATTTCAGTTGTGATCGGCAATTTGAAAAACATCTTTCCAGTGGTAAAACCTGTGTTTTAAAAGCCACCCAGAACACGGCGTGTCTGAGTTAACCGCTGCCTCAAGAGCAAACATCGCCCTTCTCAAACCGCAGCCGCAGCAGTAGTCATCATTTATAATCTATTGTATCAAATTATCTCATGATATATCGTTCTCTTTTGTAAGGTGTTAATAGAAAGCGTGCTCTTTACTTATGTATGGAATGATTAAATAAAAAATATCGTGAATAAACATTAACATGATAATCCGACGTTTCATACTCTATTAACAAGATGAAGTCTTACAATTTAAACAGATTCAAATACAATCGTTCATCTTTATTCTCAGTCACATTTTCAAAATTCCTCTTACTTTCATGTACTCACATAAACCAGGCTTAAAGTTGTAGGCAATAGGGGGAAATCAAATGTTTTAGAGCCCGTGAACAGTCGAACACATTTCCTTCGTTTGACGAATAACGGTAAAAATTTAGGCAGCGTGTACACGAATGCGGTTCAACGCATATTTTTTTATCCGTTTAGGCCTACCCTTTACACAAAAAACTACTTAGCCGGCTATTTTCGAGAACGCCTTTCAGAGTGGATATTTTCGAAAACGCTGCCTATCCGTTTTCGTGTAAACGCTTCAGCCGGCTATTTTCGAAAACGCTAAAGTCATCACTTTGATCCTTGTCATAGTGAGAGAGAGAGAGAGTTATTCCAACATTTAGTCTCAAAGACGCTTACAGACGCTCTTCAAGCTACCGTAAGCGATGCGAAAACGATAAGCATTTACATGAAAACGCTGTGTAAACGGCTATGTTTTTAGCTGGCTAAAAAATCGTCGGCTTCATGTAAACGCTAGCCTTACTCCATTGCACGATTCGCGAATGTATTTTATGCAATTGTAACTCTACAAAAAAATTTGTTATAGAGCGGGGATGCTATTTGGAATTTTTATAGAACATTAGTTTTACCCCTAAACCAACTCAAATACGAACAACTGGATATAATGGACGTAAAATCGAGACCTTGTTTTTGGATATCCGAGAATACCGTAAAAGGTACGAACTTCAATTTTTAGAGTTTGAAAACCTACTTTAAAAGCCACTAGATCTACCGATTTTGACCCCTAAAAGTTACGACGGGCATCCCCACCCTCCGATATTGGAGTCCTCCAGGGATATGAAACACAGGCGATCTAAAACTCTAACAAGGCTAATAAAATACCTATCACGCAAAAAAATAATTTGAACCCTAAAAACTCTATATTTTCTGAAAGACGTAATCTTCCCGAAGTAACTAGTTCATAAGAATGATAATTGTTATCAATTGATAACAATTAACTAATTGATTATTGATTGATAAAAAGAAACATTGAGCGCGTCCCATTGATAAAAATTGATTAATCGATTGATAAATTAATTTATAAAATTGATATACATATATCGATCAAATTGACAAGTAATTGATAAAAATTGATTACAAAGCAATTTAACATAACTTGTATATCGCTAAGCATCAGTTTGCACAAGCTGACTTGTATTATTTTTCTTAACCTAGAAAAGATACGATTTGCGCATTTTGAGATAATACTATGTGTCGTAACAAACTAAAGAAAATACGATACAACAGGACAGACGTGGTACAACCTACAAGGTGGCAATATTCTTGTGTTGAAACTTCAAGTTGACGAGCAATAACGTTGCTAACAAACAAATTTTGTTGTGAATTGAAATGACAAGGCATAACCATACTAGAAAGTAAAAACAAAATTAAGATAAAAAATTATCACTTACATGTGAACATATGGATCGAAATACACATACAAAACATTGCGGCGAAAAGTTAACAAATTTTCAAATTGTGGTTGGTCTTTTAATTCGTTGTCTTGAGATTTGTAAGACTTTAAAACAGCTTGAAATTCTTCCGTTTGTAGTTGCTTATCGTCTGGCCACGTGAATCACAACCGTTTACGCTAGTTACCGGCTGTGAATTCAATTGATAAACAGACGCCGTCAATCTATAATTAATCATACTATTCTTGCTTCAAATGCGTCGATGTTATCAATTGTCTATCAGTTAGTAAATGTTGATATCTATTATTATCAACTTCATCAATTGCAGATAAAGAATATGAGTTTATATCACCTTTGGACTGTTTATTTGCTGTCTTAACTAACGTGTTATGGCACACGATTTTATGCGAGGGTCAAAAATCACCTATTACTCCACGGTTACATCCTTGCACAGAAGGCCGCGTATCAACTGTCCTACCCTTTGTTAAGGTATAAAAGAATTGTTTGTGTGATAAAGGATATGAACCACAGTTTTGTCATTTTAAGTACTAAGTGACCTTCATTACGTGGAAATAAAAGATATCACAAAACTGCTTTCAAATCTGAGGTTTAGTAAAATGATATTAAATAACGCCGCTTATCGAAGTTAACGGTATAAATACAGCCAAGGCGTACTTGCACATCACTTCAACCAAGCGAGCTCTGAGAAGTTTTCAAGAAGAAGAACAGAACAGTTTTTGATGATTTCATTGAGGCAGAAATTCACCATGAAGTTCATTGTTATAATGATTTGTCTGGGATATGCTATGGGTAGGTACAAAATGTTGTACTTTTTGCGATTAGCTTTGTATTTTTTTATAGTGAATACTTTTGATTCTTCTATTCGACAAAACCTTTCTCAGGTGGTTTCATTTCCATTTATTCATATATACATGTTATATTTATATTGTGTTTTATTCTGTGCACATTTTAAACCTATATTTGGTGGATTTGGTGAGTTAATTTTCTTTAAAAACTGCTTTTTTAATATTTATCCATTTTAATTTTGTACGTTAACTAGTATAGTTTCGGCCACTAATCATGCTATAAAGAACCTTATCCATCAATGACGCACTTCCCTGGGAACGAGGTTTTGTTTGGTTCCCGCGGAGGAGCCTCTCTTGAAAAAAGGGTAGGAGTGGTCGACGGAAAACTTAAATATTTGATTCAGCTAAACCGGAAACTGACAAGATATTTAATGCAACTAAGTGTGCTTTTATTAAATTTGGTCTTACCTTATAGGATCTGAAGTCAAATTTCTGTTAATTTATGAGTACATTCTATAGGTTACATAATTTCAAAACCGACCGTCGAGCAATCCTACCCAGAGCAGGGTTTGGTGAAGTATCTGATATCTTGATATTGTTTATCTGTTTTACTGCTTGTCTGTTTGTTGATTGTGTGTCAGGCTGTCTGTCTTGGTTCTCATCCATTTCTCAACCCGTCCTTTTGTATGAATTCTTAGCTTTGACAAAGCTTGCTAGTGTCTTGCTTGCTTAGTTCGAGTCCCATTTGACTCAGTGACTAAATGAAGCAGATATTTTAAACCTGTCATTACACTTGATATATCAAATACAACTTGACCAGGTCTTGCCTTCTTTTGTCTTCAGCTAACCTCGAAAGGCTACAACATTTTGAAAAAATCATAGCTTCTGAGGATTCAACCGCTCAAGAAGTAGTTGTTGCTAAAGGAGAAGCAGACAAGATATCTAAGGATGTGATCAGAGGCTTGAAACAGAAAAGCGATCAGATGATCAAGCGAATTTCTTCTCCTGTCTATGCTTTTCTAGAAAGAAGATCGTATTCCACAGAACGAAAATGTAACGATGGTACTTACGCGGATAAACATACCGGATGTAAAGGTGAGTCACTGAACAATTACCTCCAATGTACTACAACGTCACGTAAAAACAATGTCATTCTATTGTTTAGATTAAGGTGGTTAATATAACCCTTAGAATGAAATTTTCTGAGTAAATTCTACTCAATCTCAGATTTAGAATAAGGTAACTCTGAAGGGTGTTAACGCGCGCAAGCTAGCATTCAACCCGAAAGGTAGGGATTTTGAAGAAGCCCGACCGAGTTTTTTTTTAGGGGGGGGGGGGGGGTGTCTGGTGCGTTACCGAATGACATCTCGTCATACACGAAACAGACGCTTATTGAGCAATGTCCGCATCTTATTGGCCAATTTCTATAGTTTATATCCACGGACATAGTGAGCTTATCATAATCATCAATCAGATTTTAAATATTTGCTCAAATCTACCAATTACCAACATTCAACTTTACAACTTGCTTCGTTTGACCATCCAACCGCAACCCAATCTCCATCAGTCAACAGGCGCTCAGGAAATATCAATTATAGGTGCTTACTTCAAATCAATATTCTTTTTTTACAGAGGATTTTTGCTATGATGCAATTGGCACGAAGAACTGCAGAAACTACCTTAAATATTGTGGAGAGGCAGAAAACATAATAAATGGATGTCGAAAATCATGCGGCTTATGCAGTAAGTGTTATGGCTTCTTTGACGCCAAAAACAATGAAATAAAAATGATTGATGTAATGTTTAAATGCCCTAGTAAATATCATTGGAGCAGAAACGTTTTTTAAAGTTACCCTTCAGTGCAAAAATTGTTCAAATTCAAGAACAGAAAACAAACGAATTTGCATCGATTGAGCTATTTATAGAAAATGAGTTCCCGGTTTTCTCTTATCTTCATTATTCTGGGTAAATCCAACTTTCGCATCTAAACCACAAAAACGTTTTTCGTCCACACATAAAAACAGAACAAATGCATTAAGAGAGCCAAAATAAAGATAACTTCGCGATCGCATGGAAATGCAGTGTGAAAGAAATCCCGTAAATAGTCATAAGCGACTCACTTTTAAGTATCCTTTAGGGGCTAAAAAAGTACCTAGACCATCTATTCATCGGCTTCCCCTAGGGGTTGACCGCCGGGATGACCAGGGAAATTGTCAAATTTCATAACCAATGTTGAAAATTTTCCCCTGGGGAATTGAAAATGTCATTTCCAATGTCCCCTGGTCAAGACATTCAGTAATGTACAATGTCCCTACATCGTAATAACAAAAATCACAATTTCCGACCCCAGAAATTTCACAACAAAATCAATGTCATTTCCGTACCCCAGGGACTATAACTGGTTCCAATCTACCTATATTCCCCCACCTATCTCCCTGGGTTAACCCCAGGGGGAAGCCGCTGATAGGTGCATTACACTGACACTCATAATGTTGGTATCTTTTAGAGATGAGAATTCTTGAAGCACCGCTATTTTGAAAAACGCCTGGTGGCTTTTACGGATATTTCAGGAGGGAGGAGATGACTCTTTTGTATGTAAATAGTCTTTAATAAAATACCGTTTGTACTAACTAGAATCCAGCAACCCTGTAGCACGATGCAAAGCAAATAATAAGAACTTTGGAGAAAGTTATGGTTGTTGTATTGTTGGAGGAGCACCGTCATTTAAGGCAGACCATTCAGACTGCCCAGGTACGTATATAGATTTAGGTAAACCTCCTATACGTCCTATACAGGCAGCTCTTTAAAATCCTCCTTTGGGTTTCCTTTGCAACAACTGTTATTTTTGCCAACAGGGACAAGTCTCCCCATTCTCCTTTGTCTCTCTCTTTTACACAGGAAACCCAAGCAAAGGAAGCCCGTGGGTTCCCTAAAATGTTACTAACACAGGAAAAAAAATCAAAAGCAAATCTCATTTGATATTTTCATTAGAGAATTCCGTGAGCACCCCAAGAACTTCCCGAACAAAATTTCAATATTTCGGCAGAGTCTCTCTTTTTTCTCGTCAAGAATCACAAACTAGAGAAACTTTGCCAGCAGGGAACAAACTTATCGATGCATCACCAACTTGACAACCCTTTTCAGCGGATCATCTCCGTATAGTTGATATAGGATAGTACCCACCCCGGGAGTGGCGTCCGGGCGGATAGGAGTTATGTGACAATGTATTGTATATTTTCAGCGTGTCAAGATCTAACACCGCACACTTGTAAACGGTATTACATGGAAGAAGGTGGTAAAGCTTGTCAGACTGACAGCCCTAATTTAGGAGTTTTCTTAGAAAACAGCTGTTCATTACTCTGTGGATTATGTAGTAAGTAAAATGTCTTCATCATTATCACTATCATCAAGATTATCGTCATAATCATCATTATCAATAATATACAATGCCAAACGGCAAACTCTCTTGAAAACGAGGGGGCAACAAGGATAATGGTACCACTTCGGCACGTTACAGATTTACTTGATAATTTTTAACAGCTATTTTCCGGCTCCGCTAATCGCAAATCAGCGACCCTTTCCGGGGCACAAATCAAATAAACAATACGCCCTCAAAAAAAGTCATATTGTTGTCCTATTATTTTAAGTGACATCATCATAATTGTTATCACCATCATTATAGTCAGTGACATCATCATCATTGTCATCACCATCATTACAGTCAGTGACATCATCATCATTGTCATCACCATCATTATAGTCAGTGACATCATCATCATTGTCATCACCATCATTATAGTCAGTGACATCATCATCATTGTCATCACCATCATTATAGTCAGTGACATCATCATCATTGTCATCGCCATCATTATAGTCAGTGACATCATCATCATTGTCATCGCCATCATTATAGTCAGTGACATCATCATCATTGTCATCGCCATCATTATAGTCAGTGACACCATCATCATTGTCATCGCCATCATTATAGTCGGTGACATCATCATCATTGTCATCACCATCATTACAGTCAGTGACATCATCATTGTCATCACCATCATTATAGTCAGTGACACCATCATCATTGTCATCGCCATCATTATAGTCGGTGACATCATCATCATTGTCATCACCATCATTATAGTCAGTGACATCATCATTGTCATCACCATCATTATAGTCAGTGACACCATCATCATTGTCATCACCGTCATTATAGCCAGTGACATCATCATCATTGTCATCACCATCATTATAGTCATCTTCATCATCGTTACTCTAATCAACTTCATCATGTGCGTGATAATCATAATCATTGTGAAAAACATTCAGATAGCAAAGAGTGGGATCTAGATCGAGTCAAAGACATTCTGAAGGCTAGCCCATTCGATTGTACTGAGAATTTAGAGTTTTACAACCGTCATCGTTGAAGTGCAACCTTCGAAGTTCAAATTCTCTTTTGCAAACAAGCATTTTGACTACTGTCAATCAAAACATTTTATCAGAAAAAGCAATATTCTCATGTAGATTTTGAGTTGAATTAATTATTGTTGATGATAAGAAGAGACAATTGTTCTTTATTTCTAAATATTCGATTTTTATTTGCTTTTTTTTAATCGAGTGACGGCAGTCAAAATGCGCGTTTGTAAAAGAGAGTAAATTTGAAATTTGGAGGTTGCACTTCGACGATAACGGTAGAAAACTGAAACGAAGCATGTACGATCAAGATCGCTCAACCAGCAGGCCAAACTCCAATGTGATCCTAGCTCTGGTATTGTATTAATACCGCAATAATCTATCTTTGACAGAGAAAGGAGATCGTCACCCTAACACAGAGAATTTACCTTAAAAGAGTAAAACCAAATGAAGATGCTACTTAATGTAAGCTCAGATAACCACTAATGTATTGTTGGAGAAAGAAAACAAGAAGAAGTACATGAAATAGTAAATGATACGATGATAATCGTTAGGCCACTGACACAACCATGTAACAGTGCTAGTAACAAATAAATAAATTAAAATGCATCTATGAGAAAAAGTTAGAACAATGTATTTATTGAGTACAGGGAGAATTAAATGGAATGGTGAGGGTAAAGTCATAACTAATGATAATGTCCTCAAGTGCATTGATTTTGATTTCCAATTTCACGCAAAAGAAACAGGCTTATCTCGCGGGGCTTATTTTCGCGATTTTGCCAAACCATTTGTTAAATTATATATAATTTTGTGGCCTTTAAAACATACTCGAGGGTCTATGATTTCGCAATCATTTTAGAATCGTAAAAAACGCAATTAGGTATTAGCAACCGGTCGTTGCCTATCGCTAGGGGTGGGGCGTAGGATTGGTACTAAAGGGAGTTACATCCAAAGTAAAATACAAAGAAAGGGGAAGTTCCATAAAACGTTCGTGCCTACATTTTACTTTTGCATTCCAATAACACACATGGTATATATCTCCACTTTGTTAATATGATTATGCTTAATGATTATGCAAAAACATTGTTTTTAGACGTTCTGTTAGTTATGTCCATGGTTTAAATTGTGTTTGAGTCATTACGAAGTGTTGTCACGAAGAATGATCTAAACGTTGGATCGAAATATACTATTCTAACACCAGCATAATGCTCTGATTTCACATGTTCTCGATGCCTTTGACTGTACTGATAAACGATTGTTATCTTCGCCCTACATTTTTGTATCAAATAAAAAAAATGTCAATGTCAAATTTGAGTCACGCAATTTTGGTCATCGTCCATCGTCCATAGTCCATAGTCCATAGTCCATAGTCCATAGTCCATAGTCCATAGTCCATAGTCCATAGTCCATAGTCCATAGTCCATAGTCCATAGTCCATAGTCCATAGTCCATAGTCCATAGTCCATAGTCCATAGTCCATAGTCCATAGTCCATAGTCCAGGTTTTAGTACATGCCGTACAAGGCAAGTCAATATAATATATAATGAAATCTCACAAACCATTGGGAAAAAAACATCATTAAAAAGTCATTATTTACAATGCAAAGAGATGCAATCATGGATAATAAATCACTCGCAGATGTCAACACTTATTCCCATCTACTAATCATTGTAGAGGCCACAAATGTAATAACTGGCCTCAAACGTAATAACTGGCCTCAAATGTAATAATCATTGGCCTCAAATGTAATAACTGGCCTCAAATGTAATAATCATTGGCCTCAAATGTAATAACTTTTAAAAATGCACTATTTTGCGGTAATATACTTCATTTTGATATTGCGGACACCTTGATACTGCGGAGACCTCGTTATCACAGACACCTTGTTATCACGAACACCTTGTTATTATGGACAACTCATTGTTACGGACAACCTCGTTATTACGAACACCTCGTTATTATGGACACCTCGTTATTACAGACACCTCGTTATCACGGACACCTCGTTATTACGGATACCTCGTTATTAGAGACACCTTGTTATTACACACCTCCTTATTACGGATTTAGTACGGAATTAGTAATTCAATGGAATTGACATTGTTTGGGGCTGCCAGAAAGAAAGCGTAGTCTATTTAACACTAAAAAGGCGAAATCGTACCTACCTTGATATCGGCAAGGTAGCCTCACAATTACTTTCAAAATCGTGTATATTAGATCCATTGCCATCTTGTATTGCAAAATCATGCATCGTGGTGTTGTTACCAGCTATTACTAACATCGTCAATGCATCCCTTCGCGAAGGGTATGTCCCTGTTGGTCTGAAATCTGCAGTATTGTCACCACTATTGAAAAAAGCTGATGCTGATTTATCTCAATTTAAGAATTATCGACCTATCTCCAACCTGAATGTAATATCGAAAATAATCGAGAAGTGTGTTTCTCTTCAATTAAATAACTATCTGACAGAACAAAATCTCCACGAGCCGTTCCAATCTGCTTATAGAAGACATCACTCTACCGAGACTGCAATGGTTAAGGTTCACGACGATATTCTTCACTCCATCGATAACAACAAAGCTGTTATTCTACTGATGTTGGATTTATCGGCAGCATTTGACACTGTTTCTCATGATATTCTCATAAAGAGACTGTCTCAGCGTTATGGTCTAACCGGATCTGTAAGGCAATGGTTTGTATCTTATCTGTCATCACGTACTCAATTTGTCCAAATTGAAGGTTCAAAATCGTCCTTACGCCCACTTACTCGTGGAGTGCCGCAGGGATCTGTACTCGGTCCGCTATTGTATGTCTTATACACTTCCCCAGTAGCGGATATCATTAAACGTCATGACCTCGCATACCACCTTTACGCTGACGACACGCAGTTATATGTGTCATTTGATCTTGGCTGCGACGATCTTCTAACTTCTGCAAAATCTAACATCGTATTATGTGTCAAAGAAATCAATGACTGGATGATTTTGAATGGCCTTAAGTTGAATGAGGACAAAACTGAACTTGTTCTTCTAAGCTCACGTTATCGCCCAAACCCTAAACTGGACTGTGTTGAAGTGGGAAGCGAGATAATATTTCCATCTGCTTCAGTTCGTAACCTTGGGATTATGTTCGATCCTGGGCTTACGATGGAAAATCATGTAAAAAAAGTCTGCAAAACCTGTCACTTCCATCTGAATAATATAGGTAAAATAAGACCATACCTGGACCATGAATCCACAGAAGCTATTATTCACGCTTTCATCACGACAAATTTGGACTATTGTAATGCAACCTTGTACGGACTCCCTAAGTCTATCCTACACCGAATGCAACTGGTTCAAAATAGGGCAGCACGTCTGGTAACTTTTACAAAGAAATATGAACACATAACACCCAGCTTGATAAGATTACATTGGTTACCGGTTGAATACCGTATTATGTATAAAATAATTTTATTAGTTTTTAAGTCCATCAATGGTTTTTCACCAAATTATTTATGCAGCATGTTGAGCCTTCGTAATAGTTCATACTCTTTACGTTCTTCTAAAAATAAAATTCTACAGGTCCCTAAATCTAAGTTGAAAACATATGGAGATAGACGTTTCTCTGTAGCTGGACCTAAACTATGGAACAGTTTACCGACTTCAGTTAAAAACTCAGAATCTTTAGAATCATTTAAGAAAAATTTGAAAACTTATTTATTTAAACTTGCATTTAATTAATTATATTTTATTATTGTATATAGACGATGTTTTATTTTACTAGATATTAGTTCATATTAATATATTATATTCTTGTAAATAATGATAGTTTTTAGGTGATTATAGATTGTAACAAATTAAGTATTATATTGTATATTATAATGAGGCTTGTAAAGCGCCTAGAACAAGTCGTGTTATTAGACGCTATAGAAATAAATGTTATTATTATATTATTATTATTACGTGGTGTTCGGTTTAACGAGGTGTCCGTGATAACGAGGTTTTCGTAATAACGAGGTGTCTGTAATAACGAGGTGTCTGTAATAACGAGGTGTCCGTGATAACGAGGTGTTCATAATAACGAGGTGTCTGTAATAACGAGGTGTCCGTGATAACGAGGTGTTCGTAATAACGAGGTCTCCGTGATAACGAGGTGTTCGTAATAACGAGGTGTCTGTAATAACGAGGTTTCTGTAATAACGAGGTGTCTGTAATAACGAGGTGTCCGTGATAACGAGGTGCTCATAATAACGAGGTGTTCGTAATAGCGAGGTTGTCCGTAACAACGAGTTGTCCACAATAACAAGGTGTTCGTAATAACGAGGTGTCTGTAATAACGAGCTGTCTGTAATCACGAGGTGTCCGTGATAACAAGGTGTTCGTAATAAGGAGGTTGCCCATGATAATGAAGTGCCCATAGTGACAAGGTGTTCGTGATAACGAGGTCTACTCAGTATCAAGGTGTCCGAAAGTATATTACCGCAAAATAGTGCATTTTTTAAAGTTATTACATTTGAGGCCAATGGTTATTACATTTGAGGCCAGTTATTACACTTGAGGCCAACGGTTATTACATTTGAGGCCAGTTATTACGTTTGAGGCCAGTTATTACATTTGTGGCCTCTACAATCATGTTGTCATGCAGGTTCAAACGAAAAAGGAAAAGTTTTTTCGCTACAGTTAAATGCCCACAAAAGAAGATCTGTTTTGGGAGTTTTATTATCTTATATGTAATTATATAAAAGTTTTTATTTTTGCAAAATGATCTTAAAAGTATTGTTAAGGTGTTCTAAAAAGGATAACCGAATCGTTTCTATTCAAATGCTACAAATGCTTCCAACACTGTGATGAAATCAATGTCTTAGCATTACAGTATTGAACAGCGGACACTGCAGCAGATCTGATATTATAAAACAGCCCAACATTGGCAATTACTTTTTTCATAAGAATTTGTTTTTATTTTGCAGACTACATATGTTTTTTTAGCTAGCTATATGTGTTCTTAGTAATGTCGGTTATTGTCAAGCTTCGAGTCTTCTCGGATCTATAATTAAGAACCCTACATTGGGGTTGTGGACTCGCCACGCGTTCACAGGAGTTGAGAACAACTGAGGACGCAGTTTACGACTATGCTTTTAAAGTCTTAAAAACACTCGAATAGTTTTAGAAGCCATCTCGTGATCTTTTAGCCAATTAGAAATCGCCAGAAGTCTGCTTTAAAAAGGCAATTACGAAGTTATTTCATTTCATTTTATTTCTACCAAAATTTCCACTTGCCACAGTACAATGTTTCTTAAGACTGCAGCAAATTCAAATTGACATAAGAGATAAAATAAAGTAGAATACCGTTGAAATCGTGTGATTGAGTTATCGATTTCTGCGAATTTGTAAAAACATCTCGAGGTGGCTTCGGTTAATAAAAATCAAATACTAAACAAACTTGTTAAAAATGAAATGACCAAACTATATAAGCATTAATGAAATTTTTTGGAAGCAAAGGACAATGAAATGCTAACTTATTACTGCTAATGATTATAAACTTTGGAATGGAGCCGAAATGCGCGATTGCTGAACAATATGCACCAGCTGGCTGATTTGTATTCAGTTGCTTAAAGTTTCTGCAATCACGCACCTTGGTGAAACTTTGGAAGTCATGCAGCCAAGCATTAATCGATCCAACGGAGAGCAATTTCAGATCGGCAATATCTAGTTTAATTTATCATGCTCTAGTTTGAAATAATCGTTAGAAATACACTGATGAAATCGTTTTTAATATCTATGAAATACATTTTCTTGCACTTCATTGTTTTACATTTGTGTATTGTACTATTGTTGGCATTCTAGCCATGTTGAATGATCAAACAACGAACTACAATTAGAAATCTTTTCTTAGACTTCATCCAAGATGGCTGACATAACGCACGTGGAAACTAATTAAAACACATCCTGGTAATGCACTAATTCTCGGGAAAATTTTCAAACACTTCAAACCGGAGTTTATTTGGTTGTTTCATACTCTTTTAACAAGCATGCGATGAGTCTGTTGAGGTTCTGACTAGACGCATATCTTCGTGAACTCGGGCTTCTCTCATCGTTGTGATAAATAAACGATCGTAGAATAAGGTCGTAGGTGACATTGTAATGGATAAAAGTGTTCATTTTATATTATTGAAAGTCCGTTTTGATTTGATTGGCTAAAACAAGAAAATTGGGCTTTTTTCAAACATTCGGGGTATGTTCCTCCTAATTTTTGTGCGGTGTTGGACACACGCAGACTGCAGATTGCAGACTTGTTAATTTTATTAAAAAAATAAATGATATATATAATATATATGTATATAGATATAGATATGTATATTGTAAATATATAAAAAGAACATGTAGTGTATGTATATGCGAAAATAAACAATCAATGATCTAATGTCAATACCAACTCAATAGGAAAGTCAAGGTTGATATCATCCTGGAGTCAGAGTCTGACTCAACTAGACTTCGCAAAGAAGACCGGTACACATCGACATGGATTAGTACAAATTCAAATATGTAGATAACAATGCATATATATATGTGATATTATTTCTCGATTCTTAAGTTAGATAAAGTTTCAAATTACCAAGATGCTGTCCGCCATGGCAGGAGTGTCAAAAGTTAATATTATATCAAAGGTCAACTTCAAGTTGATTACTATGCAATTATTTGTTATGATCTCGCGATTTGAATACATGTAAATCAGTTTTTCCCTGAAGATGGGTTTGAAACCCGAAAGTTCGGAGCAATAAAATATTTACGTAGACGTAACACACTATTATCTTATAATGTCTCCCACGTACAAAGATACACTTCAACTAATACTATGCAATTGTTAATAAATGATAGTTTAATCACAGACTTGAAACGTGAGTTTCACACGTGCGTTAGCTAGGAGCGTCAACGAACGAGTATTACTAAAATTACGATTATTATTAGAACGATTATTTTGGACACACGCAGACTGTAGACCGAATAATTTTAACACTTAAATTAAATATTAATGGCAATACCAACTTAATAGAAAAGTGAATGTTTATGTAAATTATTTTTGAGACACAATTTTCGAAAAGACCTCTTTTGAGCCAACAAGATAAATCACACTATTGACAGGACTCAACGAATACAATTTTTCAGTCACACGATTAGTTTGTAATCGTAATACAATTTAAAAGGTCATGTTAGACAGTGCGATTTATGCCTACAACTATCGCACGCAACCTGCTCGCATCACGAGTTGTACTGTAAAACTCAATTGTACAATTGACCTTTGATATAATATTAACTTTTGACACTCCTGCCATGGCGGACAGCATCTTGGTAATTTGAAACTTTATCTAACTTAAGAATCGAGAAATAATATCACATATATATATGCATTGTTATCTACATATTTGAATTTGTACTAATCCATGTCGATGTGTACCGGTCTTCTTTGCGAAGTCTAGTTGAGTCAGACTCTGACTCCAGGATGATATCAACCTTGACTTTCCTATTGAGTTGGTATTGACATTAGATAATTGATTGTTTATTTTCACATATACATACACTACATGTTCTTTTTATATATTTACAATTTACATATCTATATCTATATACATATATATTATATATATCATTTATTTTTTTAATAAAATTAACAAGTCTGCAGTCTGCAGTCTGCGTGTGTCCAACTTTGTGTAATTTGTTTCCTTTGAAATCTCATTTCAGCTTTCTTAAAGCGATTACATCTTTTTGAGTAAGAAAATGTTACCGTGGGATTCACCATGAAAAGCATAGTTAGTATAACTATGTGAAAAGCAAGCGTCTCTTAGCCGGACATTGTTTTGAACAATTATAACTGGACAAGACCTTTAAATACAAAAGATCAAAAGACTGTCTTGTAAACAACATTTTGTAGATTTTACGTAATAAATGTGTAACCCACTGCTTGATATATCAGCATCATGAGAATTAGAGATTTTCTACGCCGGGAAGTTACAAATATCGCAAGATAATCTCTCTATTTCTTACGCGGATTGTTAAGCAAAGTTTTGTATAAGCAAAAAACTCAAAGATCGACGATCATACCTTTTTACAGCCGAGTTCGAAGCAGTAGAAAGCTAAGAAAAATAAACCTAAATTAAGTCAAATAGTCCGACTGGTTATAGTATCATCACTCATTTAAAGAGTCTCTACAACAATTTCATGTGAAAACCCGGTTGTTCATATCAGCTATGTAAACAAAAACAATCCGCTATGAAACAAAAACTAAATTTTTAACAGTTTATATTTTACTTTGCTCTTTATTCCCAAAGTACTTTACTACAAGAGGGGCTGTCAATAATTAACTGTAATAAACCATAAAAATCTGAACATCTACACTAACCCGGGTAAATTTGAAACTCAACTACAATTACTCGGTTCTGAATGAATGACACCTTTCTTTAAATTAAACAGGGTAGTCCCTTCATGCTGATAAAAAACCGGTTATCAATGGGAGCCTTGGTGTGATATAAAATTTACAATTTACATATATACCAATACCGTGGGATATGATATTATTAGTATTGCTGCGAGTGTATATTAGCGAGCAGCGACACTAATCTCGACTGCTTTCTGGACCGGCTTCCTGTGTTTCGTTAGGCCGGGAAAGTCTGGGCTCTTTTTATCCGTGCTATCTCTAGATTTCTCGACTTTGTTTGTTTTCGTGTCCGTTTTTGTGAATATGCAGATTACAATTATCAAATTTGCCGCAGTAATTCACTAACAAGGTGTTGTGTAATGTTGAGAACTAAGAATAAAATACTATATACATATATTATACATATAAAACTATCAATGTCTAAAAGTAATTAGATGAATACAAATGAATAGGGACCGGTTGCTCGCCAAGCCTGAATATAGCTATCCAGCGGATAAATCCCTATCCAGCGGATAAATTTTAAAGAAATTATATGGAGTGGATAACATTATCCAGTGGATAACTTTATTCAGGCTTCGTGTGACCAACCCCAGGCCTTTTAGATTTATCCACACCAAAACGCATACTGAATCCCAAACATTTTTATGGAAAGCTGAGTATCCTTTATTCATGTGCCAACCAGACAGTGATTGGCCGTTATTTCAAAAGAGCCTAATTAGTTCTGGTTGGCACATTAGCATAACAATTCCTTTGTTTATAAACATAAAGTATCGCTATTTTATTGTTTAACAAAAAATTGTTACGGTTTTGGAATAAAATTTGCGGTTTTAAATTTATCAGCATAGCCTACAGCCATGGTCTAAAAAAGTTAAAAACTGCAATACAAATCTTCTCAGACTTTTACTTGATAGTATATCTCTAGTGGGTGTCAACACCCTGAAAGCTGTGAAAAGTTACCTGTTGAATGTACTCAAAGCACAGGCAACCCAAGCTATAGAATGCTTTGAGTTTGATAGTGTGAGCTACATCAAATTTGGATGTCAAAATTAAATAGCCCCCAAATCCAAACCGTTTTTTGAAGTATATTGATATTCCAAGTGGAAATAAAAGAGGATTTTATGAACGATATATCTTAACACAGAGAAAAGCTGTAATTCGAATTTTATAAAATTTTATAGCAACAGTGAGATAACCCAAAGCACTATATAGCTTGGGCTGCCTGTGCTCAAAGAAACGCCGTTACATAACTGCGACAGCGATTGCACAACCGTGGCGTCTTCTTAGATACATTATGCAATCGTAAATGCATTCTTTTTTGACTGTATACTTGCATATGATTCAACGGTTTCCCTAGAAACAACGACGCAGTTTTAACTGCCACTAACTGAACTGCGTATGAGTCCCGGTATGAGTGTCTTCTCGCGACTTAACTTTGGAGTCAGTGAGTCTTAAAATTTCTCATGCAAAAATGTACGGAAAAATTGTGAGTGCTCGTTTGTGATTTTTGCAGAAGTTCTTACAAACACGTTTCCTTTGAAAATTAGTTTAGAAAAGAACAATTAGAACATGGGCTTTTGAACAGGTGAAAACCACGTGTTGTCGACAAGTCAAAGTGAGCCGCTTTGAAAAGAGTTTGTAAATGACTCCCATGGGATTCCTTTGGTTGTAGCCTGCAAAGCATCATGGCTAAGCGTGGCAAAGAAGTTCAGTCAGTTCAGTTACATTTCATGAATGAGCTAGGAATGTATGTGTAATTGGACTGAGAAAAAGAGCTTTGCTGTACCAGATGAAGCAGTAAACATCACTGTACAACCACAAAAAGGTAGGTTAAATGGATCTGAATGTTTTAATTATTTCAAAAATGTAACAGCGACCAAAGTTTTGGTTGTTTTACGGGCGAAACGTTTTCGCGCCAACATGTTTGAAAAGCCATCTGCTATTTTTTGTGGAATTGGTTGAGATTTTCTGTAAATTATATAACCAAAGATGTATATTCTTGTATTTTCAACACTAATGCAATATTTAAACTTTTGTCAGGTTCAAAGTTTGCTATAAAATGAAAGAAAATTCAGTTCAAATTTTCCTTTGTTCGACTTTCTTAAAGCTTCTGACTTCGACGACCTTTTCCGCTGTAGTAGTTAATTTAACTATTTTAATTCGTTGTATTCAAACGTTTATTTGGTACTTCGTTTCGAAAATGTCTTGCTTTTATAAAATTTGCCAGAGTAGTGTAGTCTTGAAGTTTTGTTGACTTTAAAGACGTAAATTTGCGTCATTTGGCTATGGATAATGTAATTAAGAAAATTAGATAAACTTCTGTGTTGAAGTCCGTTTTTTCTAAGTAAAGTGTATTCTGCTTTAAAAACAATTTGATATCTGCACTATTTCTCAATATCCCTTTGCTTATTTAGCGTTTTTTCTGTTTTTTTTAATGACTATCGAATCTTATGCACGTGTGTTGTGTCTCTTCTAATTCAACTTTTGTATTTGAATTTTCAAATTATTTTGTTTTGCTGTTTTGCAGGTCAAGGGGTTTTGACAGCAGTCCACTCAAGTTTTTACAGTTATTTTTTCCACTTGGTTGCTAGAGTCCATCAGGAGTTTCTCTACTACTGGTAATTACTCTGTTGTTGAAGTTGCCTTATTTCATGAATTGCAATATAAAAGTTACTCTTGTATCAAATTATTTTTCACACTAACAAATTGGATGTCAACAACTTTTACTGAACTACAAGATTCAATACAGCAATTTAAGGAATACCCTTAAAATAAAAAAAACCCGGTGAATCACCTGTGAGTAAGGATCATAGAATATTATTTGTTCTTATCTCAAAATAATTACAACAGCTTGAGAACCTCCATAAAGATCTTTAATAATTGGTTCAAACTTGATGTTACTACTTTTTTATACACTGGGTTGTCTTTTTGCTGAGCAGTCCCAGAATGTATTGCTTTCCACTCAGATTTCATTTGCATGTGCTTTGTCAATTACCTCCTCTGCACAATAAATTTTTATGGTCTTCAATTCTTTGGTGATTTTATAATCAGTCCACCTTCTTTGCTCATGGTTATTGGTCTCTTTGGTTAGATGGGTGGTTACCACCCAAACAGTTTTGTTAAAAAGCAGTTAAAAATTATTTGAGGGGGTTCTAGTATAGGTGTAACCCCACAACTTCATTTCAAATTTACTAAATGCAGATATATGCCATTGCATGTGGTCTTGACACAATCACAAAGTTATGGACGTTCTTGAATAATTTTCAACTACCCTCGACAAATTCACTTTTTAGTTTCTGTTTGTTTTCCAATCCCAACATATATGGTGAATTGATTCTGCATTCAAAAATGCACTTTTCACGATTTGGATTGTATTTTGGAAATTCAGTTGATTGAATGTTAAATTAATATTGTGTTCTGTGAATGCTGACTTTTTTTAACTAGAAAAATCTTGAGTTTTCCATATATAGTAGATTTGT
Organism: Diadumene lineata; assembly: GCA_918843875.1. NCBI lineage: Eukaryota > Metazoa > Cnidaria > Anthozoa > Actiniaria > Diadumenidae > Diadumene > Diadumene lineata. Next base: position 6,827,132 of record OU974082.1, read on the forward strand.
ATGTAGGCTGTCAGCTGTAAATAGCCTGCCTCTAGTTTTTCATGGAAAAAGGTCTCATACATTTGTAATACTTTACGAGTGTTTTCAATAAATTGAGATTCTTTCCTCTTTGTCTTCTCAACTTCAGTAGCACAAAATATGGGGCTCAACGATTGTCCTTCGTCAACATATGTTGTTTTGATTATTTTGTCATCTAAAGACCTATTTAACAATTGTTGTTGCTCTAACGATGTTTAGTGAATTCTGAGCATTTTCACACATATTTAGATCAAACCTTAAACAATTAATGTAAACAACACTCTACAAACATGATTTTTTAATAAAATTTTTAATATGAATTCATGTTGTAAACTCCACCTCCAAAATACATGGCATTGAAATTGTGTTTTTAATTAGTTCATGCAGAGAATACATTTTGATCGTGAAAATTGAAGCGATAAATGTTTTTGTTGAAACCGCCCAACAAGAAATCTTAAGTACACTATAACACGTCTTCTTCTACATCTATCTGATCAACAATTTCATAGCTATCACTATCCTCTTTTATCTCTTTTTTTTAGTTCAAAGTCTATCCTTCTCCTCTGGTTGTGAGTCTTGCAAAGTGTCTGTAAGAATCATAAAAAATGTCATTTCAAAAAGAAACAAAATTTATATCATTGTCCAGCTTTTTTAGTTAAAAATTTCTTTAGACATTTAGAATATTGCTGGTAGTTTTTGCAATCTCTCAAAAATGGCGGGGGAGCATTAAACAGACTGGCAGCTGAGTCTTGGAAAGTGTCTTTTTCTCTAAGAGGAATGTTAAGTTGTTGAGAAGATGACGATTTTATGTTCTGGTGCGCTGTACTTTCTCCAGTTGTGTATATGATGATAATTGTAACCTTTCAAGAACATTTTCTGTATTCACAATAAATTCAGATTTTTTATCATGTATTTGGCTCTGATGCAAATTCCAGTCCCACGATACGTGACGTTTCAATAATTTTGTATCCTTCATCTACCACCCATTCCCTTTCTTTAATGTTACGATCAACCCTGATCTTCCTGTTGTGGGTATGTGTTTTTTTGGACGTGTAGGCTTTTACTACCCGACCAAAAGGATTTATCACTACGTAAAAGGAGGTCAGTTGAGCTTTTCCATCTCTCTCTATTCCTATGACATCGTCACACTCTTTTCTTAAGATTATTGCTTTTAAGTAAATCCCGTTTTTTGATACTTGAATATAATAGGGCTCCGATCTTTCGTCTAGGTACATTTGTATCCTTTCTAGAACTTTGTCCGAATTTTCAATAAATTCGGATTTTTGATCCTCTATTTCACTGTGGTTTAAATTCCAGTCCCACAATATGTGATGCTCTCAGATGTGTTCTTTCAACACTTCATTCAAATAAGCATTTCCAATTATTGTCTTGATCAAATCCATTTTTTGTAGAGGTAGTTTTATGCTAACTTCTGAATGAGAATTCAACGGCACTCTTGTCGAAAACCGCTTGCGGTGTTTTTCTGTAAGAATCATAAAAAATGTCATTACGAAAAGAAACAAAATTTATATCATTGTCCAGCTTTTTTAGTTAAAAATTTCTTTAGACCTTTAGAATATTGATGGTAGTTTTTGCAATCTCTCAAAAATGGCGGGAGAGCATTAAACAGACTGTCTGCTGAGTCTTGCAAAGTGTCTTTTTCTCTAACAGGAATGTTAAGTTGTTGAGAAGATGACAATTTTAACCCTCATCTTACTGTTGTGGGTATGTGTTTTTTTGGCCGTGTAGGCTTTTACTACCCGACCAAAAGGATTTATCACTATGTAAAAGGAGGTCAGTTGAGCTTTTCCATCTCTCTCTATTCCTATGACATCGTCACACTCTTTTCTTAAGATTATTGCTTTCAAGTAAATCCCGTTTTTTGATACTTGAATATAATAGGGCTCCGACCTTTCGTCTAGGTACATTTGTATCCTTTCTAGAACTTTGTCCGAATTTTCAATAAATTCGGATTTTTGATCCTCTATTTCACTGTGGTTTAAATTCCAGTCCCACGATATGTGATGCTCTCAGATGTGTTCTTTCAACACTTCATTCAAATAAGCATTTCCAATTATTGTCTTGATCAAATCCATTTTTTGTAGAGGTAGTTTTATGCTAACTTCTGAATGAGAATTCAACGGCACTCCTGTCGAAAACCGCTTGCGGTGTTTTTTTGTAAGAATCATAAAAAATGTCATTACGAAAAGAAACAAAATTTATATCATTGTCCAGCTTTTTTAGTTAAAAATTTCTTTAGACCTTTAGAATATTGATGGTAGTTTTTGCAATCTCTCAAAAATGGCGGGGGAGCATTAAACAGACTGGCTGCTGAGTCTTGGAAAGTGTCTTTTTCTCTAAGAGGAATGTTAAGTTGTTGAGAAGATGACAATTTTAACCCTCATCTTACTGTTGTGGGTATGTGTTTTTTTGGCCGTGTAGGCTTTTACTACCCGACCAAAAGGATTTATCACTATGTAAAAGGAGGTCAGTTGAGCTTTTCCATCTCTCTCTATTCCTATGACATCGTCACACTCTTTTCTTAAGATTATTGCTTTCAAGTAAATCCCGTTTTTTGATACTTGAATATAATAGGGCTCCGACCTTTCGTCTAGGTACATTTGTATCCTTTCTAGAACTTTGTCCGAATTTTCAATAAATTCGGATTTTTGATCCTCTATTTCACTGTGGTTTAAATTCCAGTCCCACGATATGTGATGCTCTCAGATGTGTTCTTTCAACACTTCATTCAAATAAGCATTTCCAATTATTGTCTTGATCAAATCCATTTTTTGTAGAGGTAGTTTTATGCTAACTTCTGAATGAGAATTCAACGGCACTCCTGTCGAAAACCGCTTGCGGTGTTTTTTTTGTAAGAATCATAAAAAATGTCATTACGAAAAGAAACAAAATTTATATCATTGTCCAGCTTTTTTAGTTAAAAATTTCTTTAGACCTTTAGAATATTGATGGTAGTTTTTGCAATCTCTCAAAAAAGGCGGGGGAGCATTGAACAGACTGGCTGCTGAGTCTTGGAAAGTGTCTTTTTCTCTAAGAGGAATGTTAAGTTGTTGAGAAGATGACAATTTTAACCCTCATCTTACTGTTGTGGGTATGTGTTTTTTTGGCCGTGTAGGCTTTTACTACCCGACCAAAAGGATTTATCACTACGTAAAAGGAGGTCAGTTGAGCTTTTCCATCTCTCTCTATTCCTATGACATCGTCACACTCTTTTCTTAAGATTATTGCTTTCAAGTAAATCCCGTTTTTTGATACTTGAATATAATAGGGCTCCGACCTTTCGTCTAGGTACATTTGTATCCTTTCTAGAACTTTGTCCGAATTTTCAATAAATTCGGATTTTTGATCCTCTATTTCACTGTGGTTTAAATTCCAGTCCCACGATATGTGATGCTCTCAGATGTGTTCTTTCAACACTTCATTCAAATAAGCATTTCCAATTATTGTCTTGATCAAATCCATTTTTTGTAGAGGTAGTTTTATGCTAACTTCTGAATGAGAATTCAACGGCACTCCTGTCGAAAACCGCTTGCGGTGTTTTTTTGTAAGAATCATAAAAAATGTCATTACGAAAAGAAACAAAATTTATATCATTGTCCAGCTTTTTTAGTTAAAAATTTCTTTAGACCTTTAGAATATTGATGGTAGTTTTTGCAATCTCTCAAAAAAGGCGGGGGAGCATTGAACAGACTGGCTGCTGAGTCTTGGAAAGTGTCTTTTTCTCTAAGAGGAATGTTAAGTTGTTGAGAAGATGACAATTTTAACCCTCATCTTACTGTTGTGGGTATGTGTTTTTTTGGCCGTGTAGGCTTTTACTACCCGACCAAAAGGATTTATCACTATGTAAAAGGAGGTCAGTTGAGCTTTTCCATCTCTCTCTATTCCTATGACATCGTCACACTCTTTTCTTAAGATTATTGCTTTCAAGTAAATCCCGTTTTTTGATACTTGAATATAATAGGGCTCCGACCTTTCGTCTAGGTACATTTGTATCCTTTCTAGAACTTTGTCCGAATTTTCAATAAATTCGGATTTTTGATCCTCTATTTCACTGTGGTTTAAATTCCAGTCCCACGATATGTGATGCTCTCAGATGTGTTCTTTCAACACTTCATTCAAATAAGCATTTCCAATTATTGTCTTGATCAAATCCATTTTTTGTAGAGGTAGTTTTATGCTAACTTCTGAATGAGAATTCAACGGCACTCTTGTCGAAAACCGCTTGCGGTGTTTTTCTGTAAGAATCATAAAAAATGTCATTACGAAAAGAAACAAAATTTATATCATTGTCCAGCTTTTTTAGTTAAAAATTTCTTTAGACCTTTAGAATATTGATGGTAGTTTTTGCAATCTCTCAAAAATGGCGGGGGAGCATTAAACAGACTGTCTGCTGAGTCTTGCAAAGTGTCTTTTTCTCTAACAGGAATGTTAAGTTGTTGAGAAGATGACAATTTTAACCCTCATGTTACTGTTGTGGGTATGTGTTTTTTTGGCCGTGTAGGCTTTTACTACCCGACCAAAAGGATTTATCACTATGTAAAAGGAGGTCAGTTGAGCTTTTCCATCTCTCTCTATTCCTATGACATCGTCACACTCTTTTCTTAAGATTATTGCTTTCAAGTAAATCCCGTTTTTTGATACTTGAATATAATAGGGCTCCGACCTTTCGTCTAGGTACATTTGTATCCTTTCTAGAACTTTGTCCGAATTTTCAATAAATTCGGATTTTTGATCCTCTATTTCACTGTGGTTTAAATTCCAGTCCCACGATATGTGATGCTCTTAGATGTGTTCTTTCAACACTTCATTCAAATAAGCATTTCCAATTATTGTCTTGATCAAATCCATTTTTTGTAGAGGTAGTTTTATGCTAACTTCTGAATGAGAATTCAACGGCACTCCTGTCGAAAACCGCTTGCGGTGTTTTTTTGTAAGAATCATAAAAAATGTCATTACGAAAAGAAACAAAATTTATATCATTGTCCAGCTTTTTTAGTTAAAAATTTCTTTAGACCTTTAGAATATTGATGGTAGTTTTTGCAATCTCTCAAAAAAGGCGGGGGAGCATTGAACAGACTGGCTGCTGAGTCTTGGAAAGTGTCTTTTTCTCTAAGAGGAATGTTAAGTTGTTGAGAAGATGACAATTTTAACCCTCATCTTACTGTTGTGGGTATGTGTTTTTTTGGCCGTGTAGGCTTTTACTACCCGACCAAAAGGATTTATCACTATGTAAAAGGAGGTCAGTTGAGCTTTTCCATCTCTCTCTATTCCTATGACATCGTCACACTCTTTTCTTAAGATTATTGCTTTCAAGTAAATCCCGTTTTTTGATACTTGAATATAATAGGGCTCCGACCTTTCGTCTAGGTACATTTGTATCCTTTCTAGAACTTTGTCCGAATTTTCAATAAATTCGGATTTTTGATCCTCTATTTCACTGTGGTTTAAATTCCAGTCCCACGATATGTGATGCTCTCAGATGTGTTCTTTCAACACTTCATTCAAATAAGCATTTCCAATTATTGTCTTGATCAAATCCATTTTTTGTAGAGGTAGTTTTATGCTAACTTCTGAATGAGAATTCAACGGCACTCCTGTCGAAAACCGCTTGCGGTGTTTTTTTGTAAGAATCATAAAAAATGTCATTACGAAAAGAAACAAAATTTATATCATTGTCCAGCTTTTTTAGTTAAAAATTTCTTTAGACCTTTAGAATATTGATGGTAGTTTTTGCAATCTCTCAAAAAAGGCGGGGGAGCATTGAACAGACTGGCTGCTGAGTCTTGGAAAGTGTCTTTTTCTCTAAGAGGAATGTTAAGTTGTTGAGAAGATGACAATTTTAACCCTCATCTTACTGTTGTGGGTATGTGTTTTTTTGGCCGTGTAGGCTTTTACTACCCGACCAAAAGGATTTATCACTATGTAAAAGGAGGTCAGTTGAGCTTTTCCATCTCTCTCTATTCCTATGACATCGTCACACTCTTTTCTTAAGATTATTGCTTTCAAGTAAATCCCGTTTTTTGATACTTGAATATAATAGGGCTCCGACCTTTTGTCTAGGTACATTTGTATCCTTTCTAGAACTTTGTCCGAATTTTCAATAAATTCGGATTTTTGATCCTCTATTTCACTGTGGTTTAAATTCCAGTCCCACGATATGTGATGCTCTCAGATGTGTTCTTTCAACACTTCATTCAAATAAGCATTTCCAATTATTGTCTTGATCAAATCCATTTTTTGTAGAGGTAGTTTTATGCTAACTTCTGAATGAGAATTCAACGGCACTCCTGTCGAAAACCGCTTGCGGTGTTTTTTTGTAAGAATCATAAAAAATGTCATTACAAAAAGAAACAAAATTTATATCATTGTCCAGCTTTTTTAGTTAAAAATTTCTTTAGACCTTTAGAATATTGATGGTAGTTTTTGCAATCTCTCAAAAAAGGCGGGGGAGCATTGAACAGACTGGCTGCTGAGTCTTGGAAAGTGTCTTTTTCTCTAAGAGGAATGTTAAGTTGTTGAGAAGATGACAATTTTAACCCTCATCTTACTGTTGTGGGTATGTGTTTTTTTGGCCGTGTAGGCTTTTACTACACATTCTTTTCATAGAATTATTGCTTTCAGGTAAATCCCGTTTTTGAAACTTGGTTTAAATTCCAGTCCCACAATATGGACGCTCCCAGATGTGTTTTTTTAGACACGTTCAAATAAGCATTTTCAATTATTTTCTTGATCAAATCCATTTTTTGTAGAGGTAGTTTTATGCTAACTTCTGAATGTCAATTCAACTGCACTCCTGCCGAAAATCGCTTGCGGTGTTTTTCTGTAAGAATCATAAAAAATGTCATTACGGAAAGAATTTTCTTAAAGCACTTGTTTTTTAGTTACCTACATGGCCCACAGAGTGGCTCTTCACCTGTTATTCATAAAAAGAGAAAATATAATTAACGAAATTGCTATCGTATCTAATTAAATTGTATTAACACTAAAAAAAATAATAATTAAAATAATAAAAATAATTTAAAAAAAGTAGAATAGAAAAATCCAATAATCGTTACTTACAGATTTAAATTAAAATGTCTATCATTGTTCAGCTTTTTTAGTTAAAAAAATTCTTTAGACCTTTAGAATAAGCAATAATTTAATTATTAAAGTCGGTACGTTTTGTCAGGTTACGTTTGTCAAGGGAGGGTTATTAGTAAAGGGTCGTGGGTTATTAGTAAAGGGGGCCATCATAAGTTAGGGAGGAAGAGGTAGGAGCCATCCCCAGGGAAAGGCCAGAGGAGTGACATCCCCTGTTGAGCCGCTTTGGCTCAGGCATCCGTCCACGCATTTATGGGTACATAGCTGTAATGTATATACCAGAATTGAACCAGAAGGGGTCCATTGGGCTCTTCTGTGTCTTGAGAAGTTGTTTTTGACGCGTTTAGAATTCGTTCACAGTTGTTGTTTGGGCACTCAAGACCCACCGACAAAAGTGGGACAGGAGGCATGTAAACCCGGTTGTTGCTGTACTGAACTGTACTAGGTATGAGGGATAGTTCAATGTAGAGTAGACGCACTGTGCGGAATAATGAAGGTACTCCACGACGGATCAGGTATAAAATCTTTATTGTACAAGAACTCGACTAGAATACATTATAGAAGAGTCAGAGAGAGAGAGAGAGAGAGCAAGAGTAAAGAGAGTGAAGTAAAAGTGTGAGTAGAAGTGACTAAACTCAACTATTGCTCTAGTATTTATAGTTCATTGGTATTCACCAGCTGTTTCTAAATGAGCGGTGAAGAGGAATATCATTCACGTACGGAATCGTACTGGTTTAACTAAGATTGAAACGTTCAGCAGTCGTGAACACTAAACAATTGTAGAATTGTAATGTTGAGTTACTAGAGAAAAAAATGTGATAGCTTCTTAAATATAAGACTAGTAAAATAGACATATTTTCAGTAGAGAACATAAAACTCGAATCTCATTAACTTGCTGGAAAAACACGAGCAGGTTTAATCTATTTTTTATAAAGTTAATTAGAGAGTACTTATGTTTATTTTCAAATGTGTTTGCTACTTTCCCTAACTGCTCGGTTTAACACCTAGTTAATGAAACCAAACTTCTTTGTTCTTAGCGTGTTTGTTATTAATCAAAGCTTGTTAGACTGAAGGTGTTACTGTCAAATCACAGTAATTACCAGCAAAAGTTATTTTTTGTAAAGAATTGTAATGGCCTTATTTTAGCGCCATTATAGTTTATGTGTTTTTTTGGCCGGGTAGGCTGTTACTACCCGACCAAATAGTAACATAGTTTTGTTAAAAACCACTTAAAATTGTCTCTTGATAATCTGTTGATATACCCAGTATTTCTCTCACAAAGCTCTTCAACAAATTTGAACATAAGGCTCCTTAAAAATGGACAGTAAACCAGTCTAAAGGTATCCCGAAACCCTTACAGAAAAAAAGAATGTTTCCCCACTTCAAGGTCTATAGTATCGATTTTTTTCTTCTATTTGCAGTAACACTAACAAAAAATGTTTTTATGGAGAATGAAGTCAGTCATATAGATTGATTACAATTACACATTTAATTTAACAAAAGGTTACATCCAAATAAAACGATTTTTACAATTACGAATAAATACATTTACATATGGTCTTCATGCCTGGGGAACAAAAAAAAAATATATATTTGAGTCTTTTGGGTGTGGTGGGTAAAGTGTAAAAAAAACCAAGGAGTCTAAATTGAAAAATGTGTGCATGGTTATAAAATATTTCCGAGTAAATATGAAAATGGTAACCACAACATAGAGTATGCCATTCCTATATTTACAAAGTATTTATATTCATATACAAGTTTACTTCAAAGAAAATGGTTTCAGCAAGACACGTGGCAACGGTCTCTGTTTGATTAAAAGAGAACTAAACACATGTCAAAACAGTTTTAGACATAAAATTCTATCAAAAATAAATTATTATCGATCATATTTTGCAAAAACGTAATCAATTTCTTGGTACTAAGCATTTATCTATTAACAAACTACTCACGTTTTCACTCATCATCGAGGTCGCTGTCGTCGCTGTCTTGGACAGGGCTCCCGCTGACAACAAACTGAGGTGGTATACGTTAAAAAAGATTTTAAAATTAAAGGCAAAACAAAAAGAAAAGATCTTTACAAAATAATAATAATTGTGTTTTAACTTACTTGCAATGTGGAGCGCGGCATAGCGACGTCTCTAGAATGAATTGTGTGCAGGCACCACACACGCGGTGCCTACACGGCTGTGCCTGCCTGGCAGGGTTTATTTTCTGACATCCAGCACATTCTGAATCCACAATAAAAAAATTGTTACAGATTTTATTCAATAGGTTTGTAGTTCCTTATTATAAAAGTAAATACAGAATGCTCTATTTTTTATCATTTACAGCATCTCCAAAATTCGTTGTTTTAATAAAAGGCTGAAGATCAAACTGAGTTAATGAGAAGTAAAAGCTACACGTGTTAAAACTGTGTTAGATCATAAGCTCGTCTACAGTTTTTTTTCGCAATAGATTAAAAAAGCAAATAGAAGTGTTTCATTTTTCTTTGCAAGGTAAACCATATACATTTAATATTATTTCAACGGTTCGACTTACTTTTTTGACTTTCCATTTTTTCAGTTACGGTTTTTGAGCAGTGTTCACTTGAGGGTAACAGCAAGAAGTGACTTACTCATAGCATAAACTTACCGTTTACCAGCCATGGGCCCAACTTGGTGCCTTGCGGTACGCCAGAGGGCACCTCCCCCCACTCTGACACGCAATCTTGGCTTAGTTTGACACGCTGAGTACGATCGGAAAGAAAATCAACAATCCAATTTACTACACCATGTTGAATAGACAAGGATTTTAATTTGTTTATCAGTGTAGTATGATCAATAAAGTCAAAGGCTTTCCGAAAATCAAAGGGTAGGATTCTTACACATGAGCCAGTGCCGTTGGTTAGTCCAAACCACTTGTGAAACATACTGATAAGTGCCATAATCGTGGAAGAGCCAGAAACTATACCATATTGGTTCTTGTCAGCGATTTTCAGAACTGCTGGTTTGATGAAATCATTGACTACGAAATCCTCTGCAATCTTTGATAATGATGTGATGAGAGAAATTGGGCGGAGATCTTTCTTTAGAACTTTGACATGCTTGACTTTTGACTATTTTTATAAAGTTAATTAGAGAATACTTATGTTTGTTTTTCAGATGTGTTTGTTACTTTCCCTAACCGCTCGGTTTAACACCTATTTAATGAAACGGTCTTGGACTGGTCTAGGGGTTCCAACGAGTACACAAAGATGTTGACTTGAAACAGGTACCTCGTCAAGGTTCACACCGTCAAAGTCTTTTGGGGACTGACCAGGGCAAAATCTATTTAATACAAGAGAAAAAAAATTATCATCGTGACAAAAAAACAACAACAACAAAAAAAAAACATTGTTATGAGATTACATGGAGTGAGGATTGAAACATGGTGAAATGAGATGATTATTACATTAAATTGAAAAGAAACACAGTGATATGAAATGACATGAAATGAATACACCTCGTATTCAGAAGAAATATAACAAACTGTGATTTAAAAGTTTAAAAATGAAAATGAAAGATAATCAACAAAACAATAGATGATAGGAAATAGAATGAAATATTAAAAAACGTTTAAAAATGAAAATGAAAGATAATCAACAAAATATTAGATGATAGGAAATAGAATGAAATAGATCGAAACAGAAAACATTTGCACATGCAAATGGTAAAAAAATGTTCGTAAATGAGTTCATAATGATTACTCTTCATCTGTGATGACTCTTTTTTTTTGGAATTAGGAACTTCTTTTTTTTTTCGATTCTTCAGAACTCTGCTGTACAGGGTCTGTCTGTGTACCCTGCTCTGCGTACTCTTTCACTTCCTTTTTTACGGCTTCTCTATCTCGTCACATAAAGAAATTACATTTTTGTCTTTGGCCGCATCTGAAGTAGGGCCTGTCAGGGCTAGCTGATGACTTGGACACTGCCAATGTTGCTGTAATACCATCTTCGCATTTTGGTTGTTTCTTTTTGTGCACGGCCAGTACTTTGTTCTCCATGGCGTCAATGTACTCGCTCAAATGATCTTTTTTACAGAAAAACCCACAAAGCCCATTTTTGCATTGTCATAAATTTAAATTAGTGAAGGATTTTTTTCTTCATTCCAACATTCGTACATGAATTTTTATTTAAAAATAGATTAACAAAAATAGGCCACCGGCCTAAAGGTAACCCTTACCATTAGAGAAAAAAGAATGAAATTCTTTTTTCGTCCACAGTACCGCTACATAGTCTTAGTAGAGAGCAATATACACTCAAACACGAAATAAAAGCAAGTCATGATTATGTTTAATTAAAAGTACTATATTTCGTATCATATGCATAAATAGTAACATAGTTTTGTTAAAAAAACACTTAAAATTGTCTCTTGATAATCTGTTGATATACCCAGTATTTCTCTCACAAAGCTCTTCAACAAATTAAAACATAAGGCTCCTTAAAAAATAGACACTAAAACAGTCTTAAGGTACCCCGAAACCCTTACAGAAAAAAGGAATGTGTCCCCACTTCAAGGTCTATTGTATCGATTTTTTTTCTATTTACAGTAACACTAACAAAAAATGTTTTTATCGAGAATGAAGTAAAATCCAGTCATATAGATTGATTAGAATTACACATTTAATTTAACAAAAGGTTACATCCAAATAAAACGATTTTTACAATTACGAATAAATACATTTACATATGGTCTTCATGCCTGGGAAATAAAAAAAATATATATTTGAGTCATTAGGGTGTGGCGGGTAAAGTGGAAAAACAAAAACAAAACCAGTAGTCTAAATTGAAAAATGTGTGCATGATTATAAAATATTTCCGAGTAAATATGGAAATGGTAACCACAACATAGAGTATGCCGTTCCTATATTTACAAACTATTTATATTCATATACAAGTTTTCTTCAAAGAAAACGGTTTCAGCAAGACACGTGGTAACGGTCTCTGTTTGATTGAAAGAGAAGTGAACACATGTAAAAACAGTTTTAGACATAAAATTCTATCAACTAAATTATTATTGATCATATTTTGCAAAAACGTAATCAGTTTCTTGGTACTAAGGATTTATTTATTAACAAACTACTCATGTTTTCACTCATCATCGAGGTCGCTGTCGTCGCTGTCTCGGACAGCGCTCCCGCCGACGACAAACTGAGGTGGAATACTATAAAAAAAGAATTTAAAATTAAAGGCAAAACAAAAAGAAAAGATCTTTACAAAATAAAAATAATTGTGTTTTAACTTACTTGCAATATGGAGCGCAGCATAGCGACGTCTCTAGAATGAATTGTGTGCAGGCACCACACACGCGGTGCCTACACGGCTGTGCCTGCCTGGCAGGGTTTATTTTCTGACATCCAGCACATTCTGAATCCACAATAAAAAAATTGTTACAGATTTTATTCAATAGGTTTGTAGTTCCTTATTATAAAAGTAAATACAGAATGCTCTATTTTTTATCATTTACAGCATCTCCAAAATTCGTTGTTTTAATAAAAGGCTGAAGATCAAACTGAGTTAATGAGAAGTAAAAGCTACACGTGTTAAAACTGTGTTAGATCATAAGCTCGTCTACAGTTTTTTTTTCGCAATAGATTAAAAAAGCAAATAGAAGTGTTTCATTTTTCTTTGCAAGGTAAACCATATACATTTAATATTATTTCAACGGTTCGACTTACTTTTTTGACTTTCCATTTTTTCAGTTACGGTTTTTGAGCAGTGTTCACTTGAGGGTAACAGCAGTGACTTACTCATAGCATAAACTTACCATTTACCCATTAAGATTAAAACAATAACAAGTCAGTTTAGGAACGCGATTGACAACTTGTACATGGTTTTCAGTAATCATCATTGGTGGTGTATTGAAAAACATGTTGCTGTCGACATCTTTTCAATGCTTTCATAAACATAAACGGCTGACTGGTATGTCAAGCTATGGAAGCTAATACTGAACAATGTTTATAGATAATATTTTACTGCTGAAAAAGGCAGTAAGAAAGCAAATGAAAAAGAAAAACGATGTCTTTTTAATTTTTTTTAGCGTATTTTGTACTACGATAAAAAAAGTCAAAAACAGTAAAATATACTTCAACGCATGTTTTAACCTTCAGAAAATAACATGTACTAAACCAATCCATAACCACAAAGGTGGTCAATTGAAAAGACAGCGACCACTCTAATCCATTTTATTCATTCAATTTTAATTGCCCTACCAGTTAACCCAAAAAGTGCGCATTTCAATGCGTGTGTGTTGTGTTACTTTTTACGCGGGAAAAAAGAACCAACCATGTGTAAGCGCGCCATTTTGTCATGTGACTGTAGTTTTTACGTAAAAAACTCTATAAAAAGGAGTCCGAAATAAAACCATTTTCACAGTGTTATCAACTACCTTATCAAAGTCTATTAAGAACATCGCGAGAAGCTAAGCAACATGATATCCTTAGAAAGATACAGCTGTATGTGTGAACAAAGCCAGGGGCTGACACTCCTTAAAGCAAAATCCAAAGCGCAGCAATATTTAAAAAGCAAAAATGGGCATTGTGGGTTTTTCTGTTAAACAGGTCATTTGAGCGAGTACATTGACGCCATGGAGAACAAAGTACTGGCTGTGCACAAAAAGAAACCGAAATGCGGTTTCTTATAGCGGTGGTATTACAGCAACATTAGCAGTGTCCAAGTCATCAGCTAACCCTGACAGTCACTACTTCTTCCCGACTTTTCATTTTATCTGGTGCCAGATCAGAAGCCATGTCCATGATTTCATCAAGACTTACCATCGTCAACTGCCTGGATGATCTGGCTGCTTGTGTATGCTTTGGGCCCCAATTTTTTCATCATCTTGAATTTAGAAGTGGCATCATCTTGTTTCCTAGGCATTTGGACTCAAGGGTTTTGGAACACATGTGTGCACTTCATGGTGAAAGAACAACACTTAATTTGTCTCATCATTAAATTCCCGGACTTTGCATGTTTCAATTTCGTCACTTGTTTTTAGTGTACATATCTCTTCATATGTAGAGGTAAAAACTAGTACAAAAGACTAGCAAGGAAATATCTCTTCATAGTATGGAGACTAAGCAAAAATTGTCTCCTTCTAATGAAGACTGCCAATCACGCCATAGCATAATTTCGAGGTAGTCCAAAAATGTATTTAAATTTGCACCAACAGAAATTAAGGCCCCTCTGTTTCCATGACTATAACTGTCAAACATATACAAGTGCTACCATTGTCAAAGCACAAAGCCATCGACCTATCAGGGTGAACCATACGGACAACTGCAAATTTAGAATTATGTATGATGTGATTGTCAAAATATGGTTCTAAGTCTTGTGTTTGGAAAAAGCCAGTGTCATCAATTATTCAACTACACCCTGTGTTCCAGGGTATGTCGTGCCCTGCAGACCTCAGATCTGTAACATATGCTATTGTATGCGTTGACAGTGTACAAATAGCATTTTTCAAGTTTATCCTGCATGTATGCTTTACACCTGCTAGTATTCTGCGCAATGGCACTAAGGGGCCTGATATGTGTTGATTAAATGCATTTGTAAATAAATAGCAATAAAGTGTAATATCATTTTTGTGTAATAATTTTTACAAAGTTGTACATGGCAGCTCAACTTATTCAAAGGGACACTAGATTAGATATTTGAGGAGGTTGAAGATTTCGAAAAAAAATTCCTCTAGACCCTAGGCCTTCAAAGTAAAAACATATTCCTGCAAGCTGGATTCATAGGTACAAAGGTCACTTAAATCATGAATTTTTTTTGCTTTGTATCAGTCAAATATTTTTTTTCATCAACTCCCCCCCCCCAGCTTTTTTATTTGCACTGTAATGGTAAGGTTTGACTAACAACTGCCATTTTATTCCATAGAGCTTGTCCTTTGAGGGACATGTCTTACAGATGTACACTTTTCCATTGAATGATTGCTGTTCAGTAAAAATATTCTTTGTTTTGTGATTATGTTTGTAAAAAAACAATGACTGACTTTTGATACAGCATTCTATTACAAACACAGCAGATATAATAAAGCCCTTGTTTCATTTTTTGCTGAAAGCTAGAAATATAATAATCTATTGAATTGTTGGTATTTCTCTTTGCTATTCGTTTAGATTTACATAAGTTACTGTGGTCAATGTATTGCTTTTCTTTGGTGGATCCAATTTGATCTATGGGTTCATTCATTGATATTTATCCATTTTTGTTTGTAGTTTGATTTTTTTCTGAGGAGGTTCCAATTGTTATAGTTGTCTTTCACTCTATTATTAATCGCTCGTTTTTATTGACTTGATTTATGTTATATCAATATGGTTTGTCTATGATTGTTTGTGATTTGTCATGTGCAAATAAAAAAATGATGTTGATGTGTAGACATAGGGATCGTCATCATTCATACAAGTTGTTTTATTAAAGATCCCATACAATTTATGAACAAGGATGTCAATATGACTAACATTGTCAGGGATATCTAAACTACTACCATTTTATCAACAGTCATTACAAAGCAGTTTGTAGAATTTGTCTTTAAACTGTGTTCTATGATGCAGATAATGCAATTTTCTCCATAACAAAGCAAAAAGCTTGTAGTTGTATTGGTGGTATTCACCAAGAAATTTCTCTTTTGAGGACTCTCAGTTTTAGTTTGACCATCAGAAGTAGTTGATAGTAATCCACAGAAACGTGATACATGATGTACATCAATAATTGCATCCATTTGTGAGGAAGCTACATTTTGCTGTGAAGCCAAGTTATTATTCACAAATATTCAATTGTTATTATTTACTATTCTTACCAGAAAATATATTCGGGTTTCCAGGTCAACAACACTAAAAGCAATGTAACAGTTGTTTGAGCAGGGAAACGACTCATGTTCAATCGTCACCTCTTCTAAAACGTGTTCACAGCAGTGAACTTTGACCAGAGCAACTAACTAAACTAGTTTTACTGACTTGCGTACTAAGGAATATTTGGCGCTACTTGCATCTATAATGAGTTCTTTGTTCAACTTTTCCTGCCAACTTTTTTTGGCAACTTTAATGATGAATTACATTAGTAGTTTCAAACTAGGACTTACGAAAATTATCAAGGGTCATTAGGAAAAATTACGCGCTTGCAACTACCGTCGACCGTTGCGCAAGTTGCTTGTTCCCTAAAGAGATATTAGGCATAAGGCTTAAAATTGAGGTGTACTTGTGTGGTAAGCATTTGAGTGATTTTCCTGGCCAAACTGCTCAACTACTGTAAAACCGGTTTATAATAGTTTATGCTTAGAATTTCATATAAATAGAGGTAGCTTGTTTGACTTTCGTCCATGGTATTAATGAGTGATGCCCGGAAAACATTATCAATAAAGCCCGAACGATGAGGTAAATTATCAATGTCTTCATTAGTTACTCCACTAGTATCACAAGAAGATTGGTCTTCAGAAACAAAGGTTGTATTAACTTGTACCGAACACCATCTAGAGCTTTTCCGTACCGCTCCTTTTACATGACTAAAATCTAATGAGCCATCATTTCTTTTGTCAACTTTATTTATACTATCATCTTCTGAACAATAACAATCTTCTTGTGAAACATTCTTTAAAGAGTTACTTGTATTCATAAAGTCCTTATGTTTTAGAATAGTTTTTTCTTTTACTGTCTTTGGGACCCGAGTTTCCCGGTAAATCGGACCCCTTGTTCGTTTCACTGATTAAAACCATTCTGGGAATGAGGCCTTTGGTTTTGATAACCCCCACGTGCTTGTCCGAAACGTTGATTGTTATAATTAGAGGGTTGAGAATTGTATTGAGGACAAACCCTATCATAATGACCAACTTGTTTACATTTAAAACAAATAACTATCCCATCTGTAGTTCGAGTAGCATGATTAAAATTCCCCCGAGCATTAAACTTTAGATTAGCATTGTTAGGTGTTTTAGGCGCAGAGTTTTTGATTTCCTCCTGGACCAATACCCTTATTTGCTCTAAGAAAAAGCGATTATCTTTTTGTTCCCTACTAGGCTGATCAAACGCTGCAACTTGACCTGCATGCGACGAATTTTGTTCTGTCAATTTGTTTATAGCGCGTAACATGTCCCTTTTCAAATCGGCTATATCTTGCACCTTTATGCCCGCAGTGCTTGTAGGTGTAACCGTGGATTTAATTTTAGCAGTAGAAATAGCTTGGTCTATCGATTTTGGCTGACTTAAAATAACATAATCCCTAATATCAGGCACTGAACAAAGAAATGTAATTGCTCTTGTTTAGGAATATTAAGGCAATGGCAGCGCTTTAGTATATCCGAACTATATTCAGCAATACTTTCATGGACTAGTTGTTTCCTAGAATTTAATTCTTGTCTGAAAATCCAATCATCTGATTTAGAAATAAAACGGTCCTTAAATAAATCTGCTAGTTCTCGGAATGTGGAATACTTCTTATCTAAAGTGAAAAACCATGTTCTAGCTGAGCCGGTTAAGCTTAAAGCAAAAGCGGACAATCGTTGCTTGTCTTCTTGTGAAAATCAGCAAAATAACAAAATTGTTCGAAAAATTCAAGGGCATCGTTATCCCTCCCTGAAAATGTAGGCGCGTTTCCCAATGATTGTCTACCACTCGAATTCGATTTCATATTACTGTTAACGGTTAAGAGATCTTGAGTTTTCTTACTTTGTTCCGAAAAGGCAGCCAAAAGCTTATCAAAAGATTGTTGAAATGTTTGAACAAGGGCGCGGTTATTTTCTGAGATAATAATAATAATAACTTTATTTCTTAATATAGCGTATTGCATAAAATCTCAATACGCTTAACAAATCATAAAAAAGGAAAATGTATAAATCTACAATAAAATATGAAAAGTATGAGAAACGAAATTATAAGTATATGCAATAAAAATATTAATTATCTATATAGTAAAAATGGATATTTGTATATAAAAACAATGAAAATAGGACTATTGGTGGTAATTAATTGTGTCAAGTGTTCTTTTGTTTAAAAACTAATATTATGTTCAAATAAAAATGTTTTCAATAGCTTTTTAAATGAGTCCACTGATTTAGCATTTTTAATGTTCTCCGGCCAATTCAGACATTGTGTTGGTTTTGTGTTGATGAAAAGAATTTTTGCAGGTCTTAGAGCTAACAAGCGTTGTTCCCGATCGCAGATTCACAATGAAAATAAGTTCTAATACAGAAAGACAACAAATAACATAGAATAGCAAGTAATGACGTCAGAGCGCCGCGTAGTACTTCAACAAGCACAGTAGCATAAAGTCATACCTGAAAAATCGTGTTCTGCACCAAAATGGGCGACTAGTCAATACTTGGTAGAGCGTACATGATCATTTATTCATAGAGTGAAGACTCCCAAATATGATTTCTACTTACAAGCTACCTCTATTTATATGAAATTCTAAGCATAAACTATTATAAACCGGTGTGCTGGCGTTTTTGATGGTTCGCGATTGAGCTTCGATGGCTCATTAAAGGCCACACAAAACCACGAGTTGATATCAGTTCACATCTTTATTCCGCCATCTTGGATTCTCTGTCACTTCATAACATCGATAACATCTTAACGGGCGGGGCCTGGGCCTCTACCACAGGGAACCCGGTACATATGATAATATCAAAAAAAATGATAACAATGATTAAAAGTACAGTTCAAAGTTCCGTCGTGGACATTCCCGCCCCTGTGCAAGGAGCACATCAGTGAGTTTGTAGCAAACACAGCTTCACGGCGGGACGCTTGTACTGTCCAAACTTGGTCTTTACTTCCGCACTACGAACTTGACCATCTTCGCTTTTGAAGGTCTTCAATATTCGTCCAAGTCTCCACTGTCCACGGGGAAGGCTGTCATCAACTACAAGTACGACATCGTCAGGTTTCAGTGTTCGTGATGCAGGAGTCTGCCACTTTCTTCTCTCAGTAAGATTCGGTACGTACTCACGTAGCCATCTCCGCCAGTAGTGATCAGCTAACACTTGGGCTTGTCGCCATCTCTTTCTGGAACAGAGGTCTGTATCATCAAAGGTTCCTGGAGGAAGGTTTGGACTGCTTCGTCCCAACAAGAAGTGGTTTGGAGTAATTGGTTCTGGATCTTGTGGATCAACACTTACATGAGTGAGCGGTCTGCTGTTTATAAGGCTCTCAACTTCAACCATAAAGGTGTGCAGTACTTCGTCGCTTACTAGTTGTCCATTCAGCGTGACTTTAAGGGATTTCTTCGCAGACTGAACCATCCGTTCCCATACTCCTCCGAAATGTGGTGAAGATGGGGGATTGAAATACCAGTTGATTCTTTCTTGTGTCAGAGTGTTGGAAATCTTCTCTTGGTCGAACTCTTTGAGGCTCTCTCGAAGCTCTCTTTCCGCACCCACAAAGTTAGTACCGTTGTCGCTGTATACGTTTCTGGGCTTTCCTCGCCTTGCGATCATTCGTCTGAGGGCCATGATAAAACTGTCGGTGTCTAAGTTGTGAGCAATTTCGAGGTGGACACTTCGTGTTACCATGCAGGTAAAGAGACAGCCGTACCTCTTTACAGTTGATCGTCCTTGCTTGACATGCATTGGTCCAAAATAGTCGACACCAGTATTGAAGAAAGGAGGCGAGAATGGCTGCAAACGACTTGGTGGAAGATTCGCCATCATTGGTGGGTTCGGTTGGGAGTGATTTCTTCTGCACTTTGGACATGCTTGCACGATTCGTTTCACTATGGCTCTAACTTGTGGTATCCAGTATCTTTGACGTAGTTCCGCCATGACCATCTCGACTCCAGAGTGGTTTAAGTTCTTGTGAATGTCTGAAATGATAAGTCTCACAATTCCATGCGACTTTGGTAATATCGTAGGATGTTTGGCATCATACGGGATAGGTGCATGCTTAATCCTACCACCAACACGCAGTACGCTGTCGGTGTCCAAAACTGGGTTGAGTGAACTAATAGAGCTGCTGTGGCTGATGTTGTGTTTTTTCTTTAGTCTTGATATTTCATCAGAGTAGGCATGAGTCTGTACTCTCTTGATCCATACTAGTTCTGCTTTCTCGATTTCGTCTAGGGAGAGTGGACCCTTCATCTTGGTTGTGCCTTTCGCAGCTCGACAATTATTAACAAATCTGAGTAAATATGCTGTAACTCTTAACAAACGGTTGTATGAAGAAAAGTTCTCTGGATTCAGGAATTTCTCATCTTCGGAGAACATGAAGGCGCACCAAACGTCAGACTTTACTTCAGGATCATCTTCGGGTGTGGCAAATGTTCGTTTCTCAGGCCATTGACTTTCACTTTGTCTCAGGAAACTTGGTCCGCTAATCCATCGACTTTCACCATCCAAAAGTTCCTCTACTGACAGGCCGCGTGAACAGTCATCGGCTGGATTAAGTTTACCTGGAACATGTCGCCACTGGTTTGGGTTGGATGTGTCTGTTATTTCAGCTATTCGGTTTGACACAAAGGTGTGGAACCTCGCCTTCACGTTGTTGATGTATTGCAGAACAGTTGCAGAATCAGTCCAATATATGATATGTTCTCTAGGTAGGTTGAGTTCCTTTGAAAGTACTGCGCCAATTCTGGTGGCCAGGACGGCCGCTTGAAGTTCAAGTCTCGGTATTGTTAGCGGTTTGACTGGGGCAAGTCTGGCTTTGCTGAAGACAAAGGAGCAGCTGATGGTATGGTCTGTATACTCATGGCGCAGATAGGCAACTGCGCCAAACGCTTCTTCAGACGCGTCGGCAAAGAGGTGTAGCTGTACATCGGCGACTTCTTTATCTTCATCTACGTAACATCTAGGAATGCTAAAATCAGCCAGTTTCGATAGTTCGTCGCTCCACGATTTCCATGCTTCAAGAGTGTTCCCAGTGATGAGCTGGTCCCACGTGTAACCTTGTCTCCACAGTCGCTGCATGACAATCTTTGCTCTAAGGGTGAATGGGGAGGCAAATCCGATTGGATCAAACACAGTACATATTTGCTTCAGGATGTTTCGTTTCGTTGGTGAGAGACTATTGGTTGTAACCTTTACTTCTAACATGTCTCTTTCAGTGTTCCATAGGACCCCAAGGGCCCTCTCTACTGGCAGCTTGTCCAGATTTAAGCCAGAGACTGATCCAGCGACTTCACTGGGTGGTAGGCTTTTCAGCACTCTTCGACTGTTAGTTAGGAACTTTGTCAGCCTGAACCCCCGATTATGCAAAAGTTCAATGAGTTGTTGAGTGAGACGTATTGCTTCTTCTTCAGTTTTAACTGATTTTAGAACATCATCCATGTAGAAATCATGAAGAATTGTGTTTAGTGTTTCTTCATCGTAGTTTCCTTGGCTATCTGTAGCGGCGGCTCTAAGGCAGTAAATAGCGCAGCAAGGACTGCACTTAGCGCCAAATATCAATGCTTGCATCTGGTATGCGTCGGGAGGCTTCTTCCTATCTCCAGCTCGCCAAAGAAATCGTACTGAAGGTTGATCTCTCTCAATGACTCGTATTTGAAAGAACATGCTTTCGATGTCAGCGATGAATGCATATCTGTGTAGCCGGAATCTCAAAACGACTCCTACCAGGCTGTTTAGCAAATCAGGACCTGTGACTTGTTCTTTGTTCAGAGAGATTCCCTTGTATTCAGCTGCGGCATTAAAGACTACTCTCAGCTTTCCTGGCTTGTTAACGTTCGTGACAGCGTGGTGGGGTAGATACCACGTATTCTTGGGTTGAATGTTTGCCTCTTCGTCTGTAAGTTTCCGGGCATATCCTTTGTCAATGTAACTGTTCATGGTCTTGTTATATAATGCCGCTTTGTCAGGGTCTTTATCTAGGCTTCTTTCGAGCTGTGCTAGCCTCGTTTTCGCGAGTTCCAAGTTGTTTGGAAGCGACGGTGATTCTGACTTCCACAACAGTCCAGTTTCATAATGTCCTAGTTCTTCTCTGAATGAAGTGTTCTCTTGAAGCTGTTGCAGGGCTCTTTCATCTTCTTGAGATCGCAGTTCTTGACGGTCATATTTGGTGCCGAAAGACTCAGTTTTCCACCAATATTCCAGTTGTTGATTCAGCTGATCATCAATAGCAACGTCGACGTGTCCGACATAGACATTGCCAGAACTTATGTCACGTGATTCGTAGTCAGCTCCAGCTACAGCCCATCCAAGGTCAGTGCGGACGGCGTATGGCTGTCCCTTTGGCCCTCTTCGACACTCGTGCTGCATGATGGCTTCCGGTACATCTACTCCAATCAGAAGACCCACTTGATCCGTTGACACAGCTGGTATATCAAGGTCGTGAAGATGGGTCCATCTCTGTTTGTTCCTCTCGTTCACAAGTCGACGAGGAGGGATGTTCAATCGCGGTACTGTCCATGCTCGGACAATGTTCACAGGTTTGTTTACTGAACCTTTACCCGTGGGAGTGATCTTTAAACTCACTAGTTTAGATATCTTCTGTACACCGTTAGCTTCAACATTGCCGAGAGTGAGTTGATGTTCAGGGCCCTCCAGTCGAAGAGCATCTGCTATGTCTCTGCGTATTAAGGTGTCTGAGCTTCCAGCATCTAGAATAGCATAGGTTTCCACAGGTCCCGCCCCTTGGACACCTTCAATAATTACGGGAACTATCTGGAAGTAGACTGTTTTCTTTGGCAGTTGTGACTGTTCCATACACGTGTTCGCAGTACCCACGTGCACACTGGCGTTTGCAGCTGATGACGTCGATTCGGTTGATGGGTTGGAGCTGCTGATTCGTTGTGTTGGGTTCGAACTCGCTGACAAACTGGATTTACTTGGTTCCTCACTCTTGGATTCGTGAAGCAGGCTATGATGCAGACCATTACAGTTTTCCACCTTACATCGATTCTTGGAAGTACAGTCCTTTGCTCTATGACCGTGTTTCAAACAATTAAAGCAAAGAGTCTCTTTGTTGACGACTTCGCGACGTGCAGACACAGTTCCTTTGATAAAGTTGTTACATCGATATAAGGCGTGAGACTGTCCACAGCATGGGCATGCAAACGATGAATTAACTTGTGATTCTGACACAGATTCGTGACTAAGATTTGTAGCTAAGGTGCTAGCTCTAAAGCTGTAGTCTCTCCTTGATGTGTGAGGCTGAGGAGCGCTTACTTGCTTCGTTGTTGGTTCCCTTTGGATAAGGTGCTGTCTGCAAAGTACTTGATCTGACAACCATCGGTCAAAATCAAAGAGATTGGGTCTTCCATTGAGCTCGTGTCCCTGGACCTCCATGGCCCACTTCGTTGCAAGCGCTTCCGGTAGTTTTTCAACAACCATGGCTAAGTTGGTTTCACTCAGCAGATCAGCAATGAAACGCTGTCTATGCAATATCACGACGGTAGAGCGCAGGGTTTGATAGAGTTTAACAATTCCTTGGTGGTCATTAGCACGTGGAGTGGGTACATCCTTTAGTTGAGCAATAGCTGCACGAACGATTTTTCCAGCATCGGCGAATCTGCTCTTCAGAATTCTCAGTGCTAATGCATAGTTCATGCCGTCTTCTCCGAGATATTGAATCTCGGTCTTAGCAGCTAATGTTACAGATGACTGTAGGTAGGCCATCCTTTGATGATCATTAAGAAATGGTTGGTCGTGCACTACGCTTTTGAATCTGCTTACCCAATCAGGCCATGTCATGGCTGATCCGTCAAACTTGTGTAGCTCAAACTTTGGTAAAGAACGTGCAAATGCTGATGATCCGTATGCATAATGATGACACCATCCTTGGGGTTCGCATCGATTTATCTCATCTAGTTCGTCTATCCACTGGTCCTGAGGAGGACCTGTAAACGTAGGGATTTGACCCCACAGTTCCTGCAGCTGAGGCTTCGTCTTGCTAGAAATGAGCGTAGAAGAGAAAATCTGTTCTGGTTTGCTCCACTGACCTCTCCACGGGGAGTTACTCTGTTTCGGTGAAGGTTTGAAGCTTGGAGTTGGCGTGTTGTGAGTCACATACGTTGAGTGTTGATGAGAAGAATTGACATGAGATGAAGTTGATACATAAGGTTTACTAGTCACCATTGGGGTGCTAGAATTCTGGTTGTATGTGGTGCTTGGTAAATGGTGTTGTAAACCACCCGGTGTGGTTTCCCTCGAATTAACTTGAACACTCGACGTGCAAGTTGACTTTGCTAGTGGGGCATCCATAGTAGGTACGGTAGAATGTAGACCACCCTGTGTGGTCTCGGTTGAGTTAACTTGAACACTTGACGTGTAAGTTTCCTTTGCCAGTGGGGCATCCATAGTAGGTACGGTGCAATGTAGACCACCCTGTGTGGTCTCAGTTGAGTTAGCTTGAACACTTGTCGTGTAAGTTTCATTTGCCAGTGGGGCATCCATGTTGACATACGGGTTCTGTGATGAAGTACATACAGGGTTCTGTATGTGTGACTCAATTTGATGATTAACATGTGTTTTAGGCGTCAGTGGGTAGCCTCCTGATGGAGTTGATGATAATTCCTTGTGGTGCATTTCCCTTGGATGATTATCAACTTGACCTGGTGATATTGTAGTATGATGTTCCATTCCTTTAAGTAATTCTGCTTGTAGAACAGCTCGTTGTTTACTCTCTTCAAGTGTCCTTAGTCTTCGTGCACGCATAGATTCTTCATTCAGCATTCGTAATTCAAAGGCTTCTTTATCCGCCTTTGCCTGTGTTTCTCGAAGTTGTCTTTCTTTATTTTCTTGTTCTAACATCATTATTTTATCTTCTTCATTGTTCTTTGAGGCAACTTCAATGTCATGATCTATCAACTTAGCTTCTAAAATCTTATCTTTATATACAGAACTCGAGTTAGAATGATGGGAGGATGACTTTGTTTTCTTTACACTTGAAGTAGAAGTTATACTTGATTTAGTTGACTGGGAAGTATACATACGGTTTGAAAAACTATTTTGTGATGATCTAGATGACAATAAAGACCCACCGTTTTGATGTAAATAAACTTCGATGTTCGATAAACACAATACAGTCGGTTGAACAGCGGTTTCAAGCCACTTATCATGATCTTCATTTTCAGGTTCCAGCAAATAGAGGACTTCGTTCGACATTTCCATCATTTCGATAGCTTCCTTTAGCTCTGAACGGAGCCTTTTTAGTGATTTAACATCGATTCCATCTTTCAAATGTTGTTGAATTTGATTGATTAATCTTGTAACTTTAGACTTTTTTACCTTTCGTGAGGCCTTTGCTTTCGCTAAATCGTCCATTTTTTCCATAATTTTTGCGTATTTTTTAAACCATCCGGCTCGAAGGACCATAAATATGTGCTGGCGTTTTTGATGGTTCGCGATTGAGCTTCGATGGCTCATTAAAGGCCACACAAAACCACGAGTTGATATCAGTTCACATCTTTATTCCGCCATCTTGGATTCTCTGTCACTTCATAACATCGATAACATCTTAACGGGCGGGGCCTGGGCCTCTACCACAGGGAACCCGGTACATATGATAATATCAAAAAAAATGATAACAATGATTAAAAGTACAGTTCAAAGTTCCGTCGTGGACAACCGGTTTTACAGTAGTTGAGCAGTTTGGCCAGGAAAATCACTCAAATGCTTACGACACAAGTACACCTCAATTTTAAGCTTTATGCCTAATATCTCTTTAGGGAGCAAGCAACTTGCGCAATGGTCGACGGTTGTTGCAAGTGCGTAATTTTTCCTAATGACCCTTGATAATTTTCTAAGTCCTAGTTTGAAACTACTAATGTAATTCATCATTAAAGTTGCCTAAAAACGTGAACACGTTTTAGTAGAGGTGACAAGTAGTGTAGAAGGGATGACATGACCCTGTTTTTGGTGGGTTTCTAAGTGGGTTCAGTGGGTTCTATTGTTATCTGGTTGTCAAGGTGACCATGTGACGTCACTGGACAAGTTCGGGTGAACTTTGTTGTTAATGGTTGACTATTTAACGCGCTCAATTTGAATATGTTATCATTGAAATATTTCAAGCAAGATGGATACTGTTATAATTGACGAAGTTGAAACCACGTATGCTGCTCGCTGTAATTCAGCTATTTGGAATTCTCTTCAATGTGATGGTTGTGAAAACCATTGGCCAAGTCAGAAAGATCACTGGTGTGCGATTTTATCCAACGATGAAGAAGAAGCATGGAATTATTACTACGATGATGCTACACGAGTAGTTTATTCCAATCGCGTATGGGATCTTGCCCAGGAATTAGCTCGAATACTAGAGATCAATATTCATCCATCGTGGCAGAGTTCCTTATCAGAACTTTATAAACTTGCAAGAACCACAGTCTACCTCTACTATTATCAATTTGAACATTATGCTGGTCTATCGGATAGTTACCAAGACAGTATCATCCAAGTTCTTACCAATGGAAGTCTTAACATTGGAGCAAGACAAAAAACGTCAACAAAAGCTTCTTCGATAGCCTATCCTGAAAAATTCAACTGTAGAGGTGAAGAACGAATGGAACATTGATTGACGTAATTGAATTTATTGTAAATATCTGTTTGAAACTTACATAAATGTAATAAACCATGTTTGATCTATTCATTCTGTCTCAAGTCGTCTTCTAGTGAACATGGGGTCAATTCCGTCTAGATTGTATTTTTATACTTTAAGATTTCTATGCAAACACATTGATGTTGGTTTACAGTTCCATCAATTGACCATAGAGTTTAAAAAGTATTCAAAACATCGGATCAGTGATTTAAAAGAGATATATGATTTTGGTGAGATGAGAGGTCACGTGGGTAGAACTTTAGTCTTTTTTCGATTTATGGAAGAATTAGAACTGACCGAGAAGAAATGGAACAAAGTATGTCAATTCATATGGGTTAAATTCAATTACTTT
The DNA here is from genome assembly GCA_918843875.1 of Diadumene lineata. NCBI lineage: Eukaryota > Metazoa > Cnidaria > Anthozoa > Actiniaria > Diadumenidae > Diadumene > Diadumene lineata. The sequence goes on from OU974082.1 coordinate 6,854,070, forward strand.
TCTACCGAAACTTCATTCGATTTTTCCCCTCGAGTAGTGAACATGGGTTGTTTACCCGCATCCTTACAACTTTCCTTACAACAACTTTTCAACAAAACCCGCTGTATTTTGGCTTGTTGTGGATGTCAAATTAATGTTCAAAATTCTGAATTCTGTGATGGAAAAGATCATGAACCCAAGGGTGTTTTCCGTGTTGCAAGAGAACAAGGTCACAAGAAAATCACTCGTAAACAAGTAAAGGATTGGTTACAAAAACAAGAAACCTACACCCTTCACAGACCAGCGCGACGAAAATATCCGACAAACAGAGTGATAGTTGGAGGAAAAGACGAGCAATTTCAAGCGGATCTTGTAGATTTGAGTTCATTGAGCAGATATAATAAGGGTTATCATTACATTTTAACCGTAATTGATATATTGTCAAAGTATGCCTTTGTTGTCCCTCTGAAACACAAATCAGCAGAAGAACTCACGAAAGCCTTCACTAAAATATTTAAAACTCGCACTCCAAATATTCTTCAGTCAGATCATGGGACAGAATTCCTCAATTGCCAACTTTAAGATTTGTTCAGAAAAAAGAAGGTTCGCTTTTTTACAACCAACAGCGAGGCCAAGGCATCAGTTATTGAGAGATTTAATCGTACACTTAAGAACAAAATGTATCGTTATTTCACTCACAAAAATACCTGGTGTTATGTCAACGTCTTACCCGATCTAATCAAGTCATACAATAACAGTTATCATCGAAGTATCAAAATGAAACCCAGTCAAGTGACTAAGAAAAACGAAGGTATAGTGTGGAAAACATTATACGGTAAAGCGGTGAAAGCTCCTATCCCACGATTTTGATTTCAAGTAGTACAGCAAGTCAGAATGAGTAAGATCAAAAGAACTTTTGAAAAAGGTTACACGCCCAATTGGAGTGTTGAATTGTTCACTATATGTGAACGACTACCAAGATGCCCACCAGTATATCGACTCAAAGATCAACAGGGCGAGATCTTGAATGGAGTATTCTACAAACAAGAACTACAAAGAGTAGATAAGGAAGATGATGTTTACAAGATCGAACGTGTTATTAAAAAGCGGAAATTAAAAGGAAAAAAATCTGAAATTCTAGTTATGGAAGGGATATCCTGATAAATTTAATAGTTGGATTCCAGCCAGTAGTGTACAATCATTGTGATTATATTAAATAAAAGTCATTTGTGTCTACAAATAGTCTCGATCTTTCATAAATCCGTTTATTTGTTAGTGAGCGTCATGGAGAAAACACATTTTTATATCTGGCTCCCTTCTAACAGTTCTATGTATGTGTTTCCCGATAATACTTTAACAGAGTATCGGGTCAAACTTCCACAACCCATCAAACTGGTAGATGACTGGGAAGTAGCCATTACTGAGATTCAGTATCCTCACACCTGGAACTATATCCACGGAGAATCGAAGTGGAATCGATTCTATGTGAAAAACGGAATTCGATGTGAGGGTTATACTATCCCACCCGGTCATTACCCTTCTATTGAAAAGATTGTGGAGAAAATGAATGAATTGATAGCAGAATCTATTCATAAAAAGGATGTTTCGTTTTCTTATGATAAACTTGATCGTAAAATCACGATTCACGCAGAAAACGGTATACAGGTATTCTTTTCCGATGTTGGGTTAATGTTGGGTTTCAACAACAACACCTACTATGAAAACACTGTAAAAGCAGAACGTGAAGCTGATTTAGATCATGGTTTTCACAATTTGTATGTCTATTGTGATATTGTCGAATCACAGTGCGTTGGTGACTCTCAAGTCCCTTTCTTGAGAATCGTCCCCGTCGAAGGTAAAGATGGCAAACAAATCACCAGAAGTTTCGTGAGTCCACAGTATGTACCGGTCAGCAGAAAAGAGTTTGACACCATAGAAATCAATTTAAGAAGAGACACTGGTGATTTGATCCCATTTGGGTTTGGATAACACTTCATCTCAGGAGAGCTTCACCATATTTTCACTGATCATCATGAGAGAATCGAATCCGGAATATTTTAAAAACTACTACATAGATCAGAGCCAACAGAAAGGTGGTCACCTACCAGCATTCAATGGGGGTGGGAATCAACGCGGTTACAGACTGGGTTCTATACTCAGAGGAATTTACCGTATGGTTGTACCAAAGTTAAAAACAGTTGGAAAACACCCAATCACAGAAGGATTGGGTGTGGCTCAAGATACCCTGAATGGTCAAACAATCAGCGAATCGTTAGAAAAGAGAGGGAAAAAGGTGTTGAATAAACTAACTTCCCAGGATTCCGCGCAGTCGGGCAGCGGTCGTAAAGGTTTAAAAAGGAAAAAACAGACTAAGAAGATCAGTCGTGCTCCAGCCAAGACACGGAAAACATTTCCGAAAAGAAGAGAATACGACTTTTTCAATTAAGAACCATGGCACATCCAAAATCACAACCCTGTCACAAATCTGAATTGGATTTATTCTTAGCACCTTATTATCAATCTAGCATTGAACGTGGTCAATTTATCGAGTTTTTTTCCAGTCTCAAACATCACTGGAGAGGGACCGATTGAATTTTGTATCCCCGGAAGTGGTGATGAACTTACAGACTTGAACAATTCCTCTCTCTATCTCAAGACAAAAATAACCAAGGCTGATGGCAGTGATTTAGAGGACGGAGAGAAAGTTGGTCCTATTCTCCGGTGTATCCGTACGAGGAAACCAGTTATGCTTATCCAATTCAAATTCCGATCTCATCTCTTCCTTCACTAAACTCTCCATACTATCTCCTGCGAGAGCGATATACGCACTATCGGTATCCATCTCGCAGTACTGATAGTCACTGCGATCTAATTACTTATCTAAAAAATCGTAATAAAATTCTAACATGCGCAATTTGACATACTGATAAACAAAAAACCTACTTGAATAGGTAAATTTAAGTTAATGTGCTTTTTGGCTGACTGTACTTCATAAGTTGTGTCGTCAATCGGATCGAGTTGACGGAAAAACATGTTATTTATAAATTTACCCACTTTCTGTTCATCACAGTATCTTACTTCTCTGTGTTTCATCTTGTTGGTTATGGTCTTGCCGTAGCTAGAATTAACAACCTAATAATAGAATAAAAAAAAATGAATTTAGTTCAAATGAATTAATCCATCAATTTTCCTGTAATGAAAAGGTTAGTAATTATACTGAAATATATCTATAAACTATCAAGTGCTTACCAGTTTCATTGTATCTGCGATAATCGCCTTACTAGGGTCACGATCACCATCTCGACGAGCGTTAGAGACCGCCTCCCCAAATGGTTTGAAACAGGTCTTGGGCGTATACTCTACAACTTGGTATATCTTACTGACCACAATACCATGTTCCAAGTACCACTTGAGGAGGGGTGTGGCTAACAGTATCTTTTCCACTTTCAAACTACCAATGAGACTGCGCCATGGTCTTGCCATGATATCGTTCTCTTCAGCAAACTCTTTCATAAACTCTCCAATATCCTCACGACTGATCTCGGTGTTCTTAAAGATCGGGCACATTTCTGCAAACCTATCTCTCAAAGATTTTGGAACTCTGATATCACATTCCACCACTCCAAACAACGAATCACTCATGACAGATTGCAAAATCTGACCTTCATTGAGGTTCGTGTATCGGTCCAGTGGTCGTGAAAATGCAGAGTGTAAAAATCTCTGAAGGAGAGGATTGTTCTTTTTCATTCTTCTCCACTCACATTCCCACAACTCTACTAACTCATACCCCTGGTCGCGGATATACTGTGAGTTTGCTTCTGTCTCTTCTCTCAATTCAGTCATCGGACACTTTCTGGTTTCATTCTAGTTCTTGCCTCTATTTAAACCGCAATCGTGACCATGCCAGTAACAACCTACAAAAGAGAATGAAAAATGCATAAAAATATGTTTTTGAAATACAACAAACCCTAAAAAGGAATAAATTAGTAGCAACACAGGAAGCTCATCATCATGAATGTAAATTCTTACCGTGAAACTGGAATACAGTTTGATTTTCACTATCAAAACCATCTACTGTCAATCGCCTAGCGCCAATTCTCTTTTCTGTGTTGTTCAGCTTACTTCTAATGTACACACCACGTTGGTGAGCCTCCCGAGCGAGCCACTCATCCGCCATCGTACGTGAATTCTCCATCTTGAAGTTATTCTCAGCTCGCCTCTGCGTGTAGGAACCTGTAATCTTTCTTTCCCTCCAAAACCTCATCATTTTCTCCACCGCTATCACAAAGGGTTGGACATCAAGATTGTTATACCATACTAAAAAGTCACGGAAAGTCTGCATACCCTGATTATCCCACACACGTTGGCAATACTGATACTCGTCAACAGAGATGTTAGTGTTTGACAGGGATGAATAGAACGCTTGGTCAGGTGGAAGACTGCTATGATCTAGCTTGACTAAATCATTTACCCATTCATACGGGAAAAAACCTGTGAAAGAATCAAACAATCATATAAATATATAACAGGCAGACAGACAGACAGAATGAATGAATGAATGGAGGAATAAATGAATGAGTGAATGCATGAATAACTGAATGAATAAATAAAATATAGTTACCTTTTTCTGCAGGGCACTCGTAGGCTTTCAAAAACTGAGCGTAACTAAACCCAGGGGCCAGATAGTTGGTAATATTCAGGAACTTCAGATGATCAGTTTTGAGGCACATCGTATTGTTGTTGCGTTTAATGGTAAACTGAATACCATCATTATTTACCAAGTACGGTACCAAAAACTCTTTTACAGCGTTCAAATCGTACTTTCCACTGTTGAACCCCAGTACTGGCAATTCTCTTAAGTAACCCTCTAGTTTTTCCTATCAATAAATAAGAAAAATTAGTTGCGAGCAAACAAATAAGAAAATGGCTGAAAAGAAAAAATATATATATATATTAGTACATTCATTGTACAACATTATATAAACATACATACCTTGAGTTTTACTAAGGGATGCTTTTTTTCTTTCTGCTTTTCTTGCCTTTCACCACGAGGTTCATTCATCTGTTCACCCAGTTCTTGATCAAGTGCGCGGTAGAAGTTGACATCATCGTCATCCTCCGACCCATCATCAATAAACGCCCGATCTTCATCATTCTCTTCGTCAATTTCTTCCTCATCGTCATCATCGCTCTCCAACACATCAACACCACGATCATTCACCTCGTCTTCATCAACATTACCATCACCACTATTATCATCACTATCATCAACCAATGATACCAACACTTCAGCTAATTCATCTACATCAGCACAACCAGACTGAGCAATCTTTTCATCGATGGTAGTTATCACGGCTTGAAAGTCATTTAACAACAAACGATAACTTTCTTGACTTACTTCTTCCAAATGAGCGATAAATCGCTCAAGTAAATCATGAGAGTCACCGTTTGTTATCAAACACTTTGGTTCTGTAAAACCAGGCACATTAGAACAAATACTGACACTGAGCGGTTGATGTTTGTTTTCCCAGGTCAGTTTTTCCGTGTTGTTTGGTAGCTGTTCTTGAGTGAAGAAAGATTCGAAGTCAAAGGTGGCGAAATACTTGTAATATCGCAGTTTTTCTGGTATAGTAATACCTTCATCATCCAACTGTTCAAAGATAGTTTGCGGAGTGTTGTACGCACCACCAGGGAAGCGTAGTTTGGTCTTAGCTTCACACATACGTTCATGTCGGTTCAATCTAAATCCTTTCTTCCAAAACTTTCAACACTTGGAACACTGATACGACTTTGAATAGCAAGCTAGGTTCCTGATGTAGCTGAAATGGTTGTCGTACAGGTTGAGGTACATCGTACTACCATGGTGAGTCAATGATCGTCTAACCAAACGAGCAGTAATCTCTGGCTTATCATCATCATCATCATCAACATCATCGTCATCATCGCCATCAACTCTTTCCAACGAATACACCACAATGTTCACCTCAAACAACCGCTCTACATCAGACAATTCTGTCAACTTCACACCGCGGAACTTGTTCTTTCTAGTGGACTGACAATATCTGAAATATACAAATTAAATATAGTTCGATTAAAGTAGTATTAAAAAGGAAAGTGAGAGAGAGATAGAAAGATGGGAAAGAAATAAGAGAAGATATTTTTATGATACATTAAGAATGAAGAATGAACACAATAGAATAACTTTTTCTCTCCAAAGTCGATCAACCGCGAACTAGTTATAAATTCTACTAACCTTTCAAAATAATGTTGAGTATCCCTTTCCAAGTTCTTTGGGTGACAACCATTATGTACAGCCAAGCAGCGGAACAGACACAGATTATCATCGTAGGGTTTACCATCTGGATCATTACAATCCAGAGAGACCACCGCTTTGTTGTTCAGTACATACTGTGGGAGGAGTGTTGACTGACCGATAGGATGATCACGAAGTTTTGTGACGTAAAAGCAGACGTTTGTGATCCAGCTGACTACCCACTTGCTGTTCGGTCTCTTCTGCCTGGCCCATTCTAGCACATCCATGTTCCTCATACCTTCATAAACTTGTTGTAAATCATCAGCATTTTTTTATCAGGAACGGTACATCAAACGCATGACTGTTGTTCACCGATGCATGGTAGTATTGAAGCTCACCCGTCTCATTGTTACGTAACACAAACCCAAACGATACATTCAATCTGAATACATTCCTTTGATCTTCGAACACTCGATGAAGCTGTTGGTTAAGGTCGTTTGTATCAAGGTTATCCACTCTAAAATTGTACCAGTCCTGGACTCGGTTTCGTCTGCTGAATCGAGTTCTGATGTGACGCCAATTATCACGATAAACCTCTTGCGTGGCTTCATCAACATTCAGTCGCAGGGTTGGTGGGACGGTGGTTGGATCTTGCGGCCAGGGATTCGTTTCTTTAGTGGTTTGAGGTTCTAAAAAAAAAAATAATAATGATAATAATAATGATAATAATAATAATAATAATAAATAAATAAACCAAAATAAATAACTTAGTATAAGATAAATAAACATACATAGAGAGAGGGAGGGAGAGAAAGAAAGACTGATAGATGAATAGATAATATTAAACTTACATGTTAACATACCATGAAGGGTTTTCTGTTTTTTTCTTGATACTTCTGGTTGGTCATTTTTTCTTTTAATTCCACTTGTGGATGGTTTAGGGTGTGCCGTTGTCAGGTGGTGCCGCAGAGGTGCCAGGTTGTTGAATTTTTCTCCATATTGATTACAAGAATACTCTCGCTCAATCCCTCGTCGCTCATGATTCTTTTCATGTTTTTTTCAATACATCTTTTCTTTTGAACTTTTTGTCACAGAATTTACAAGCGAAAAACTCATCTTTCTCGTGAATTTTTTCGTGGTGCCTTAAATGGTGGGATCTTTTGAAAGATTTTCCACAGACTGTACAGTTGAACTCTTTAGGATGATTCTATAAAACAACTTTAAGTATAACTAAGTTTTTTTTTTTTTTAATAAAAAATTTTCATGGTCATTATAGCAACCATTGAGATGATTCAGTTTGTTAGATTTTTGATAATAACTTTATCGCATAGTAACCATTGATTAGTGGTATTCAATTTAGGCACAAAGAGCAAGGTCAGCATTGTTATCGTTAGTACAAAAGACGCTGCAATCATTCAACGTTTGAATATTTTATGTTACCTCTTTACCCCCACCAACTTGTTCAAGTCCCATTTCTCCAATTGGTTGTTCAATATTTTCAGGAATCAGCTGCCCTTCTTAAGAAAATGTAAATATTTGAGAAAAAAATTAATAAATAAACTTGTAGTTGTTGTGATAAACAATAGTTTCAGTCAAATTTGCCGCTGCATAGTGAACAATAGCTCAGTGCTAATGAGATAATACGCTTACCTGACTTGCAATGTCCAAAGGACCCCAATCTTCAATCATTGTATGGGGAATAGAAACATTTTCCTAGAATAAAATTGAAGTTTTATTAAAATTCACTCTAAATACTATTATGAATCATTAGATGGTTAGTTATAAGTTCCGTATAAACTTACCAGTTCAACCTCCCATTCGGTCCATGGTTCCAACATTTCTAGCGGTATTTCACGTTCCTCAAAGACCTGAAAGAATTCAATAAAAGCACATGGTTCAAACTATAATTTCAAAGATTAATTGTTTTGGTTCTGATATAAATATGGATGGAAAAACATTGAGAAGTTACCATAAAACTTCTGAAATTTAGTTAACTACTACTACTATTTAAAAAAAACTACACAAAATGGCTTCCGTCGAAAAAATTATCGAAAATGCGTATGTAAACGAAGTGTCAAAAGATCACATCTTCGAGCGACATGTATCGTGGGACTGGAATTTAAACCAGAGTGAGATGGACGACAAAAAATCCGAATTTATTGAAAATTCGGATAAAGTTCTAGCAAGAATACAAATGGTCCTAGACGAAAGGCAGGAGCCCGATTTTATTCAAGTGTCCAAAAACGGGATTTACTTGAAGGCCATCATCCTAAGAAAGGAGTGTACCAACGTTAGAGGGATAGAGAGAGATGGGAAAACCACACTGACCTCTTTTTACATCGTACTAAATCCTTTTGGTCGGGTAGTAACAGCCTACCCGGCCAAAAAAACCCATACCCACAACAGGAAGAGGAGGGTTGATCACATCGTTAAAGAGAAGGAATGGGTGGTAGATGAGGACGGATATGAGATTATCGAAGAAGAAGAAGAATACGAAGAGGAGGGAGAGGAAGGAGAACAAGATGAAAAATACTGGAGTGAGAATTACGACGACGAGGAAGAAGGAGAATATAAACCAGAAGAACTTTGGGTAATTTGATTGTGATGTATTTTGTAAATGTTTTTTATATGTCATTTGTAAATAGTTTACTTACGATTTCTTCTTGTTGGGTGGTTTCACCAAAAACACTTTTCAAAAATCCATCACAATCAAAACTATCTTTGAGTGGGATGGAGAATAGATCAACATCACTATTCACAAACGTTTCCAAGTCAAAGGATGCTTGTTCGGTAACATCATCATCAATCTAAAAAATTAAGATTTAGCATAGATTAGATTTTTATCGCGAAAACAAATTATGAATGTACAAAATTGTTTTACTTACCATTGTAAAATCGAGGTCATCAAAAAAGTCAGCCATGGCAAACAAAAGACTATTTTTAATTCAAAACTTTAATGTTTGATCAGGCGGTAAATTCAAAATTTTTATTTTAGTGGAAACCAAAATATAATGTTTTACTTGGATGTATGCTTTTATATTCTGTTGTAAAATAGTCGTTATATATTTGAAATAAATAAATAGTATTTTTTTTTTAATTTAAAAGAACTGTTTGGATTTAGAACTATTTCATAAGAAAAAAGATTGTGATTGTGTCATTTTTTAAATGATCTCAAGAACGGTCAGGCGGTAAATTCAATTTCATAACAGTAAAATAAAATTGTTTTTCTTTATTAGTTTAACTTTTTTTTTAATATTTTAAAAAGGGAAAGAGATAAGTCGATATAAATTGTTTTCAAGTTAAAGATTTTACACATTCAAATGATTAATAAGGTTCTGATTACTTTAAATCTTAATTTGTTTATGTTATTCGATAAAATGAATTTTTTTTAAAGAATAAATGCACTATGGTTCATCAGTGTAATATTTTCCCCATCCATATTTGTCTAAATGTTTGTTAGTCCATTTATCGTGAAGATAAATAGCGCGATATATTCAAATCACTGAATAAGACAAAAAACTGTTTCAAAAGAATATTTTATTTTCAGTAAAACAAGAAAAATTATTCACAGTACAAGAAGTCACTTACAGTAGTTTTCACGTAACAACAGTTTGCCAATGCATTACGGGGGTTTGAATTCCGCTCAAAGCCATGGTAGTTTGTTTACTTCTGACACCATGCAATAATCTTGGACTTCGTGTTGTTAACGTGCTTTATTTCGTCGAATGTAGGCTTACATGGAGTTAGCAAATTCTATCGCACGTGGGCGATCACCGAGCTCAATCATGCCCGCGCATGCTCTTTCACACTCACGCATTACATCATTACAAAGGTCTGTTGATGAAGTAATTAGTTTCCTCTCTTTGTAAACAAGAGAACATAAAGACATAGCAACACATTGTTGTCCAGCATTCTGACCAAATATAAATACATTCCCCTGAGAGTATGGTGCATTACGTGTTTTACAGGGATATATGAAGAGTGATTGATTTAGTGAATTATCATTTAAGCATTGGCTATTCGAACGTGATGAGCTCTACAGGCTGAGAGTATGGTGCATTAAGTGTTTTACAGGGATATATGAAGAGTGATTTATTTAGTGAATTATCATTTAAGCATTGGCTATTCGAACGTGATGAGCTCTACAGGCTGCTTTCCACAATCTAGCTTAAACTAAACTTTTCAAATTGGCTAAGAAAGTCAAAGTGTATATCTGCTTGCTTCGATAATGGGGAACAGACAGCAAAACGTGTGCAAATAACTATTTTATTAACAAACATGTGTGTGTGTATGTAGGTGTGTCGTTAACCAGGAACAGACGTTGATGAGAACAGGTACATGTGTTTGTACAGGTATTGAGCGCGCGAAAATGTATAATCAAACGGAAAACGCGCCGAATATTCTGTAACGGTCTAAAAAAGCAGTAAATGATGGACTCAACAACACAATCATGTTTTACATTTACAAATTTTATTTTCCATGATACAGTTTAAAATACAAATGTGATTTCTTCTTCTTTTCCAAGATCTTCTTATTTCTTATTTCTTTAATCAAATTCTTCCAATCGTTTTGAACTGCATTTTTCGTAAAGTTGATTTAGAAACAAACAAAAATCACTATTAAAATCTTGTTTGGCTAAAAATTAGAAAGCATAAAAAAAAAAAACGTTTTATCTTTTTATCTTTTCTTAGTTGTTCTCTTTTGACCTCATTCCAAGCTTTATGAAATGAGGCCCATCATCGCTGACAAAATATGGTGTCATTTAAAAACGGAATGACTATTGGTAAAATGGGCTTTCTAAACTTTCTGTCGCACTCGATACACTGCCATCCTAATTTTAGAAAAAAAAAACATTTTAAAACCCTAACTTTGGACTGCTCTCATTATTATCAATGTGAATATATGTTTTTTTTCTTACCTTCTCTTACCAGTTGAGCTATATCAATCGTCGACATATTATAGAATTCAATTCTGGACTGATCCGATTGGAAGACTTAAACGCAAATGTACACGCTGACAACGTGTATGCTCATATACCGTAGTTTTTAAAAGATTGTTTGTTCTAGAAAATGAATAAAGCACCAACCTACAGGTAGTTTATACAACGTGAACTTTGTTTTTCCAAATCACTTTTTAAAATACAGGAGCCGGATTTTACTTTTGAGTGCCACTACGACAGAGTTTTACGAAAACTCAACCAAGAACGTTTAAAAAAATTGGAAGTACAACCAAAGCAGTTGCCTAATAGTACGAATACTTGCGAACAGTTACAAAAACTGAAAAATGTAGCGGCGGTTCATAGAGCGCAACAAGAAAATTTAGTAAGTAAACAGACACATAACACAATATCGTTACAATAAGAAAGTTTAATAGAAGTTTAAAAATTTTACAACAGATGATACTAATATTCTTCTATCAATATTCTGTTCCATTAAAAAAATCATCAGCGTTCTGTTTGTCAAGTTTATTCAAAAAATATTTATCAATTTTCATGTTTATGCAATTCTTTTTTTCCTTCTTCTTTACAACCATCCAATGTCAGTTTTCTTTCCACATAGTTCTGATATGGGTGTGCTCTCATCGCTGATACCGAATCCTGCTGTCTTGTTGGTCGATCTGCACACCTTTCGGCTTTTATGTAATGTTTCTCCATTCCAGCTCTGTAGTGTTCTCTGGCCATAGACTGGATCTGTTTCTCTATTCTATTGAGAACAGTTTTGTCTGTTAACAGCATCCATTCATCCAAGTTTAAAGTGAGGCCTTTACTGGGATACATCGAGCCAGTGATCTTGTTTGGAAATACCTTTCTGATATGTACTTTGATTTTGTTATCAAACTCGTTGGCAAAAACATGATACCCTCTATTTCCTGTTGGAATGCTGAAACTGGACTGCATCTTTAACGTGTGATACTAAACGAGCGACTGATTCAGCCGAGTAAATTTGTTCATTTATATAGTGGTACATTTGGAATCACATGACCTAAGTGAATAGAATGGGAGATTGTTTTTCCCGCCTAACTAACCGAAATATATAAGATGTTGTAACTGTTTTCTCTTTCGATTAAATAAAACAAACAAAACAGTGGCGGCAAGTCAGAACGTTTTTCAGTATTGTCAAGTTCTGTTTTCAAGAAAAAAAGTCACTTTTTACATTTGAAAATAATCGACTGATAACAAATCAGGAATTTTAACTTTTTTCCATTTATTTTTTAGTCCATGGTACGGATCGTACTCTAAATTAATTTCATCTTCTTCTTCTAGGTCTTCATCTTCTTCCTTTTAATCGTCCATGTGTTCTTCATCTTCTTCATCCCCCAATCCTCCTCATCTAGTTCTTCTGCACTCCTATTTCCCAAGAACCCCATATCATGGTTTTCGCTCCATGCCACTAAATCACCTTTAGACATAATAGTGTGTTCATGAAGCTTTGCATTTCGCCCTTCGTTGATGTATTTGTCAGCCACATAGTTGATTTGTTGATCCAAATACGCTCGTCACGCCCGTCCCAAATCTTGACTCCGTTCCAGAACTCTATTTCTAACCCTTGATAACTGTCTTTGCGATAAAATTCGCGCAGTTTCATTTTGGGTAGAAAACACTTAAGTTTTACCTTGCTTTCAGACAAAATATCCCGCATATGTTCTTCGTTTACTTTTTGTAATGTAGTGCTTATATAGCGCATTTTTACCCGATGTCTCAATGCGCCTTACAATTTTTAATATCTTATAGTATGTAATCCGGATTTACAAGCATGAGGTTGATTAGTTATTAGTATGTATTAGTGTAGGCTTATCACCGAGGATGGTCGTTACCTGCGTCCTCAGTCGTTCTTTTACGTCCCCCCGTTAATGGTTAATGTGTAGTGTGGCGAGACGGGACCTCCAGTTTATCGTCCTTATCCGAGAAGACCCTTACAATTATAAATCGAAGAACATTCTCCTCAACTATTTAAAGACCCTGAGTGATGGTCCGGTTGAGGGTTCAAACCCGCCTCCCGGTTAACAGCCAACGCTCTCCCAACTGAGCTAACCTGTTAATTGACGGGCTTCGTCTAGCATAGAAAGCAATATTTTCACTTTTTCCATTCGTTTCATCTTTTAAAACATCACACCACCAATTATTTCAAAAATTTGCACAATCCCTTCCTAATGGTGGACATATTTAAAAGTGTTACAGACTTGCTTGGTGAAATCGCAATGCAGTGGCATTATTGAAATCTACAAAGTCGTATCTAAGGTTTTTTTTACATATAGTGAGGAGAATATAGCTTTTGATCTAAACTTAAGGTTCATCCCACTTTCCAAGTGCAATACATTTGGTTGGAGTGTGACGATTCCCCATTGCAACAACTTTAAACTCAGCATCTGTATTTTAAAAAAAGGTGAATGTTGTTTAATTTACTATTTTAGATATAAATCTGTTTTATAGTCATTGCAACAAGCAGTCATACAGCTATGATTGAAAAGGTTGTCCAGTTGAAATGCACATTCAGTCAAAAGCAAAGTCATTTGCATAACTCAACTTTTCAATTGTCACTTATAAATTTTAAGGTCAGACATAGAACAATGATACAAAACACAAAATACATATTAAAATTTAGTTTTGATGTTATCTTGTATAATTTGAGTCAACATTTCTTGAGAAAAATCAAAAACATGAGATATGCAATAAATAATTGCTAGCTAGGCAGCACTAATATTTTAATAATATCACAGTTTACCTGTCCAGATGAAATCACCATTGGCATTAGTTGCTATATAAAGAGGGCCCCCTAATATGGACAGTGTCTTCGCTTCCACTTTATATGTCTTATACTGCTCAGGCACCAATGTCAACACCACATTTGCAGTTGCTTTCACAATGTCTTCCATATCTTATGAAATTGTTTGGTAACAGATATCATCACTGTGCCTATCCGTGGCAGTAAATACAGCTGCAGGGGCTATCTTTCTCATTTGTTTACTTTCTTCTGACTTGGAAGCCCATATCGCTGTAAGCATTGCTACACAAAATGTTTCTGACATGTCCGTCAAACGAAAGTTTCGTGCCGCCGCAATACAGTTCTTTCCAAAGTGTAGTAGTCCAAAACCATATTGGATGTAATCTTTGTTAGAAATATCTTTAGAGGACAATCCATGATGTTCTTCATGGGCTTAGTGCTGTGCTGATGCCTGGTCAGAAGAAACATGAATAACCTTAAAGCTTAAACAGCACAAGTCTTCTCCACTGTCATGTAAATCCCTGCAGCTGTTGTATGGTTCTGTTAGTGATGTAAAATTACACTCTTCTTGCTTATTTTCTTCAATGCAATTTGTGCAGACTTCAAGACTAGAAATGACAGTTGACAGTTCATTCTTGACATCCTCTGATATACCATCTGCTGTATCATACTTTGAATATGCATTAACATAAAAAGAACCACTTGCATCGGTAATATCAAATTCTTTAATTTCTGAAACCCACTTGCACTTTTCAGAAATATACTTCTGGAATGATGCTGTTCCTTGTCTTTGTAATTCTTTCATTGTCTCTAAAGAAATTATTGGTTTGATTCCATCAAAAACAACCCTATTTTCTTCTACCCTTGGAAAAGTTCCAATGTTTAGTGGCATTGCATCATAATGCATTACTCCGAAAAGTTTCAATACATTATTGTTATGGTAGTGAGGAATTCCATCTAACTTATTTTTAAGTATTTCGAGGATCAGTACTACATTCCCTAAATGTGGCCCTGAATCTTAAGTTGCCTTGATTTTTTGGCCATCCAATGTTTTCAGTGAGGGACCAGGATAACAATATCGTTTGACTGGAGCAATGTGTTTTTGTTTTCATCTTTTAAACCAAAGCGCCTTGGCTCCAACAGAAAAGTTGTTCCCTTTTCTTGTAGCAACTGAAGCAAGGGATCGGCAGAAGCTATACAGAGTAGGCCACTTTTGCCAATTGTTTACAGGGAAAGGCTGGCATAACTGTTCTGTTATGAATGCGTCAATTTCCTGGTACATCAAGTGTTCTCTTGAAGCCATACCAGAGGTACCAAACTTCTGAAGCCAGTAGCTAAGGTAATCTCCTTCAATGCTCATTATACGAAGGGGCAACATAGTTTGTTTAGAGCACGTTAAAAGATGTCACACTATGTTTCTAGGTTAAAAACCAACTGAACCTTTGGCAAAACACAGTGTTTAAACCACAAAAAATGAAAAAGATGAATGTAATGTGAAAAGCAATGTTTCTACATTTGATCAACTAAGTTTTTGATCTGTCCAAGCATTTCAGAAAAACATACTTTGTTGTATCCTTAATATCATATAATATGTAAACTCAAAATAGAAAATGATAATGAATCGAGTATCTCATAATTTTGTAACTCTGACTGACAGTTCAAAATTTTTTAATGCAAAACATTGTTATTGTACCAAATTCAAATTAACATGTTTTGGAAAAAGAAAACCTTTTGAAATGCCTGGCTCATTGCCCTGACTAGTGACAATGAAACGCTTAACTTTACATTTTTTTACAATTTTAAGTCCAATTCAATCTGAACAATTTTGTAAAACATTTTCATTGTACTAATATTTTCAAAACATATGTTGAGTAGAAACTTTGAAATACAGCCTGGCTCATTGCCTTGACTGTTGACATGAAATGCTTAACTTTACATGTTTTTTACAATTTTAACTCCAATTCAATCTGAACAATTTTGTAAAACAAACAAATTCATCAAAAATCAACAAAAGCAACTTGGCAGTCAGTATACTGAGATACAGTTTTCATTTGCATTATTAACAAAAGGTACAATTTTTTAAAATAGATTGAGCAAAGTGCTTACTGTTAACTATGTTGCCCCTTCGAGGATACCACGGGACAGGACAGAAGCCCTGACCATTGGATTCTTTAGTAATTCTTTGGGATCTTTCAAGATTCCTGGTTCAAGTTTTGCAGCAACATCAAGAGTTTCCTCTGTTACAAAATTGATATTTTTCCAGGCTTCCAATCGTTTCAGTGCAGATGCCGCTACAGCTGTTTCCTGATGCGATTCCTTGAGGTGAACAACAATTTCTCTCAGTTGGTTCATTTGGCCATTCACTTTTACATCACCACAAACTGGACAAATAACTTGAAAGGGATTGAGGAGATATAGCTTGCTGCCCCATACACTTTCCACTCCACTTTGAACTTTATCAAATTCAAGGAGAAATCGTGGATCTTTCTCTAGGATGCCAGTAATAACCGTACGGAACAGTGTTCACGTCGTCATCAAGAATTATCCGTTTATCATATACCATTTGATATTTCTTCTCTTCCCTTCTATTGACGATTTTCCTTGTACCGCGCTCTCTAGTGATTTTGTTTTCATTAACAACTGTAATCGTTTGTTCATCTTTCATATTTTGCTCGAGTGATTTCATCGATTCCATATTAATGAGCTGACTTGTATTGTGATCCAAGCAAAATCCTTTTACTTTAACAGTACATGAACCATCGGATGTCTTGTAAGCGTAATTTTGTGGTCCGCAAGTAAGAAACTCGGTGATGTGTTGTTCTGGTGGTAATTTGTTTGTTGAACCACCAAGATACGAGGACAATTCTGGATTAAACTCTGTTTCGTCGTCAACATTAGAAATGAACACGCAACTGTCAGTGTCCATATAGAGCACTTGCTTACCCAGCGGAGAAATAAGGTGAAACAATTCTAATCTAGCCCAGGTAGTGATGAAAATAGCTATAAAAATATTTGCTAAATTACTTTATTTCAATACTTCTTTCTTTTGTTTATAAATAATTTCAACAACATCAGTATAAATTACATGTAAATCAATGCAGTCAAGATCAGCTCTGTGGATCATCTCATAAAACCGTTTGGGCTCAAAAACAAGTTCTGATAGACTTCTTTCTTGTTTCTGGCCCATCTTACCCCATAAGCTATTAAGAGCCATTTTCGAGATAGCTCTTAGTCCAGGGTTTTTCCTAATTTTATCAGGATAGAGTTGTATGCCTTCATGTTCTAAGTAATTGCGTAAATATTGCGTGGTTGCTTTCTGTTGTTACCGATTCCGGGTAGCCGCTACTCTCTTGTTTGCTTTTCAAAAAGGTGTTAACGTATTGTTCAAACAAAGTCTTCGAAGTCGTTTCAAAATGAAAAATTTATTTTATTTCCAAAACCTTATACCCGTTTTCAATAGCTACGTTTACTTCTGGAGTACACCAAGTACCGTAAAAAGCCCTCTCCTCTTCGCTGTGATGACATATTTTGTCATTATTGATGGCACACCTCTTACACAAAGGAAACACAAGCTTACCGCCTATTTTCACCGGTAAAACAGCGAATAATAAATTTGGCGGTGGCAACACTTTGCACTGAACGTACGACTGGAACAAGCCAACGAATATTTGCCTTTCGCAAATCTAACCGTTCCAGACGTACGACTGGCTGTAGTAATTTTGGTTGTGGCAGCTTGACTTCTTTTATAAATCTGAACTCGGGAAAAGGATCACCATTGATCACTGTTGGTCTTTTCAACTCTAGCGCAGTTTCAGTTTCCTCAAATGCAATATTGATTTCATCTATCAAACTGTTATCCTTTAGGTCTTGGTTATACTGGAACAAATCAATGTATTCGGACAATACAATTGGACTGAATTCCTTAATACACTGCTCCATGGCTAATGTCGAATGAAGACAGTGGACAGGGAAGGCTTCTTATATAAGGAATTATTGGCGGTTTAAAAGTTTTGATAAAAGAATTGTGATACAAAAAAAAAAACAATAGACTGACGCAGTCGCTGACTTCTTTCAAGTCGGTTAATTAAAGGCTAGCAGAGACGCTGACGCAGTCGCTGACTTCTTTCAAAAGAAATTATATACAAAAGAACAATAAACTAACACTGTCGCTGAGTTCATTCAAGTCGGTTTAGTAAAGGAATTGTATACAAAAGAACAATAGGCTAACGCGGTCGCTGACTTCTTTCAAGTCAGTTAAGCAAAGGCTAGTAGAGACGCTGACACAGTCGCTGACTTCTTTCAAGTCGGTTGAGTAAAGGGTAGCAGAAACGCTAAACATTACTCAAAAGAAATATATTGTGCTCGAAAAAAGACCGAGTCACTCAGTTTTGATTTTGGTATTATGAAGTATGCTATGTTTAACAACTAGTGGTGAATTTAGTAGAACGAAACTTTGTTAAAATAGATTTGTGATATCAACTCAATTAAATCAAACATATATATATATACTGTTTAAACACTTTAATGAGGAGAAAAATAATGATCATAAATACACTGCAATCCAGTATGAAATGATAAAACTTTCTGGTTTTGGGGCGATTGTTTTGGTTCATACATTTTTGTTTTTTCTACAGACTTAATTCCATGGTTTCTTCTTCAATTTTCAGTTTTTCTACAGGATAAACTATCGTCGATGCTTTTGTTAATGTAATTTTTTTTGTGTGTGTTTATCTTTGAGCTTATCTGTCTTACGTTTGGGATTTGGTTTACTTTTGTGTCACTGTGATTGGCAAAACAGGCGATTTGATAAAAGTTTAAATAGGCTGTTGTTCTAGGAAGTTTGAAAAGTTCTGTGATATAATTAAGCCATGAAGGGTGGATGTTGATTTCCAGTATATAGGCGACTTCTTGTGCTAGATTCCAAACGTTCTTTTTTCAGCTTTTTTTGTCTTTTTTAGTATTAAAATTGTAAAACGATGGTTTTATTATAACGTTTTTAATATTATGTACACTGTACACTAAACTACTTGTAAACGAGTGAAATAAAGCATTGTTGTTGTTGTTAAGTTTCGTTTGTATGTGCGTCTTGTTTTGATTTTAATGGTATACTAGTTACACCGTCTTCCAAGACCTTTCTTTTGGGGTAAAATAATGAAAACCCATTTCTCACTTGTTTATAACTCAACATTTCATGATTAACACAACGAAAACCTCGATTAACACCAGATACGCTTTTTCTGGAAAGCAAAACGTCAGGGAACTTTTCTTTGGCAATCTCGTTGCATTTCTTATTTATACCCTTGCAACTAAACTTGTCATACTGACCAAAACAATAATAGGTTTTACTACATAAACCCATACTACCAAGTCCTTCAAATTCAACGAAAACCTCGATTAACACCAGATACGCTTTTTCTGGAAAGCAAAACATCAGGGAACTTTTCTTTGGTAATCTCGTTGCATTTCTTATTTATACCCTTGCAACTAAACTTGGCAAACCGACCAAAACAATAATAGGTTTTACTACATAAACCCATACTACCAAGTCCTTCAAATTCAACTTTAAAAAGTCCTGGTGTACGTTTGTCAAAGGCACGGTGTTCGGCGGTGTCAGTCCTTGGAAACCAATCGTTCTTCTCCCTTTCAAACTCTTCTCTCATCTCGGGTCTTACAAGACTGTCGATGGAATCACTAGAGAGTGCCATCGCGACGATCCAAGAACTTATCCACGAAATCGTAGTAAAATTCAAGCATACGCAACTTTGCGTACCGGTACACAAAGATTCAGGTTGATATTCTTTTTCGCTGACTGTATCTCATACGTATCCTGGTCAATTTGGTCTAATTGTCTGAACAACTGGTCGTTTACCAATGAGGAAGCACCACTGTCATCACAATATGTCACTTGGCGATGTTTAAGTTGGTTGGTTATGCACTTTCCATAGGAGGAATTCATGGTATCAGCTAGGATGGCTTTACTGGGATCAACATCACCTGCACGCATTATGTCATTATGTCATTCTCTTCAGCAAACGTTTTCATGAACTCTCCAATATCCTCTCGGCTTATATAAACGTTTTTGAATATTGGACACATTTCACTGAAATGTTCTTTCAAATGCTCTGGTACTCTAATATCAAACTCGACGACCCCGAAGATTTGCTCGTTGACGACAGCCTGGTGTATTGGTTGTTCATTGAGGTGGTAGGCATGGTCAAGAGGTCGCTGGAACTTGGAAGCGATGAATATACGGACTAGTGGATCTCTACTTTTGATACAACCCCATTCACACTCTCGCATTTCAACCACTGTATAACCTTGTCTGCGGATATACTCTGTATTGGCTTCAGTCTCTGCATTGAGATCACTCATACTATTCTTACGGACTTCGTTGAACACCTTTCTATTAGTCAAGGTACAAGAGTGCCCATGCCAGTAACAACCTTAAAATGAATAATTAATATGAATAAATGAAAGAATAAATGAATCGATCAAATCAATAAAGAATGGATGGATGAATTGATGAATAAATGAATGAATAAACAACCAAACGTCTGAAAAACATAAAAAAGTAATCAAGATACTTACCATGAAATGAAAACACTGTTTGACTATGGTAGTGAAAAACATCTACAGGTAAAAGTCGATCTCCAATTCTCTTTTCCGAGTTATTCAAGCGATGTCTGATGTGAATTTTTTCTCTGTTCACTTTCCCATGCTAGCCACTCGTCTGCCATTCGTCTGGAATGGGATGGTCGGAAGCTTTCCTCACTTTCGTCTGGTAAAGGTTCCCGTCGGCATTGGCTGCATCAGAGCGTACAAATAGAGCGCATTGGCATTGTAACCAACAATCTTTTGACAATCTTTAGCCTCATCACCATAATCTCTAGACATAATCTTAAGGTAGTTCGGGATCCACACTTCCCGCCGATAGAATTTTTTAAAACTTTTTCTGCATAAGGACTGACACATATGAAAAACAAAAATGAAATAAAAAATAGGGGTCACCTCGCTTGTTTTGGAACTGTGGGGGTGGTAATAGGCCCATTTTTGCCCCATTTCAACGAAAAGAGGTAACATCAAATTTGTTGAAAATAATATTCTTGCGAAGGAATTTGAAAGTTTTTTACAAATCTGCTATCAGAGTCTGACAAAATGCTCCCTTCGCTATAGTTCTCATTAATTTATTCCTTGGAAAAGACATCGATTGAGATATTTACGGAGATTTAGATAAAGAGCTTCATTAATTTTTTGCACATTTTACCACAAAAAAGTCAAAATTACAATGTTTTGGTCTCGAAGACCATGTATTTTGTATTTCATAATTTTAAAGCTGGGTTTATGCCAAATATAAAAATGGAAAAATAATTGGGTGTCACCGTGCTAATTTTGGAGCTATAAGCAAAAAACGCGCGGAAAAGATGACTTAATGTTTTGGACGCGTGGGAATGGGCACAAGTTGCTTTTGAGGCCCGTATGTAATGCTATGATGTTATTTTTTAACAAAAAGTTCAAGAATGACCATAGTTTGGCTCTAACGCAAAATTTCTTTTTAATCGCACGAGAAATATTATTTGATTTCACATGCGCGAGCAGGATGCGCAGTAGCAAGGGTCCCGAACTACCTTAAGAGAGAAAGAAAAGAGCGAGATATGTTAGACTACAGTTTTATTACTAAAAACTTTACCCTAAAAATATAAAAAGAAATTAGCCATATTGAAATACATATACATAAACAAATAAAGTACATGAATTTGATTTACCTGTGTTGTTTTCTTTAAAGAGATGATATAGGTCTTATTGTGCTGATCGGCCAGAGTGAAGTAGGTGTGATCATCTAGGTTGTTGATGAGATATTTCATCGTCAACCCAGGTACTGATACGCCATCCTTCAACATGTTGATTTCACGATCTCTCCAAAACTCTAGCATCTTTCTCTACGCCGGTTACAAAAGGCTGGACGTCCAAGTTATTATACCATTTAAGAAAATCTCTGAATGAGACCATACCACTTTCAACCCAGATTCTTTGGCAGTATTCATAATCATCAGGAGTGATGTTTGAGTTTTTGAGTGACAAGAAGAACGATTGGTGAGGTGGTAGACTTGGGTACTGAAGCTTCTCTAGGCTGTCAACCCACTCGTATGGATAGAAACCTTTCGTCGCTGGACACTCGTATGCCTTTAAAAACTGGTCATAACTGAAGCCAGGAGCGAGGAAGTTAGTGATGTCTAGAAAGTTGAGGTTATCGGTCTTGAGAGACATTTTGTTGTTCATCTTCTTTATTGTGAATTTCACTGCTTCGTTCTTGACCAGGTAGGGAAGTAAGTACTTGTTCACGGTATTGATGTCATATTTACCAGAATTGAAGCCAAGTACTGGGAGTTCTTTTAAATATAATTGCAATCTCTCCTAAAATAGAAACAAACAGAATATATAACAACAACAAAATATAACAATGGGTACAACTTCACAACAAGGAATATAGGTGAACAACAACAACAGACGGAGCCCATCACAACAGCCACAAATATTTGATTAAGTATTCATTTACTTACCTTCAATTTGACTAACTAGTGCGGTCTTTTTCTCTTTCCTTGCTCTTCCACTGATTCCTTTCTTATTCCTTCAACATCATCATCTCTCTCATCCAAGTCACGATCTATCCAGCGGTAAAAGTCTACTCCATCGTCCTCAACAGCATCGTCGATAAAGGCCCTATCATACTCGTCTTCAGGCTCAATTTGCTCTTCGTCCTCATCATCACTGTCAAGTGCGCTGATTCCACGCTCTTCTCTCTCTTGCATCTAACACCTCCGCAAGTTGGTCTATACTATCATCATCGTCACCACTACCACTGGCATCAAAGATTTTACGGTCGATGGCAGCAAACACAGATTCAAAGTCATTTAACAACAAACGATAATTCTCTTGACTAATGCTCAAAAGATAGTCAATAAATTTTTTGATCAAATCATGAGATAACCAGGGACATTGGAACAAACGCTCACACTTAAAAGAATATGCTTGTTCACCCATTCTATTTTGTCAGTGTCAGTAGGGAGGTCAGAAGTATTAAACATACTCTTGAAGTCGAATGTGGCGAAGTGTTTGAAATACTGTAGTTGGTTGTCGATATGAATTCCTTCATCACCCAGCTGTTGGAAAATGGTTGTCGCAGAATTTTTTCGAGATCTGGAATTTTTTTCTTTAATTCTTCACCAGAACACTTCAAGTATCGTTTTATTCTTTTCTGTTTGCCTCTTTTTTTCTATTGTGGATGGGACCTTTTCTTTTTGACATGGTTTTCTTAATGGGATATTTAGAGTATAATCGCTCTGGATGTTGTGGGTGTCTGCAGTAGTTGATACAAATACATAGCAGTTTTCTAACTTATCAGATCCCAGACCCCCTCCTTAAAAGTTTTTTTAAAGTTAACTATATGGCATACTATAGCTATTTTTCCCGCTCAAAAAGAATGTTCGATTTAAAAACAATACTTTCGGATTGACCCGTCCTATGAATCGAAAAAAGAAAAACACTCCCATTACTTTTTTAAACTATTTACCCACCACCCTCTCTCATAATATCTTTCTTTTTCATGTAAAATTTTCTGAAAAAAATTCACATTTATTCCTTAAAAAAATGAACATTTCTTTTAAATAGCAACAATAGAATTTCTTTTGTAACTTTTTAAATTTCAAAATCAATTAAAATCACTGCACTTTTAAGTTGTGGGTGACGTTAACATATGATATAACAAAAATAAATAACAGTTGACGACTTCTACGTGTTACTAAGTACGGAATTTGAAGCACCAAGAGAAAAAAAATTTGCTATTTTTTCTGCAAACATTACTTTATACGATAACGTAAAAATGTTTTTAAAGTCCACATTTGATAAGTGTTCGTGCTTATTTTCATTACTCATCATCATCTACGGCTTGAATGACTGCAAGTCTTTTCTTTTGAGGTTTGCACTTCTTTCTTTTCGGTTCGGCGCCGTGGCTTTCTGCTGCTGCTGCTGCTGCTGCTACTACTGCTGTTGATGGCGTTGTTGCTGTTGGTGAAGTTAATGTTGATGCTGTTGGTCGCTCGAAGTTTGGTTGATCCGTCATTGTAGATTTGCCAACATATTCTCTTTTTTGGGGGATAGTTTTCCTATCCCCCCAAAGAAAGAAGGAACATTTTTGCTGCGTCCTGGGTTGTTGACCGATTTAGAGACAGCGATTTAGAGACAGTGTAGCGGGTCATTGTCCATGTAGTAGGGGTTGTTCGTCTTATATTGCTCGAAAAGCTTGTTCTCGATGACATCGTAGTACAAAGTAAAATCCGTGGCTTTTGTGAAAAAACCACAGCCGCCTTTCTTACACTTTAGAAACTGTTCACCACTTGTTTTTGCTTTCAATATGTCAAGACCTTGTGATTTTTCACAAGCATGAATATTTTTCAAGTGAGACCATTTTCATAAAAGATACTTTGACTCCAAGTTTGTTGAGTTGAATAAGCTACAATCTTGGACAAAACTCTTGGTACATTTGGCCTTTTTATGTGCAATTGCTAGTTTTTCTTTTGTTTTTCCTCCCCTCCCCACCGAAACAATGTTGATTTCATGATAACATGATTGTCACGGGTCAACACATGGAGGATGACAACATTGTACAGTGGGGGATGGGGAGGAAATTTATTTAAACACGTATAAAGTGATTTTTACAATCGATCTAAAAAGCAGGGTGCATTACCCTGATGTACCAAGAAGTTTTGTCCAAGATTGTATTTTTACATATATGCAAAAAAATAACGAAAAACAGAAGAGATAGTTGTTGTGTGTTTCTAATTTTAAAAGTTCCCAAAGTAACACATGTTCTAATAGCAAATTAGGTGAGCATAAAGTATTTTCATTGTGAAAGTTCTAGAAATTCTTGCGAAGACAACACGGCATTTTAAAAACCCTCCGAAAAGACGTTTGTTTAGCGAGACAAACAGAGCTTACGTGATATTTCTCGCTAAAGACAAGGGCTTTAGCGTTGCTAAAATACACAAAATGACAGGCATGTCCCGAACTTCAATCTACCGGATAAAAAACGAGAAAACAGATGAATTTCTGAAACTAAAAAAGAAAAAGTTGAAAGGCGGAAGACCGACTCTATGAACAAGCGCATTAGAGACATTATACCTTGAAAAGGGCGAAAATTAAAATACTAATTAACTATTTTTTAATTTAAATTTACTTTTTGAAATATACTTTTTAATAGTGTATATGTTGAATAAATATTTTGATATGGAAAAATAGTTGATACTTTTTTGTTGAAAGCTTATAGCGTGTCACGCAATGGAATATTGCCAGTATTGCGTGACGTTTATTGCACGGGCACGGTAGTCCTGTTACTATGACACTACCTAAACTGTTTAAAAACTAACTCAATACAGGGAATTTACTACCAGATTCAACACAAATATGAAAGCCTTACAAAGAAGAAATATTTCACCCGATTAATAGAGACATTCATGCCGCAGAAGTATTTTTTCTGATGATTAACACGATTAACACGAGGGCGATAAAACAATCTGACTACTTATTTTTATGATAAAAAAAGGTCGTTAATCGTGAAAAACCCACGTTGATCGTGGGTTTTTTTAATCAAATAGATTATTTCTTATTTAACAATGCCTATGAATCGTGTAATAGCACTACCATGGAAAACTATGAGATAAAATTAGGGATGCAAAACATTTAGGACATGGCGGGATGTCCCGCTGTGATTCCCGCGGGACTTGATAGTAAAGCTTAATAATATTCCAGCGAACACCAATCATCTCCGTTTCTCGCTCATCCACCATTCCACTTTTCACATATCTCAGTGGGCTTTTACTTGCACAAACTGGATGTTCTACGCTTTGCACAAACTCGTTTTCTTCTTTAGTTACGTATCGCCACGCGCTTTAGTTGTGGTGAATATTCGAAAAATGAACACTTAAACCTTCGTTCTCCAACAAGTATTGTTTACAAGGCTTCCATCGCTGATTACGGTCTAGTTTAATTTACATGTGGTAGTGAGATCCACCATCTCTATGTATTTCTCGACTACAGCACCAGTGTTTTGAAATGGCACTACCTTGTGTTAACGCTCTATTAACGGCATCAGCAAAATCCGCGCGCTGTGGATATTTTTGTAGGTTGGCTTGACTGTACGTGCTTAAATACGGACTTCTCACTTCGTTTCTTTGTAGCTCATTGCTTTCAACATGCACATCTGACTCTTCTGCTGAATTATCACTTAAATACGTGCTTATAGTGTCCATGACTGCTGTTTAATATCCGCTCGTTCTAGACTAGTACTATTTCGATGAAAATAAAACAATTTTTCAGACTTAATTCATTTATTCACAAAACTCCTTTTTGCCTGTCATTTCAACACAGCATCTCAGACTAAGCTGTGACTCTCCTCAAATATTCTCCGAATAACTTTACACTTGTGTGTAAAATTTCTTCTCACTAGCCCCCACAGTTCTTTAGATATATACCTGACCCCCTTCTACACAATCTTGGACAAAACTCTTGGTACATTTGGCCTTTTTATGTGCAATTGCTAGTTTTTCTTTTGTTTTTCCTCCCCTCCCCACCGAAACAATGTTGATTTCATGATAACATGATTGTCACGGGTCAACACATGGAGGATGACAACATTGTACAGTGGGGGATGGGGAGGAAATTTATTTAAACACGTATAAAGTGATTTTTACAATCGATCTAAAAAGCAGGGTGCATTACCCTGATGTACCAAGAAGTTTTGTCCAAGATTGTAGATATAGAGTTGAAATGTGTAGTTTTTTTAGGATTTCTCGAGTTGAATAGTGAAATTCTAAACCACGTGACTTACTGCGTCTTTTGTCACTGCCAGCATGATTTTCGCGCGAAAAAAAGAAGCGGTATTGAAATTGTAAAGAGTGACAAATAATTATGATTTTTTCTTAGCTTGTGAAATCTTTACTTTATAATGATTTTCATTCAATAAATGTTTTCAATAAGTAAACCAGAAATCGCTAAGGAGATTTGTAAGAGCTTCGTTAAGAGACAATCTCTTTAAAAGTGAACCACTGCATTTCGACTTCCAGCAAATGCTGCCTTCAAAATTTTTTCACAGAAAGAATATTTATAGTGAGTAAATAAAATGGCTTTAGTTTTTGGAAATTCCTCGAAATATGTTTTTTGAAGCGACTTTTTTATTGGCTGCTGTAAACGCTAAAAAATTCAGTTTTTGTCAGTAAAAAAATCATTGATTTTTGAAATGATGTAGCTCGCATACAAAACACATTTACGTGATACATTTTTTACCACAGTTTCACTATTTGGTCTTTGCTTTCTCCTGAGTTGTGTTGGGGATGCAGTGTATCATGAATTGTCTTTGATGGGTGAGGTGCTGCCAAGGTCATAGCTTGTAATACAAAAAAGAAGTGATTTTAACAAATTATGTCATATTGAAAGACTTCCTGGAACCCTTCCAGCAGCAGCCATAGATTTCACTTCTACATTCAAAAATCACATCAGAGAGCTCCTGTTTAAAAAAACCCTCAAAGATGAGAAAAACCAAGTGTAGTTGACTGGTGATGGTGTTTGCATGTCAAGGTGGACTAATTTTATGATAATGTCATTCACTTTATTGCAAAGTGAGGAAGATGTAATGTCACGGAAACAAAATAGAACTACAGCAAAAGTAAACGGCCCAGTGTGTTATGAAACATTGGCAACGTCATTTAACAAGCTTTTTCAAAAAATGCATAACCTTATTGATAAAGGAAGCATTTCTATTGATGGCAGTGATGTAAAGCTAGATTTCTTTCTTGGAGATTTAAAATTTTTATTGATAATCATGGGGCTTAAATCAGCAACAGCTGATTTTGCATGCTTGTGGTGTAAAGTGCACAAAGACAACAGATGGGATACTTCAAAGCCAATGGACTATTATGATTCAGAAAATATGAAGGACTATTGAGGACATTAAAAAAAAAAATCAAAAGAAAAAGATAACTATGGATGCATTCATGAACCACTATTGAACATACCTTTAACAAATGTAATCCTTGATAAACTGCACCTACTAATAAGAATAACAGATAAGCTACTTCAAAATATTATTGATGAAGTTTTACATAGAGATGCTGTTGAAGATTTTGACAAACTGCGGCGTCAGAAAAAGGGATTACATTTGTCAATACTTGTGAAAAGTATTAATGATCTGGAAATTTCATTCTCAGTATGAAAAAACAAATGCTGATGGGTCAAAAAGCACAATTAAAGAATTCACAAGTCTACTCGGTTCCCCAAAAAAGAAACTTCTAAAAGACCTTCCTTCAAAGCTTCATGAATATTTGTATCCTGATACATTGTCTACTGTGAAACTAATATGTACTGACTTCAGCAGGCTTTATGATAAACTCTCTTATTTTAAACTAACTCAAGCAGCTGCTGCTGACCTATTTCATGAAGGCAAATCGTGGATTGATCTATTTTGCTCACTAAGAGGAAAGCGGTCAGGCTACACAAGATCAAGAGTCACTCCCTACGTGCACGCCATTCCATATCACATCCATTTGTTTGTACGGAATCATGGCTGCTTGAAAAAGTTCACAGGCCATGGTGTGAAAAAAAAATAACGACGATGCAAAGAGAATGTATTTTAACAAATCTAATAAGTGGGATGCTGTTAAAGATGTCCTCCATACAGAGAACAGGCAATCGGAATTAACGCACTGCGAACGTCCAAAAAAAAAAAAGATACACCAAAAGAAAACTTGAATATTGGAACACAACAATTTTTGAAAAAAGGAAACAAAAGAGACTTGAGCTTGCCACTCAAGCTCAGCCTGCAATTTCAGATCCTGAGGTACCAAATATCAATTACAATGTTTACACTGTGGCTCAACTGAAGCAAAGGGTCAAGGAAAGGAATCTAAAACACAAAGGTCTTTCAAAATTAAAGAAAAAAGAACTGATCACCTTACTTGAAGATAACTAATTTTTATTGTATTTAACATAAATAGTACCACTTAAATCTGTACTTGATCATTTCAATCTTTTTTTTTAAAGAATAACACGACATATAAATGGTAAGTACAGATACAGTGGTACAATGTTATTTATAATATTCATTCATGTATATATTATGTAACTTAACCATTTAAATCTATATATGGAAAAAAGATTGTGTGACAGATATTTATCGAAGCTTAGCCAAGCAAAATGCATCATTCTACTGAATAGTTTCTTTCATTTTTTTTTGGTCCACAGCTGATGAACTCTTCAATATAATGATTCGGGCCGTGATCTTTCACAATTTCGTCGGTAAGGCAACCCAGGTAATCACTGAGTTGGATGAAGTCTTCAGGATCGTCGTCACGCTCAATTAGGATCACACTGTCAGTGTCAAAATACAAGACCCTATCCTGATATTTTTCTAACGACCTATACAGTTCTAACCTAGGATAAGCAGTTGTAAATGTACCTATGAAAATATTAGTTGAAGAAGATTCTTTACGGTACTCATGTTTTTGAGAAAAAATTACTTCTGCTACATGTTCATTTAGAATAAAAAAAATCATGCAGGTCATATTCAGCACCGTGAGCAATCTCAAAAAACCTTAGGTTCATAGACTAGTTCAGAATTAGTACGTTCTTCTTTCTGGGCAAATTTACCCCAAAGACTATTGAGACATAATTTACTGATAAGGCAAAACACCAAACAGTAAATTTGCTGGAGGAAGAATTTTGCAACGAATTAAGCCGAAATAGTTATTGACATCGTCCAAATTTTCGCGAATAAGTTTCGGAATTCCGATCACATAGTCTTTTGTTTTGTTGATAAAAGGGTACCGAGATGTAAAATCTACATATCGTATCTTCTAACCTGGTTTGGCTTTATAAAACAGTTTGTTTGGACAAACACGGCCCCCCAAAAAGAATCTCTTGGAATAAGATTACCCTGTACTTCGTAGCTAGAAAGAAATTGCTTAAATTCCGGTGTTTTTGAAAGAATTTCAAAATCGCCATACCATATAAACTTAACCTCGTATCCTAAGGCGCGGAGTCTTTCTTCCCGATGAAGAGTTTCTCTGTAAACTTCTACGTTGTTGGTCTTCGGTCTTAAAGGATTTAATCAATCGGGCTGATAACACCTATTGCATGAGTGAAATACACAACCATGAAATTCATAAACAGTTTTACCCGCTAAGACGTCTACAAAAAAGTACTTATTTTCATGTTCGTCATAAATTTTCATTTCACCACCGTTAAGAGCATGTTTAATTTTTGTGCCTGTTATATGTGAGACAAAATCCAACCATTGTATCGATGCATTTGAAAATGGTTTCTGAACACCCCGATAATTATGTTTTGTTACAATGGCTATCGTTTCCGGATTCAAAAATTTGTCTTTGTACAGAGCCATTACTGTTGTAGCGATGGTTAAATAGCGAAATGGATCCGTACCGGTTTCATCGAGAAATATTTGCTGGAAACGAAAACTTCCTCTAAGAATATTGACATCTTGGATGCAGTAATTTCGGATTTCTCCTTGAAAATTAAAAACATAGTTCGAATTACGCATAAGTGTATGCCAATCGATTAGTTTTTTTGACGTTTCTCTGCGTTAAGATTGTCCGGAGAATAGTACTTAAGGTCCGGAATTGTACCTTGATAATTCCAGTTTTCCCTGGTATTGAAAAGATGAGGAAATGTGCCTTTAGAAAACTTGGAAGTATCACGGTCAAACGTCTTGGCTAGTTTATCTAAAGGCAAAGAAAACCATAAAAAACTATGGATTAAGCGAATGTCGAACGCTTTAACGTGAAGCTGAATAATTTGCTGCCCGTAAAGAATGATCTGTATGTCAGAAGTTGGTCTGTGTTCTAGAAGCCATCGTAAAACAAAAAGCGTATCGAATTTACTGCCGTAATGACTCACTACCGAATAACCGCGATGAGATTCATCAAACAAATACTCGCAAAACTTATCCAGTGCATCGTATCCTTCAAAAACTTTAGTCGTTCCATGGAAATCTTGTGAAACAACATAATTAACTATATGCTCAGAGGAACTTTGGTCAGTTTCCACGTCAAACAAAAAAGCTGTTCCGAAGGTGGTTTAACTGGCTCATTTTGCATATAACAAAGGTGGTCCGAATTTACAAATTCCTTACAAATATGGCACAAATGCTCACCACAAACATGCGAGGTTTTTCTCAGTGCATCAACAGTGACATTGCACTGAGTACACCGGAATTTTTTACTGCATTTTGAACGAAACTTTACACCATTTTTATGCGATCTTTTTTTATGATTGTGAAAACATTGCTGTGAGCGGCAAAGCTGATTACAGTCCTTACACAGGATAACTGTGTCAGTCCTCAAATATGATTTGCTTTGACACACTTTACAAGGATCTAAACATGCATGGTAGCGATAATTACCGTAATATTTATTACATTTCTTGCAAAAAGAGCGTTTGCCGAAAAATGCTGGCAATTTTGTTGGGTTTATTACGTTGAAATGACCTTGATTATAATACAGTACTACTTTCTTGTCACTATTTTTACCTTCAAAGATAGTAGAATTGTTAGCAGGAAAACTATTTACTACAATTTGATAGTCCGGTAACACAGATTAAAATTTTGCAATTTCCTCTAAACCGCATGGTCCAAGTGAAACATTTGCATATGATGTAAAGCTAAGGCTAGTTGTTTTTGAATGTTGCGCCCATACCGTATTTGTCGAAACTTTGGATGTTTGTCAGTAAGAACTTTCCCTGTAACAATGGCTCGAGCACAGCACAACTGGTCTTTAATTTTAATTGTTATGATACTTTTTTTTTCATTTTGGTATGCTTAGAATAGTTTAAGACCTTACCGAATCTACCCGAACCAACAGGAGCTGTGAGAGCTACAACATCAATGGTGAAAGAATCATCAAGAGAAAGTTCTTCTTCCGATTGAAGAACACGCCCTATTTCCCCTAAGATAAGAGAAGGATTTTGCTCACTAACCGGAACTATTCTCGTTGATAGAGGTTTATTGAGATTGTCAGTACTAACCATGACTAACCATCTTTTTCACCGTTATTGAGCATGCATTTAGTCTTAACCTCAGATATGATGTTATCAAGAGCAAGTAAGGAATCCTTAATTAAGTTATTTGAGCTAGTAATATCTAATTCAGCGCGAAAGGCACAACTATATGCCCCGTACGATTTTATCTCCCTATCAGAAATTTTCTCTAAACTAAAAGAAATGTTCGGGTTTTGTACTTGAGCACTGACAGTGTTACCTTGCGGTGTTACTTTAGCTTTTCTGGCAGCCTTTAGCTCAGCCTCCGCGATTTCTTTTAAAAGACCAGTTGCTTTGGTCTGAAGAAATACCACTCTTTTAAAATTCGGTTTTTTTATGTTTTAACAGAGTGACCGCTCTTTTAAGAAGGCGACCAGCTTTTAAATGCTTTCTTCGTAGTTGTTTTTGATCTGTTGTTGGTGTTTGCGCCTCGACTGGAAATGACTGTCTGTTCCGACCAGTTCTGCATTTATATATACTTGTTGAAAGCCCCACCCTGCTATTCATACCATGTGTTAATACACCCATTGTACTTACTTCATTACGTAACGCTACTGGTAGTTTTACTGACAAATAAATCTATGAATGCTTGTAAGTCAGTCAACATTGTGCATGAATTGTGTTTTAAAGTATTTTTTATCTATAGTGGATTATAATTGACGGTCAAAGTCAAGTATTCAGGTTAAGAGATAAGTATTGAACATAATTTGCTAATGAGCCGTTTTTAATTTCTAACAAATTAATTTTAATGAACGTTTTGCTAATGTATAGTGTAATAATAGTAACACTGCACTGATGTTTTCATAATTCAACAAGTTTTATTGAACAGAATTATAAATTACAGGTTACAATAATCATGTACAAAAATATTGTACATTAAACTACATCAAAATCATACAAAGAGAATTCTGTTCAAAATAAGTATCTATATAGTGTTCAATGTTTTTTGTCTTCGTGCTTTTTCATTGGACGCCCTTTTCTTGAACTGTTATTTTTACAGTATTTGCAGTAAGGTTTGTTTTTCTTGTTTGCGTTTTTGTTTGGAGGACTGTCACTCCATTGAAAATAATCACAGTTATCGTCCTTTACGCTGCACTTGAAATACCCTCTATTGGGGTGTTCTTGCTTTTGGAAATAAACAGTGTTGCTTTGAACAGAAAAAAACGATGTTTTATTTATTTCAAAATAAATAAAAAACATCGTTTTTTCCCCTTTCACATTCCCTGAAAAAAAATCCGTATCAAGATCCAAAAATAAACATTTTTTTCCTACCAAAAAAAAACAACATATCATGCAATGATAAAAAGAAGATTTTATTAAAATGCGGTTGACAATTTACAATTTAAGTAATTTTGATTCCGACTTTTAAAATTTCACGATTAAAATCATCATGACAATGCCACTTTTATAATCTGTATTGTGATACTTAACAATTGGAAAAGTTATCATGCTATACTTGTGACAAATAAAGCTGCTTTCGAAGTATTCAAAAACAAAATATTGAAAGATTTAGTTCAAGTACGGCTGAGAATGTGCAAAATAAGAAACATTGTTTTTTCCCTTTAACTCCATTGAAAAGGGCGGCATCGAAATCCAGAATCGAAAAAATTTAATACCAAAAAATTTGGAACATGTCATGCTATGGTTGTCTTTGAAATTATTCTGAAGAAAGATAACTGAAATTTTAAAAGAATAATTGAAGTTGTAAGGAATTCGTATATTGCGTATTAAAATACGAATGGATTGACATATTTTGCAAATGGAGGATAATCTTCCTGCTTCTTACCAATAGTGATTGTGTTTCCTTTTCAGTGCTGTTTTGTGAAATGTCACTTTCACTCTGAAAGAATAACATACAATAATAGTGTTATGCACTTCGAAAACTAACAGTATTTAATCCATGATATGACGCTAGTTGTATTCTCGCTTTTCCGGAATTCTTAATTAGAGAATGTTAACAATTTTAGTAGTTAGAATAATATTACCAAGTTTGATCAAGAGAGTATATTGGTGTTTCTGAAATTTTTTTTTCCAGAATTCAAAGTTATTTAAATTTAATTTTTTTTTCTACAGTATCGGAAACAAATCGTTCACATATGTTCTTATTTTTAAACCATTTAAAGTAATTATGTTACTTTATTTGAATGTTTATTTCCACCATTGTCGGTTTGTACCATTCTTTAAATTACATTACAGTTCTTACGCTATACTAGTATACAATAATTGAAAAAAAAAAAACATACATGATGTCAAATTAAAGGCTATCAAATTAAGTACAAATCAATAGAAATAATTTATACGCTGGAGAACTGGACAAACTTTATGAAACGAGTATCGGAGCCAGTTCCCCCAGTATGAAAATATATTGTGAATATATTATGGTTTAAGTAAAATATTTGTACAGAGGTAGTTTTTATATAGAAAAGTGTGAGCTGACGACCCCCATAGCTAGACTCCTCAACCCGCCTTTGGTTTTCTTTTTTTGAAAGTTTTTCGATGAAAAGAACATTTCAAAAGAGTATTATGCGCTGAATTTATATTTACCAGAAGAAAACAAATACGCTGTAAACACCACTTTTGATCCCAAATTACTTGAAAATTAGGTTTTGACAATGAAAAATATATAAATTGTTTTAAAAGTTTTTATTTTTCGCTTAATGCGTACGGAATAATTGTACAATTGTGCTAAAAGAAGCTCAAAATATTTGTTACAAAAAATGCCAAATTTACATTTTGTTTGTTTGTGATGGGCTGGTAAGTATGTAGGCTTTAGATTTACAGCCGTTCTCGACAACACGCGACCTCCGACTGAATTTGTTCCAACGAAAACTCGTTTCCCGTCAAGAATGTTACCATGACAATACTCGGTCCAGTCTGCCGCCGTGACTTTGTTGACTGCGTGTGTTAGAAACTTTCTACATGAAGTTTCTTTACAAAGATGTCTTTCCAGCGATTTCTCGAGGAATTTGCTGCGGATTTGTCTGAAGACTTGTATGAGGATATAAAAAGTTCGCAAAAATTTGACCAAAAAGATGAAACCGTAAGTTTTCGAGCTTGCGCGTGCTGCTGTTTATCACATAAGCATCGATTGTTCTTCATCTTTCGCGGATTTGTTCTTCCTGGGTGGATCGTTCACCAATTCCGTTTCTCCGTAAATTCTCATGACTTTTTTCACAAATGTCTGGCTTACAAAAAGCCTTTCTGCAATCTCTTTCGCTGAAAAACCTCTTTGTTTGAAAATGACAATTATTCGCCATCTCAGCGAATTGGAATATGCTCGAGTCATGCTTGATCTGAGCTTAGTAGAAGTGTACTTCAACAAAAAAATTCCGCCAAAACACACTAACGGCGGTAGACTGGAACGAGTGTTGTCATGGTAACCTTGACGAGAAACGAGTTTTCGGTTGAACAAATTGAGTCGGAGGTCGCGTGTTATCGAGAACGGCTAAAAAAACCTTATTGGATTATATTTTGCATGCGAAAAGCTCTGGAAAGATATTAAGGCATGATTTTTGCATCAAGTGTGCACAGCTTGAACAAGAATTGTGTGAAATGCGGGCAGAATTGCAAAGGTCAAACATGGAGATTGACAATGAACTGAGTAAGGACTTAATCACAATACTTGATTCAGAGCAATCACAAATAACTCCTTTCATGAAGTTGTTTTGGCAAGAGCAACAGAAACTGTTTGATAAGAGCAGCACAGGCGTTCGTTATCATCCAATGATAATTCGGTTCTGCTTATCTTTGGCAGCAAAGAGTCCGTCCTGCTATGAAGAGCTGAGGAATAGCGGTGTGCTAGTTTTGCCTAGTCAAAGGAGACTATAGAAACGCTATCAAACCGAAGAGAGGCTTTCAGAGTGAAGTTTTTGAAGTGCTAAAGTCTGAGACATCAAGCTATTTTGATGTCCAACGTTATGTTGTATTACTGTTCGACGAGATGAAGGTTTTGGCAAACCTTGTCCTGGATAAAGAATCTGGTGAACTAATTGGGTTCACAGACCTTGGTGACCCAAAACTAAACTTTGCAGTTTTGGAGAAACAGGATATGATTGCATCTCATGCTTTAGTGTTCCTTTTACGAGGAATTTGCACTGAGCTTAAGTTTGCTATTGCACACTTTGCTACTACTGGTATTACTGCTGCCCAACTTATGCCATTGTTCTGGGAGGCAGTTTGTATCCTTGAGACCTCCTGTAACTTATGGGTCATTTCTACAACATCAGACGGTGCATCTCCAAATAGGAGGTTTCATCGACTTCATAAGGACCTTGGAGATAATGCTGGTGATGAACCATGCTACCGCACAATTAACATCTACGCACCTCTACGCACCTCATCAAATGTACTGAGGAGCTCAGGTTCTGGCACATGTACAAGATATTTATGTAATGCAGGCCATTATATCTTGTGGCAGCACATCGCAGAGATGTTTTTCCTCGACCTTGATAATGGTTTGAAACTGTTGCCCAGACTTACATACGAGCACATCAATCTCACCTCATATTCTGTTATGAGAGTAAATCTAGCTGCTCAGGTCTTAAGTGCTTCAATGGCATCAGTGCTGAAGGCATTTGGACCACCAGAGGCTGCAGGTACTGCAAGACTTTGTGAGATGGTAGACCAGTTCTTTGACTGCCTGAATGTAAGAAGCTTAACCGAGCATCAGAGAAAGCGTAAACCATTCCTGGCACCTTATACTTCTGCTCAAGATAGAAGGTAGGCCTAGTTCAAACTAAAACAAGTCATAAATTTAACTCTCTTGTGATCAATGTTTATATCACATGGGCCCAATATTACAATGAAATTTTTTGGATTGAAAAAAAAAAAAAACTGATTATTTCTAATAGTACTAATAGATTATTACCAGTACTAATATTTTGTTCATACTTTTAATACTGACATTGGTGGTTTTATTATGTTATTGAATAAGCAGCTGAGTAATTGAGGGAGACGTCTCACACATTTTCTAGAGGGACATATTATTTTTTATGAAGACACAAAATAACAGGAAGTAAAGTTAAAATAGGCGGTGGTATACTACAAAAGTACTAAAGCAGCCTATTATTGAAAACCCTGATTAGCCTTATAGGTTATATCACATAACATGTTAATTTACATTTTTCATTTTGTGAATATTTTATAGGTTTCAGTTTTTGATGGAATTCCTTGAGTATTTGCAAAGCTGGAAGGAGAATACTGAAAACAGACCAGGCAACTTCACTCAAAATGCAAGATCACGGATGTTCCTCTCTTGGCAAACCTATGAAGGGTTCCAAATTTCTGCCCGATCTACCATTGAGTGCACGAAGTTCCTTCTCGCAGAGGGTATGGAATATGTCCTTACAGAGAGATTTTGTCAAGATCCTGTGGAGGAGTTTTTTGGAAAGCAGAGGCAGCTTGGCCGAAGGTGTGACAACCCAGATATTAGAGCCTTTGGCTACAACAGTAACACCATCAGAATTGAAAGGTCAATCTCTTGCCAAAGTGGGAACACTAAGGGTAGAAAGGATAAGAAGAAAGCCTGGGTTCAAGTAACTGATGAGAAGGTGCCATGCAGAAAAAAGCAGAAAGTTACATAACATAGTAATGTATTTAAAAATTGAACTAAGAAGAGTTTGAAAGTAAATTATCTACTGTGTGACACTCGAGCAAACTCAATTGTGCCATGGACTAAAATAAAAGTTGTATTTATTAGTCTCTATATACTGACTAATATATAAATATTGTGACTGAACAAAGCAGTTCATGAAACAAAGGCTAATCAAGTCTAAATTGCTCTGATTCAGTGACATTTACAATTATTAGACAGTAATGAGAGACTAATATTATTACTATTTGCTTTATACCAGTATTTAATAGAGTAACCAAGTGCGACGTCAGAAAAAAATGAAAGTTTGATTTTAGATATTTTGATTCCTGATTTGTTAAGCATGTCTATAGATAGCTCACATTTCAAATTTCATGAAAATTGGTTCAATAGATTTTCATGAAACTTCGAATTTGTGCCTCTTGCATGACATTCTTTACAAACCGGGAATCAAAATTTAATAAATCATGAAATCATTATTTATGATGTCATCACTTCAGTACTTTATAGTACAGCTTTTGGATATTTGTTTGGATATTTCCCAATTATTCAGTGTTATAACAGTTTGGTGTGAATTTCAAATTAATAAGATACATATTGCAGGAGTTTTTGTCTAACTAGTCAAGTCTTTCATAATTTAATTAAAATCACTGCTTTTTAAAAAATCTACTTATGCAACAGTTTAATTAGCAGGGGAAAATAAATCAATCTCATGCGTAACATTTATTTATATTTATTAAAGTTGAACAACACTATCTTCATTGTGTAAATTAAAGTGTTTTAACAATCAAAAATTAAATGACTTTTTTTCTTATTTTCTTGACAGATTTACAATGATGCACTATTTCAGTTCTACTTTATACACAACAACACCCAAAACTTTATCATCAATTAGATCTTTGTCAAAATTTGAAAATTGTTATGATTACTATCATTAATCCTGTCTTGGTTGTTCTTCGCTTTGGTTCCTGATCATTTCCTTGCGCAATGACTTGGCCTTTGTTTGTTTTGCTTTGATCTTGTATTTTTGGATGACATCCTTAGCAACAGAAAAAGCCCGAACTCTTATATAAAGCTTAATAGTGCTATACAAAACATCCTTGCTGACATGGCTATCTGGTTTAATACTTGCATCTGTTACTATCAAATCAAAATTTGCTAATATATCACTATCAGTTATGGCTTTACGTGTTATACCATCAAGATTTACTCCTTCTAAATTAACATTTGGAGTTAGCTGTCTAAGCAAGGTTTAAATTCTTAAAAAAATCTTCTGTGCAGGCCTTGAAATATTCCAAAGCCCACCACGGTTCAAGGATGCAATAAGTTTTTGACCAGAATCACCAGTTTCCTCCAATTTGCCTGCTTTAAGAATTGCCATGGCTTGTTGACTTTCATTGCAACTGTCCCTTGCATGTTTCTTGTACAGTTTATGAAGAACATATCCACCAAGGTATTGGAGACCAGCTATCTCTCTTTCCTTAAGTGAAGTAGTGGAGTTAGTTGTACCTGAACTTTCTCTTTGTTTCTTGCAAAAAGCGATCAAATTATCAGCTACTTTGGTGGATAGCAGTGTCGCTGCGTTTCTTGATAGTCCGCAGAAAAAGTTAGTAGATTTCAAAGGCACTGTAGCATAATACTTGCTATAAAACTTGTCGAGGTTTCCACTGTTTGAGAAGTCATCATACAATGTTTTTAATGTAGAATATTCTCCAGAACTTTCAGGGAGTGCTTGGTAAACATATGACTTCAGTTCATCCCTCAAGGTTTTAGCAAACACCTCAGCTGCGTTAATATTTAGAAGTGCGTTGGCTACTATTTCTCCAAGAAGAGTACTGCTGAATGGCGTCACCGACGCTTTAGTATTGACTAATGCTGGACTGTGCTTGGCCAGTTTATGCCTTTCATAGCCACCTCTCGTCTTATACTTTTTACCACATTCCTCACAAATAATGTCTTGCTTTTGGGCCTATAAATAAGCACAGAAAATAACAAGTTAGATCATAGTCTATGGTTTCAGATCGAGATTCGAATCGTGTTCGAATGCAATGTTTACACATGAATCGTCAATATCTGCTTATTTAATTGATATCACGACACCAAAAGACATCATTAATTGCGGATGTAAACTGGTGATCTATGTCTTCATCTTCCTCTATAACAGCTAAAATAGCATCGAAGTCGTCTCCCCACACAAACATTTCTTCCGAGTTGTCCGCCATTTTGATTTGAAGTGTGCACCTTCGCTATCACGTGATAGGTACCTTCAAGTTCTGAGAGTGCCCTATTGTTTAGGCCTTTGAAGTTCGCCGGCTTTCATAACCATCTCCCTCTATTAACTATGGTCGAAATAATGCGAGGTTTGTGAAGTTGTTTGAGGTCAAATATTGAAGAGTCTAAGTCTCACGTCTTTACATATGTAGAGCCAAAGTCGTTAAAATCACTCGAAATCGAACACATACAAATAAAAGTATTGTAGTTTTGATTATTATTTTGGTAGTTATACTCGAAATTTCTCTTTTAAAAGCACAAAATTGATCTTTTTAAATCGCCATGTTTCGATTATGCAGCATGATCATGCTAACTTCACGGAAATGAAACTTTAGTCATTCTTAACGGTAATAAATCTTAGCGCAAAAATTAATGTAGTTGGAGTTTCATTTGTGTTTTGTAGGAATTTTCTTTACTGAGGCAACATTTAATGTAAAATAAAATAAAAAACCTTATATATCGGAAAACCTTTTTTTTGTGTGTGATAAGTGCATGTTAATCTCTTGAACAGAGTAATAAGTCAAAGTAAGTTTTCGTAGGAATATAAGCCAATCTATTCTGGAAAACATTCATTTACTCTCGATTGATTAATGTATTTCAAAATCTTTAGGATAAAATGTATTCATGTAAACTGCTTTGATCATTTGGTAAGGAGCTGTAAATCAGTTTTCTTTTGGCAACAAGATTGAACATGGTTCGTAAATGTACTCTTCATTTGTTAATGCAATTTGCTAAAAAGATTTTTTCAGAATTAACAGAAAAATAATTTCCTGTTTTCACATTCAGGGGCCGCGCCACGTATATTTGATTGGGGGGGCTACAAAACATAAGTATCTTACGAGGTTATTATAAGTAGATGAGACAAAATGTACATACTTTATTTTCTATTAATTTAAAGTGGTAATCAAATTTTATTTACAAGTCTTCTTCTTTTTTGAAAATGCCAAAGTTTCTTTTTCTCCTTTCATTCCTTCCCACAAACTCATTTGCCACATCAAGCAGCCGTATCCTGTCTGTTCGGTCTTTGTGACAGTGCAGTAGGGCTATATTGTTGAACCTCTGCTGCTGCATATTGGATCTTAACCATGTTTTCACTCGTCTTGCCATTGAGAACATTCTCTCTCCAGTTGCGCTGGTGGCAGGACTGACAAGAATGAGCTTGCATACAGCCATTACCTCGCTAATAATATGCTTCTGCCCTGGACTAAGACTCTTTACTGCATCCAAGATGTCGTGGAAATGGGTTATCTGCTTGTCATTTATCAGCATTTTGAAAATGTCAAGCTGAGGAACTAGTTGCTGTACATTGATATCTTCAGCGTAGTTGTCTTGGATGTACTTGATATTTGCAGATATGTCAGTTGAATGTAACGCTTTAAGAAGAAGCTCTTCCAATTGAAGATAGGCTATAAACCCTGGTTGCTCAAATCTTTCAACAATAGCCGAGACAAGCAAATCAATCGCCTCAAAGTATACACGGCGGTACAAATCTTCTGGTGTCTCTGGAAATGATGGAGCTCCGGTGCCTTCTTCAAATCTAGAAGGAGCTTTTCTCTTTCTTGGAACTTTGGGTTCACCGATGTCATCATGGAATCGTTGCTTCTTCTGAAGTGTGTTTTGATAGAAGGCCTTGAAGCAATCGTCATTTCTGATATTCTTCAAACATTGCACAGTTAAACTTGTGAGATGTTTCGAGTCTGCAGCCGATAAAGAGGCTTTCTGCAATGTGGCTGATAGATTGTCAGTGTGTGAAAACACTTTCTGACCTAGATGCAGCCCAAAAAAGAAGTTGAATGATTTCATCTGCGCCTGGCATCCTATTATCCGGCCACGAACATCAGGGTTCAAGGGCGTTTCGAGGCACTCTTCCCATAGTTTCAAAATGGCTTCATAGTTATTCAAAATACTTTGCAGACACGCTGCGCGAACAGTCCATCTCGTAGCACTAAATTTGGCGACTCCAGCTACAGAACGACTATCTTCATCTGTAAGGTTTGCTTTAATGTCATTTAACCAGTTTTCTCTTTTTGGAGAATACTTTATGAGCTTCACTACTTCGTTGGCATTACTCATGGTGTCCGTTAAGATCTTGCAGTTTTTCGTTGTGTCCTTCACACCTAAACTGAGGCAATGGGCATGACAGTGGGTAGGATAGGCCTTTGGCTGGCATTCTAGAATTTGCTGTGCAACACCTGATCGTATACCCATCATATTGCTTGCCCCGTCATAGCACTGTCCTCTACATTGAGATAACGACAGCTGCAATCGCACTAAAATATCCTTTATAGCTGATGATATGGTGTTAGATGCGATGTTTGGGATATGATAAAACCCCAAAAAATCCTCATGTGCCTCAAGATTTAGATCAACCCATCTTAGACATACGACCAACTGTTCTTTATTAGAAATATCTGTGTACTCATCAGCTATAATCGAAAAAAAGCTTTTCTCGATGTCGCGTACAAGGTCGCGTTGCAGCTGATTTGCCATTATTGATATAATTTCATTTTGCGATTCATGGCTGATGTACTTATCACTATTTTTATCAATCCACGTTGATAAAGATGGCACATCCTTCCCTCTCAACTTTAACAGCTGAAATAAATTAGAAGAAGAATCTGTGCTTCCCTGGATTGCCAATCCTTGCCGACAAATGTATTGTAAGCTTTCGATGACTTTCATCAAGCAAAGGCGGCTGGACTGCATGGTTTTCGTTGCTTCGGCACTCATTATTTCGATGATATTTCTATTTTGGGTTAGGTTAGCTTCAATGTCGAGGGATGCTTTGTGGCAATAAGAGGTCTGGTGGTCTGTGAACTTCTCGGCTGCCTTCTTCCAATTTGAAAATCCGTCTGTCAGAAATGAAAGGTCTTTCTTCGCTGTCGTCTTTAAATTCCCTTTAGCGTATTGTTTTGCGCAGGTAAAGCAAATAACGGAATCACTTTGTTCGTCATAATGTAGCCATGGAAATTTGTCAAACCACGTTGATTGAAAAAGACGATTTTGCGTGCCAAACTTTCTTTTAGGAAATTTAAACATCTTCGGCTGGTGAGGTTTGTCAGTATCAAAGCTTCGTTTCACAGCTGGTGCTCTTGTAGGAACAGTCTCTGTTGGAGATGAAAAATCGTCAAAAAATCTCGTTTTTATTACCGTCGAGTGAAAAGGCAGACACTATTTTCCTGATCAGTGCACTACCGGATCATGAATTCATGGAACCCCCCTCAAGCATAAAAAATAAAATCAAAACACATATTTTGAAATTCATTGAAACAGTACACTTGGGAGCTGTGCCTGTAGTCTGTGTAGTACTTTATCACACTCATATTGCAAACATTGGAAAAATGCTGGATCCACTGGCGTGGAATTGTCGGTCTTAAACTTTGAGGGCTGGGAGTCTCGTTTGGGTCATAATCTCACAACAAGTACAACTGAACAATAATCCCTCAATTAAATGTTATTACTTTTAATTTTTAACATTTTAAAATCAGCATAACAATAGCATTTATTTATGAGTTTGTAAACGCTGCATTAACACAATTTTAATTCGAAAAACATGTTTTTGAGTAGTTCCCACTGTGTCCTTGGATAATTTTCTAAGTCTGGGGTTAGGGAAACATTTTCAAGTGTATTACTTGAATTATTTAAAATGGTTATAGCAGTTTGTATTGAGATTTTCTCGCAACCATCGATAATGAAAACTCTTAAACATGGTAGACCCAAACCTATTTTTGCTAACTGTTCATTAATGAATTGATGACACATTCGTAAATCTAACACCTCAATTGAGTTGCAAATGTTCCTGTTACTGAGGACTTCAGTAGCTGTCTCTTCATTTATGTTTACACAGTTTTCGATGTACAATTCTTTTAGATGTTTTAAGTTTGCAACAAAACCTATCTCTTCAACATAATTGTTTGAGCTCAAATCTAAAACATTGAGATAGGAACATCTGCCCAAAGCTTCGAAAATTAATGTTTTTGCAGGTACTTCGATTAAACTTGCTTCAAATTCACCATTAAAATATAGATGGCGAAAATGAGAAGAATGTTTATTGAATATAGCATGAAAAGTATTATTATTATAGTAGACCAGGCCAGTGTCACTCATTGAAAATCGTCTCCAAAGAACTGCAGCATGGGCTAGGTGATACATGCGGCGACAGGTTGGTGCGATGATTTGGATCACAGACCTTAGAGGTATTCTTTGAAGTATCAATAAGATCATTTCATCAGGGAGATCCAGTAAACCTACGAGCATTGGCACCTTAAGTATGTGGAAGTTGATTTGACTCTAATCAACCCATAACTATTGAGTATTTGTGATTGCTTACCACAAGTATTATCATCATTATTTTCACTGTTTGCATTCTCCACGCCGGCAACGTCAACTGCTTGTGTCCTAATCGTCAATTAAAATTAAATTAAAATCCTGGCACAAGTTTAAACATGTAAAGATATCAAGGAAAAATATCATACATGGGCAGTTGACATTAATCAAAGTCATAGAATTCAGTTTATTTTAATCCTAAAATCTATAAGCTTAAAATGTTAAAATTATCCGACACATACGGCTGAACTGCTTTGAATGTTTTTTAAGCTTATTACAAAATTGTCTAAAACCTAAATAATTTATGATATAGGCGTATAATAAAATACTGAAAGACAAAGTACTTAACTATGTTCAAAATATATTTAAGCTTAAAACTTACGAGAAAGCACGAGAGCAATGAATGAGCGTAGAATATTATAAAGTCCACCACTAGTGAGTTTATCAATTGAAATATGGCAGAGATACTGAGCTAGTGCTGGTTTCAGTATAAAAACAAACTTTCTGTCTAATCTTACCCTTTCGTTGGCGCTAAAAACATTTGTATCTTTTGTTGAGACATCCCTGTTTTATTGATTGAAAGATCTCTTGAAGTTCAGAACGATCACATCTCGTGTGTCTCTCTGCCTGTATGATGCAATCGTGATTGCCTCGTTGACCACAGGTATCCCAAGAC
This sequence comes from Diadumene lineata, assembly GCA_918843875.1. Lineage (NCBI taxonomy): Eukaryota > Metazoa > Cnidaria > Anthozoa > Actiniaria > Diadumenidae > Diadumene > Diadumene lineata. The sequence continues at coordinate 6,898,982 of OU974082.1, forward strand.
CACAGGTATCCCAAGACCACAGGTATCCCAGCGTTGACATGATCATAAGTGATTTCCAGAAACGCAAAACGTTTATTTTCATCGCGTGTTTTACGTGATTCTAATTTTTGCGAGAAAGAGTCAGATTATTCAGACAGCGATAGCAGAGCTGCGATAGCAGAGCTGTCAAATAAAGTTTCTGAAAATTCCAAAATGGCGGAGAAATTATTGGGGGGGCTTTAGCCCCTCAGCCCCCCACCTCGCGCGGCCCCTGACATTACTGTGATGTATGATTAGTCGCTGTATACTTTTGTAAACTCAATTGCTTTAGTAAATTAATGTTAGAACATGCGCTGTGTGAAGACTTTTTACTGTGTGTACTAGATTTAGTTTTTTTTTACCAATAAAACCCTTTTAACCCAAGTCATGGCTGGTTTACTGTCTGCAACTAATCTAAGAATCAACTTTTTACCTATTACAGTGACTGGGAGAAAAACGAATTGCATTCTTTTTTGTCTAACTTGCTCTGATTTCTTAGTAAAGGATTTCTGGACAAAGAAACTGTTTTGCTTTTGTAAAAACATTTTTACTTTTTTTCTAAATACTTTTTGTCCTTTTTTCCCTAAATACTTCATTTATTTTTATCAGTTTGAATATTTTTTTTTCTCAGATCTAAAATCCCTTTACACTAATTGATACAATTCCATTTTGATTGCCACCCAAATTTCACCAAAAAAAGTGCTGACCTAAGTGTTCTATAGTGGCGTTGTATAGTAGTCACACATCGTGATCGCGTTGACTAGGGCAATCGTTCACGCAGCCGAAACAGTTCTCTTTAACAACTTCTCTCCAGCGTTTCATTGCCTCTTCTTGGAATATGTCGAACAACATATTTTCCATGCTTATATCTCTTTCAGTAAGTGGCAGTTGTTCCTCGGGGAAAGCTTGCTTTGGAATTTCAAGCTTTAACTTCTTTTTCATTACTTCTGCTCCTTTTTCTTCTTCTGTCTTATTTCTTCTGTCTTTGACTTTGGTTATCTCACTAAAGTCCGTGAGATAATTAGTGTAACTGCAGCCTTGCTTGCTGGCAGTTATTGCTATAGAGCTTAAAGAATTGACGGATCAATCTCGCTATTCTCGCTTCGAGTTCTTTAATCACATTGAGATCGTATCGTAAAACTACAAATTAAATCAAATGGGAAAGATTACATACTATTCTTACAAACAATTGCATGCATATATACCGAGATTGTACAATAATCAGGCTTTAAAGGTCTATTATTTCTATAATTATTATACAAGCAAAAATCATACCTTGTTAAGCTCCTTGCAAACTTGATCTATGCTAATTACATGTCATGTCAACATTTTTGTACGTGACGGGTTAATTATTACTTCGAAGGGTTTTGTTTGTTTTTACTTAGATATTTAAGTTAATCAAATAAATTTATTGCGGCGCCAGTCACATGACTCCCCACAGTGGGTTATCCGCTGTAAAATAATGTCATTTCAAAATAATATTCAAAAAATAATCACTGGCAACAGTAACAATAATGATATAGTGTTCATATTTACATAATGATAAACAAAGTTCTTATCTGATGGCTCCCTCGATGGGGAATCCCGGTCTTTATTCTTCACAATGAAGGAGTACCAGCTTCTGTATGGGACGTTCCATAACTGTAAGGTCTTTCTTTCGTTTGCCTTTGCTGTCAAGGTGGGTAGTAGCTACAGCAAGGCGTACCTAGCGCACTAGCCCATCGTCGCTTGGTAGGGTCTCTGGTACTCTGGCCAGACTCCAGTTGCTTCTTGGTAGATTATCGTCCCTTATGATAACGATGTCGCCTGCCTGCAAATTTCTGGATGGTCTTGTCCACTTTGAACGCACCTGCAGAGTTTGCAGGTACTCGCGTCTCCACTTCTTCCAGAACTTGTTTGCTAGATGTTGTACCCTCCTCCATCTTCTTCGACAATACAGATCAGCTCTCTGGAATACACCTGGAGGAGGCAGCAACACCTTGGACTTCATGGTGAGTAAATGGTTAGGAGTAAGTGGTTCCATGTCTTGTGAGTTGGTCAGAGGTCTGGAGTTGACGATCGCTTGGACTTCCTTTAGCAGCGTGCGAAAACTTTCATCATCTAGTTGGTGACCAGCTTCCATCAGGAGCGGCTTTAAGACATTTCTCACGCTGTGGATTTGCCGTTCCCAGATTCCACCAGCGTGGCTGGCAGATGGTGGATTCATCTCGAAGATCAGCTCACAGCCTTCTCTCATCATCATATCTTGTACCTTGCCTTCATCTATGGCTTCTTGAAACTCGTTCCTGGCTCCGACAAAGTTGGTGCCTCGATCGGAACGAATCTGACATACTGGACCGCGTGCAGAGAGGAAACGCCTGAGTGCGTTTATAAACGAGTCGGTGGAGAGCGATGCTGCTGCTTCAAGATGTATGGCTCGTGAAGCCATACATGTAAACAAAACGCCATAACGTTTAAGTTCCTTTCGTCCCTCCCTTATTGTAAATGGACCAAAATAGTCCACTCCACAATATGTGAATGGAGGTGCTGGTTCGAGGCGGTCTGTAGGAAGGTCTGCCATCTTCTGTTGCTGTAAAGGACCTCGTAGCTTCTTACAGGTTACACACTTGGCGATGACTTCTGATGTGGTTGCTGCAGCACCGATCAACCAGTAACCACGTTGGCGAACTTCGTTTACGGTCATACCCCTACCTTGGTGCTTAGTTGCTGCGTGCAAATACCGTACGATAATCGTTGAGATGTGGGATCGACGGGGTAGAATCACTGGATGCTTCAGCTCCCTTTCCATGTCTGCTCTTCGAAGGCGACCACCAACACGCAGAAGACCATCTTCCTCCAAGAAAGGATCTAAACGATGTAGGCTGCTGCACTTCCTCAAAGAAGCGTTGCTCCTCTTGGCACCGTCTCTGGTCAGGAACTCACCGTTGACATCTTGAGAGGTGATAACAGCTCTTTCCGCCGCAAAGTGTTCCTGTTGAACGCTTCGTATGATGATAATCTCGGCTTGGCGTAGCTCTTCTAGAGACAAAGGACCAGCATTTAGTGTCTTCTTCGTCGGGTTCTTCAACTTGTTCAGCATCAAGTTCTTAAAGCGCAAGCAGTACGCCAACACTCTTTTGGCAGTGTACCAGTTGGAAAATCGTTCAAGCACGCTGGTTTCTATGTAGTTTGGAGGATTCCTTTCCGTAACTTCCATTGACATCGTTGATGCTTTATTCTCAACTTCAGGGTCATCAGAGCTTGGTTCGACGGCTTGATCAGGTTCCTTCGTTTGATATGGGCCGGATTTCCATAAGAAAGCCGGGCCATTGAACTACTCCGTTTTGTCAGTGAGGGTTGATGCTCCTCTGGAGGCCAAGTCAGCTGGATTACTACTGGTATCCACGTACTGCCATTGGTTGGGTTTGGTGTGTGTTCATGAATCTGCTGCACTCTGTTGGCGACGAAGGTGTGGAATCGCTTCGATTCATTGTTAATGTAGCCTAAGACCACTTGGCTGTCTGTCCAGAACACCTCTGTTATCTCTGGATACTCTAATTCCTGTGATAGCCATTGACTAATCTTGACAGACACTGTTGCTGCTGTTAGCTCGAGGCGGGGTATGGTGATGGCCTTAAGAGGGGTGACTCTTGCCTTTGCCATTGCAAGCGCACAATGTGCTTGGTCGTTCTCGTTCAGGAGTCGTATGTAGCTGCACTGCCCATAGCGGACTTCACTTGCATCAGAGAAGTGGTGTAGCTCTACTCTTTTTGTCTTTCCGAACTCCTTTGACTTGTAGCATCTTGGAATGCGTAGCTGTTCTAGATCTTGAAGATTTCGTCTCCACTGCTCCCATCTTGGTCTGAGGTGATCATCAATTGGTTCGTCCCATTCAGCATTTTGGCGACAGAGTTCTTGTAGGATCTGTTTTCCTACCAGAACAATGGGTGCTACAAATCCCAGGGGATCAAATACTGAGCACACAGTTGACAGGATGCCGCGCCTCGTGAGTGGACGGTCTTGAACAACTACTCTGAACTGAAAGGTGTCAGTCTCTATGCACCACATGACGCCTAGAGTTCTTTCAATGGGCAGAGGATCGGATGCAAAGTCGATCTGCTGAAGGCTCTGTGCACGATCTTCCTTAGGGATCGCTTGAATTACTTCTGGAGAATTGCTGCTGAACTTGTGAAGCCTGAGACCTGCCTTAGCCCACATGCCTTGGCAGTTCTTGATAAGTGATATAGCTTTGTCTGGGCTTTCTACTGACTTGAGACCATCGTCTACGTAGAAGTCTCTTCTGATGAAGTCTGCTGCTGCTTTGCCAAACTCTTCTTCTGCGTCGTCAGCTGCTCTTTTAAAGCCGAAGTTAGCACATCCAGGCGAAGAAGCGGCCCCGAATAAGTGAACCTTCATTCTATATTCAGTTGGGAAGCTATCTAGGTCCCCATCTTCCCACCAGAAGAAGCGGAGTAGATCTCTGTGCTCTTCGTCCACATAGAATTGGTGGAACATGCCTTCTACATCACATGCCAAGGCTACTGGCTCCTTTCGGAATCTACTCAGTACTCCCAGTAGGTTGTTTGTAAGATCGGGACCTTGTAACAGGTGTTTGTTCAGTGAAGTTCCGCCAAAGTTCGCACTACAGTCAAAGACTACTCTGATTTTGCTAGGCTTCTTTGGATGGTAGACTCCATGGTGAGGAACAGTTAATTCTACCGGCTAAACCACTGTTCTTTGGAACCTTTTCTGCGCAGTTAGCCAGGGTCTTCTCCATGAAGTCGACATAATCTTTCCGAAACTTTGGGTCTCTTTTAAGTCTGGACTTAAGTTGCGCGAGACGCCTAAGCGCTTGAGACTTGTTGTTGGGAAGCTCTACATCGATGTGACGAAGAGGTAATGGCATTTCGTAGTGGACATCCTCTCTTTTGTGGATGCCATTCTCGAGCTTGCTGAGAAACCGCCGGTCATCTACCGACAGAAGTGGCTGTTTTGGATCACGTTTTTCGTGAAAGTCTCTTTCAAACATCTCTCTTACCTCAGCAGGGCTTATGACCTCTCTTGTGCGAGTTTCGGTTGTGAAGGCAGCTACGTTTTTGGCATCATTATGCTCAAAGTGCTCTTCGTTTGAAGGGACTTGATGGGCTGATGTTCTATAAGACTTTCGTCCAGTAGTTTCCAGTGATTCTTTCTCGATAGGAGTTTGGCATACGCGCCCGACGATATCCCAACCAAGATCCCTTCGTATACCATATGGGTCATCATCGGAGCCTGGGATGATTTGTCGAGGCTTGATGGCCTTCGGAACGTTGGTGCCTATCAGTAGGCCAACTTCTATGTCGTTTCTTAAGGGCATTATTTCGTCTGCGATTCCTTCCAGATGTTTCCATTCCCTTGCAACACTTGGTTTGGGAATCTGTGAGGGTTTGCAAGGAATGTTTTGCCTCGTGAAAGTGCTTGGCAATGCAATGGTGACATCGCGTTTGAAGTTTTTCACAATGAGACCTTGAATTTTCTTGCATTCCACAAACTCGTTCTCTTCGTGCATCGTGGATAGGAGTAGATGAGTGTCTACACCGTCAATATTCAGGGCTGACCTAAGGCCCTCAGTTATAAAGGTCGCGTTCGATTGACAGTCTAGTAGTGCATATGTGAGTCTTTCATTAAGACTATCTTCGCTAGAGATCCAGACCGGAACAACAAGACATTGGTCTTGACCACTCTCTTGGCCTTCAATCTTACAAACGTTGGTGCATTTCGTTGCGGCCGATTCCGGTTTCTTTTCGATGGTATCAACATGCTTAGGTTGTCCTTCTTCCGCAGTGTCAACATGCAAGCAAGTTGGATGTTGCTTACATTTCGAACACGAGATAGTCTCACTACATTTATTTTCCTTTGCCATATGGCCACGACGCAGACATTGGAGGCAAAGACCCTTTCTGATGATGAATTTCGTGCGTTCTTTAATGTTCTTGTCAGCAAAATCAACACAGGAATTTATGTGATGATCTGCCTTGCACCACCAACATTCCACACTCTTCTGTGATGCCTTTACACTGGTAGCTAGTGCTGTGCCGACATTGCGAGTAGCGTTGTTTCTGAATCTTGCACGTGTCTCCACTCGCTGCGCCTTTCCAAGCTCAAGACCAGATAGAATTGGCAGACACTGTATGTCCGCGGTACAAGATACAAACTGCACAAATTCCTTGAAGGGTGGAAACTTTGCCTCGCCATGTTTAAGCTGAAAGTCTCTGACTCTGGTTCCCCATTTAGGGTGCATCCAGCTTGGAAGTGTCTTGAGCATCTGCTTATTTTCGTGCTGCTTGTTTAGTGTTTCTAGATCTTCTATCGTACTCATGGCTAACTCGCAGGTTTTAAGAAAATCTGCAAATTCGCGCAGTGCCTTCCCGTCTTTAGGATTAATTCGTGGCCAGCTCTCCAGCTTTCGACGAAAGTCATCAGCAATGACATAAGGGTTTCCAAACCGTTTCTCGAGTCTTTTCCTTGCTTCATGGTATGCTTCGGGTGATGATATGAATTGGTAACCCTCGACAATTTTCTTTGGTTCCCAGGACAAGTATTGCTGGAGATACAAAATTCTTTCATTGTCAGTTGTTGTTCTTCTTTCGATTACTGTTTCGAAGGCAGCCTTCCACGTTGGCCATTCTAAAGGGTTGCCTGTGAACACGCTCAGCTGGGGTGATGGCAGTCTTGATGCTTGCATACCTTCAGCAATAGTCGAACCAATGTCTTGCATTGATTGGAAGGAACCTTGACCAATTGGCGCCGTCATTGGTGTTGAATAATAAATTGGATTCTGATAGAGGTTGGGCGGATCACTGAGGGCCAACTGCGTCTGATTACGAGTGCACCTGATCTGTGCTCTGTTATCTGCAGCAGGCGGTAAGCTTGTTGCGTGGAACTGTTGGTCATCGTTTGCGGCATGCAGCGAGCTTCCTGTGTGAAGCTGTTGATCTGCATCAGCGACAGGAGGTGGGCTTCCTGTGCGAATCCATTGACCTTTATCAGCGACGGGAGGTGGGCTTCCTGCGTGAAGCTGTTGACCTTTATCAGCGACGGGTGGTGGGCTTCCTGTGTGAAGCTGTTGACTGTAGTCGTCGACAAGCGGTGGGCTTCCTGTGTGAAGCGTGGTTAGAGGATTTGGGCTTCCTGTGTGAAGCGTGGTTATTGGATTTGGGCTTCCTGTGTGAAGCGTGGTTATAGAATTTGGGCTTCCTGTGTAAAGCGTGGTTATAGGATTTGGGCTTCCTGTGTGAAGCGTGGTTATAGGATTTGGGCTTCCTGTGTGAAGCGTGGTTATAGAATTTGGGCTTCCTGTGTGAAGCGTGATTATAGGATTTGGGCTTCCTGTGTGAAGCGTTGTTTGTTGACTTCCGGTACTGGTTTGCATGTTTCCGTTGCTATAGATAATGCTGTCATCCTGGCTGTCACGAGGGTTAATTGATTTCAAGTCGTTGTTACGTAACTGCTCAGAGTTGTGTACACTTGTTGATTCAATGTAATCTCTAACGCGATCTTCTTTGATTCGGGTTTCAAGTCGCGCTACGTTTTCTTCCGACAACATTGACTCATCATCGCGCATTTCTAAAGTATCTCTTTTAGCTTTCATCACTTCGTAGTGTTTTAGTTTCTCTAATTGTTCGAACTCAAATTTCTTGCGCCGTAGTTCTAGTTCTTGCTCCGCTTGGAGACGGGAGAATTTTAGTTCGATCTCGCTTCTAGAGAGCGCGAATTTTATTTCTTGCAAGCTTCGTTGAGTGTTTGTTGATCTCGTACTACGACTCGACTGACGACTTGATCTCAATTCATCCTTTTCTAGCTCAAAAATCCTCTCTCCGACCTTCTTTCTAAGTGCAAGAGCTAGATCATTTTGACTTTCACATGTTCTTATTAATTCACGATGAAAAGTGTTTATTGACATAGTGTCGAAATCGTTCTTTGTGTTTTGGAGTACGTTGCGTAAATTTTCGAGTTCATGGCGATCTTTACGAAGTGCTTCCGAGTCTAGATCGAGCCAAACGTTTTCAAGATCGTTTATTTTACTCTCTAACTTCTTTAACGATGCCTTTAGGTTTTTGAGCTTAATTGATTCCATGTAGAGTTGACCTCTCTCGGTCATTGGTTTTGTTGTCCTTCGACTGGGACCACCGCCCCCATGTTCACTTCTAAAATCTGGTCTTTCTTCTAAATCGCGAGCTCCGTCGAGCTCTGACGATACGGACATGATTAATAATAATAATAATAATAATCTTTATTCGCCTTGTTTTTTTTTCTTTCATTACAATATATTGATATACTAATATTAGGCAAGAAAACCTCAGCAAGTCTTTGAAGACTTTTCTAGGAGATTTCCTTTGATTCTCTAATACTATTATTTGTATTGTATTTTTGACGGCTTGATTATTAGTTAACATAACTGATATGATCTAATATAACATATACAATTTACAAGATATGTTTATTATTATTTATATATATTAAGAAAATAACTTGATTACATGCAGCAGTATATATATATATATATATATGAATTAATATGTAATTATTGTTTCTATTTTGACAAATTATAATGAATTTACAAGCAATTTTTTATTCGTCTTTTAAATTGAACAATTGAATGTGATTTTTTAATATCATCATTCAGGTCATTCCATATATGAATACCTAAATTTTGTAGGGACATTTTCCTATAATTTGTTCTACTATAACTGATATGTAGTTTCTCTGAAGATCTTGTGTTGTGATTGTGAATCTGATTGTTTGGTTTAAAATAATTCTTGAATATGCCTTGGGGAAGAATGTCTTTATTATATTTGTACATAAATTGAGATGTTAGGTAAAAGTTTAATTGGTATATATTAAGAATTTCTAGTTTTTAAATAGTTCTTTGCTATGATGGTTATAATTTGAAAAGGTTATTGTTCTAAGTATTCGTTTTTGAGTTTTATGTAAACAGTTCAGTCTTGTATGGTAAGTATTCCCCCATATTAAATTACAATATGTTAAATATGGATAGATCATTGAATAATAAAGCATTTGTAAATGTTTAGTGGTTAGCATATCTCTTATTCGTACTAAGACTCCTGATACTCTACATATCTTTTTTAAGACAAACTCTATGTGATGTTTCCAATTTAGATTTTCATCGATATGAATACCTAGAAACTTAGTATGTTTGACTTGATTTATAATGTTGTTATTTATGAGAATGTTAGCATTTTCTATTATTTTGCTTTTATTTTTTACTTTGAATAATATGAAATTAGTTTTTTTAACATTTAGTGAAAGCTTGTTTGCTTTCAACCAAGTTGCAACTTTTGTGAGTTCTATGTTTATTGTCTCCTTAAGATGATTTATGTTCTTATCACTATGAAATAAGTTTGTATAATCTGCAAATAAAATGAATGATAAAATGTTTGAACTTTTGCAAATATCGTTAATGTATAATAAGAACAATAATGGCTCAAGTACGGAGCCTTGTGGCACTCCACATTGTAATACCATTTCTTTTGAATATATGTTGTTGTATTTAACTATCTGTTTTCTATTTTTTAAGTAGTCCTTGAACCACGATAATGCTATACCTCTTATTCCATAATGTTAAAGTTTCTGTGTTAAGATTTGGTGATTCACAGTATCAAATGCTTTTGAGAGATCTAGAAATATTCCAATTGTAATTTTTTTTCCTCAAATGCTTTAGTAATTTCATTTACAAGTCTTATTAAAGCATATTGGGTTGAGTATTTATTTCTAAATCCGTATTGGTTGTTGCTTAATATGTTATTTTTGTTGAGGTAGTTTAAAAGTCTCTTGTACATTATTTTTTCCATAATTTTTGAGAAACAAGGGAGTACTGAGACTGGTCTGTAATTATTAAACTGATCATGATTTTCAGATTTATATATTGGTGTAATTACAGCTATTTTCAATTCATTTGGTATTTTTGCCGTTTTAAATGTAAGATTGTATATATGAGAAAGCGGTAGACTTATATATTCGCAAACATCTTTAATTATTCTTGGTGGTATTTGGTCGTATCCTCCACTTTTATTTGTCTTTAGTAATTTGATTATCTTTGATACTTCTTGTTCCGATGTTTCCTCAATATATAGTGAATTGGGATAGTTATCTTCTAGGTATGATGTAAAATGAATATCACATTGTGGGATATTTTTTGCTAAAACTGGTCCCACATTCATGAAATAATCATTGAATCGGTTTGCTATTTCATTTGGTTCTTGTACTGTTTGATTTGAATCTTTAAATTCTTTTGGTAAATTTTGATGATTTTTATTTTTCCTAATCATATCATTTATTGTTTTCCATGTTTGTTTGGCATCACTTTTGAATTCAACTAATTTGTCTTGATAATATTTTCTTTTTGCTAATAGTTTTATACTGTTGAACTTGTTCCGATATGTTTTATATCTTTTTTCGTTTGAGTTGTTTGGATTTCTTAGATATTTTTAATATAATTCATTTTTATTTTTCTGCGCTATAAGTATGCCCTTAGTAATCCATGGTGTTTCATGAAATTGTTTTATTTTTTTACTTTTAATTTTTTTTAATGGGATACATTCATTGTAAGCATTTATAAATATTTTGTAAAAAATATCATAAGCAGGTTGCGACTCTTTTTCAGATAATACATTTTCCCATGTTATGTTTTTTAGTTTATTTTTTAGTTTGTTTATGTTATTTTCATTAATTTCTCTTTTGTTAGTAGTTTTTTGATGCTCGGTTACCTCAGCGTTGTTCTGTTGTTGTGTGTGAATACAAAATATTGGGAGGTGGTCCGATAGATCTGTTATAACCAAACCTTTTTTTATTAGATTTGAGAGATCATTTGTGATTATATTATCTATGAGGGTTGCATTATCTTTAGTTATGCGTGTGGGTTTTGTGATCAATGGGTGAAAAGATAATGAATGAAGGTTATTTATGAAATCATTTGGATAATCAGAGGCTTCATATTTTAGTAAATCGATGTTGAAGTCCCCCATTAGGTAACATGTCTTTTTCTCGTTGCTAATTTTCCTTATTTCTATAAAACATGATTCCATTAATTTCTCTTCGTTTATATTGAGATCTGGTCGCTCAGTAAAATTTAACGTGTTTTTAACATACATAGCTGCTCCTCCTCCACGTTTGTTTTTCCTACATTTTGAAAGAAACTTGTATCCTTCAATGTCATAGCTTTGCATAGTTGACTCTGTAATCCATGTTTCAGCAATGCCTATGACATCAAACGATTGTTCTAATGATTTTACTTGTATACAAAAATCATCGTATTTATTATTAATACTTCTTACGTTTTGAAAATATAATGAAAATTTCGATGTTAAATTGTTTTTTAGAGTTTTAAATGAACTTGAACTATAATATTTACATTGATCAGGATTAGCCGTTATTGAGTTAAAGTGATTGATGTCAGGGTCAATGTTTGTTAATGGATAGTTTATGTTAATATCTGATTGACTATCATATTGTGATTCAGAATTTAATTCCAGTGTTTTATTATCAGATCCGTTCAGGTTTTGTTCAGTTGTATGAAGTCCTTCTTCTATTTGTTCGGGAAATAACTGATCATTTTGAAAGGGTAATATTGATTCGATTTGTTTATTGAATGCAAAAACAATTGAAAAGTTATTTATCTAAAAAGCTAACTAGCACTCTAGTTCAGGTTATGGCCTTCGTGAAGGCTCGAATTGATCATAATCATAATCAACAACACCAAATCTGACTTTCAGCTGATTAAAGTCGTATTCATTCCTTAAAAAATAGATTCGGCTGTCATTGTCGACTTTATACTTTATCTTACCATCTACGGACCAACACTTTTCAATGCCATCGACGTTTCGCAATTCCTTCAGTCGTCGGTATATTGCGGGAGTGAGATCCTCTTTTATCTTGAGCGGGGTATTTTTTAGCATATACTTCTTTCTCATCACTTTCTCTTTTGATTTGTGCGAGAGAAACTTCACTAATACTGCTCTTGATCTTTGGTTTTGATGAGATACTCTTCCTACTCGATGAAAGATGTCAATGTCAGTAGCCTTGATATCGACTTCCAATTTCTCTTTGAGGGATGTAGTGATTACAGTTTCTACGTCTTCATCCTTCTCTTCTTCTAATCCAAATACACGCAAGCTTGACTTTCTGCTGTATTGTTCGTTTTGTATGGCGTGTTCACGTATATCCGCCAATTTCATCTCGAATTGATGCTCCATGAAGTTGATAGTTTGGTTAAAGTTGTCTTTGACTACTCGTATTTCCTGCTCTACATCTTTCTTTAATTTCTCTTCTGTATCTTTTATGTGCTTAGCTATCATTGATGATATTTGGTCGTTGATTTTTTTCTCAAACGCTTGAAACATTTCTGTTACTGTTGTTTTGATGCTGGTCGTAATCGCATCTTGCATCGACTGTAGTTGCTTAATAATTTCATCATCTCTATCTTGCTTGGTACTAACAACTTCCTCTATATTTGATTGTGTTTTGGTAGAAGAATGTTTTAGTTGCTTTGCTATAGGACTTTTGCTGCTTGGAGTCATGTTAAAGTTGGGTTGTTGTAAGCTTCTTTTAGATCGACCGGTGGCACGTGGTGTTGATACTGCCGCCATCTTTTTTATTTATTTATTTTTTGATAGATCGAATGTTCCTTGACAAGTTTTACTGTAACTGCAGCCTTGCTTGCTGGCAGTTATTGCTATAGAGCTTAAAGAATTGACGGATCAATCTCGCTATTCTCGCTTCGAGTTCTTTAATCACATTGAGATCGTATCGTAAAACTACAAATTAAATCAAATGGGAAAGATTACATACTATTCTTACAAACAATTGCATGCATATATACCGAGATTGTACAATAATCAGGCTTTAAAGGTCTATTATTTCTATAATTATTATACAAGCAAAAATCATACCTTGTTAAGCTCCTTGCAAACTTGATCTATGCTAATTACATGTCATGTCAACATTTTTGTACGTGACGGGTTAATTATTACTTCGAAGGGTTTTGTTTGTTTTTACTTAGATATTTAACTTAATCAAATAAATTTATTGCGGCGCCAGTCACAATTAGCAATTTTAGGTTTTTGTCCTTTTTGTTCTGAATACTGAACAATTTCTACGTTAGTGTCGTTCACGATTGACACATAGAAAGAATCGAATAAAATGATTTGTTCTTTAGCCATGGTAGCTAGTTTGTGATCTCTAACGTGGTTTGCAAGAAGTGATTGACTCTAACAACTTTTGGTTAGTTTATATAACATCCGTCATGTGAAAAATAAAACTTAGATAACTGGCATAAGTTAACAAACTGTTACAGTTGAATTAAATCATCAATGAAACACGTTTTCCATTGATGTTATTTTTGCCCTTAGTTGTTGTTGTTGTTGTTCATGTACACGTTTCTCTTTCATGCAACTCAAAATAAACAATGGAATAAAATATTCTCACGGTCACGTACATGGTGTCTGGTAATTTTCAAATCACGCTATCAAAATGATCATTTATATTGTTCAGGACAACCTAGTATCAACCGACTTAAATGCAACAATGGCTTTCGCGTGTGCATTGTCAAAGATAATTCTAAGCTTTGTTTTTTATTCATTTAATGGTTGTTGTCCTATTCAAGAGTGCAAGTGCAAACCTAATGTTATTGATTGGTAGGGATGACGTCTGACTTCAGGGGCCGCGGACAGGGAGGGGCTGGGGGGGCTTTAGCCCCCCCACTTTTTTCCCGAATTTTTTTTATGTGTCGATAAAATAAAAAAATGAATTAGAGATACTGCAAGCAATTCTGAAGGAAAGTGACGGTGCGGTATGTTTTGATGACATCTGACAAAATGTCAAACAATTAGAAAGATCGGAAAGAGCGTTAATCAGCCAGATTGTTATAATATGCCAGCTGCTACTTGTAAATCCGTCAACCAGTGCATCAGGAGAGAGGTCGTTCTCTGCAGCCCGACGTTTAAAGACATGGCTAAGATCGTCAATGACACAGGAACGGTTCAATAATCTCTCACTTCTACACATCCATAAGTTGAGAACGGACTCTTTGAATACAACAGCCGTCCCGATCAATTTTATTGAAAAGAATGACTTTCGCAAAAGAAACTTTGGAACATTCAACCAACCCAGTGAATAAATGAGATTTTCAATACAAACTGAAATAGTTATTTTAGTTGTTTTTTAATAATGTACATTACTATGTTGAAATTTGAACACTTTTGTTAAAAACTGACTGTCGATTTCTAAGCTAAAATGCCACTCAGAACGCTGGAAAACGCATCTAGGAAGCTCAAAATAGCAAAAATCTTCCGGGGGGAATGCCCCCGGACCCCCCTAGTTTGCAACCGCCTTTGGCGGTTGTTAGCCCCCCCACTTTTTGGGCCGCTCCGCGGCCCCTGGACTTGGGCTATTGGAAAATACGATCATTTGCGTCTTTGGTATTTTATGCGTTATCGTTAAAAACAAAGACTTTATTTGTCCAAATATTAGCCAGATATTGATTAGATTGCCTGGACTTTTGTTCGTTGATCTAACTGGTAATCCTAATTTAAACTGCTCTTGTATTCCAAATGAAAACTAGCTGCCCTACAAGACTCGCAAGTTCTACCGCCGTCACGACCTCCCTCCGCCCTGAAAGACCTAAAACCACAGCCACCAGAAGTATTACCAACTTAATGGTACCGAATACAAACACACCAACAAAGCTACAGTACAATGGTTACTTCAATCGGGTTTGCCTGTAGCCCTGTTTCTGGCGTTGATTGTCATATTTCTATTTCTAAGGAAAAAACTACGACGTTTTCGCAGGTCGTCAACAATCTATACCCCTATATATTTTCAACAATGGAGACGTCAATGATGATGATGAAGAAATTGGTTATTGTCGTTTAGATACGTCAAACATTTAACTACTTAAAGTACAATCTATTATTACTAACTGTTGAGTTACACGATATTAAATTTACAGGACAATAGAACAGTTAATGAACATGTAATGAAAGTTATGTTCATGTTCGAAAAGTTACAAAACTGTAGATGAATATTATTGTGACGAGCGTCCCTCTAGATAGCCCCAGAACTTTCTAGTCATGTTATTGTTGTTTTTGTTTGTCATTACTTTCATTTGATAGAATTGTCTAGAGTATTCGATGATTGTAATACTATAATTTCTAGAACTCACTAGAACATTAGGTAATAGTTCTGATAAGTATCTTTCTGGAAGTCTCTAGAACATTGATGCATGTATCTAGTCACGTAGTCATTAGATATAAAATAATCTGGAATCTTGTAATCTCTATTTTTAGTAACACAAAGAATGATCTAGATAATTACGTAATAGACTAAAAATAGAATCATATTTAGTATATAAGCAGAACAGCTAGTGCTGTCAAGTTAGTTGAGTGAATGATTGTCAGCTCAGAGAATTGAAATAGTGGATTCAAGAAATAAAGACGTTCAAGAAGACTCTTTGTTGTTGTAGTTAAACGGCTACGTTACAATTATACCGATATAGAAAAATGGCTGATTGTTTACATTATCAACTATCTGCAAAGATAATGTTCAAGTTACAACTTATCACTAATTAGACAATCTGTTATGTAATAACAACGCTTTGCGAATGTCACTCTCCGGACAAAAAAACGTTTCACCGTTTTCTACATTTTCAAAGAAAAAATTAGGCTTACTATGCATTCCAAAATTGCACACGCTTACATTTGATCTAACTACAACTGTGCCTCCATTATTATCAGGAATGAAACCACAACTAGATTTAGCATGTTTTACGAATACTTCCCACGGCAGTGGAATGTTTCTTGAGCGCTGGTTATTCAGAAGAGGGTTAGTAGCATGACGTGCTGTGATGTAGGCAATTTTATGTAGATACATTGCTCTTGTAGTCGACAACTTCACGCTTTGATGATCATGCATCATTAGTAAAACAGGATCAAGGTTCATATTTTGATAGAGTTCGTGAAATAGTGCTAGTAACATCACTTTTAGCTTGACGTAATCATGACTATGAGGTAGAATGTTAAATTCCTGAGGAATAAAACATTTCACTGCAGAGATCAATTCTGACGAACTGAATTCGTTCCTCATGCAAAGTCATGCTTAGCTTGGAAGAAATTTTCTCGCCAAAACCTTTCGTCGGCTCTCCACTTAATCATATCTTGGAAAGTGGTTTTTCCGCCGTTTTCCTTCTCCATCTTTTCAATTCTTGATCGATTGGCAAGATCTTCGATACAATGGTAGATTAGGAAGCTTGAAAACATTTTCATCTCTTCACTGGTTTGAAGGATCTCAGGAGTCTTTTCTGTTACGGTTAGTTCTTCAAAGATCTTAAATAAATTCCTAACAATTTTAAGGTTGATTTTGCTTTTCATGTTAACAGGATGTAGCGTTTTTCCACTTCGGAGTTTTACTCTCGTCTACATGTTCACCCTTAATAACCTTCACGCCGTAACCCATAAAACCAGAACTACACAAACATATTTGTTATTTGGCGCGGGCTCGCTGGAGACCACACGGCGATTTATTAGTTATCTTATCAGTACATGGATTAATGATCTAAGGGGAGGGTGTCCGGACATCCATAGGATGAAAAAAACCCTTCGCTTCCGTAACGATAGTCGGGGAAAAACCCCAGCCCTATGGAACACTCCTTCCGACCTGCTGGGCTCGGTTCTAACATCGAAAGTTTTATAGTTAAATACATAGTGCTCTAGACACTGAGAGAATATTATCTATTTTATCTTTGACATATCCATCTTTTGCGTTTTCGCTGGACCAACGTCCATGCCTCTTAAATAACCTATCAGGAATACCGGCACTCGCAGCTACCGACGCTCCACCGGCGCGTAACTATGAACTCCAATTTTGCTAGTGTCTATAATGTCTTTGAATGAATCCTTAACTATCTCTCTGACTCGTGTATAGCTAATCCCTTGCTTGCGAAGCTTTCCAGAACTTGAGGTAGAAACAATAGCTCTGAATAGGGGTAACTCCTCATCCATGTTAATACCCGATGCTTTGATGTAGCACTCGAGCGCTTTGACAGGACACATCAAGAGGTCTGAGCGTGCTATAAGGACCCATGCGCCTTCTCTAAGTTGATCAGTCTTGGAAGATTCCAGGAAGATTCTGCAAAACGAAGAAGAAAAATGTGCATCACATGCTCTTATCCTAGCCAGGTCACTAAACCTAAAAAATCCCGCGTAGCACACTAAGCATAACGCAAGCGCTCGTAAATCTGATAAGGATGGACACTTGTCTTTCAATTTGGAGTCCACCAAAGTCTTTAGCATCTCAGCTGTAATTGGTTCTTTCCTGAGCTTAGGTCGGCCAAGTGTTCTTTGACAGGCTGACACCATTGACGAAACCAAGGGGTGGGTAGAAACTTTCCCGGGGCCTCCAAGCTGAAGGGCGCAATCTTTACTATACACTGCATTTAGGATAGGTGACGGGGAGGAGGCTTTGTCTCTTAAACATTGTAGGTAGACCGCTACGACTGGGGGATCAACCGGGAAAGGGCTGCAGTGATTGACCTTGCACAACTGTCTCCAGCGCTTGTATCCCGCTAAGTACGTTTTTACTGTGGAATCAGCCTTTGAAGATATGATCGTTGTCTTAACTCTCTCCGCTGTCTCTTTGAGGTGATCTGGTATTGACCAATCGAATTCCTGCCACAAGGAGGATCTAAGCACATCTGTTGAAAAATGAAAAGACTAGGAAAACAAAATTAGCATTATATTCGGAACTTAAACTGATGGATCACATATATCGAACGAATGAAAAACCAAACTCACTGACACTCGAGGTCTAAATATTCGTTTACGTATAATTCTCTTAATCGAAAGAACACTTCATAACTGATCAACATACAAATTAGGAACTCTGTCCCAAAGTCTCGATTCATTTTTTTTTGTATCCATTAACTAGCATCGGGCACATCACGTCCCATCAGCAGGCACCTCACGTACTTAATAATTGTAAAACTTTCCGGGCACATCACGTCCCTACATGATTGTCCATCTCATATGTAGACGCGGGCACATAACGTCCCTACATGTTCTTCCTTCCTCTCTCCAACTATCCTCTTTTTTTTTTCTTTTTTTCTTTTTTTTTACAGAAATTGAACTCCTCCGAGCACCTCACAACCCTACAGGGTTGCCTAACCAAAAAGGCGTGGGCACATAACGTCCCTACATGATTGTCTATCTCATATGTAGACGGGGGCACATAACGTCCCTACATGTTCTTCCTTTCTCTCTCCAACTATCCTCTTTCTTTTTTTACAGAAATAGAACTCCGCCGAGCACCTCACAACCCTACAGGGTTGCCTAACCAAAAAGGCGTGGGCACATAAGGTCCCTACGTGTTCTTCTTCTCTCTTACTTCGATCTTCTGCCCCCTCTTTTTTTTTGTGAGAATCTCTCAGTGATTCCGCAACTGCTACACACAATAAATATACGGCAAATGCCAGATAAAGACACACGGAATAGTAAATGTTCCATGAACTATATTAAGGGTAGTTATGTCCACCTCTGACTGCGTTTTGTTTTTTCCAATCTTTCAGCACTGTAGATGTAGTAAACAAAGTAAAGTTGCGTTAAGTTGTTGTACGGACAAACAAGATATAATATAAATAAATTTAATTTTGTGAGCTTGATCTCCAGTAGCCAAGCGAAGATGATTAAAACATTCCTTTTAGGCCTTAAATACCCCAAACTCCCCAGAGGGGTTCACATACCGACGAGAGATTATTTTCTCTCTAATTTCCAAAACGAGAGAAAATACAACTCTCGTCTACATGTTCACCCTTAATAACCTTCACGCCGTGACCCATAAAACCAGAACTACACAAACGTATTTGTTGTTTGTCGCGGGATCGCTGGAGACCACACGGCGAAGAGTTCAAAGAAGGCACCTCAGGCCAATTGAAAAAGCAAATGCTCTGAAAATAAAACTAAAGAGAAAACATGGATAATGGTAATAAGATGAAATGAAACTTCGTAGCAAAAACACATCCGCAATGCCAACATCCGAAAATTACGATCACTGTTTCCAAAAATGCCGACTTAATATCAAAGGAAAACACAAAACTACCCTCTGAGAACAACTGGAGAACAGTCCTTATATCCTCGTATTTTACATGGCGTTCGACTAGGAAGGAGTTCAAAAAATGAAGGATCCAAAATAAGTCTCAATTTTCCTGAAGACTGTTGAGCGACATGAAGAGGATTTCAGAATTTTGGGGGTTGAAAAACTTCGCGAATGCATTTTTGATTAAGTAGCTCGTTTATCGCTTCATTAACAAACTGTTTATGTTTCAAAGCCGAAGAACGATTATCAAAACAATAGTAGTACGGAGTATTAACAAAGTTAGGCTTATAGCCATTGACAATGATATCCAAAACAAAGGATGAAGCTTGAATAGAGTTCGACCAAAAATGTAAATTGTCACGTAAACTCCTAAACAAAACCAAATTGCCTCCATTATCGAAATCTTGAGCAAATTCAAAGTTTTCATCAAAATTGCACTTAGATCCTGAAGCTGGTTTGTCTCTAAATGGGCAGTAGTTAGCCCAATGTCCCCGTTTTCCACATCGGTAACACAGATCTGTTGATCGTCTAGAGTAAGGTTGGAAGGTGGATCGACTTGGGGAACGAAAATACGGAGAAAAATTACGTCCACTATTATCAAAAGCATTAGACTTTGAATAGCTCGACGAGGCGAGCTGACCGCTCGACACAAGTTTTTGTGGCTGACCCCTTCTCCTTTTATCTTGTAAGATTTTTGCTTTGGCGGCGGCATTTTTCTCAGCCTTTTTAATTTTCTTGGCATCATTTTCGTTTCCTAAGTATCCTAAGTATTCTTGAACGGTTAGCCAGCCAAATTCAGATTTGTCCGCAAACTTTATTATTTTTTGTCTATCGATAAGCATACACGTACCTTTTTGGAGTTCTTCTCTAGCTTTAGCCACGTTGTTGGTCTCCAAGGCTCTTAATGCGGTTTCATTGTATTTTACAATCTTTTTATTGAACTGAAATTGCTGTTCATTCCCCTTCTTCTTGAATAGGTAGTTGTCAGTGACTTCTTGGGCGGCAATTTGGCTACTCAGTTCGGTGTGAGCTTGGAGAAGGTTTCCTTTAAGGTTTTGGACAGTCCCATTAACTGCTGAGAGAATAGAGCATCTAGCAGCGCTTGAATGTTTATTTGGACCGGCTGTTGATCGCTGGGGCCAGACTGAACCTCCATAACATCGAAGAAAATATTTTGTGAGCTTGATCTCCAGTAGCCAAGCGAAGATGATTGAAATATTCCTTTTAGGCCTTAAATGCCCCAAACTCCCCAGAGGGGTTCACATACCGACGAGAGATTATTTTCTCTCTAATTTCCAAAACGAAAGAAAATACAATTTTTGTAAGTTATTCAGCTAGTACAGAGGCCAAAGTTAGAATAATAAAATTTAATCGTAAGTAATCGTTTTAAAACTATTTTCTAAAACGACCGTTTTATTTTTCCCTTGCATTTAGACACAATAAAAAAACATGTTTCTTTTCTGTTAAAATTAAATTCACGTGTGGGATTTATTTAAGCAACTAATTACACGTTTTTCTGTCGGTTACAGTTCAGTATAACTACTTTTTCCCGCCACGAAATATTAAACAAATCTACAGGTGGTCTTTGTAAATCACCATTTGATCAATTGACATCGACCAGTTAGTCCATGTGCTTTGGTATGACCATATGTTCATCTCATTCTCAGCCTCATTGTTCACTAATATTTTCAACTGACCATACAACTATGAACACCGAACGTTTCTCAGTTTATTTTCTCTTTCTCAGACACTGCTCTCTAACATTTTGACTCAGAACCCTTCTTAATTTCCACCTCAAACACAAACAAAACCTTTCTTTCCAAACAAAAATACCCCATCAACTGCAGTAAATCAGGATATCAATAAATTATCTTTTTAATTGTCACAACTTCTACATTTTCGGTTAACGGTCGGATTGCGCTGCGCGCATTCAAAACTACATCATTATTTTTTAACGGACATTTTTACCGTTATGATGTTTTACTTCTTGCTGATAGCTACTAATGTAGATTCTGAAAGCTGCACAAACGACTACACCAATGTCAACCTCAGTTACATTATGGGAATGCATTCTATATGAAACCATGTAGTTATTGGAATCCAAACACACTTTACAGTATTATAGAAGGGGGCAAACAAATATTTCATAATTTGAATTTACATAACTACATAACATCACAAGATTTACCAAAAACAGTCGATGTTTGTGGAGTTGAGGTTGGTTTAAATCTACCTAATGGTACTACAGATGGAGAATTGTCTGAATAAGAGGAACGCAAATCTACTCTTAGGGATATCATTCTGGATAATAACATTGAAAACACAGGGTTTTTGATATCTTTTGCATCCTCTCACTGCATCAGCTGTATTTTCAAACCTTCAAAAAAAATCAAAGCACATGTATTCTCTGTTCCTTTATGATAAAATGAAAATACAACACTCTTTCCAATATATAAAAACATAAATGGTGCTTCTTTACTTGTGGATGAAATTACCAATATTAACAGATAATATGGAAATAGTGATTACAAAATAAGTGATCACAAAACAGCGAAATTATAGTTTTCTGCCACATCATCAAAAAAGAATCAGATATCCTTTTCTATGCATAGTTAACTATATCAAAGAAAATATTTTCTGATGACATTTAATCTCCTTAGTGTCACTCTCCCTCAGTGAAGCTTTTAATTAATTTTGTCATTGCACAGAAATCCCAAGATCAGAAAACGCGGTAGATCGGTACAGTTATTAAGATATGCTCGTGAATGAAAAGACAAACTAAAAAAATGATAATATTAAGCTGGTACTGCAGGCGCAAAACTCAGTATAGTTACAGTCACTTCATTAATGAACACCTTTTTAGAATATTTTCGAATATTGTAATAGAAAATGTGATATTCCAAATAGCTGTTTTTTTTAGGAGAGTCCTTATTATTACAAAGAACACAATTTAAACGTCCGACAACCATGATTTTACTATTATTCTTATTAAATTTTCTAGCTTTAGCGCTCTCAAACGTTTTGAGAAACAAACAGATAAATCACAAATAGAAGCCCGAGTTCATGCAGATATGCGTCTAGTTGTCTTTCTAATTGATACATACCGACACAGGTGGCTGAATCCTCTTCTTTTTGTGTCAAATACAAAGTAACGAAGTAATTACTTAACCAGTTCACTGGACTTAATGAAACAAGAGTGATTTGGTAAATGTAATTGGCAGGATTTCTACATTGATCGACAAAAATTAATGTGTTTGGTGTTTTCCAACAGCGTATTCTTCAACATAAACTTAAAAACAACAATTGAACTTACCTCAATTTGGAAAACAATGATTATGAAGTGAAACGGAAAGTTTACGCTTTCCAGTACCACGTATGTCTGACAAATCAGACTAGATTTACAATCTGCGTTGGCTCGCAAGCCAATGGAGCTTTGTTCTGAGGAAATCCATTTTCCCGCACAGTTCTCAATCCTCTCAATCCTTCTCCCATCTCTCCTGTTGATCGTGCAGCTCTGCAGCGCTGTACAAATGGGATCCAGATATAAGTCTACGTCCACACTACAATATGCCTGAAAATTTGAAAACGCAACTTTTGTTCCGATACAGTGCTCGTTAAAAAATAGAATTCAGTGGCGCGGATCCAGGAATTTTTTTAAGGAGGGCACCAATGGGAATTTTGCAACTATTTTTGTAAATATATCCCTTTTTGGATTCTCATTTGCATTTTCTAGTGCGTCACTCCTTGCAGTTCATTTATGAGAATAAAACATTCAAAATGGATTCGGTTGATATCATTTATTTTATTTTTGGTAAATGAAATGAAAAAAATTGCTTTTAAATTATAAAAGAAGTAAGAAATCATTACAATTTTTTGGGGGGACAATTCACCCCAGTCCGCCTCCCTGGATCCGCCCCGGGAATTAGCATCAAATTGTTTCGGATTCATGTGTTTTAGTGTGAACGAAAGGCCTATTTAACCGGATAAATAAAGTTTCGTTTTCAAATTTATCCGGATTAGTGTGGACGTAGCCTAACCCGGATAAATTTGAAAACGCAACTTTATTCATCCGGTTAGGCCTTCCGTCCACATTAAAACGCATACGTACGTACGTTTTTAGCTTGCGGGTTGCGTAATGATGAACCGTTAATTTTTTATCTGATAGGGTAGGCTGGTGGCTTTTGAGGGGAGAGGGGCATTGGAAAACTTTGGCTACCTTTTTTGGGGCCATTTAAAACATTGTGCTGCATTGAGAGTCATGAAATAAGCGTCAATTGCCTCATAAAATACAGTAAATTGTACTTCATAAATAACTAAATTTGAGCATTTTGATTTTTTCTGCCTTCGTCAATATCAATGATATGTAGTGTTATAGTGTATTATTCTGTTTCAAGCATTGTTATTAATGAGGAATGTATACACAACTCCGACCGGGATTTCCCCAGTACGAAGTACGAAAAATGGTTAGCTGCTCCTGCACCCCGTCTGGAGTGGGGAGGGTGGGTGGGTCGCAATGTAGCTTCTCCGCGATTCTTTACGAAGTAATGAATGTAAGGGCGTCCTTTTAATTTATACCCCTCAACGACCAATCACATTACTCTAGTATTCCCACCAGGTCTCATTTTCACGTGAGTATGTCATTAATATATTTCTTTCAACAGAATGTACATATTCAAATGACTTTGCATAGTTTATATATTATTGATATATAGAGGATTGTGTCATGCATAAGCTTCCCTCATTTGCGTCGCTTCCACTCGCGTTTTACCGATCCGTAAAACCATTGGAAAAAAAATTAAAAAAATATATTTTTTAATCCGTGGGTGGATAAAAATATAAAAACATGTTTAAAAAATGTTTTGTTTTCACGGAAAAAGTTATTCACAACACAGGGATTTTGTTTATCTAAAGAAGAAGAAGAAAAGAAAGAAATACACTGAAAATGTTTTTTAATGATTTCTATGAGGCTCGATCTCGCGATCCTTCGATTAATAAGCCACAGGGAATTCTCCTGGTCCGCATGTGTCATTGGTTAATCTAAAATAAACTCTGAACGCCTTTGAATTTGATTGACGGTTCAGAAAAGACCAAATCAAAACAAAGTTTTAAAACGGCTAAGAGTCTCCAAATAAACACGTTCTTCAACTGACAGCAAACAGTGTGCCTGACAACAATACTGAAGTGAAAGTGAATGCTCATGGTGCTAACAAAAGTCATTTACTGTGATTAAAGAACGTTTACAAGTCATATAAACTGAGTGCAAACCTTGAAATATAAAGCTAGTTGTTACATATCATAAGTGATTGTTTTCTTCTAACAAAGTGATTTCTTGATATAAACACATCTAGCCAATCATTGTTAATCTAAGCACTGACATTGAGACGAGTCCAGGTCCTGATTATACACTGTTTATTGATCCAAGCAAGGCAATAACGTACAGCACCATATAGTCAAGAAATTGAATAAGCATCGAAGTAAGTTAAGGTAATTCCACAGGAATAGATTCTACCTGTAAAAATCGCTGTTTTTCTGATATTTTACAGTTTTTGAGTTGATAATCATCTTAAAAGAAAAATAAGTTGGGGTCACCGATTTCGTTTTCGAGATAATTGCCTCCAAACACAAGGTGTTTTTGCCTATTACGCGCGCAAATTTGCACAATTTTTTCGAAATCATTTACAGGTTTGTCTAATTCTAGAAAGCATGTTTACTTTTCCTAATACTAAAAAACTTAGTAGCACTAATTGGAATAGTCTTTAATCTTATCACCTACTATTTTTTTGGTGGTCCACGAGACATTATCTTAGTTTGTGTGGCATGTAAGCGAAGTGTTCCTCCTCTAAAACATTCCATTTTAGCTCTTCTGGAGGTCGTTTCTAACTCCTAAAACTGTGAATTATTCAAAATCCTACCTGTAAATTTTTTTGATTTCTAAGTATATTGTAGAATTTATTGTTACAAAAGTATTTTTGAAATAAAAACTGGGGGTCACCGAATTCGTTACGGAGTTATTTTCGTTCAAATACGCAATTTTAGGCTTTTTACTTTGGGCTACCTGTGTAAATATACCACAGGAAGCCATTATGGTAAATCATCGAGCACGAAAAAGCAGCCGTTCAGCGAAAGGAATTCAGGGAGAAAACGATTCAAATTTTACTTTCCTCCAAACAGAGTGGTTGGAACATCTTTTGCACCATCTGGTATCATTCCTAAGTTGATAAGTAATGGCTTTTTTGGTTATATTTTCTCATTTCAATAGCGCGCGCGGAAAATTACCGCCATTTTGAATTTCATAGTTTGACAGTTTGTGTTGCAGTTAGCGTGCGCAGAAGACGTGCGCAGTGCAAAACTGTGGAATTACCTTAAGGAGTCTGTGTCGCAAACATTTTCTAGGGGCATATTGCTGTAATGTGTCCTACAATGATGATAACAGTTTTGTGGATGTGTTCATTTGGCAAACTAGCAGAGAGATAAACTGTTTCATTTGGGTAACCGGTAAACAGAAACTTAATCTTATCAACATAATCACAAAAAACTAGCTTTTCGAAAAACATGCATGCAAAAACTCAACAATATTTTGACATTCAACATGTTTTGTTTTTGTATAATTACTATTGTAACTTTGCTGCAGTTACAATGCTTCGATCATTGTAGGTTATCTTAATGTTATTCAAGTTCATCAGTTTATCACCAACATCATCTGTGTCCACAGAGGCGTGATCAAAATCACCCACAAGTTCCGTAATGCAATCTTCAAAGATCGTAAGACACTTCCTTTCATCATGGATGACAATTACCACATTAGCACAGAGCTTTGGAGAACAGTTAGCTTTCCTCATTTTATGCTTGTAAAACATCTTTATTAACAAATAATCAACTATTTTATCTAACAATGATTTACAATCATGAATGAAAACATAACTTTATGTTATATTAAGAACTGGAACATAAAAACATCTTTGATCTTAAAATATCTAGATCTAATAATATAAATAGCATTAATTCTGCTATGTACAGCCAACTGCAAAAATTCTGTCATCAATGTACATATATACATGGATATGTATATAAAAGAAATTATGGGATATCAAGCAATATTTTTTTTCTTAGAGTACTTATGCTAGGCAACTTGGAAAAAAATACATTGGAAGGTATCCCATACTTTCTTTGCTGAGAAAAATATATATGCTCCTATGTTCAAAACGACAGAATTTCTGCAGTTGACTGTATTTGTGAACTGGCACAATTAGTTCAATTAACATTATAACGTATCAATATTGCGATGAAACCTAACAATGTCAATGATACATTTTTGAAACGATCAATCTAAGTATTTTATATTTTTTTTAACAAAGAAATCCAAAAGTTAAAGCTAGATTTGTCAAAAAAAATAAATAGGTCTTATAGAATTGAATGTTAAATATCATTTTTTTTACTATGGATGTATGTAAGTATAACTGTCTGTTTTTATATCTATCAAATGTTATATTATAATTTTATAACTCCAAGAAAATGGAAAAAACTATGATTGAATATATGTTGAACAACAAAGAAGTTTATATTGGTTTATATATATATAGAGGTTTATATTGGTTTTACTGTTATTCATACCGGTCTCATTAAAGGCTGGTCATTTTGACTATCATACTATCATACATCATTTGCGAACCATAATAGTTAAAATAGTTATTATATAAATGAGACGGGGAAAAAGACTTGTTGCTTGAACAGTGACCTCAACACACTGAGCTCGCACTGTTTACGTGCTTATCACTGTTATTATACTGGGTGCTAAAGGGTAAACCTATCAGTTTTTGACATTTGGAAGCCTCCAAACCTTCCCAGCGGTGTTTTTGATGTTTCGGCCCGGCCGGACAATTATTTCCTGGACGAACAAACGCATTCGCACTTGTTTCCTGTAGTTGATGACAGAATTTGTAGTTAAGCAAACAAACTTTTGCCTAGTGCGAATCGGCCCTATGTCACGACCAATTAAAAATTTTGAACAAATCGAAGAAAATATTTTTCTCTGCATAATTTCCTTACTGATCTTCATCGATTATTTTTGAATTGCCGCTATGTAAGTAAACGAAAAGCACGAAGTTCAAGGACAATTTGTGGTGCAGTTTTCCTCAGCAGGGAATTTATACGTTTTTACGTAGGCAAAGTTTACAGATATTGTTGTGAACGATTCTTGTACAGTTTATACATTTTCGATTCAATTATTACTCGTTGACATATTTTTGACAAGTTAACGATGTGTTAAAAAATTGGGTGGTTCCAATCCCATTTCCTGTGTGCTCTACATGAGTCCTGCAACATTATTTCGAGTATAAACAAAATTCTGGTAACTTTGCAATTGTCAACCATGCGTTTGCACTTCTTTATAACAACATTTATAGCAATAATAATATGTGCCAACTGAAAAGCTTTCCTACGTGAAATACGATAATGTATGTTTTGTTTTAAACACAGAACTTTGTTGTTATTGTGTTATGTGATGGAGTGGAGATCATTTGAGTACTGTCATGAAGCCGTGCGTGTCAGAAGACAAAGTAAATTTTGCATCAAACACACTCGTAATTTCTCACATGATTTCAAATAATTATGCCCTACTCCGTGTTCTAGATACTATGAATAAGCAGTATTTTAGTATACCCAGTTCATGTCACGTGACATCCCAATTCGCGCAAGCCGATTTAATAGGTCTATTTATCAAAATTGTTTGTTTGTTTGTTTATTTGGTTGGTTGTTTAGTTGGTTGTTTGCTTGTTTGTTGCTGTTATGATGTCGAATTGTTTTTTGTTGCAACAAATTCAATGTGATATTTTTATTTTGTTTATTTATCCGGTTTTTTGTTTGTTTCGTCTTTGTCTAATGTTGTTGTTTATTTATTTTGTTTGATTGCTTGTCTGTGTCTTATATTTTGGTCCGCAGCCCGCAAATTTTGGCCTGCAGCCCGCAAATTTAGGCCCGCAGCCCGCAAATTTTGGCCCGCAGCCCGCAAATTTTGGTCCGCGAACCGCAGCCCGCACGTTAGTCGGACTCGTTACTGAAGAGGTTGGTAGTTCGTCTGGAGGGCATATATTGAATAGTTGAGCAGCAGGTACAGCCCGCTTGTGTAGTAGAGAGGTGAACTTTTCCATTTTCAGACTTGATGCGAAGATTGACAAATTTATAGGTGTTGTTATTTTGAACTTGGGTTGTAAATTTCTCCCATAATAGAGATGTTTCACATAACTCTATTACATATTCTAATGAGCCACTAAAAGTAGGAAGTGCCACAAAATGTGTAAATAACATGCGATATCAAACGATAAATTCCCGCGGGGGTCGAGAAAGAGGGGTGGTGTTCTTCGACGTTAAAACGTTACTGAGGGATGATCGTCTGAAATTCAAGAAAGAATACCCCCAATTAATACCTAGTACAGTAAAGTTTCGACCCCAAAAATAACCCAAAGCCAAAAATCGCCAAAAAACCTGCTAAAATGGCTAGTTTTTAAGTAAAAACATTTCTCAGAATATTCCGGATATTTTTCTGTCGACCTCTAAAAAATACTAAATTTGTGTTTTCAACCCCTAAAAATACAACGATCCTCCCTAGCATATGGCAATGTAGGGAATACTCCCCCCGTTAAAAAAAAAACAAAACAAGAAATACACTTAATTACGCTTTACTGTTTACATCACTTTAATGAACAACAAATTACAACACAAACGATGATACCACATGACATTTAGATCCCAAAATTATTTCTTTTATTTTTACACAGCACATGCATTCAATCGCTATCATCATATTTGTTTAGAAGATTGCCAATTTTGTTCATCATTTTCATGGCTTTTTCGCACATTTCTGCGTGTGATTTATTGGCTTTTTTAGCCAAATCTCCGCGTTCTTTGACCTTGAAGTGTTATTTTGAGCCTGATTGTCTGGAGAAGGATCAAAGACCAACTGCATTGCTTCATCATCACTTTCCGCTCTACCAGTACTTTCATCAAGATTTGCACACGACTTAAACTTTCTCTCTTTTCTCTTCTCCGGAGAAAGTTTTTGCGAGTATCTTGTCTGGCTTGCGAATGGGGATTCTGACGTTTGTTTGTGGCTGTTGTTTCCAGTACTGGGGCCTGGACTAGGAAACTCAACATCCAACTGGCTGTTTTGGTGGACTGATTTCAGCTTTTGAAGCTGGACAAGCCTCTGGATCCTTTTTACAGCTTTCTCTTTGGTGCAATTTTGGTAGTATTCCTTAACGTGTTTTGCCACGGCGCCACTACTCACAACTTGTTGTCTTACCGTCTTTAACACCTCACCCCAACCAGAGCTACTAGACAATTTGTATGCGTTTTGTGCTATTTGTGTTTCGGCGGCAGTTACTCTGCAGCGCTGCCTTTTCTTTGGTTGTTCTGTAAAAAAATATACATAAGAATAGAAATATATATATTTACCTGCAAATTACTAGTCAAAAATTCGTTGCTTAGTGTTTATAAATCGTTAGGCCCAATATTGGTTCATTTTTTGCTGCTTCGAAATTAACGTTGTACATGTGACAAAGATAGTCTAAGCCGGTTTCAAATTAACTCGAGTCAATTGGGTTTAACATGAATCAAAGTTTAGAATACTCGGGATGCTATCATGTATAGCATGTCAGATATTACCTTGCGCAGGTCTTTCTTCTTGACCTTCTTCCTCAAAATCTTCAAAATTTACTGGTCTCCAGCAAGCCATGTTCAGTACAGTGAGTTACGTACAATGACTACAAGCAACTAACATTTTACAAATTGTATGAGCTCAATTTATAGTAACGTGAAAGAATAGGCAGTTTTTTTTCAGTCTTGTTTTTAAAGTGTTCTTTTGTCATTTTAGTTGTTGGAATGCTTTTTGTTGGTCCATATGTCATTGTTGTAAGTTACTACTACTAGATGACATTGTCTTGTGTCTCTATAAATTAATACCAACAAAGTTATGGATTTTCTCTTCGTTTTATGCTTCTATTTAATTAGTCAATGAGTACTCCTATTGTTTTTTTACTTGAATGATCTCTTTAGCAAAATTTTTGAATAAAAAAAGTACTACAATAGGTAAAAACTGTGTAGATCGGAGAGATTAATCGTGCCATAAATTAATGCTCTGGTAAAACAGTTATTTGGTGATTGACGTTTTCATTTCCATTCATGCTTTATGCGAGGTTTTATACCCAACTCTATGTAGAAAATCTTAATAGGAGCATTATTTTGTACTGATCAGTTATCAACGTTACTAGGGATGCCAAGAAAGCGGCTTCCTAGGGTGGTCCTTGAAGTGTGGTCGGCTCTACTTGCATTACTAGTGCAAATTCAGCCACCGTTATGTTATAATGACAGTCAACTGTTAGAAATGCTTCGTTTAATATTCCCGTTTTTATTCCTGCTGACGTTAATCGGGAATCCTCCTCCTGATGAGTACATTCCAATAATGCAGCGGCTTGACCCTACCTTCTATGGTTCCGACTACAGAGGCAGAGATTTGTTCGTGGCATTTGAAAATCAGAGGTTTTTGTTTTGGTTAAATACTGGAGAACTACCGGAAACGTTGCTGCACATTATTGCTGGTATATCAAGAGATCTAGCTCGATTCAACAGAAGAGGGAGGAGACGGCAAAGAATGAGAGGGTGTAAACTGAATAATGTTAATAAGGTTTTAGTAACACTTGTGTGGCTTAGAAAGTATCCATGCGTGGACACATTAGCGTTGATCTTTGATGTTAGTCCCTCAACTGTTTCCTCAGTTATGCACAGTGTTGTTCCAATTTTGTGGCGATATTTTAAACATCAGGTAACTTGGCCAAACATTCAAGAATGGAATAGTCTTAGAGGAACTTGGGCATCCTTTCCTGATGTAGTTGGTTGCATAGATGGCACGCCTCATGAAATATACCGGTCTCAGGTGGAGCCCCAGAGGGAATACTACAGTGGACATCGGCATTATCATCTTATGAACACACAATTAATTGTCGATTGTTTGGGAAATATTGTTTTTCTGCAAGCCGGTTTTCTCGGGGCCATGAATGACTCGGGAAACTATCGTCTCATGGAAAGAATTGGACCAGGAACAAATTACGATATGCCCCATGGTGCCTTGTTACTGGCAGATAGAGGATACACAGATGTTGTGCCTTTGCTAACACCCTTTCGTTCCGCCCAAATTCGACGAATGGCTGGTCAAGACCAAGCTCGAGCAAAAAGGTATAACCGCAAGATGTCGAGATGCCGAATAACCGTTGAACATACTATACGATATTTAAAGACATACAAGGCTGTAAGCAGCATTTGGCGTCATCCCCGATGGTTTCAGCCTGTAATTGTAGAACTTGAGCATAGGATAAGTGCGCTATAGAAATAAAGTTTATTATCAACTGTGCACATTTTTAGCCCAGCGACACATCGTTTTATTTCATGATATTAGCTAATGCTACAAAATTACTATGGTTAATATAATCAAGTTTTCATGAACAAATAATATATTTTTTAGTTTCATTTTTCATATTAGATTCCACGTGCAATTTACATATATTTTGTAGTACTTTGTTTCATAGTAGTTCATTAGCATATCGATTAGAGTTATGTGAAACATCTCTAATACAAGCTTTACAGAGCCTGTTTGATCTTTGATTTGACACTCTTAGATCAACAGAGGATTGTGTTGACTTTTGTGTGACTGATTTGATTTCACTCAAACAGTTAACATAGGATACAATGTTAATTAGTTGTGCACACTTTAAATTTTGCAAATTTCCAATAGTAGTTGTCAAAGTGGTTGGCTGTATATGTCGCTCAAAACGTTATACAGGGATCCCGCGAGATTAGTTTCGCTGCTCGCTACGCTCGCAGCAAAAATACGATGACTTTTACGGTGGCCCACAACTGTCACGGCAAAAGCCAAAAGTCACGGCACAACACACAAAACTCACGGCACAACACAAAACGCACGGCACAAAACACAAAACTCAAGGCACAAAAACACAAAACTCACGGCACAACACACAAAACTCACGGCACAACACACAAAACTCACGGCACAACACACAAAACTCTCTGAGTTGATGCTGTTTTAAGACATGTTTTGTACGCAGTGCGGGACTTCACGAAAGGACGAAGACAAGTTTTGTCATATTTGTGGAAGAGGTAAGCATTTTTTGCACAATTAGTCGATAATGTAGTTATTTAAGCCAGCTTGCCAGATCAGTATTAATATTATAGGCAGTTTGTACCTTCAGGTACTAAAAGATATTTATTTGTATTGTATCTAGCCACAACGCAATATTCCCTATATATAAATATATCGAGTATAAACATTGATCTAATTTTGTATCAGTGAAGGCGAAACATAAAAAATGTCTGGGGGGCAACATATATTTATGTGACAAACATTTGATTGTAAGAGGGGCAAACGTTTGATAGGGGGGGGGGGGCTCCTGCATTATTTTGTGTGTGTGTAGGGAGGGGGGGGGGGGGCTCTGCCGCCCGTGTGTATTCCAGCTAGGTTACAATATGGGAATTGTTTGAGTTACCCAAGTAACGATGATGATGACAAAATCAATGATTATTTTTTTATTAGAAATTCCTGATGACCACGATAGTGAAACAGATTCTGATGACGAAGGCTTAGATGAAAAGAGCCTGCTGGAATACTATTTCAAATGTGGTTTTATGTATAATGAAATCATTCTCCTACTTTCTAAACACCACAATATCACAATTAGTTACAGTACATTCCTAAGACGTCTAAAATTATTTGGACTAAGTAGGAAACATTTTTTTTTTCAAAAGCAAACTCAGATGGATTGATTGAAGAGGCTAGGCGCCGTATTAGTCACATTATAAGCAGGCCAGGGTCAATAGCTGGACATCGGTCTGTATGGCAACCCTCGAGATGGAGGGCTTAAGAGTGTCCAGGGTTGTTGTTCATGAAATAATGAAAGAACTCGACCTAGAAGGCATTGAACTGAGAAAAGCTAATCGTCTGAAACGTAGGGAGTATGTCAATCCTGGGCCCAACTTTTCATGGCACCAAGATGGCTATGATAAACTCAAGCCATTTGGATTCCCTATCCATGGTGCCATCAATGGCTTTAGTAGAAGAACCCAAAAAAAGAAGAAATTCAAACAACACTAATTATCAGCAAGCAAATATTTAGCAAGCTTGAATTTTGAGAGGCCTTCGCAATCAAACTGGTTTAACTTGTTTGCAATTCCAGGTCAACTCGGCATCAAGAAAACACAGGAATCCCTATCAAACTCAAAGAAAAACTACTCACAACAAGCTCGAAATCAGGTAGAAAAAAGATTTTAAAATTAGTTCGATGTTGTGTTGCATAGTTTTTTAAGGGGATTTTTAACTATTTTTCAGCTCAAAATAAGCAAAAAAGGCCTTTTGAAGTAGCACCCCCACAGTTAAAAAACTTTTTTCATTTTTTGCCTCTCATGTTATTTGTTAACATGGGAAAGCTTGAAAAAATATATTAGTGGGAAGTGCACATCCCCAACTAACTTATAACTATTGATAAATTAATGTTGTTGTTCTTACCTGTCATTGAGTATTGTGGTGCCAAAACTGAACAGATGTAGTTTGCATCAACTTTATCAGTGGGTTGGGATTCCTTTGTAAACAGAACTCTGAAGATATCAGGATAAAGGTGTATTGAGGCTGCAATACCAAATTGCTTTAGGCCTTCCATAAACTCCTGTAGGCACATACATCTCTTGGAAACAATGGATACAACTATAGAATTGATAATATCTTCTATGTGTTCCTGGTCAATTGGGCCTGTGTAACCAAAGTCAATGATGGTATTCGTATTTGATACAATGTCATCTCTAACAGACTGTAGCAAAGTCCGGTCATACTCAGTTAAATGCTGTTCTTTATCAAGCTTCTGAAGATCCACATTAGGATTTATCATGAGGTTATATGCACTTTCATCCATAAAGCGGGGTGCAGGTCCTCCCTGTGCTAAGCTTGCAGCTATAATTTTTCCACATGTGCGTAAGTTTCCATTTTGGATATGGAAAGTGGAATCCACTGGGCAGCCATTTGGAAAGATACTTGATCCTATCTCTGCAACTGTTTCTGTGAAGAATTCTTTGGACATGGCCCCTGTATCAATTCCCTGTTCTCCAACATAGCCTATCCTCAGTGGATAAGAACTAGTGGGGCGGATAGGTGCAGAATTTTGCCCAAATTGTTCACTTTCTGTCAAAAGCACAAAAATTTGCATAGTTATTGCTTTTTAGGTATAGAATAATATCCGATATAGTGCCAAACCAAAATTTTTCGTTTTGTGGAGTTATAGTGTTTTTCCAAAATGGCGGCAATTTTGAACCGGAAGTGAAAATTTCCCCATATGATTTACCTAGAAAACTGTTCTTTTTCACAATATTTTTTACTAAATACTATTGAAGAGCAAGGACATCGACAGGGTTTAGGATATTATGCACTTTTTGATAAATGAAACATTTATATAGGGGAAATACGATTTCTTAATCATAAACCGGAAGTGAAATTTCACATGATGGCATGAGCATGAAAAAGCTAGTAAAAACTATTTAGGGTATCAGGGGACCCTAAAATCCGATGTCTTTGAAATGTGTTAGCGTGCAAACCATTATAGTTACGATCATAAAGTATAATTTATATTTCCTTAAAGCTTTTGATGTGAACCACTGATTATTTTTAGTCAGTGTTTTATGATATTATACATCTTCTTTTCGTGGAGTTCCAGGAACATGTGATTACTTTACACAAACTGGCAAATGGCATTATTGTTTAGAAGAAAGTCAGATCGCAAATCCCGTTTTCCGTAAACTTCGGGAAAAAGAGGCGGATGAATATCACAAAGTAATTACACAAAAAATAAGAATTCATTGAAAAAAATGAGTTTTATAAGTACCATTGTAATCTCCACTTTTTCAGCTTTAAGAAAATGTATTACGTATAGTAGTAACTATATTTCAGCATGTAACTAAAAAGTTACAAAATGTCTTACAATGTCAAATTATATTTACACCTATCATAACGTGTGCGAGGTATTCCCTTTTCATATCCATATTTACCAGTGAACGAACTGAGTATAATATATTAAGGACATTTCCGGTATTACAGTGAAGGATTATATACCGTGCGCTCTGTTTGGTCAACGCGCGTGCTTTATGAGAGCACAAAGTACAGACACGTCAGCTATGTTTGACTTCTTGCTTCTACTTTGTCAATTTGGATTTTATAAAAGGAATAAAAAACTTGCTAGCTGTGCTTTATTGAGAAATAAAGCACTTGGGGATAGGCAGAACACCTGAGAAGTGCGAGAAGTACTCCGGCTTGTCTAGCACTTCTCTCGTACTCTGCCTATCCCCGCGTGCTTTATTTCGCGATAAAGCACGCGCGCGCTTCTTTTATTCCTTCAATAAGGAAACGCGTGCTTTATCGAGAAATAAAGCACACGGGGATAGGCAGAACACGAGAGAAGTGTAGAGAAGCACGACGCGTAGCGTTTTTTTATAAAATACAAATTGACAAAGTGCTTTGCGTTTTCATAAAGCATGCGCGTTGACCAATCAGAGTGCGCGGTATATCATAGTTATTTTATAATTGAAAATGAAAAATGTCCAACTTTTTGTAATATGTATTGACATATACAATATAAGATGCTCTTTGTTTTAAATTATCATGCGAAATAGATGAGAATAACATTGTCACTGTTTTACGGAGACGTTTTTTCTATTTCAGATAAAAAAATGAAAACATATGATTATTTTCTCTTATATTTGTGAAAATTAAGACACATTAATCATATATTACGATGAAACGTCTGTCTTCGTGGTAGTTATTTGTAATGTTCTAGAGTCGTAAATCATGAACAAATTTTGATAATAATGTTTACAGTCGATGAGTTTCTTTATCCAATGTTGCATCGCATCAGACACTGTTTCTTCTAGAGTGTACATGTAATCAGTGACAGAAAGTGGCAATTCTACTTTTTTTTTAATTCTGACATCAGAATTCTAAAATTCTACTAAATGTACATCCCATGTTTATTTTTCCTTTCTTACAACGTCAATATTCATACCTTTTTATCGGATTTCTCAAAATATATTCAAATAAGCCAAAAAGCCACCTTTTTATTTGATAAAAGGTTAGGGAATTTAGTCTTTTTATTTGTCTAGTGCAATTGATAAAACTTTCTACCCTTTTTTAAGTTTGATATTTTCAAACAAATCTTGCATTCAGATAAAAAGGTACCCTTTTCGACCTTTCACGAATTGAAGACACAAGTGCAAAAAGGGTACCCTTTTTCTTGCTCTTACCGACATGTTTTCAATGGCTTGACTTGATTAATTCCCTCATTGAAAGTGTGACGTCATTCAAAATTAACGATAATGAATTTCCCGCCAAATTAAATTTAGGGGCATGATTTCCCGCTGAAAAGTCACGTGCCCTCAACTTCCCGCTAAAATATCATGTGATAGTTATATTTCCCCACAAAAATTCTGACCGGGAAGTTGCAAGTACTTTGAGCACGGTCTTGGTAAAATATCCATCGATGTAAAATGTGGTCACATGACTTTTAAGAGGGGAAATTGATAAGTTAGTTAATTATCAATGACGTCACACTTTTAATGAGGGAATTAATCAATAGTCAAGCCATTGGAAACATGTCGGTAAGAGCAAGAAAAAGGGTACCCTTCTTGTACTTGTGTTTTCAATTCGTGAAAGGTCGAAAAGTGTAACTTTTTATCTGAATGCAAGATTTGTTTGAAAATATCAAACTTAAAAAAGGGTAGGAAGTCTTATCAATTGCACTAGACAAATAAAAATACTGAATTACCTACCCTTTTATCAAATAAAAAGGTGCCGTTTTGGCTTATTTGAATATATTTTGAAAAATCCGATAAAAAGGTATGAATATTGACGTTGTAAGAAAGGAAAAATCAACATGGGACGTAGATTTAGTAGAATTTTAGAATTTTGATTTCAGAATTCTAAAAAAAAGTAGAATTGCCACTTTATTTCACTGATTACATGTCACGTACATGAACAGTTAACCATGTGATCATAGTTGGGGTAATTCAAAAAGCATGGTAGCATCTTATAGAGCACCGATAGTACACTGATATAGGCCTTGAAGTCAGCCACACTTCTTAGGGACTTGATAAATAGCAACAGGCGAAAATAGTCAATTTCTGTTGTAATGAAGCGAATTGGAATATAGAAATAAATGTATTCCTATGTCAGGGAGTATGTTGAAAAGTGGGGAGGGCTGACAGACAAATGAAAAAGGTCACAAAGAACAAGAAATCCAAGCATGCATCCCGATATTGAAAAAATTATGAATAAATAAAAAAATAATGTTAATATCAAAAAGAAGAAAAAAATTTTTTGAGGGTAATTATTATTTGGATTATTTGGAT
The DNA here is from genome assembly GCA_918843875.1 of Diadumene lineata. Taxonomy (NCBI): domain Eukaryota; kingdom Metazoa; phylum Cnidaria; class Anthozoa; order Actiniaria; family Diadumenidae; genus Diadumene; species Diadumene lineata. The sequence goes on from OU974082.1 coordinate 6,936,563, forward strand.
TTCTATTCTTTAGCACTAAAAGTGGAGGGGCTGCAGCCTCCCACCTCCCCCCCCCCCCCCCCGCCCCTCCCTCTCCGCGGTCCATGTCATTCTTGGTGTTAATGTGAGAAAATGTGTTTTTCGCCTTTTGCAAGTCATCATAATTCTCCACTTAAAATTGAAAACAAAAATTGTTTCATAAACCCTGTTTAAAGTATAAGTTATCAGGCCCATTAGTTTTCACTTCCGGTTTACAATTTAAAAAAAACGTATTTCCTCTATATAAATTCGTCATTTATAAAAACAATGCACAGTACCCTACACCTGGCCTTTATCCTTGCTCTGGAATCCCCTAACATAGTTTTTGGCTTACAAATATCATAAAAAAGGACAGTTTTCTTGCTTAATCATATGGGGAAATTTTACTTCCGGTTCAAAATGGCCGCCATTTTGGAAAAACTATAACTCCACAAAACGAAACATTTTGGTGTGGCACTATATCGGATATTATTCTATACCTAAAAAGCAATAATTATGCAAATTTTGGTGCTTTTGACAGAAAGTGAACAATTCATGCACCTATCCGCCCCACTAAACCTGAATGACTTTTCTTTGCTTCTCTTTGCCAGATGGATAGCTTCCTCAAACCATCCGCACCACGCCTTATGACAACAAAGAACTGTCCTGATGTGCCAACATTTAGGTTGATGGACTGCATTACAGACTCTTGACTTGCATCATCAATATTGTTACTAAGATTCACATTGAGGTTATTAGAACATTCTTCATCAAAAATGTCTTGTAGCTGTATTGCAAGTTCATTGTCAAGCTCAACTATGTTATCAAGTTGACTTTGAACAGTAAATAAGGCACTTGGTTTGCATTTCGCTGGTGGTTCAGTAGTTAAGTCGATGTGTGTGCTACATGTCGATGTGCTTCTAGGCTGCTTAGATTTGAGGGAATTACATTGCTTTTATCAGCTCCAGAGATTTCAAAAGGGGAATGGCTTAACATTTCCTCATCAGAATCAGATTCATGACTGGCAGGGCTAAATAAAATGTTATTCGTTTATAGTCCTAATGAACTTCTTCATGATACTTCTTCAAAAGTCACTGCCTGATCCAGGCATATATTCTGCCTTCGTACCATCTTCATACAACAAAAGATAGCACTGGTTTGCATCATACAAATCTTTATGGAAATTTTTCCATCTGCTTTCTGCTTCAATTAGTAGACAAACATACGAAATTTCCGGTTCTACTCTCAAGACTATTTTCTTTCCCCTTTTTATTTTGAAACAATGTTTCTGGGAACACCATTGCATAAGCCCAATGTTAACGAAGACCTCTTTTTGGGCTTCCTTGGCAGTATTCTTCGAAACTTTCAACTTCCATCACTTTCCTTTAGTAGATTGGTAGTGGAAAAATGACTTCACTGCAGGGGTTTTGCCACTTTTATCTTTGGATTCTGGCTCTTTAACATTCTTTGCCAAAACAAAGTCTAGTAGATACAAAAAGAACATTAATTTATTTAGTATGTCATGTGGCAGAAAACTTTTAACAGTAATTTTTTACATAACATTAGCAGTAGTTAGTGTCAAGGCAACACCAGTGGTGGAACCGGAAAATAATAATAATATCCCCCCCCCCCCAGAACTTTTTATGTTTGATTGCCCCTGGGCAACAAACTTGTAAGTGTTTTGTTAAATTTTATTCAGGGGTGGATTCAAACTAGTGTCACTTATTAACATGTAACTAGTCAAACTTTAAAAAAAATAATAATCCAATTAAAAATTAAAGCTAAAATTCAATATTTTTCAGTCCATTTCCAGTTTGTTTTTCGCAAAAATCATATATGATGTCAAAATCCATGTATTAGGGGAGGGACCCACAGGAAATAGCTCCATATTTATTGTGCTAGCAATATTGCTATGATGTGTTGCATGTTACAGGCCAAGCCTTAATATATTGTTTTACACTGGTCAGTATCGTTTTGAGGTACAGGTCAACTCTTCTCTCTAAATTACAAAAAAAGAAAAAAAACGTACAGTGGGGGTAATTTCAGAAGATGGGCAAAGAAAGCTCTTAATTTGGTGACTATTGACACGGTTTAAACTTCATGGAATATACTAGAAATTGTTGATATTTTCCTCACTTTGATAAAATAGCAATATATGGTCTGAATTCAAAATTAAATTGGATCTCTACAAGGTGCCGTGTTGCAATAATGGTCAAAAGGATGTACACCTACTACTTGAATTGTCAGTGAGATAATCAACAGATTTATAAATTGAAAGTTTTACAAACTTAAGGTTGTCTGGTACCACCTAAGTTTATAATCTTTTTAATATATCTTTGATATTGTACAGAGCTTTCATGTGAAATAAGCAAAAAATAGTAAAAGTAGGTTGTTTTCTGAATTGGATTGTTTTAATGCTTGGAGTGTTTACATTCTAATAAGAAAATTTGCATAAACTTATGAAGACATTGTAGGTTTTTTTCTGCATTTTCTTTATAATTCCTTTCTTTCTCATTTCATATAATTTATTCATATATGTTGTCATATTGCCTTTTTGTTTGTTTCTTTTAGTGTAAAATGTATTGTACATGTTATGTTAAAAAAGCTATCTTTGAATAATTTGCCCTTTCGTGTTGATTCAGTTGAATTATTAATTTCCATATATGAAATTCACAATGTGCAATATAGTAATAGCCAAAACAGTGGTTTCAAAGTGACAACTTTTTCGTAAGTAACTATGGTAGGATAAAATCAATTAAAGATTAAGTTAAAATTATCTGCAGAGTATTGTTACAATATGTGCACTGATAATTATTACAAAAGGTGGTATTCATATTTCAAGAGCAGAGAACTAACCACAATCCTATTTTGATAGCTACAAGTTATGTTACATTGCTAATGCTGTGTTTATGGTTGTACCATCAATGTTAATAGCTGCTACTTCGTAGGTGCTGTTAGTAACACTGTTGGTTTCTCAGGATTCATAGGTGGATATCTAAAAGTCTTTATCACTGTGTGGTAGATTGAACAAAGCATAGAGAGAGCCTATAGTGTAGGTCCTCCACCACTCACCAGAGAATTACCTTCGCTAACAAGTACATACGATATGTGGTAACTGTATCATACAACTATTATGTAAAAACGGCATAACTTCATGTCACAGTTAACCAACACCAGTAGGTAAAAAACAGTTCACAGTTCAGTCAATAAAAAACTACAACCATTACTAGTGCCTTAAGCATTTTAAAAAAACCTTTGTCAGAACTATCTAACAACACAATGATGAGTTCAACATAATTCATCCTGGATCAGTCAGGGAGTATGCCAGAATTGGAAGAAGGAAGTGACGTAGCTGATCTATTGTTCTCGCTTAAAATACCGGGAAATACTGAAAAATATTCGAGAAAAAACATAGACCAACTAGATCGCAGATTCTGTTGCCTACGAGCGTTCATCCGTGACATTTAAGTCCTCTTTCAACAGCTTGGTATTCTAGCAAACTATAACTGAACTTCTTTTAGCATTTACTGGCCAAAAAAGCTATATTTGATCCAATTTTGTGAAGTGCATTTTTCAACTGGACGCCATGTTGGTATCAAGTAAAGAGGTAGGTCATATTTCATTGTAGTTTTTCACTCTTATACGTATTTTGTGAAAGCTTGAAAGTATTTTTAAATGATTTTGTGATTCCTAAACATTAACGGTGCGAAATTTCAATTCTCGCAACCCTTTCGTTTGGTTGGCAACCTCACCCTAAAGTGAAGCGCCCTTCTCAGGCAGCGATATTGCACAGCTCGACTGACGTGTTTGAAAAATGATCGTGGCGCTTTGTTGTGCATTTGAGGAATTTCGATTTGACTAGCAGTTTAGTTTAAAGTATATATCGAAGGAATTTTCGAGAACATATTCTTTGATAATATATTTATTGGATCGATATATAAAAAGTTTTAATGATAATGGTTTTTAGTTTTGGGTACGTTTTATTACGCTTAGATAATTTTCGAGTTTTTTTAACTTATATTACAGTGAGGACACTCAAACCGTGAACACTTTGTGCTTTTTTGACACTTTTTTTAACATGCATCCTTCGAGTGAATCTATTTGAAAACATTTGAATTTTGATAACTCTGTGCATTTGAGTTCAGTCCTACTTTTTCAGTGAATTTGAAGCAGTAGAAAGCTCAGAAAATAAAAAGCTAAATAAAGACAAGTGTTCACGGTTCGAGTGCCCTCACTGTAAGGCAGCTAAGATTTCCTCTTCACATTGTTGTCTTTCAAAATGTTCATATATTAAAAAATACATATAATATAATATATATGATATATAATATATAATATATATGCAAAAATTATTATGCATATAAAAAATACAGAAAATGATAATACCATTCAGTGAAAAAAAACTAAATGATATGAAAGCTATGAAAGCAAGAAATGATTAATGGATAAATCACTGAATGGAAAAGATGAGGTACAGATTGAAAGAATGATTGGATGAAAAGATGGGTAGTGTGTTTTAAGCAAAGTACATGCTTCATTGGAGTTGAAGAATCCCTTTCTTTTAGTATTGTCACAGGACCACCAACTGTAGCAAGAGCCCCACCAACCACACAGGCATGGAGAAAGAACATACAAGAAGGTGGTGGGGCATACACCCCTTGCAAATGGATACTAAAGGTACCATGTGAGGCTGTCCAAAAAGTGATGCTGGACATCAACGACAAGCTTTTAAGAGATATTGCAGAAGGAGTTGGCATGTCTGTTGAGGTATGTGTGCTGATATAATATTGTTATTTTGGTCTTCTTATTTTGTGTTAATTATAAAATAGTTTCACTTTTTTTAGTGATATTAAACTTCAGACCTGAGTGCATGCACTAAAAGTGTGCAACATATATTTTAGGCTAATTCTATTGTTTTTTTTTTGTTTAATTAGCGCTATTTACTACAAAATAGTGACAACTGTTGCACACTTTTAGTGCATGTACTCTAACTATATAACACTAAGTCATTAGACTTGCTTCACTTTTTTTCATTTATTTATTTTCAATGTGACATATTTAAATTTAGAGACACAGCATACACAAAGGGAGTCTAAATCCCTAGTTGACACATGTGAAGTTGGTTAGTTCTCTTTAGATTTTTCTTGTACACTTTGAGTTTGAAACTTTTGAACTGCATCACTGATATACTTAGTGTGGTGATCAGTGATAACAAGTATTTTTTCGAACATAATATTTCTTTTAATGTTTGCAATGTTGCTGTCTTTCAGGTTGCAGATGGAGACTTAACAACCAAAGAAAAAAGACAAAAACTTGATTGATTGTAAATTTGTATTGATCTTTATTTTTTATAAAACGTTTGCATACAATACAGTTCGTGTTGTTTAATTTATCTTTCTTTTAATAATGAAATATGAATAATTATAATGATTTACATTCAGGGACTATAGTAAATTGCATTTTTTTCTCGCATATCAGTTGTCTATCCATTCACATAATGTACATATTTTGCTCATATCAGCTTCATAATTTTCTATATAGTGCTTTTAAATGACAAAATAGATTCTTTGATGGTATATGCATTTTTTTAAATGCATTTCAAGATGTCGCTCACTTCAATTTGACAATTTACAGTGTTGGCTTAAAGCTGATTCGGACTGTAGCTAACGTGGATCACACGGTTATATCGACTCGATACGAGAGCGTTGTTGATTAATCAATAAATGTAAATGTACGTCGATGATTCTAACAAAAAACTACAACATCTTTACCAAGCGAAACATTTGATTTCACAGAAGGTACCTTCTACCGAGCTATAAGTAAAACGGCTTTTAAATTACGATCTGCAAAGGATCATCCAAGCTTGTATTAAGGACAAACGAAAACATTAAATGGATGCCATTAAACTTAACGTCAGTTATCAATGTTCACAATCATTAAGATGGTTTTAACATGAACATCTTTGGCAATTTCCACTCATGGCCGTTTCGCCGCCATTTTGGATTTTGTATGGCCGGGCGAAAGTTTCTTTGGGAGATTAGGAACTAATGTTTTGATGGATGACGTATCTATGACTTTTTCTATTGTTTTCGCTTCTTCCAATTCTGGCATACTCCCTAACTGTGGATCTTCCTAGTTACTAGCGGCAGAGAATCCAATGACTCTTCCTCATAGTTGTTCCTTGTCCTTCCACTTTTGCATCCTCCTTGCCTCTGGAACAACCGATTTGTGTGCAGCTGCTGCCGACGCACCACCAGAACGAAGACTATGCACCCATACAATCTAGGGTGAAGTCCTTCGTGCTTTAACTCTGCCTTAACTAGTGTACTAGCACGTGTATATGACATAGGAACACTTCTCAGAGACTGACCATTCCTCCTGTGCTGGATCCTGCAAAACAGTGGATATCCCTTTCCATGACAAGCCACATCAAGAAACTTCTCCAACACTGCTAATGGGCATGGAGCTGTTTTACTCCTTTTATTCCCTTCTCGGAATTGGTCGTTTTTTTCCGCTGGTGAAGGAAGGAGGCAACATGGGTTTCACCAAAGTTTAACTCATCTCTTTTCAGATTAGTCAGGTCGTCCTGATGCCAAAAAACAAACCAAGGGCAAATAAAGCAGCGACTTGGAGATCTGCCAGGCATCCTTTTTCAGACGTTTTATGATGCTCATCACCTGCTCAGTCTTCAGGGGCTTTTTTTCTTTCTGGCGGCTTTGACAGGATTCTCCTAGCTGCATCCACAACCTGCTTCACAACTATGTTATCAGCAACCTCAGGCTGGTGTACCCAACTGACTCCATATGCAGCTGTGTTGATTGTAGAAACAGACTTGTTCTCTTGGATATGCTTTGTAAAATATAAACAGAACACAGCTGGTTCGACTGGTAGAGGGGTAGTATCACAGCTAATGGCCCATAGCTTCCATGAACTAAATGCTTTCAAATAAGTGTGGACTGTTTTTGAAGCTCTGTCTCGTATAAGTATGGAGGGTAATACCTGCGCCAGGTGACATAGCACTGGGTGGTTGAGGCCACTCAACCCAAGGTCGGGGGAAACTTCAACTGAAAAAACAAAGTTTTTTTAAAAAACAAACACTGAGTATCCCTTCAGTAACTATGCCCACACATACCAAGCTAGCATAACTACAGCAGGATCATGATGATTCCTAATTTCCCAGCATGCACTTCCCAAACAGATACACAGCCATGCTATAGATGCACCCATAAGTTGTACAATCAGTCTACAACAGACTATTGCTTGCAACATGTGTCCAAGCAACTAGATAATGGCATATGGCCATATCCATACCCCAAAAATTAACAATCTAATAAATTCTTTTTTTTAAAAACCATACAGTTTACTCCACACAAAGTAAAAAAACCATAGCAGTAAATAACATGCTTAGCCCTGACAGCTACATATTCAATGAATAAAAGCAACTGGCTACGTGCAGGTATTAATCATATTTTATATATATATATATGAACTGTAACCCAAGGAGACATTACCATGTAATATACGAATGTACATACCTCCCCCATAATACGAATGGGGGTCTCAGCCATAACAGCACATGGTTAATCATGACATCATAAGACAGCCATAACGGCATAAGGCATATAGACAGCCATAATGGCATACATACAGTAAAAACAGCCATAACAGTATACAGATTGCTATAACAGCATCATTAAAAAACAAGCGCCACTAAAAACACAGCCTCGGAGCCAACACTGCAAAGGAGGGAATATCACTTGTAAAAATATTGCTTGGGAACCCATGTGACGTTTGTTGATCTTGATATCAGCGTCTTTTGGCGATGATTTGACTTTGTGTTTGGTTTCTCTGTGTACTGTGGCTATAGAACCTTCACCATTGTCCTTTGCCTTAAGAGAGTTGATTTCAACTTCGAGTTGGAGTCTTTCTCTTTCGATTTCAAGCTTTATAGTCCATGGGCCAGAAGGCCAAAAATAGGGTAGTTAGTACCACTCTGGGGGACAAATGCTATCACATATCGTTGTAATCCTTAGAGCCTGACGATCACGATTATGGGTGATAGCAAGTCTGAAAGAGTAGCTTTCAAGCTTTTATCACGTGATTTCCTGACGTCATCAATCTTATGACAAATACTAAGTAATGAGATGTTTATTTTACTATTGCTTACATGTTTACACAATGCTTTCTAACTGTTATGTTTAAAGTAACTAAAATGTACACTACAAGCGTATATCACTTTAATCACACTTTTGTTTGTATGATTTGTTACCATGGCAACCAAATATATCCTTTAAAAGATAATTTGAGTGAATAGAATTATTTGCAAACTTTTAAATTCATATACACATTTAGATTCAATTTGTGTTGTTCTCAATATACAATTTCATAGTGTTCAGTGTCCTTGTAATGTTAAGTGTCCATCGCCACCTTAACTCTCTTCATCATCATCTTCATCTAAACTGGGATCAATCCAGTCAAAAACTTCTTCTTCATTTCTGTTCCCGCGTTCTCTCAATCTACACATGTCAGTGCATTTGAGTCCATTTGAACAACAAGAACAGTTTGGTGGCTGGCATGTTCTTAAGCACGAACATGATAGAAATTCCAAGACAGCTTTTGGTGCTGGGTCACCACTCATCCACTTGATCTTCAGGCCATCTTCCTCTTGCGCATGCACCCACCCATGACCATCAGCAGAAGGAACAACGGGGCATGCTTCTAAGCTTCTTCTCCATACAGCTGCTTGATAATTTGCTCTTGAAGAGTGTAACTTAAGACAGTCCCCACAAGGAGGCAGTTGATTAGAATCGAGCTCACCTTTACGTGTACAGAACAGTCTGTATCGCAAGTCGTTGACATCTGAAGTACCAGAGTTTACACTATACAGTATACATGTGAACTCCTGGAGTAGAGCAAAGTCTTGATCTGAAAGTTGCCATTCCATTCCGAGCTGTTCGAATAACACCTGGAATTTTCTGTGCTTTTTGACAATCTTCAAAGGTGCAAGTTTTCCTTTCCCAGCAAATGCACTCACGCTATCACACCCTGTAAAGGCGTGCAGTCCTGGCAAACTTTTACACAACTGCGTTCCAAACATGCGAACCACATCAGACACATTGATATACTTGGTACGGTTTTGCGTGCCACACTTCACATATAATTCAGATGGAATAGACGACTTGAAAGCCAAACATAGAATGAACACATCTGTGTCATCTGATGAGATAACGATTGCAGAAAAACCAGTTGATGCTGCATGAGCTGCGTGGAGTAGTATTCTTGTATCTGCCTCTTCATGAGTTGATCTTAGCTCTTCGTTCTCTGTGACAGCTTCCTTGGAGATTTCATAGCAGCGATCTTCTGCTGTGACAAAGATGGTCTTCCCGGCTATCTTCCTTCTATACTGCTCCTTTTTCCATTCTTCTGCAACAAACTTGATGAGGAGTGATTTATTATTGGAATGTGTTAAAAATTTCCGCCATTTATGGATCTTGTGCTCAGGCTTGATATTGCGGTATTCATGGCCGTTTTCTGATCCCCTCTTTTCTCTCTCAGCATTCTTGAAATTTTCTGATCTGTAGACATCAAATACTACGTCAATTCGTTCACTATCACCACCTTCGGCCAGAGCTTTCAACAGAAGACTATTGGCGACTTCTGCAAATGTCATTTGGTCACACTTCATCTTTTGTACCATTGCCATTCCATCGATAATTGTTGTGCAAGACTGTGGTATCATATCTGCTGCAGGTATAGTTTTCTTAAGATCATTTGCGAGGGCTGCCTTGTTAGTTTTGCGTGGAGTGCCATCAGCGGACGCCAAGGACCAAGGAAGAGGACCAAGTGGATGGCATAGGACATCGCTCATCCTAAGCTTTCTGTTTTCAGCTATTGTTACCATCTGAGCAAATAACTTGCGGTCTGCCTTTAGCATAATTTCTTTGCAACTCTGTTTTTGGATCTTCATTTTCTTAGAGAGATCAGTGAATGTCTTAAGCTGTTGTTTAGACATCTTATCATTAAACTTAAACTTGGGAGTGTTGGTCTCCAGTCTTTCTTTACTGAATCTTCTATACGTCTGCTCTCCTACTTGCTGGGCACATAACAAGTCTTTCTGTATTTCCGCAGTAGCCAATTTACCATTATACAAGCAAACTAGATCTTGTACTTCACTTTTGAATGGATTGATCCAACTCTCCTCCATAATTTCCATCAGCGCCTTAACATCTGCTTCATCTCTTGCAATACGGCTGGGTTGGAGATCAGTGTGTTTGCTACTGGACGTTCCTATATAAAGCATTTCTTTCAGCTGTCGTAGGTAAATGCTCTTGTACTCAGCTATCAAGTAGTATTTGCTGACAGCACCTGGCTTCAAACTAAAGCCTTTAGTACCTCCTTGTGTTTGGGTGTCTTTGTTCACAGTTTCTTCACATGCTTGGTCTACTGGTACTCTACCGAAAGGGTTCTTATCCCCTATCTGGACAGAAAATCCACCTGATCTTAAGTACTCCAAGACCTCAGGATGCTCTTTATCAAGGTGTGACATTTCAGACAAATATGCAGATAGATATCTTGCATAGTTTATATTATCATATGCGAAGCACCATGGAATAAGTTTACGAATACATGACAGATGAAGTTCCCAGCTTCCCTCTCTAGATGCTCTCAAAAGTCCAAGAAGAATCTCAATCATGTCTATGTATGACATCCAAAATTGTGAAAGAGGACCACTTGACTGTCGGAGAAAGTTCATATACAATTGAAAAAGTTCTGTACATGGTTCAGAGAATTCACTACACATGAACGCATTGAATCTATCTTCACAAGTATCATTATACAATCCTTCTAAATCGTTAAAAAAGCTATCGATTGCAGCCTTTGAATCTTTGTGGTTTTCTTCAATCCACGTTAGAAATCCTTTCCAGATGAGCCTCATTAGAGCTTCATAAACCAGCTTATGAATTCGTATACTACGATTGTAACTACGCCCATCCATCACTCCAGAGATTGATCCTTCTGCAACCACACCAGATTCAACACAGATATCCCTAAGCCCGGCATCCTGGAAGCGTTTCCCGATTATTGATAACATAGTACAGATTGTGTGAAATACTCCCATGCGTAGTACTAGATCTTGAAACTTGTCAGAATGTTTCCACTGGATCTCTACTGCCTTTGCATACAGTGCTTGATCAAAAACAAGGACAATGGTCTTGAGCTTGAGACTTTCTTTTATCTGACAAGACTGATTTAAAATTTCTTGGACGGTAGCTAGGTCGGTAGCAGGGGAATTAATGGTTGGTAGGTATCCAATGTTGTCTCTTGAAACTTCAACTTTATTTCGAACTGAAATGTTGAACCCTGTCCAGCTGCTCACTTTCTGCCTTTCTTTAGCATGAAGCCTTGTCAATATCCATAAGGGGTTCTTCTTTCTGGCATTCGCTAAAAGCTGCTCTGCTGTTACTTCGACATAACCTCGTGCTCGTGGATCACATCTTTCACCGTCATTGTAGTGTGGAACTTGAGGAGGGACGAAAGTATCAATGCTTCTCTTCCTTGTTTTAGACGCTAAGGAGACGTCAACATCTTGTACGGGTAAATTTGGGCCAAAATGTCTTGCCTGGACAGCAATACCATTTACACGATGTGAAGTTCCTCCTCCGGTCAAAGTCGCTTCTAAACGGTCAATATTGTCCCATGCAAGCGTAGTGTCAACATACGGCTGAATGTTCTCAGGTAAAGGTACTTTATCATCGGCAGTCAAAGAGATCTTTTGCATGCAAAGTGTTGTATTCATTTCCTCAAGCTGTGAATAAGCAATTCCATGTCCACATCTATTAAGAATCTGGATCAGCTCAACATTGTTGGTCAATGACTTTACAGCTTGTGGGAGTAGAATTTGCTTTGGTGGTTTTTGGTGACCTTCACTCACTCCATAAATAAGATCCTGACCAAAGGAGTTAACGAGCCTTTGAATTCTTTGGGGATATTCGGATGGAATTTCAGTGTCACCTGTAAGGGAAGTATAAAGGAAGACATCCAAGGGTTTTGGTATTTGAATAGCTTTCTCGAGCAGCTCTGATGGCTTAGGAGGCCATGATGGTTGTAACTTTGCTTTCAAAATTGCTTGTCGTATAAATAAAGCTGCTTGTTGTACACACTTGTTAGAATATTCATCAGTATCAGCAAGCTGTTGTTGTTGTACCTTTACCAGTTCCTTTGCTAACTCTACTTTGGAGAGATTGTGGGGAATAACAAACAACTTGTTATTCTGCATCAGATCCTGCATCAGTTCCCAAATTCCGTTTCTAGCTTTCTGCGAAAGTGTTTTTTGGTTGAATCAGTGATTTCTGTTGCACCCATTGATGTCATGTAGGACCACATTATTTCCTTTAACTCTACCAACTTGATTAGTCTGGGCTTTTCCAGTAAATCGTATCTCACAAAATCAAAGATTTTTTCATACGCTTCACTCTCTATACTCTCATAGCTATCATCATCATAAGGTCTGGGTTGAGATGGAGTTTTTTTCGGTCTGGTGTACTCTCGGTAGCAGGTTCTATGATACCAGGCTTCTGCAGCTACCAGTTCTCTTGTAACTATAGGAATGATTTTGCTGTCCCCTTTAGCTATAGCAATTTCTCTGATAGATTTATCAGAACGTAGGTCAGTGCATTGTATCAGGATCTCACGACTTCTTTCTCCCTTGTGAAATTTGCTATCTCTGTCACAAAAAATACAAACTTTATCGAAAGTTGTACCTTTTTTTGTTGTCTGCCGACTGGAGGAGGATCTTTGGCTGTAGTCTGGTTCCAAACTGGCTGAATTAGACTTACTTTGTATCTTTTCCAACTCTCTCTTCATTGTAAAAATGCTACGGCATTTCCTATGGTATGCTATCTGAGGAATTTTGCCTTGTTGTACAGTTTTGGCTGCTTCAAGCACTGGTGTATATTGTCGAATAGTAGCAGCAGTAAGGAGAGAATTCCACGAATCAATATCTTGGGGGGATGTTAAGTCATCACTTTTGTCATCTGTGCAGTGTATAATACATTTTTCTAATCGAGGCTTTTTAATTTTTCGTTCTGTAAATGAAATAATGAAAACCCTTTTTTAAAGTTACGGACTTATAATCTCTGTAAGTATTGCCTTTAGAAAACAGTTCCATTGAAATTGATTTTTGTATAAAAAACATTTTTTAAACTTTAAATATACTATTCACATATTTATCTAAATTATATTGAAAAAACTTCACTTGAAAGTGTAGAAAAAAGCAAAGAATTGCAAGACATTGATGTACCTACCCTTTTGAGGATCCGCCATCTTGAAAAGTACCCACAATGCAACACGGCATTTACAAATTACATTTTTATTTACAGTTCTCCCTTTGAGGTTGCTAATCTCAATCTTTTTAGATAATATTGTTAAACAACCTGTTTACTATCAATTTCCATTGTTACACTGTATCTTTTGCATTGATAATTGTTTTTAAAATAAAAATTTATTAGCAGCCTCACTTTCAAGCAAAATAGCAATTTTAAAGGAAATTGAAACAGAAAAAACATGGGGAAAGCTACCTTTTCAGGATTGCTATCACCTCAATTTTGATACTCTGATGGACCACCTTTAATGTGGTATAGTTGACATTTTGTCCCCCTGAGTGGTACCGACCACCCCCTCTGGCCCATGGACTATTAGGGATTCTTCCTTTAATCGTAACTCTCTTTCGTGTTTTCGACGCTCTATTGACGCTCTTCTGGCTTCAAGTTCGGCGAGTCTTTCTCTTGTTGATGTCGATGACTTTGAAGATCGGCTTTTGCTTCGTTCAGTAGAGACTGAAGTTGATGATGATTGGCGAGAGGTTCGTGACGATCTGTCAGATCGGCGGGCTGTTAATTCTTCGAGATCGGCTTGACGGATAGAAGTCCACTCTTTTGCAGAACTCCATATACGTTTTCTTCACATCTACAAAGTACATAAACGAACTGGTTTTAGCCTCTTCGTCTTGCAAAACGTTGTCGTATGTTTCGTTGGCTTTGCAGAATTTGTTGAAAGCCTCACAACATCCTTCCATTAGTGAGTTAACTTGCTGTACATTTTCGACATCTTCTGATAGAAGTGGTTCAATCTGATTCTTCTTACGAGTCAATGAGGCCAAAGCTCTACTTCTCTTCTTCAAATGATTTGCTATTTCCACATCCTCATGGTAGCCACCGCGGGTTTCCGTCATGACACTCCCTGTTCTGATTGTAGTTCTCGGTAAATCTTGCCTTGGCCATGAGTATCTTTCTTCAGAACTATCAAGAGTTAATTTGAAGGGTGAGGTCGCCATCAACATACTCAACGGTCATCGGTTACTAGTGGACTTTAATAATGCCGGATTACAGGTTTGAGACTCGTACGATGCTGTACGGTTCCCACAAAATATAATAAATATACAAGAACAAACTAGCTTAATAATAATTTTACAATCTACATGGCAATACTAAAGCGACTAAAGAAAATATACTTACAAATTAACTGTAAAATAACGTAGCTCGATCTTACTCCGATAACTATATGCTGACGACTGCCTAAACTGAATTTACAACACTAAATTATACTGAGAAAGCTTAACGAAATTTACATAAGAACAATAACTGGACGAAAACGAGTACTAAATCTAAAGAAAGCTAACGGACTGTGAAATAATTGTATAGACGAGCTGAAAAGGAAAAATAAACACGAAAAATGATGACATTCAAAAATGTTAGTGTTCCGCACTAACACTGAGGATCCTTGTACAAAGATACCTTTGTATGGGCAAATCCGTATACTGACCTTTACGAAGTTTTTCCATGAACCAGCTTTAGTGACAAGGAGAGGCCACCAATTATCATGTCCACCAGGTAATTTAAGGCATCGATTCTACGGCTAGGTACTTGGGATATCCCTTCACGAAGGTCCATAATGAACCCCAGGAGTTCAACAGACTGGGATGGAGTCCACTGCCTTTTTTTCCTCATTAGCCACAAAGCCACTAGCGACAATGTCCTTCTTTACAGATTGTGCTACAGAACACGCATCATTGACTCAAGTTCAGCTCCCGCTCCATCATCGAGGTAATTAAATATACGAAATCCTTTACAAGGCCAATGCTTGACCAGAGCTTTCTGGATCTTAGTGAAAACATAAGGCCCAGTCGCCAGGCCGAAGGGAAGGACAGTAAATTTGAAAATATCTCATATTGCCATATAGCACTAATGCACATCCCAGAAATGTTGTATGATGTTCATATATTGTAACGCTCGAGGAAAGCAGTGCTGGGCGTTGCGATCTCTAACGTTGAGTGCCAACCACGAGAATCATAACAAACAGACTCCAACTCCGACTATTTATTACAAATCAACGCGGTGAAAACTATCAGAAATATACGATTAATCGCAAACTCTTTTACGAGAGAATTACTTTATAAAATCCACAGAAAAGGCAAAAATATAAGACACTTACATCTGTGAACTGCTTACTCCAAAAGACATGAGTAAAGAGGAGGCTAAGACATCATGTTACACCGGAAATGCTTGAAACTTATGTAAACAGTAAACGATAGCAAAGAAATACCTAAGAAACTATAATGCAAAAATACTTAAACACAACATATATATCCACGTGATGATAACCACTCTTGCAGTCAAACTTAAACACCCAGTTATTCTTTTGGAACAGATCAGTTGCAGTTTGGATTCCTTCACATTTAAACTTACAAGACCTCAAAAATTTGTTCACATAACGTAAGTCCAGGATCAGTCTAGATTTACCGCAAGCATTTTGGACCACACCCAATGGATTAACAACAGTCAAATCTTCAGATTTCTCTTCAATCAAAGAACCTGAAGTAACAAGTTTTCCAACCCCATGCGACACAAAATCTTTGTTCTGGCTAACACTGGGATGATTTTCAAATATTTTCTGTTCTGGGATAGAAATAAATGGTAGATAATATCCATTGTCAATCACAGCAGCTGCTATCTTTAATGCTTCTCTATCAACTGGTTCTGTTCCAGCTGGAAAGACGCAATTATTACTCCCGTACCTAAGCTCAGTCCAGCTACCACCAAAGATGATGTCCGACCCATCAAATTGACGTCAAATCTATAAAAAATCTTGGAACACTTTGTGGTCAGTGTAAAATTATGAGGGACTGCAGTCTTTAACGTAGACTTTTTTAATGCAGTTTTCACTAACTCAATAATCCCACCTGACACGTTGGCATCTTCAGTACACACCACTGTACTGTCTTCACTCACGTGACTCTGATTACAAGCATGACGTCACACCTTTCCTTCTTTAAAGAAAACAGATATATTTAAGAATCATAAATAAAACTCAACTAATGTTGTTTTCTTCAAGTGATCAATGTTCAAACTGTGCTTGCGCACTAAGAAAGAATATATCACATACCATCGAGGCTTAGCCTGAGCATTGGAGAGCATGAAACTGGACAATTTCGGCAAAATATTTTTGTTCTTCATTATTCATTCAAGAGATCTATATTGTTGAATTGCTTTTGCTTATCTTTGACAAAAGACTTTTGTTTGTGTTCAACAAAGGTCTCTTGTGCATGTAAACTAGTAGCTAGCAATCGATAAACCACATCTTCATTTGTCATCCCTGCATCCATATTGACACTTCAGTTATCATTATCCGAATTATCTATTTTATTAATATAATTTCTAAATTCAAATTCTTGACATTATTAGTGCCCCCATGTATGGTGATCGTGTCAGGTTTTTTTCTAGAGCTGGTATGATATAATGGTGCATATCCTCGATTTTGGCTCCTGAAAAGGATTTACAATCCACATGTTTTGTTCTTGAGAGTTTCCATGCTATCACATCTCTTACCATGGAATCACCGACTATGATGACAGATTCTCTTATTGTAATTCGCTTCTTCTGAATCGGCTGAGGTAGATGGTGTAGAGTTGTTAGTTTGAGTTTCTGACTGTTTATCATTGGTCGGTTTTTTATTTCCATGGCGTTCAGGTTTGTTTTGATTGTTCCGCTTTGGTACTTGAGGTGGATTTCTAAAGGCGTTTGGTTGGTTACTGGTTTGTGATTCTGAATTTTGGTCTAAAGTAGGTTGATAACTCTGTGAAAGCATACGGATTGTCTCCAGTAAACTGGCGTTGTCTTTCTCGAGTTTGGATTATTCTTCTTGTAGCTTTTTTTATTGTTGTTTCAAGCTCATTCGCTCTAGTTGTTGCAGAAGAGGTGTGTTGAAGCTGAGAATGATTTTCAAGTACAGATAGCCTTTCATCGATATTAAAAAGCTGAGAACTATGTTCGAGAATGGACAGCCTTTCATCGATATTTGAGAGTTGTGATCGATTTCTTTTACAACAGTCACAGGAACTTTCGGCCGTATTGAATGTATGGGATAACCAAGGATATATGGGATAACCAGAGATATATGGGATAACCAGGGATATATGGGATAACCAGGGATACATGGGATAACCAGGGATACATGGGATAGCCAGGGATATATGGGATAACCAGGGATATATGGGTAAACCAGGGATATATGGGATAACCAGGGATATATGGGATAACCAGGGATATGTGGGATAACCAGGGATATGTGGGATAACCAGGGATATATGGGATAACCAGGGTTATATGGGATAACCAGGGTTATATGGGATAACTATTGATATATGGGATAACTAGGGATATATGGGATAACTAGGGATATATGGGATAACCAGGGATATATGGGATAACTAGGGATATATGGGATAACCAGGGTTAGAAAATGATCACACCCACTCGGCCAATCAACGCTCAGTATTTCGATGCTCTATATTCCATAGAGTAACTAAAGGTGTCAAGTGGTGTGGGCTTTGAAGCACAGGGAAATTGTGGGGTAAAGAAAGCGTGGAATTTTATATCTAATTAGTATTCTATATATAGAGCATACTAATGATTTCTTTTGAATTCTTTTATTTTAAAAGTTCATTAGCATGCTCTATATAAAGCATTCTAATCAAATATAAAATTCCACGCATGAGGTACAGATACAACAACTAACTTCAACAATTTCGATATTTTATTACTATTTTGTGGAGAAATACTAGAAATGAAAATTACACTTCTCATAACTTATTTAACATTATCATTTTATAAATTTCATTGCCGGGGCGCAGCCTGGTCATTTTTTCAGGTATGCACAAGTACATATGATCTAAAAAATCCTAAGTAAACTGATAAAAAAATACTGCATGTGTTCTTGTTTTCGTGCTTAGATTCAATTTTGCAATTTAATCAAAGTGTTTTTTTCATCACAAAAGTCTTGGTTGCGTACAAATAAAATTTTAAAAATAGAAACAATTGGTAAAAATTTCAAAATTATTGGTAACTTCAAGTACACACGTGCGTATATGCGTATAGGACGCTTCGAATTCGCCCTCGATGGCTTCGAATAATCTTGAATACAAGACAAATACCCAACTTACAAGAAATATCTTTCTTAAACAAACTGATATATACTATATACTTTAAAGAAAAAAATTGAATTAAACTTAACGTGTTACGACTTGTCTCACCATTCGATGTTCAGTCCATGCTTTGTTAACGTTCACTGCCTACTGCGTATTTTGTCTTGTTTTTAGCAGTATTATCTCTTCTCAGTTTTGTATTTCTTCCTCTGTAGTGGGAGCTTTACATCTGCCAGTTAAATGGCCTTCCTCTATGAAGTCTAGCGTGTCTTCCAATTCAAGTAAATCGGCATTTTCGGTAAAAATCTCACTAGCTTCGATAAACGCCATTGCTCTGCAAAATGACGACCTGTACTGATTTCGATTACAACACGGACAAAACAAAGCATTCCAACGGTATTCGTACTAAAACAATGACATAATAAACTGCCATTATCATTCCAAAAAGCATGCAGAAATTGAATGAAAGAACAACACAAGACAATATAAGCTAATTCTTTGAAAGAAACAGCTCAAACCTTTTTAGTTATGCAAATCACTGGCTTAGTATTCGCTAATATTGCAATATTATTCGCTTCGTAAATTTTCATTCATTGCTTTACAGAACTCGAAGCGCGCGTTAAATGATATCGATATCAACATACTGCCGACATGATTAAAAAATCGTTGATATCATTGATATATAAGCAATACAAAGAGAAAACAACTCAGCCACCTTTGTAAAAAAAACTCATCTACAGTAAACAACATTCCCTCGTGAGTATGATCATATTCTAAGGCAGATAAAGAATGAAAACTCGTGTTCCATGGGATATAGAGTCCCTCGGGCTACGCCCTCGTGGCCTTTTATCTTAT
Organism: Diadumene lineata; assembly: GCA_918843875.1. Taxonomy (NCBI): domain Eukaryota; kingdom Metazoa; phylum Cnidaria; class Anthozoa; order Actiniaria; family Diadumenidae; genus Diadumene; species Diadumene lineata. The sequence goes on from OU974082.1 coordinate 6,955,893, forward strand.
GCTCGGGACTCTATATCCCATAGAACACTCGTTTTCATTCTTTATCCCTTACATATATGGGATAAGTAGGGATATAGGGGATAACTAGGGATATATGGGATAACCAGGGATATATGGGATAACTAAGGATATATGCGATAAACAGGGATATATGGGATAACCAGGGAGATATGGGATAACTAGGGATATAGGGGATAACTAGGGATATAGGGGATAACTAGGGAGATATGGGATAACCAGGGATATATGGGATAACCAGGGATATATGGGATAACGTTATGGATAATATATAGTGATCGTGTTATAAATAAGTTGTTTTGATACACTTGGTGCTGCATACACACAGTGCTTACCAGTGATGCAGTGCTTCTTCACAAGCCCAACCTCGCGCTCTAATAGCGCCTTGTTTTGAATTATATTTTCTGTTATCCAGTTTTCGTTTCTATCCTTTTAAACTTACTTATTTGATTTCTTTTACAAAAGCCATCAAATACATTTTCCAAAACGTTTTCAACCCTTTTAACTAGTTGGACAGCTACTATACTTTCAGTAAACCTGCATTTAAATGGTTAACTTAGGGAGCGTGTAGTAACTTTCATCTACTTACATGTTTTCACTGTAAGGGTAAATACTATTACAAACGAAAATCTCAATGTTTTGTTTTGTAATGACTTGTTTCGTGTTTAATATTAATGGATTTTGATTGCGTGATGTACAATCATACCTGATCCTATCTGTGCAGTTACTCCGTACAGCTTCAAGGGCGGATGCAGGATTTCTCAAAGGTGGGGGTCAGAGAAAAAAAATAGTTGACATAGGTACATACGAAGCCCGATTCGTTGTAGTAAACTGGCTTATATTTTAGCACTAACTATAAAGGATGCAGCTGGAAAACAATTTCCTCTTGTTTGATGTAATATATCTTCGGCAGATCGCAAATTCATGACATATTCATTGATAAACACAGGGGGGTCCTGAACCCTGTGTCTCTCCCCCTGGTTCCGCCCTTTAAGATTTGGTGTCCATCTTGCAAGTTCCAAAGTTACTTCATCTCTTCCAGACAGCACAGTGGGATTACCATCATGGTTTCCTTGCAGTTTTCCAGAATTATCCAAGCTGGTGTTTGTGCTTTGGACAAATCCACAAGTTTGTATGATCATTAAGAGCATCGAAGCTTCGATATCTTGCTAGTATCAGTTGATAATCGCTCAATTTATCCCGCAAAGGTGATATGCTATAAGATGTTGTTTTCCGTCATTACATTCAGTTAATTTAACTAAAGTGGACTGACTTCGCGACTCCTCACAGTTTTGATCTGCTACGAAACACACTTCCATTTCGAACTATGAAACAATTTCAATTTCTTTTGATGGTCAGTAGTTTCAATTCCAAAGCTATAAGCACGTAGCCTACGTTCAGTGAAATATTTGGGGTTAAAATATCGCTTTTTTAGCATAAACACAGCAATGATGTTTAAACAATCATAGTTTACTACAAATTAATGTTTGTCTTGTCTCTACGAAATGTTCGCGAAATTATTTTAACAGCCGATCCCATCGCGCATGCATGATATATCAGCAATGTTAATCAAAATGTGAGTTCATCATTTTATTTATTTATTTATTTTCTGATGGAAAATTGATAAACATTAAACTAAAATAGTTTATCTTTAAGTACTCAATCACCTTACAAGCTGATTTTTGTCTTAGTACATTACTTCGAATGTACAGTGTTCGAATTCAGTTTTCTACTACTTGACAACAAGCGCCCCTTGTACCAATAAAAAAAAATGTTTTTTGGGAATAGATGTGGCACTGGAAAGTGCAGTCAAAGGATGTGAGGTATGTCAAGCACATCAAAAGGATCTAGCAAAGGCTCCACTGCACCCGTGGCAGATACATGTTGACTACGCTGGACCGTTTAATTGTAAATCACATATAAACAACACAAGGAATTTAGTTTATATGGAAAACAAATTAAATTAATATTCAGAAACCCAATTGTCTTTACAAAGGATCCAATTTTTAGTCACATTTTCAATGCGTACGATTTTGTCTTCCATAACAGTTGAAGTAAATGTATACGATCAGAAGCTAACTTTCGTTGTTTCTTCTGCTCACTCAGAAGTAGGTGGGTAAGAACAGAATAACGAAAACACCCCTCAGTTTACACAACTTTATTCCACGAAAAAGTAACGGAATACAATTCGTTCATTACACATCGACGGCAGCGTTGTTCGTTTAGGTGTAGTTGTAGGTGGTTTTCTACAAAAAAAAAACAATTATTTTACTTAGCTAATTAATCATATAAGTATTAATGTTAACAATTCCTTTTCTCCTTACCGGACGATCTGGGATTACAATGGAATTTCTACTCTATGAGTTTGCACACCATGTGCTCACCGAGCAAACGAACGAACTAATCACGTGACCTGCCTACAATTTTACGTAATATATGCAAATTGGTAGTCACATTCGTTGTCCTGTTTGCTGGATAACCGAACCTAACTGATTGCTTGCTTACGACGCACTATCTCACGTCGGTCACTTCGTGGTGACGTAGGCCAGTGACGAAGTAGAAGCGTGATTATTTATAGTATACCAATCAAAACACAGCAAATATTGGGATAACGTGTACTTACGCAAACGAAATTGCCTTCGGTTGCTTCAGTGAGCATACATCAGATGGCTTAAATACAGTGCTGTGGAATATGGTTATCCATCAGAACGAGAACTCAGCAGACACTACTAACATAATGAACCGACTACGAAACGCGATTCAAAAACTACGTGGCCGAAAAAACTCCTCATCAAGTCAACAGGAAGGTGAAGTGAGAGATCGAAACTTAAAAAATCCTTATCGTTGTGCGGCGCCGTCAGTCATTCATGACATCTCACAATTCACTCCTGGGCAACACGGTTCTGGAGAAGGACTTTCCGAGATGTGCAAGTGTGCAAGTTGTGCGGACTTGAATCATGAGCAAAGTTTCGACCGCTCACTGTCCAATACTTATTCATTGACAAGAATCTCAAAGAAGCGACATGGTCAATCAAATAGATGAGATGGTCGATCAAAGGAACCAGATAGTCAAACGAAGAAACGAGTTGGTCCACGATACAATCTGATAGTTGACATAGGCAGTGGTAAAGATATACCAGAAAATAAAGACGATGTGCGACCCACATTTACCTTTGAGTTAATAGAAGAAACAGTTATGTGTAACGAATTGTGGTAACTACCAAATTTCGTCAGCATGCAGTGTTGCATTATGTAAGATAAATACTTTTTCCAGGAAATCTAGTATGCTGTTATATTCTAGCGACTCAGTGCATATCTATTCTTCTGGAACTAGAAGATCGCTGTACCAACGTTGTCATGCATCGTTGCCGTTGTAATGCCGTTGTAATGTTCTAACGACACAGGCGATTGCCAACAATGGTTGATCAAAAATAGTTAAAGATATCAATTCTATCAAACTCTTTAAAAAACTCAAACTTTATTTACTAACCTTTCAAATGGCGGGATGAACTACTTAGTTCATCACCCGTAACAATAGTAACACTGAATAATTCTCTTCAAAGGAAAAAAAAACATGTGATCACAAAACTCTTTTAGGTAATTTTTCAGTGGGTGGTTGTCCACTCGAAAGTATTTCGACAACCACAAACATTACAAAAGAGCTGCTATTGTAATTATTATTTTTTTCTTAACTAGTTTTTAAATCAATAACACTGCTGTGAATTTTTGAAATGTGTATATGAGTGTAAAATAATAAAAATGTCATAACAACTGGCTGCTATCCAATCTTTTGCCCTGAATAGATCCCTTGCATGTGATGTCAAAGGAACCCAATCTGGAGGACAAAACCAAAGATCTTTGCTCTCTTGGGAGCTGACATCTATTATCCTGTCCTCCAGGGTGAACTGCATTCCAACGAACTGAGAGGGGTCTATATGGCCGTGCTTTATAATCGTTGCAAAAATGATCAATGTTATTAACCGAGTACAATACAAAATCACCACGTCAACTGAAGAATGGCATATGTAAATCATGATGCATGCAGAATTCGTTGTGATTTGCATACGTTGAAGCTTGAAATTTCTCGGTCAAAGTACATAAAATGTTAACCATATAAATTAGCAGCACTAGTCAACATATATGATATGAATACCGAATGTTTGCATGCTATATATTCTATACAGATCTATCGCTCATATTGTATACATTATTTATGCTAATCATAACAAATGTTTTTTTTCTGGTGTATAGTTCAATGTGCCTAACTACATTTTTTAGACGAGATTGTCAGTGAAAGAAACCAGATGGTCAAACGAAGAAACGAGTTAATCCACGATACAATTTGAGTGGTATAAAAGATATACCAGAAAAAAAAAATTGGTCTTTTAATCTTTTATTGCAGCATATCCACTTAGCTGTTCTTCATCTACACTCTCACACTCACTATCACACAATTGCGATTGCCAACAATGGTCGATCAGGGTTATTATTTTGCCTTAAATAAGGTCGTTATTACTTTAAAAAAAGCAAGGATGAAAGAAACTTCTATTATGGCCAAGTGTATCACGTAACACACATATATGGAATATCGACTTCTAAATGGAAAGGTCACCCTTAGTGAAAAAACAAAACAAAAACAAAAAACACGGATGATTTATTTCACTCATTTATAGTGTTTTATTGCATAAATTCATTGTATATAATTATTATGTATATTCCTTGATAAAGGATTTGTCATTTCCAAATGTATATGTATTATTTTGGTGTTAAAATTTAAAAAAACTCCAGCAATTTCTGGATTGAAAATTGAGTCTTCAAAATCTCTTTTAAATTGTCCATTTGTTGTTTGTTATAAATGAATAAATACGTAATATATACATTATGAGCGGCCGATCTGTATGGAATATACAATGTCGAGCCGGACGCGAGTTCGGGACGCGAGTATTGTATATTACTTATAAAATGTCTAGATTAATGCAGCTATTCTAGAGTAATGTTTTTGAAATTAGATTTAATTTGGCCGAGATATTTCAAGCTAAACCTTATGCAAATCAGGACGATTTCTGTATAACAAATACAGATGCCTTCACGTTAGTGATTTTTTTTATTGTTCTGGGTTCATTAATTATTCATGAATTTTACAATGTGCAAGTATTTTCTGGTGTATAGTTCAATGTGCCTAACTACTTTTTTATTTGACGTTAAACCGTCAGTTTATTACGTCCTGCTTTAATTAGTTAAGTTAATCAAGTTACACAGTATGTTAATCATAATAAACTTACGCGCAAGTATTTTTTGGTGTTGTTCAGTTTGCTTAATTACGTTTTTGTTTGACGTTAACCCGTCAGTTAATTACGTGTTGCCTTAATTAGTGCAGCCAATTAACTTACACAGTAACTGAATAACATTAACTATTACATGTCCGTTTTTTAATAGAAAACTAACGGAAATCAATCATTTTTATTTTTCTGGTCCATCCAATAGATTTACATGTAATATTAATAATCATATATAAAGTTTTTTTTTATGTGAAATAAACCACGTTGAATAACATGGGAAACTAAGTCAATCATATAATAAGTAGAATTGATCTATAGCGCTGATCAAACACGAATTCGAATTTTATAAATTCCTTCTAAAAGTCCAAACCTATGTTTATATTTTTCCATCAAAAACTCGAGAATTTTGATCGGGAGAAAATAGTATTTTAAATTTATGCAAATTGTGGCTGTTTTAAATTTATGCAAGTTATTGCAGTTCTTTATCGGTAGTTACTGAGCAAATCACTGGGAAAACATCGATTGGAATTCCTGTATCGCGGTATCATGTGATCGAATTCTTGTGTGCGGCGTGATCGCATCAGTTTTGTCGGTGTAACGACACAGGCGAACCAGGCCAATTTCCTATGGCTTATTAATCGTAGGGTGAGTTCGAGCCCCAGCCCATAGAAATCGTTAAAAAAACATTTTCAGTTAGCCTGTGTACATCCGTTCTCACCCCTCCCCCCCACGAGGGAAAAACACGATTAGTGTCGCCAAATCACAGACGTTTTCTCCCCGATTTTTCCCCGTAGGGGGGGGGGGGGGGGGGAGGGGTGAGAACGAATGTACACAGGCTAATTTTCAGTCAATTTTTTTTCTTTTTTTCTTCTTTTGATAAAAAAATCCCCTTGTTGTTAATAACTTTTTTCTGAAAACACACAAAAAAATTTAAACATATAAAAACATGTTATTTTTTTTCGTTTTCAGAAAAGAGTTATTTACAACAAGGGGATTTTTTTATGAAAAGAAGAAAAACAACAAATAGTCGATTGAAATCCCATGTACCTGCAACTGAGGGGAAGAGGCGGTCGAAAATGTCAAAACACTTATCTAAAAAAATATTTGATTTTATCAAAATAATTTTTATACCATTGCATTTCTTAAGTGAAATCTACAAAATGCTGTTTACGAAGCAATGATTTTTTTTGTGTTTAAATATCTCGCCCAACAATAAATTGTGGAATGGCATACCACACAAAACCAAATCACTCTCAAAAAATATCTTTTAGAAGAAAATAAAGAATCATCTTCTACAATATGTGAAAGAAAACGGAACCTACCAAGAGTTTGAAAACCTAGTTAATGTTCTATCGTGATATTCTCAGCTTTCTTGATATTTTTCAATTGTTGTGAAAAATATTGAGTTTCTTTCATATAAAACATGTTTTTCTTTGAACAGAGATCCTTCATCTGCCTAGATTAGTACATACGCTATTTGCAGATGGGGTGTCTAGTAATTATTGTAATTTATTGCATTATTTGTAAAATAAGTCAAATGCGTAAAACAATGGTTGTATTAACGAGAGAGAATACCGGATAAAATACCAGATGTAACACAGGCTGTTCATATTGAGTCCTGCGGTAAACTTTTCTCACATACAAAAAGATATGTATGATAATAGTATGATAATAGTTGTGCAAAAAATTACACACTGTAAAAAGAACTGGTATTCATACTGAAGTCTCACTCCCGTTTTATCGCTAGCTACCTGTTATTGTTACAAAAAGATGAGAGCGCTCTATACCATCGCTACTGAATGAGATTTTAAATGAAATAAATGAAAAATACCCAAAATGTTAAAAAAAAGGACAATTTTCCTGTTTTTGCCAACCAGATCACACATTTTTAAATGTTAAAAACCATACATTGTCAACGGCTGCCCTAGTTCTTACTGATCAGATTGATAATAACAAAAGGACTTTAAGCGTGAAGAAGAGACGATGAGGACGATGAGTTGCCATAAAATTATCAATTTGTATCCTGAGTCTTTCTTTGAGGTAGCAATTGCATTTTCAGTGGTTGTTGTCAACATTGAAGACGTTTTTCATGTATTTTTGAAAAAAAATAAAGCCCAAACTCGTCGTCGTCGTCTCTCTCGTTGTTATGCTTAAGGTCCTTAAAAATCAGAAACGAGGGGACTTAATGGAACGAATGAGGACGCAGTTTACGACAATACTTTGAAAAAGAGGTAAAACCTAGTAAGAAATACTAGGTAGAAAAACATAGTTCGGATAAAAAAAAAATGATATACTAACCATATTTGAGGAAAAATAAAATGAACAGAGTCACTAACGCTAAATATTTTGGAAAGCAAAGGACAATGAAATGCTAGCTAATTACTGCTAATGAGTATAAGTCAGCCAAGCATTAAGAATCCAACGGAGCGCAACTTCAGACCAACAGTCTCTATCTTTATCATGTCTTGTTTGAAACTAGACGCATATCAACTCGGGCTTCTCTTTGACCTATGTAATTTATCTGTTTGTTTCGCTGTTTTTAAGCGCTTTTAAAAACTAAAAATGAAAAAAATTATAAAATAATGCTTGTCAGATAATTAAATTTCGCTTCTTACAATAAAGGAATCTTCCCTTTTGATGTTTGTTGCTTTTCGAAAGTTTTTCGAATATCTCATTTTCTACTTCAAGTAGTCATATATGAAGTGACTGTAACGATACTTTGAGTATGCAATACCAGCTTTCGCTTATTATTTATCATTTAGTTTGTCTTTTCTTTGACGGCCGGACATACCTTTGTCACTGTTACGATCTACCGCTTTTTCTGCTCTTGGGATTCCTGTGCAACAACAAAAACTACTTGACTAAGCGGGAGTTAGCCAATTCGAAAAAGAAAACAATTGCTCGTTCAAGGCAAAGTAAACTGGATTTAATAAAAAAATATACCAATTTTACAGCTTATTTTAAAATTATGAATCATGTACTACTGTGCATTTGAAAGAGAAGTAATTGAAATGGTTTTTGAGTGATAAGAAAGTTACACGGAAGCAAAACCGAAGAAAATCTAAACCGAACCGATAGAGCGCCAGAACATGGTGAAAATACACGCGGTAGGTTTGTTGTTCTATTCAAAACTTGATATTTTCACTTTTACTACAGCGAATAACCGTTTTAACAAACCAATCCATCCTAGATCTGAAGAATGTGGATTTTAAATAATATTATGAGATATCCATTGATTTCAACTGGACTTGAGAAACATGGCCGCTCACTTAGAGCAAAAACATAACTTCTATGCAAAATATATTCAATTCCCTCAACAAACATTACCGATACAAACGGCTGACAATTAAAATAATTGGCTAGAGATCACAACATGGTGATATTTGATTCAGCTCGACTGAAGTTTTACAACAAAATCATGTACGAAGCAAGGCTGTCGCAAGAGTTGTGCTTCATTCACATCGTTTTTGTTTATGTCAAATTTGCCAAATCATAACTCATAACTCGACATTTTGCTTTTTCTTTTTAGTTAACGCCAATCCAAAATACTTGAAGCAATGCGTAAATACTGTGGAAGTTTTGCGAAGCGTTTACCACGGCGAAGTCTTCCGATCTCAGTGCCCAAATATTACATTATGTTTATACTTCAATTGAAAAAAATGTTATTGTAAATATAAAAAAAAATTGAAATAAATTCAAAATAGATTATTTTGAGACGTTCAACTTTTTTCGTTCTCAAGACGATGAGCAATGTGTCGGGTGGTGTAGGGAGGTTTGTCAAGAAATCGGCATTTTGTGACTTAAGACGACGACAAAGACGACAAAAAGAGCCGAATTTTAAACTCGGGCATTCCTTTGGAAGCCCGAGTAATAATTATTAGTAAAACAGATGAAATATATTTTAATCTATCAAATACATTCTATTGCATTTTATTGTTTTACTTTTGCGTATAAAACTGTCAGTATTCCACTATTAAAACAACTATGGTTATTCATGACATATTCATCGGAACTTTGATCATTTCTGCACTTTTATCAAAAAAGGCGAACAAGTGAATTTACTAAGGTAACGCCTCTGAGAACTTGAATATGAAAAGATTGTGACATCATTCATGTTAATGACCTAAATTTGAGGGTTGAAACATTGTAAAGGACAGAATAACCTCGAAGCGAGATGACGTTTTCTCCGCGTCTCCATACCATAGTAGTTTTCAAAATCCTTTCATATTCAAATTTATATCCCCTTGAGAATATATGAACAATAGTCATAATTAGTGAACAAGGGTGAAAAGGATTCTACTTTAGAGACGGGGGTAAAACGTCATCACGTGCCAACCAGACAGTGATTGGCTTATTGTAATTGTGGTTGGTAATTAGTATACTGAGCAGTTCATTTGTTTGTAAACATAAAATATCGCTATACACATACCTATTCATTCTAAACAAAAATTACGGGAAAAAATCACGATGGGTTGTTTCTGAGTTTTGCTAAAGTTTCTTGAAAACTCATATCCTTTGAAAATTAGTGTAGAAAATAACGACTGCAGAATGGGCTTTTGAAAAGTGAAAACCACGTGTCAACAAGTGAATGACTCCCATGGGATTCCTTTGGCTGCAGCCCACAATGCATTCTGGTTAAGCGTGGCTGTCAAGTCCAGTTCAGTTATATTTCGTTCACGAGTTTTGAAGATGTGGGAAGTTGTACGGCGAAAAAGAGACTTTTTTTTACATATGAAGCTGTAGACATTACTGTGCAACCATCAAAAGGTAGGTTAAATGTATCTAAATATTACAAGTGCTTCAAAAATATGATAACGAGGAAGTGTTGTTTTACGTGTGAAACGTTTTCGCGCCAACAAATTTTATGGAGCAAGGTCATCTTTTATTTATGTGAAACTGGTTGAGATTTAAGCTCAATTAAATAACGAAAGCTATAGATATGTTTAATCTTGTATTTTCAACATTTTGTATGTCTTTCTGGGTTATAGTTTGCCTTAAAATGAAAGAAAATTTGATTCAAATTTTCCTTTGTTCGACTGATTTCTTCATCGACAAACTTTTGGAAAGCCGTACACTTATAAAGTATTTCATTTCGTTTTATTAGAAAGTTTATTTGGTATTTCGTTTTAATATTGTTTCACTTGAATTAATTTTGCCCGAATAGGCTAATGTAAAAGTTTTTGTGACTTTTCGAAGAAAGTTTGCGTAAATTTGTCTCTGCATAATTAAGAAAATTAGATTAACTGTAACTTCTGTGTTGGAGCCCGTTTTATGTAAGTTTAGTGTATTCACTTGAAAAATAATTTGATATCAGTATTATTTTTTCTCGATGTTTATTTGGTGTTTGAATGTTTGTTTTCTGATTTTTTTAACTATGATCATCGTGCGGTATAATGTAGATATTTGAATGTATTTAGACTTCTTTTGTTTATGTTCGCAGTGTCCGTTAAAACTGTGGTCTCTTCGTTTCTGTGATTGTCTTGTACGTATTTTGCATTGCAATTTTCACCTTATTTTGCGTTTCTTATTTGCAGATCAAGGCGATTTTGACAACATTCCACTCAAGATTTCAAGTTATTTTGCAAATTGTCTTGGCAGCTGAAGTCCATCTGAATCTACTGGTAATTACTCAATTGTTGAAGTTGCTTTATTTCAAAAAAATCAATATGAAAGTTGTTTTTATCATTTATTTTGTAAACTAACAAACAAATTGGATGCTATCAACTTTTACTGATATGTTTTAATATTGTAAAAGAATACCCATAAAAAAGACAAAAATGATAACAGTAAATTACCCATGAGTAAGAATGCAATTTCTTCTCATTTCCAACCAATTAAATCATCTACACACCTCAAAAACCACATATCAAAACCAAAACAATTTTTAAGAATCTCACACAAAGTTCAATTTGTGGCAATGTAATCATTTAGGCAACAACAACAAAATTACCCTGCATGTTCACGTGTCTGAGTGATGGGTAGGCTAAGAAGTGGTAACCACTCCTTCATCGGTTGTTGTCAACACTTTTACATCAATCAATTCAGGGGGTTTTTAGAAATCTTAATTCAAACTATGTATATTTACTGGTGTTAACAAACTCTTTAGTTTTTCACCCATTGACATCAAAATCAAAAGAGTTCCTTCTCGATATTGGGTGAGGACATTTAAAATTTCAGTAAAGGTGTTTAAAATTTTTAAACTTTTTAAAATTACATTTTTTGAAAATGTAATTATTGAACAACATCCTGAAGTCCCATCTTGTTGTTAAGAGTTTTCCATTACAATCAATTACTGCGATGTGGAATACACAGTGAAAACATGTCTTTCCAATAGCACTCCATACAGTTACTATAGCTCACTTAGTACTTTGAAGATGCAAAACACCAATTTAAATTTAACACATAATTTCAACATCAAGCTATAAAATATAAATAAACAAAACTTACCAATGTCTGGATACTAAGTAAACTTAAGTTAAACACAAATTACGCTATTTGCAGAGATGGTACAAGAACAAAAAAGAACTTAGATTAGAAGCAAGTAGCTGTACAACTAATTATTTTATCAAAATCTAACTTAAAAACTTAAAAAAGATTTGGCAGGACAGATGAAGCGAAAAAAAAAAAACAGATGACACGATATTAATAAAGCAGAAATGAACATACAAAAAGGAACGTATACAAAAATTATGAAATGGAAACAAAATAACTGTAGTTAGATTTATTCAAAATAGAATCAGTAAGATTACCTCCTGTAGTGACTCTGACAAAGACTTGGCAATGTGTATTAGACATTTTGAATTTATGTTGCTGGGGAACTTGTAATATACTTAAATTACCCTGAACAATTAGCAAAGTCGCCAAAAGAATTGACCACCATAGGAAAGAAACACTTCCTTCACTTCCCGTGTGTTAACGGTTGACAATGTTCATGGTTTTGTCATGCCTTTAAATTATATTTTCTTTTGAAGTTTTTGTCACAATATTTATGATTGAGTATTCATATGACCATTCAAAAGTTTCTTGAATGGTTTACCACAAGTTTGATGTATAAATTCTTGGTTGATTCTATAAAAAATCCAGAATGATTATTTTAATTAATTTACTTTTAAAAACATGTTTGTAAAGAATTCAGTTTCATTGTATGACTTTATACACAATGAGCATCGTCGCCTAATAAATGGTGTGAAATAGGCCTTGGGTGAATATTCAACAACTTGGTTTACCCTAGTCACCAGAGGACCATGCTCCAATTACCATTTGTGGATGTTTTTTTTTTGTCCACAGAATATTCTATCTGAAGTAACTCCAAATCATGCTACGGCACACATGGGCTTGAAATCTTTTTTCTTCACAAACTTTAAAATAATTTCCAATGTCATCTCTACATTCTGGAAAATCGGGCACATCTCAAGCTTTCCATGACATCAAATGAACTACTATTGAGTACTTCAGTTAAGATTTGTTTACCTGTCAGATTGGTGTAGTTTTCGACGTTAGGATTTGACCAATTTATCCTCCACTAGCACTCTCACATCTCAACCAAATCATTGTCCTCTTAATGGATAGACTGGGAGGTTACTTCAGTCAGTTCTCTAGTTCACTCTAGTTAAGAAATGTAGATTTCCTGCCTAAACGGATATCTCAACATTTGGTACACGTTTTCAAAATCATCAGCATTTCTGATAAGTGACAATACATCAAACACTCTACTGTTGTTCACTGATGCGTGATAAAACTGAAGTTTGCTGGGTTTCATTGTTGCATAAGAAAAACCCAGGATGGATCTAAGAAACAACCTATGGCTGAACTTTTCCTGTTTAAAAGCACAGATTTCTATTCCTTTTTTGAGTTCATGCGACTTTTCTACTTCAGTTCATACTTCCACAATAATTACAACATATTCAAGTTCATCACCAACACGTTTCACTTCAACAAGAATTATGACCATCAACATATCTTCAAACTACCAAGTGATTCATACCCCATCATCATCATCAAATATCGAATGGATTTTGTCATCATTTGGAACTTTTTTGTTATGCGTATTAATTTTAATCTTTATCAAACTGAAAAAGTTATTTGACAAAAAAGCACAAACTCGGAACATCGAACAACTCACAAACATTTTATTCTACGATCTAGACAATGAAGTAATATTCAATAGTACATTTGTTTAATATACAGTTCTTTCTATATCTACATTGATCACTTTACTCTGAAGAAGAATATACAGTTACAGTTGATTCACTATTTACAATAATTATATCTTTTATTTGCAAGATGTTAAAAAAACTTTGATAGTTGATTCAAACTTCATGTTCAATAATTTAAAAAAATAAAATAAAGAAACCTAAATATCTAAAGGAATAGTTGTGACTCCATCTAAAATCGTAATAAAATTCTAACACACGAAGTTTCGCATATTGATAAACAAAAAATCCTACTTGAATAGGTAAATTTAAGTTAATGCATTTCTTTGCCGATTGAACTTTGTAAGCATTCTCATCAATTGGATTTAACTGACGAAAAAAAAATTCTTATTAATAAACTTATCAACTTTCCTCTCATCACAATATTTCACTTCTCAGTGTTTTATCTGATTTGTGATAGTTTTACCATAACTTGAGTTACCAACCTAACAATAGACTAAAATTGAATTATTAATCGCAGTTGTCTTGGTAAATATTTACCCTGAAATAAAACTCTTTTGATTTAGTACAAAACATAACAAATCTTACCAGCTTCATCGTATCGCAATAATCGTCTTACTAGCATCACGATCACCATAACGACGAGTATCGCTTACTGCCTCCCCAAATGACTTGAACCAGGCCTTCTGTGTATACTCAATCACTTGGTATATCTTACTGACCACAAAAATACACCACAATCAAATTACCCAAAGTTCTTCCGGTTTATATTCTCCTTCTTCCTCTTCTGTTTCTTCTTCTTGTTCTCCTTCTTCCCCCTCCTCTTCGTCTTCTTCTTTGATAATTTCATATCCGTCCTCATCTACCACCCATTCATTCTCTTTAACGATGTGATCAACCCTCCTCTTCCTGTTGTGGGTATGGCTTTATTTTGGCCGGGTAGACTGTTACTACCCGACCAAGTGGATTTAGCACGATGTAAAAAGAGATCAGTGGGGTTTTTCCATCTCTCTCTATCCCTATGACTTTGGTACACTCCTTTCTTAGGATGATGGCATTCAAGTAAACCCCGTTTTTGGTAGTCTGGATATAATCAGGTTCTGGCCTTTCGTCTAGGACCATTTGGATCATTTGAAAAACTTTGTCTGCATTTTCTATGAATCCGGATTTTTTATATTCCATTTCACTCTGGTTTAAGTCCATCCCCATGATATATGTCGCTCGAAGATGTGGTCTTTCGACTCTTCGTTTACATAGGCATTTTGGATTATTTTATCGACGGAAGCCATTTTGTGTAGTTTTTTTTGTAGTAGTAAATTTCAGAAGTTTTATGGTTACTTCTGAATGTTCTTTCATCCATATTTATATCACAAGCAAGTCAATTAATCTTTGAAATTATAATTTGAAGCATTGAAATCTTTTTTTAACGATCACATTATAACAAGCATTGAGATGATCAAGGTTAGTAGTGACCCCGTCATCTAAGACTTTCCTCTTAGGATAAAAGTAGCTAAATCCGTTTCTAACTTGTGTATAAGTATGAACACTATGGCTCACAACCTAAAACCTCTATTAATACCAGCACTAGACTGTTTATTTAACAATACATTGAGATATTTCTCCTTATTGATTGTGACTCCTTTACAACTGAACTTATCGTAACCCCCATAACAATAATATGTTTTACTACACAAACCAATGATTCCTTCCCATTCTACTTTAAATAATCCCGGAGTTGGCTTATCATAAGCCCTATTCTCCGGCGTATCCGCATGCGGAAACCGGTTGTGTTTTTCTGATTCAAATTCGACTCTCATCTCTGGTTTTACTAACCCTTCTACCTCTCTATCGAGAGCGATATACGCACTATCTGTATCCATTTCACAGTACTGATAGTCACGACGATCTAAATACTTATCTAGAAAATCAAAATAAAACTAACATACGAAGTTTCGCATATTGATAAAAAAACCCACTTGTATAGGTAAATTCAAATTAATACGTTTCTTTGCAGACGGAACTTCATAAGTATCTTTATCTATCGGATCTAACTGACGGAAAAACTTGTTATTGACAAACTTATGAACTTTCTTTTCGTCACAGTATCTTACTTCTCTGTGTTTCATCTGGTTGGTTATGGTCTTGCCGTTGCTAGAATTACCAACCTAATAATAGAATTAAACAAAAAATGAATTTAGTTCAAATGAATTAATGTATCAATTTTCCTGTAACGAAAAGGTTAGTAATTATATATTGTAATATATCTATCAAGTGCTTACCAGTTTCATCATATCAGCGATAATAGCCTTGCTTGGATCTCTGTCTCCATCACGACGAGCGTTAGACACCTTGGGCATACACTCGATTACTTGGTATATCTTACTGACCATAAGACCGTGCTCCAAGTAACACTTGAGGAGGGGTGTGGCTAGTAGAATCTTTTCTCCTTTTAAACTCCCGATGAGACTTCGTCGAGGCTGAGGCATGATATAATGTTCTTCGGCAAATTCTTTCATATAAGCACCAATATCATCTTGCTGATTTCAGTATTTTTGAATATGGGGCACATTTCAGCAAACTTCTCTTTAAAAGATTCATCAACATTCAGTCGCATGGTTGCTGGGACGGTGGTTGGATCTTGCGGCCAGGGATTCGTTTCTTTAGTGGTTTGAGGTTCTAAAAAATAATCAAAATAAATAATTTTCTTTAATAGATAAAAAAACATACATAGAGAGAGAGAGGGATAGAGAGGGACGAAAAGAGAGGGGGAGAAAGAGTGATAGATGAATAGATAATAATAAACTTACAGAAACATACCATGAAGGGTTTTCTGTCTTTTTCTGGACTCATCCAGGTTGTTATTTTTTCTTTTGACGACACTCGTCAATCAATTAGGGTGAGAGGTTTCAATATGGTGGTGAAGTGGAGCTAAGTTGTTGAAATTCTCCACACACTGGTTACACCGAGTATTCCGGTTCAATTCCTCGTCGCTCGTGAAACTTTTCGTGTCGCTTCAAAGTATCTTTTCTTTTGAATTTTTTATCAGACTTTACAAGCGAAAAACTCATCTTTATGATTACTTTGGTGACGATTTAAGGTTTTTTTTCTTTTGAACTGTTGACTTTATTTTTTTGAACTGTTCTTATCAAGTTGAATTGGTTTCGTAAACTACTATCTACAATGGCTGACTTTTTAAATCTAATTTTTTAGATTGATGATGATTGGTACGGAGCAAACATCCATGAATTGGAAACGTTTGTGAATAGTGTTGTTGATCTATTTATCATCGCACTTGAAGATAGTTTTGATTGCGGTGGATTTTTGAAAAGTGTTTTTGGAGAAACCACCCAACAAAAAGAAATCGTAAGGAAACTATTTACAGTCAACTACATATGATTTTATGAATGCAAAACTCATATTACCCAAAGTTCTTCCGGTTTATATTCTCCTTCTTCCTATTCTGTTATTTCTTCTTGTTCTCCTTCTTCCCCATCGTCTTCTTCTTCTTCTTTGATAAATTCATATCCGTCCTCATCTACCACCCATTCCTTCTCTTTAACGCTGTGATCAACCCTTGTCTTCCTGTTGTGGGTATGGCTTTTTTGGCCGGGTAGGCTGTTACTTCCCGACCAAGTGGATTTAGCACTATGTAAAAAGAGGTCAGTGGGGTTTTTCCATCTCTCTCTATCCCTATGACTTTGGTACTCCTTTCTTAGGATGATGGCATTCAAGTAAACCCCGTTTTTGGTAGTCTGGATGTAATCAGGTTCCGGCCTTTCGTCTAGGACCATTTGGATTCTTTGAAAAACTTTGTCTGCATTTTCAATAAATTTGGATTTTTTATATTCCATTACACTCTGGTTTAAGTTCCATCCCCATGATATATGTCGCTCAAAGATGTGGTCTTTCGACTCTTCCTTTACATAGGCATTTTCGATTATTTTATCGACGGAAGCCATTTTGTGTAGTTTTTTTTGTAGTAGTAAATTTCAGAAGTTTTATGGTTATCTGTAAATGTTTTTTCGTCATCACTAGTGAGTTCAGGCAGAAAATCATCTTTCTAAATCAATAAAAAGTAAATAAAGATTAGTTATTAAATAGTGTAATTTGCTGGAACCTGAAAAATCATATGTCCATTAACATGTCAAAATCGGTGTGATTATAAGAAATTCTTACCTCCATTTCCCCAATAGGTTGTTCAACATTTCTAGGAATCAACTGCCCTTCCTAAGAAAATTTAAATATTCTAGAAAACAAGTTTTAGTTGTTGTGATAAACAATAGCTTCAGGCATGAATCACAAGTCGAAATGCTGGGTGCATAGTGAACAATAGCTGCTAATGAGTTAGGATACTTACCTGACTGACAATGTTCAAAGGACCCCAATCTTCAATCATTGCATGGGGAATACAAATATTTTCCTAAAATATAATTGAAGCTTTTTAAAAAAAACACTCTGAATACTATCATGAATCATGAGATGGTTAGTTATAAGTTCCCTATCAACTCATCAGTTCAACCTCTCATTTGGTCCATGGTTCAAACATTTCTATCGGTATTTCTCGTTCCTCAAAAACCTGAAAGAATTCAATAAGTCATGATAAACCAGGAAGTTATAGAAAATAAAAAAGCACGTACTTCAAACTATAATTCAACATTGACTTTATTTTTTTTGAACTGTTCTAATCAAATTGAATTGGTTTGGTAAACTACTATCTACAATGGCTGAGTTTAAAATCTAATTTTTTAGATTGATGATGATGGTACGGAGCAAACATCCTTGAATTGGTAAAGTTTGTGAATAGTGTTGTTGATCTATTTATCATCGCACTTGAAGATAGTTTTGATTGCGGTGGATTTTTGAAAAGTATTTTTGGAGAAACCACCCAACAAAAAGAAATCTTAAGTAAACTATTTAAAGTCAACTACATATAATTTTACGAATGAAAAACTCATATTACCCAAAGTTCTTCCGGTTGATATTTTCCTTCTTCCTCTTCTGTTTTTTCTTCTTGTTCTCCTTTTTCTCCCTCATCTTCGTCTTCTTCTTCTTCGATAATTTCATATCCTTCCTCATCTACCACCCATTCCTTCTCTTTAACTCTGTGATCAACCCTCTTCCTGTTGTGGGTATGTTTTTTTTTGGCAGGGTAGTCTGTCACTACCCGACCAAGTGGATTTAGCACGATGTAAAAAGAGGTCAGTGGGGTTTTTCCATCTCTCTCTATCCCTATTACTTTGCTACACTCCTTTCTTAGGATGATGGCATTCAAGTAAACCCCGTTTTTGGTAGTCTGGATGTAATCAGGTTCCAGCCTTTCGTCTAGGACCATTTGGATTCTTTGAAAAACTTTGTCTGCATTTTCAATAAATTCGGATTTTTTATATTCCATTACACTCTGGTTTAAGTTCCATCCCCATGATATATGTCGCTCAAAGATGTGGTCTTTCGACTCTTCGTTTACATAGGCATTTTCGATTATTTTATCGACGGAAGCCATTTTGTATAGTTTTTTTTGTAGTAGTAAATTTCAGAAGTTTTATGGTTACTTGTGAATGTTTTTTCATCCATATTTATATCAGAACCAAAACAATTAATCTTTGAAATTATAGTTTGAAGCATTGAAATCTTTTTTTTTAATGATCACATAACAAGCATTGAGATGATCAAGGTTATTCAGTAGATTTTTGATAATTACTTTATCTCATAGTAACCATTGATTAGTGGGAATATAAGTTACTCATAATTAGTTTATCACATTAGTGGTATACAATTTAGGCGCAAAATGCACAGTTACCATTGTCATCAATAAATTCTAGGAACAAAAGACACTGCACTCATTCAATGTTTGAATATTTTGTTACCTCTTTTTCCCCCACAAACCTGTTCAAGAACGTCATCACTAGTGAGTTCAGGCAGAAAATCATCTTTCTAAATCAATAAAAAGTAAATAAAGATTAGTTATTAAATAGTGTAATTTGCTGGAACCTGAAAAATCATATGTCCATTAACATTTCAAAATCGGTGTGATTATAAGAAATTCTTACCTCCATTTTTCCCCAATAGGTTGTTCAACATTTCGAGGAATCAACTGCCCTTCCTAAGAAAATTTAAATATTCGAGAAAAACAAGTTTTAGTTGTTGTGATAAACAATAGCTTCAGGCATGAATCACTAGTCAAATTGCTGCTGCATAGTGAACGATAGCTGCTAATGAGATATGACACTTACCCGACTGACAATGTTCAAAGGAGCCAAATCTTCAATCATTGCATGGGGAATACAAATATTTTCCTAAAATATAATTGAAGCTTTTTAAAAAAAAACCACTCTGAATACTATCATGAATCATGAGATGGTTAGTTATAAGTTCCCTATCAACTCATCAGTTCAACCTCTCATTCGGTCCATGGTTTAAACATTTCTATCGGTATTTCTTGTTCCTCAAAAACTTGAAAGAATTCAATCAGTCATGATAAACCAGGAAGTTATCGAAAATAAAAAAGGACGTACTTCAAACTATAATTCAACATTGACTTTATTTTTTTGAACTGTTCTTATCAAATTGAATTGGTTTCGTAAACTACTATCTACAATGGCTGACTTTTGAAATCTAATTTTTTAGATTGATGATGATGATGGTACGGAGCAAACATCCATGAATTGGAAACGTTTGTGAATAGTGATGTTGATCTATTTATCATCGCACTTGAAGATAGTTTTGATTGCGGTGGATTTTTGAAAAGTATTGTTGGAGAAACCACCCAACAACAAAAAATCGTAAGTAAACTATTTAAAGTCAACTACATATAATTTTACCAATGAAAAACTCATATTACCCAAAGTTGTTCCAGTTTATATTCTCCTTCTTTCTCTTCTGTTTTTTCTTCTTGTTCTCCTTCTTCCCACTCCTCTTCGTCTTCTTCTTCTTCTTTGATAATTTCATATCCGTCCTCATCTACCACCCATTCCTTCTCTTTAACACTGTGATCAACCCTCCTCTTCTTGTTGTGGGTATGGCTTTTTTTGGACGGGTAGGCTGTTACTACCCGACCAAGTGGATTCAGCACGATGTAAAAAGAGGTCAGTGGGGTTTTTCCATCTCTCTCCATCCCTATGACTTTGGTACACTCCTTTCTTAGGATGATGGCATTCAAGTAGTCTGGATATAATCAGGTTCTGGCCTTTCGTCTAGGACCATTTGGATGCTTTGAAAAACTTTGTCTGCATTTTCAATAAATTCGGATTTTTTATATTCCATTTCACTCTGGTTTAAGTTCCACCCCCATGATATATGTCGCTTGAAAATGTGGTCTTTCGACTCTTCGTTTACATAGGCATTTTTGATTATTTTATTGACGGAAGCCATTTTGTGTAGTTTTTTTGTAGTAGTAACTTTAAGAAGTTTTATGGTTACTTCTGAATCGCATAGTAACCATTGATAAGTGGGAATATAAGTTACTCATAATTAGTTTATCACATTAGCGGTATACAATTTAGGCGTAAAATGCACAGTTAGCATTGTCATCAATAAATTGTAACAACAAAAGACACTGCACTCATTCAACGTTTGAATATTTTGTTACCTCTTTTCCCCCACCAACCAGTTCAAGAACGTCATCACAAGTGAGTTCATTCAGGGGTTTTTCCATCTCTCTCTATCGCTATGACTTTGCTACACTCCTTTCTTAGGATGATGGCATTCAAGTAAACCCCGTTTTTGGTAGTGTGGATATAATCAGGTTCTGGCCTTTCGTCTAGGAGCATTTGGATCCTTTAAAAAATTTTGTCTGCATTTTCAATAAATTCGTATTTTTTATATTCCATTTCACTCTGGTTTAAGTTCCATCCCCATGATATATGTCGCTCGAAGATGTGGTCTTTCGACTCTTCTTTTACATAGGCATTTTGGATTATTTTATTGACGGAAGCCATTTTGTGTAGTTTTTTTGTAGTAGTAAATTTCAGAAGTTTTATGGTTACTTCTGAATGTTTTTTTTCATCCATATTTATATCAGAACCAAAACAATTAATCTTTGAAATTGTAGTTTGAAGCATTGAAATCCTTTTTTTTAACAATGACATTATAACAAGCATTGAGATGATCAAGGTTATTCAGTAGATTTTTGATAATTACTTTATCGCATAGTAACCATTGATTAGTGGGAATATAAGTTACTCATAATTAGTTTATCACATGAGCGGTATACAATTTAGGCGCAAAATGCACAGTTACCATTACACACTACACACAACAAAATCACAATATCCCACGTCTGTTGTAAAGAGCTGCTGTTGAATTTGATAATAATATTGATGATCTCTTTTCAGAGCAGTACCACCATTAATTTCACTCAAACAGGAACTTTTACACTTTACATATTCACCGAAGCTCATTTCTTTCAGGCAGTAGGGGCATTTAACCTCTCCACATCCCTGACCACAGCAATCACAGCTACACAGAAAATCTGGTGTTGCATGTAGCCAGGGATGCTGCTTATGGATAAATGTTCCACACTTTGTAATCTTGAAGTTTACATGTTTTTCATTCATAATCTGTTCATAAGCGGCAATTGCAGTGGCTTCGTGTTTGCACCCATGTTCTGTTGCATCATTAGAGAATTTAAAAATGTTAGGATAACATATTGATTTGATCAGTGATATGGAGGGTTGTGCAGGATCAGAATGATTGGCTTGTTTACTGATGGATGCACCTATCCTCCCTGCTCTGTGTCGAAAGAAATTGATGCTTTGAGCTTGACTGCGTGTGTCTTCCTCAATTGTGATCAGTTCGTCCTCAGTCATTTCAAAGTCAACAGTAGAACATGCATCAAGCAGTTCATGGTATTCTATATGTAAATACTTTTTATCATATAAACTTGATATGGTTTTAATGTTTCTGCTTTTTGAAACAAAAGACTGTGAATATGGTGGTATTAAGCTTAAAGCTACTGGCTTCGTCTTGCAAGCATGTAGTTTAGCATAAAATTCTTTCATTTCGTATTCATTTGGGGCTTCAGCCACAGATGTATTCTTCTCTGGTTGATCAGTTGCTTCTGCAGTTTGAGAGCCCAATGTCTCAATCTTCGCGTCAAGTTCTTGCTTCAGTTTTTTGGCCGATCGAAAATCAATGTCTTCCACTTCCAAATAAGGCACATCTTTAACAAATGTCGGCATAATCCATGCACACTTCATTTCAGTGCAAGATAGCTTTCCTCTGAGTCTGTTGAAAGTTTCAAGGTAAAACAACACACTTGCAATGTGCGAGCAACACTCGCCTCGACCAGCCATACAACCGCGGCAATGTGCGCTATTAATTGTGCCATTATTCTCCATTATAATCCATAATTGAACTAACAGGTCGCTCATCTTTTGTGAATGGCGAACTTTTCCTAAAACTACAAATTTTTCAGCAATTCCAATGCCTTGAACGCTGTTGATAAAGCCGGAAACCATGTGGTTGTAAGCTTGCAAACTTCGCCAAGCCTTGAATTGATCTTGTGTATAATGACTTGTTTTCGCACACAAGATAAGAGACAAGATCGATAGATTCCACAGGGGGAAGACATTCTGTATCTAAGGTACTTTCTGGAATTATAAATGGATCAATTCCGATGCAGGAAATCTTTTTCTTGTATCGATCTTTTACCTTCTCTTCAAGACGATTGGCGTAATTGCCGAGTTTTGCGTCAAGGGAATTATCCATTCCAACCCTTCAATAAACGAGTATTTTTGAAACTTACAACGGCAGTTCGACTCTTTGATGATTATAAATAGCAAATATTGTAATTTTCAACGATTTCTTCAAGATTTTTGCGTGTTCAAGGACGAATTAAAATATAGCTAGCTATGTTTCACACTAATGTGTGACTCGCGTGGAACACCGTAATGGCGGCGTGTATTTTGTCAAAAGGTCGTGACGTCACGTGAAAACGCTCTATATTTACAAACAACAGATGAAAACATTTAGAAAAGTACATCATAATCAAATCACCCAAAGTTCTTCTGGTTCATGTTGTTCGTCTTTTTCGATTCTCTCCATATATTTTTCTTCTTCTTCTTCTTCTTCTCTTAAAATTTCGAAACCATTTCATCAAAACCATCCTCCTCTATCATGATATTGGCTATTCTTCTCCTTCTATTGTGAGTGTAGTTCACACTGGACGGGTAGGCCGTGACTACCCGACCAGAAGGATTTAAAATGACGTAAAATGATGTCAGTCCTTCCTTAAATTTATCATCACGGTCTACCACCTCATCTACTACTTTGCGTAAAATAACTGCAGTCACATAAATGTTATTTCTCGTAGATTGTACAAAATCCACCTCCGGTTTTTCCTTTAAAAAATTCTGTATTATCTCGAATACCTTTTCAGAGTTCTCCACGAATTCGCTTTTTTTCCCCGTGTTTTCTATATTCCAGTCCCATGAAGTGTGGTGATCAAATATATGCTTTCGCGACTCTTCGCTCATGTGAGCATTTTCAATTATTTCCTTGACGGACATCATTTTCGCAGTTTTATATGTAATTTACAAAATTGTTAACGTTGCTGTAGTTCAAGGGTAACTTCTGAATATTTTCAAGTTATATTTATATCAAACCCAAAACAATTCATCCTTTCAATTTTAGTTTGAACCATGTGCTTCATAATGATTTTATTGAATTCTTTCAGGTCTTTGAGGAAAAAGAAATACCGATAGAGATTGTTGAACCATGGATAGAATGGGAAAGTGAACTGGTAAATAAACTAGACTTAAAATGATTCTATGATATTTTCGAATTGATATAGTGATTAAACTTTGATTTTTCTTGTAGGAAAACGTATCTATTCCTAGTCAAGTTTTACAAGAATGGGGGCCTTTAGAGTTTGTGAGTCAGGTAAGAGTCCTATCTCATTAGCACTGAGCTATTGTTCACTATGCAGCGGCAAATTTGACTGAAACTATTGTTTATCACAACAACTACAAGTTTGTTTGGTATTTCTCGGAACTTATAACTAACCATCTAATGATTCATAATAGTATTTAGAGTGAATGTTAATAAAACTTAAATTTTATTCTAGGAAAATGTTTCTATTCCCCATGCAATGTTTGAAGATTGGGGTCCTTTGGACATTGCAAGTCAGGTAAGTGTCCTATCTCATTAACACTGAGCTATTGTTCACTATGCAGCGGCAAATTTGACTGAAACTACAACAACTACAAGTTTTTTATTTTTTTCTCGAATATTTACATTTTCTTAGGAAGGGCAGTTGATTCCTGAAAATATCGAACAACCAATTGGAGAAATGGGACTTGAACAAGTTGGTGGGGGTAAAGAGGTATTTGAATTTATTTGATCGTAGCTTCTTTTGTTTTAATGATAACAATGTTGACTTTGCATTTTGTGCCTAAATTGAATACCACTAATCAATGGTTACTATGCGATAAAGCTATTATCAAAAATCTAAACTAACAAAGTTAATCGTGTAAATGCTTGTTACTCGTGCCCAGGCCTCTGGCACAGGTTAACAGGACCAACTTTATCTCCGTCCTCTAAATCACTGCCATCAGCCTTGGTTATTTTTGCCTTGAGGTAGAGAGAGGAATTGTTCAAGTCTGTAAGTTCATCACCACTTCCGGGGATACAAAATTCAATCGGTCCCTCACCAGTGATGTTTGAGACTGGAAAAAACTCGATAAATTGACCACGTTCAATGGTAGATGATTAATAAGGTGCTAACAATAAATCCAATTCAGATTTGTGACAGTGTTGTGATTTTGGATGTGCCATAGTTCTTAATTGAAAAAGTTGTATTCTCTTCTTTTTGGAGGAGATGTTTTCCGTTTCTTGACTGGAGCACGACTGAGCTTCTTAGTCTGTTTTTTCCTTTTTAAACCTTTACGACCGCTGCCCGACTGCGCGGAATCCTGGGAAGTTAGTTTATTCAACACCTTTTTCCCTCTTTTTTCTAACGATTCGCTGATTGTTTGACCATTCAGGGTATCTTGAGCCACACCCAATCCTTCTGTGATTGCGTGTTTTCCAACTGTTTTTAACTTTGGTACAACCATACGGTAAATTCCTCTGAGTATAGAACCCAGTCCGTAACCGTGTTGATTCCCACCCCCCATGGAATGCTGTTTCTGTTGGCTCTGATCTATGTAGTAGTTTTTAAAATATTCCGGATTGGATTCTCTCATGATGATCAGTGAAAATATGGTGAAGCTCTCCTGAGATGAAGTGTTATCAACAAGCGTCCAAACCCAAATGGGATCAAATCACCAGTGTCTCTTCTTAAATTGATTTCTATGGTGTCAAACTCTTTTTTGCTGACCGGTACATACTGTGGGCTCACGAAACTTCTGGTGATTCGTTCGCCATCTTTACCTTCGACGGGGACGATTCTCAACAAAGGGACTTGAGAGTCACCAACGCACTGTGATTCGACGATATCACAATAGACATACAAATTGTGAAAACCATGATCTAAATCAGCTTCACGTTCTGCTTTTACAGTGTTTTCATAGTAGGTGTTGTTGTTGAAACCCAACATTAACCCAACATCGGAAAAGAATACCTGTATACCGTTTTCTGCGTGAATCGTGATTTTACGATCAAGTTTATCATAAGAAAACGAAACATCATTTTTATGAATAGATTCTGCTATCAATTCATTCATTTTCTCCACAATCTTTTCAATAGAAGGGTAATGACCGGGTGGGATAGTATAACCCTCAAATCGAATTCCGTTTTTCACATAGAATCGATTCCACTTCGATTCTCCGTGGATATTGTTCCAGGTGTGAGGATACTGAATCTCAGTAATGGCTACTTCCCAGTCATCTACCAGTTTGATGGGTTGTGGAAGTTTGACCCGATACTCTGTTGAAGTATTATCGGGAAACACATCCATAGAACTGTTAGAAGGGAGCCAGATAAAAAACTGTGTTTTCTCCATGACGTTCACTAACAAATAAACGGATTTATGAAAGAACGAGATTATTTGTAGAAACAAATGACTTTTATTGGATATAATCACAATGATTCTACATCACTGGCTGGAAACCAGCTATTAAATTTATCAGGATATCATTCCATTTGATCAAGTAATGAACTTTGCCTTTCACTTTTTTCTTTTTCACGATGCGTTCGATTTTGTAAACATCATCTTCCTTATCTACTCTTTGTAGTTCTTGTTCGTAAAATACTCCGTCCAAGACCTCACCCTGTTTATCTTTGAGTCGATAAACTGGTGGACGTCTTGGTAATCGTTCACATATAGTGAACAATTCAACACTCCAATTGGGTGTGCAACCTTTTTCAAAAGTTCTCTTGATCTTACTCACTCTGACTTGCTGTCCTACTTGAAATCGAAATCGTGGGATAGGAGCTTTTACCGCGTTACCGTATAATGTTTTCCACACTAGACCTTCGTTTTTCTTAGTCACTTGACTGGGTTTCATCTTGATACTTCGATGATAACTGTTATTGTATGACTTGATTAGATCGGGTAAGACGTTGATATAACTCCAGGTATTTTTGTGAGTGAAATAACGGTACATTTTGTTTTTCAGTGTACGGTTAAATCTCTCGATAACTGAAGCTTTGGCTTCACTGTTGGTTGTGAAAAAGCGAACTTTCTTTTTTCTCAACAAATCATGAAGTTGACGATTAAGGAATTCTGTTCCATGATATAATTTTTGGAATGCGAGTTTTGAATATTTTCGTGAAGGCTTTAGTGAGTTCTTCTGCTGATTTGTGTTTCAGAGGGACAACAAAGGCATACTTTGACAATATATCAATTACGGTCAAAATGTAATGATAACCCTTGTCATATCGACTCAATGAACTCAAGTCTACTAAATCAGCTTGAAATTGTTTGTCTTTTCTTCCAACTATCACTCTGTTGGTGGGATATTTTCGTCTCGCTGGTCTATGAAGGGTGTAGGTTTCTTGTTTTTGTAACCAATCCTTTACTTGTTTACGAGTGATCTTCTTGTGACCTTGTTCTCTTGCAACACGGAAAACACCCTCGGGGCCAGTAAAACTTCCTTCGCTTTGTGGATTGTAGTAGATATCGTTCAGGATCTTTTCCATCACAGAATTCAGAATTTTGAACGATGATCTGACCTCCACAACAAGCCAAAATACAGCGGGTTTTATTGAAAAGTTGTTGTAAGGAAAGTTGTAAGGATGCGGGTAAACAACCCATGTTCACTACTCGAGGGGAAAAAATAAAATGATGATTCAATGGAAAAGCGCTTGAATTTAACTCATATGAATTGACATACTTCGTCCCACTCTTTCTCGGTCAGTTCTAATTCTTCCATAAATCGAAAAAAGACTAAAGTTCTACCCAAGTGACCTCTCATCTCACCAAAATCATATATCTCTTTTAAATCACTGATCCGATGTTTTGAATACTTTTTAAACTCTATGGTCAATCGATGGAACTGTAAACCAAAATCAATACGTTTACACAGAAAACGAAAAGTATAAAAATAAAAACTAGAGTGAATTGCTCCCATGTTCCTTCAATAAAGACACGCGGTAAAATGATTAAATCAAATGGAGTTTATTATTATTATAGAATAATTTTGTTACACATGAATGAATCTATTTACAATCAGACTAATTGGTTTCCATGCGTTCTTGACCTCTACAATTGAATTTTTCTGGATAGGCTATTGAAGAAGCTTTCGTCAATGTTTTTCTTCTTCCAGTGATATTCATGTCACTACTTGCCAGTACTTGAATAATACTGTTTGTGTAACTGCTTGAAGGATCAGCGAACATTCGAATTTGGTAGAAATAAAGATAAACAGTTGTTTATATAGTCAATAGGGTTTGTCCAAACTTGCCCGGAGCGGTCGTTATCTCAACCGGAGAACAATAGAATATTTAAGTTACCGTCCTTACCGTCCTAAAACCGTCGTTTAAGGGGGTCGAGTCATGCAAACTACACTACTTATATTCTCCTTCTTCCTCTTCTCTTTTTTCTTCTTGTTCTCCTTCCTCTTCCTCCTCTTCGTCTTCTTCTTTTTCTTTGATAATATCATATCCGTCCTCATCTACCACCCATTCCTTCTCTTTAACGCTGTGATCAACCCTCGTCTTCCTGTTGTGGGTATGGCTATTTTTGGCCGGGTAGGGTGTTACTACCCGACCAAGTGGATTTAGCACGATGTAAAAAGAGGTCAGTGGGGTTTTTCCATCTCTCTCTATCCCTATGACTTTGGTACACTCCTTTCTTAGGATGATGGCATTCAAGTAAACCACGTTTTTGGTAGTCTGGATATCATCAGGTCCCAGCCTTTCGTCTAGGACCATTTGGATCCTTTGAAAAACTTTGTCTGCATTTTCAATAAATTCGGATTTTTTATATTCCATTTCACTCTGGTTTAAGTTCCATCCCCATGATATATGTCGCTCTAAGATGTGGTCTTTCGACTCTTCGTTTACATTGGCATTTTCGATTATTTTATCAACAGAAGCCATTTTGTGTAGTTTTTTTTGTAGTAGTAGATTTCAGAAGTTTTATTGTTACTTCGGAATGTTAATACATCCCTATATTTATATCAGAACCAAAACAAATAATCTTTGAAATTATAGTTTGAAGCATTGAAATCTTTTTTTTTTTAACGATCACATTATAACAAGCATTGAGATGATCAAGGTTATTCAGTAGATTTTTGATAATTGCTTTATCGCATAGTAACCATTGATTAGTGGGAATATAAGTTTCTTATAATCAGTTTATCACATTAACCTGTTCAAGAACGTCAGCACAAGTGAGTTCAGGCAAAAAATCGTCTTCCTAAATCAATGTGAATGTTTTTATCAACAAATACTTTTATCACTTCCATTGGTTTAGTATCAACTGCAGAACATTTTTCTGATGTTGCTTTGCTTTGGTCTTCAAGACTTGCTTGTATAGCTGCAACCATGTCTTTATCCTCTTCATCAGAATCACAGGCAAGCATATCCACATAGTTGTTATATCTGGCTGTTGTTAGGCTCTCCATTGGTGGCTTATTCGACATACTGCTGCTTGAAAAAGTGTAAACTTTACTTGTTGAAGGGCCTGCATCTGATGTTTTT
The DNA here is from genome assembly GCA_918843875.1 of Diadumene lineata. Lineage (NCBI taxonomy): Eukaryota > Metazoa > Cnidaria > Anthozoa > Actiniaria > Diadumenidae > Diadumene > Diadumene lineata. Next base: position 6,985,426 of record OU974082.1, read on the forward strand.
GAGTCCAGTTCTTTTGATGATCGCTTAGGTTTGTTTCTTCAACTCTTCATTGATGAAAGGAATTTTGATGTATACAAGGTCTTGTTCTTGTTCGTTACTGGTGGAGGATCGTGACGATTTGTTTTTTAGCATACTTTTGATGGTTGACTTAACAAATGTTTGATGGTAACAATTCTTGATGTACAGGTTGGTTATCAATGCCAGTGACTTACGTTGTGATCCTGGATTATATATTACACATCTAATGGTATAGTAGTTACAACGTCTTCCAAGACCTTTCTCTCGGGATAAAAGAATGAAACCCCATTTCTCACTTGTTTATAACTCAACATTTCATGATTAACACAATCGGAAAATTCAGGTTGATGTTCTTTTTCCCCGAGTGTATCTCATGCGTATCTTGGTCAATTTGGTCTAATTGCCTGAACAACGGGTCGTTTATCAATGAGGAAACACCACTGTCATCACAATATGTCACTTGGCGATGTTTAAGTTGGTTGGTTATGCACTTTCCATAGGAGGAATTTATGAGTAAGTGTTGTTTAATCGCTCATTTATCTATCTGCATGAAAAGATAGTCGGCTACGAGTAAATGCTGCCTTAATTGGCCTTGTAATGGAGCATCTTCAAAAAACAAAATTGTCAGCATAGGTAAAACTAAAAGCGCCACACTGAAACAAATTAATTCATAGAAAAGGTTGTTATTAAATTTTTTTCACTTACTCTGAACTTTAACTTCGTCGAATCCCTCAGATTTCAACTGCTTTACGATAAAAGCAGTGACTTCTTTATGTGAGAACTCAAAACGCTAAAAGAAACAAGCATTATACGCTGAGTAAACTGACATTTAATAATGATAAATCAATGGTTATAGGGAGAATTACTAGACTCAAAGAGTTTTCCATACATTTGTGAGCTTTTCCTCTCTAATCCTTTATACTGCTTGCGTTCCTCTCTCTTTGCATGGATGTTGTGAACCTTTTCCTGGAAAATAAAAAAAGAACAACCATGATGGAGTTTCTCGTATTGAATAACAGACGAAAGAGTGCCAAATTCAAAAACAGACCGTAAAAATACTGTTATAATGGTGTTGTCTCGTCATTCATTACTTTTGTATGGTATTCGGCATCGAATAAGGTTCTGAAATGTAAAATAAAATACCTGGACGGTTAACGAGTCCTTTTTCGCTTCCTTTTGGTGTTTTTTTTTTAGCCTTCACGTTATCTTCATTGGTATCCTTCTCGATTTTTTCAATACGCTCAGTTAAATTACGTATTCAAGTGATCTTGGACAAGCAAAATGTTAGATGCCATGGCGTTGTGGCAGATGTGGGATGGCGAAGGAGTTTCAGATGAGATTGACGATGGCGATGATTCGGGAGTCCCTGAGTACTGACGTGAGGGTGCATATACATTGTAGAGATCTATCGTGACGATCAGAATTGTAAAACCTTGATTGATTCATTCTCTTGAAAGTAGAAATATGTTCCGTTAAAGCGATCTAATATGCAGTTGTTATTACTATTAAAGTTGATGCTGTTGACCATGTAATCAATGCCCAATGTGACTGTTATGTTTCAACTTGACAAACATGCATTTAATCTTAAATTGATTACTACTACGTGATTGGCTGTTCACTTATTGTGTTATTCCGGCTTTGCTGCTTTTAATGGCGCTTTATCGCCAAATTGCTTTGTGTGGTATTTAGGTGTAATGCATAATCTAGCTAACTGTTGAGTCATCTTGCAATCGCGTAAATACTGAATATTTCACTAAGAATAATGACAAGTAAAGAGAGAATCCTTTGTCAACGTTGCAATACTTGGTTGTCAAAACGGGCAGAGAGAACATCGACGGCTTAAGAAGAGAACCACACTTTTTTGTAAGTATATAAACAGTTAAAAAACAAGTTTTGCATGTTGATTGCTGATGTAATTTTTGGATCATAATATAGCATTTTTCAACAGTAGCTTTTTTTGAGATAACAGGTTGTGGGCGTGTCTCATGTGCAAACACAGTACATATTCTGTTTCGTATGGCATGCCGATTGTTTCAAAAATAGTTGTTCTCTCATAGATAAACTTTTTCCAAATACATAATACTTGTTTCTGTCAATAATACTTATTTTTATGCAGATACAACTTGTTTTCCGATATATAATACTTGTTTCTGTCAATAATACTTATTCTTTTACAGATACAACTTGTTTTCATATATAATACTTGTTTCTGTCAATAATACTTATTCTTATACAGATACAACTTGTTTTCATATATAATACTTGTTTCTGTCAATAATACTTATTCTTATACAGATACAACTTGTTTTCATATATAAAACTTGTTTCTGTCAATAATACTTATTCTTATACAGATACAACTTGTTTTCATATATAAGACTTCTTCCTATATAAAACTTGTTGCGCAATCCCTTGAGACCACAGGTAGCCCAAACTCATTATCGTGACAAACACGTCAACAGAAATATGATGTGCTCGAAAATGACTTTAAATGGTTTTTCTTTTTAATTCTGATACTTCTAGATTGGAGCTAAATTTAGAGTGTAAACTTTTAGAATAAATTTTTTCGAGATTTTTACACTTGATAAACGAGTTTGGGCTACCTGTGTTAAAACCCAGCTTCCCGCGGACAACATGTGACAGCTAAATGCGTGGTAGCTTTGCCTTTCTAACATGGCGAACGGGTCGGCCGATGACCTAGCGAATCGTCTGACTTCACTGGCGGAATCTTTACGTCAAAGAGGTGTACCAGAAGCTGGCTCATCGAGAAACGACAGTCAGAGTTCTTCGGAAACGTTGGCACGATTATTTCCATCATCATCGTCATCTCGAGTCCTCTACACGGCTTCGAGCTCAAGTCGTTCAAAACGTGTTGTGCCTTATTCAAAAGGGAAGGGTAAATCAACATCTGTCTCTGTGATAAAGGATGTCATTCTGCTGCCGAATCCTAAGATAACTGATGTTCCTCGTGGAAAGACTAGAGAGGAATTATATATCAGGAAATTGGTTTATCCTGCATTCGAACTATCTAATGAAATGTCTTCAACAGAAATAACAGACAAAATTTCATCCTTCTTTCAGCGGCACCTAAAAGGGAGGCATTATGATTTTGTAAGGTCTGTAGGAAACAAAATAGTGGCTGCAGGCATTTCACGAGAGTCTATAAGTGGAAGAGTGATTAAACACTTATCGGGTCAAGGTCCAATCTATATAAGATGCATCACTCCTATAGAAAAAGATTTCGATTGGGGCTTTGATGAAGAAGATGAAGAGACCTCTTCTGATGATGAGAAAACCAAAATCACTATTCATACACTTGATGAAGATGATGGAGATCTGCTGAAATCGCCATTATCACTAAGCACTGCATCAACTTCTTCAAGTTCTTTATCAGACTCTGCACTGAAAAATGGTCCATCAACATCTTCATCCACCACTTCGCAGTCTCTGGATGGTCCACAAAAAATGCAAGCATGCCCAACGTGCAACAACTTGTTTACAATGTCTGAAATTGAGGCACATGCAGACTTTTGCTGCAGCACACTGGATAATGACAAGAAATGCATTTTAAAAGATACATGCTCTGTTATTGGTGCTATATCCAAAAAGGTGGATAATTCCGAGCAAATGTTTTTAGTACTGAGGAGAGGCTGCCCATTAGAGAGAGTACTTGACATCTGGAAACGTGCAGTGAAGAAGAAGCCTTCATGCTTAGAGAAGCGTGTAGTAGTAAGCTTTATTGGAGAACAAGGAATAGATTCAGGAGCAATAGCCTCTGAATTTTTTACCATTGTTCTTCATGAAATGGCAAAGATTATATTTAAAGATGGTGTCCCCATAGACTCCACATTCCATGTACAAAATTTAAACTTTGTAACATGCGGGCAGATTGTGGTGGCAAGTTTGGCACAAGGTGGGCCACCACCCTGCTTTCTTGATGAAAGTGCATACAACTTAATGTTGGAGAAATCTCCAAAGCTTCACAATATTGATAGGTTTAAGCATTTGTCTGAGACTGACAGGGAATTTTTGAACACTGTTGCTGGAGATTTACAGTCACACACAGACACTATTGTAGATCATGGTTACACAGGATTAATCAATGCTGACCACAAAGATGAAATAATGCAGACAATGGCAATAAGCATTGTCTCAAAACGATTACTTTACTTGAGGGAATTCATGGATGGTATGCAGTCCTATGGTTTGGCTGAGCTCATTCAGAAATTTCCTAGTATATGTAAGCCTTTGTTTGTTAAGAGCTCCACAGGAAAAGTTGATGCAAATTATGTGTTCTCAATTCTTCAGCCAAACTACTCTCCTGAGAGCACCACCAGGCAACAATTAGAGGAAGCAGCCATGGACATGTTTCAGGACTTTCTCTTCAAATTGGAAGATGAGGATGTTAGTGGATATGAGGAAGCATTGGTCTCTTGTCAAGATGAAAGCACAGAGATGGAATTCCAGAAACCTGATCTCACTCCAGCAGGGGTTCTTGGCTGGTTGACAGGCCAGAAACACAGGCCTTTAGGAAATGAAGATCTTGCTATAAGTGTAACCTTTAACCATGACTGTCTAAAAGAAAATCCCAAACATAAAATCTGCTATCCCCTTGTTGGGGCATGTGCTAAGGAGATTATTCTTCCATTGGCCCACATGAGCACAACTAAACAATTTCAAGAAGTCTTTATTACAGCTATGAGCAAGGGGCAAGCATTTGGCAAAGCTTAGTATCCTTACTATCTAGTTTATTAATAGGAAATATAGATTAGAGTGCAAACAATATAACCGTGCAACACCTATTACAAAATAGGGCAAAATTGTACAAGTATAACAATAGAAAACAATGATTTATCATAAAATAGTAAAATTTAGTATAATTAATGTTTCACGGATATATTGCTTGCACTCTATTTCATGAAAAGTGTGATGCACAGGATTTTAGTATTCAAATTTCATGCACAGTACCAAATGACATAAGCTGATTGGCTCTCCCAAGTATAGTAATAGTCAGAGTACACTGCACTCTATGCATGCATTATAGAGATCATGACATGTACCTTAATTCAAATTTATTGAAATCCTTTCTTTACAATTATTGTATTTGAATATAAGCTATAACGTTATGCAAAACCTGTTATTGCCTATGAATTTTATGTGATTTGTTGGTATATTGTTTTGGTTATTTACATTTTTGATGGCTATGACAATGGCTGTGCATTTGATTTGAATATTAAATAAGTTAGAGACTTCTACAGTAGTTCATGATTTGCCAGCCAATACAAGCACTTGCTGGCTTTAGAATGTACTCAAAAGTCTTGCTTTCTTTCTCGTTCATTCTACATCCAGCATACTGGTCAGTAAATTACTCACATCAGTCTCTAACCTCTAATTATTCACAAATTGTTTGTATCATAAAACGAATGAGCGAGGAACGAGCAAGTGAGTTTTATCATACTTACAATGATTGAATAAATCTGGTGCAAAGCACTTTCCATGCTATAATTTTGTTTATTATATATATTTATATATATAGAGTCTTTCATTGAATAATTTCACACAAAGTTTTATCAACCAGATGCTAATACAATGAATCCATGCATTAATACAGTAGTTCATGCAAAATAACAACCAAAAAGTTCTCTCAGTCTTTAAAATATTACTATATGTGTGCTTGAAATGATCAGATAAAAGAATGGAATTAGGTTTCTTGCAGGAGAAGTACAGTACAAGTACAATTTTGACTTGACTTGATAAAAACTTCTGCAACAAATTAAGGTCTCTTCTTGTTTTGGAGTATGTTTGCCTTCTTTTTGATTGATAAAATCTTCTATAGACAAATCTAAATGCACAAACCCTGCAGACCCAACAGAGATGGCCATTTTCAAGTAGTACCCAAAGCGCCAAGAAAGCCAGTAGGTTACAAACACAAATGTGGCGTTCTGATTGGTTGAAAATCTCATTTTTTCACATGCAAAAAAGGCTATACGTGATGCTGATTGGACGTATCACAATTTTTCACATGTAAAAATATAGCGTAAAGAATATATAAATGACCTTTATTCAATGAAAGTCTCTTTATATATATAATGAAAGCAACTAATTTGTGCATGTTTATTCCAAATTGAACAAAAAAGTTGTATGATTTTTTTTGAATAATATACTTTTCATAGATTTTGGTGCCTTTTGTTCGATATATGTTTGAAAGTTTGTTCAAATTTGAATGAGCACATGCCTGGTAATGGCATGATGATGGCATTAACAAGCCCAAGGCATTGTGCATTTTTCTCTGGAATTTTTGTATAAGCTTGCATATTCAGAGCCTAAAAATGTTGTAAAATATTTCCAAAATGATTTGGATTTAAGCAAAATTGTAGAAAGAGTATTATTTGTACAATTTGGGATTTAATTGCACAGTCATGTCACGGCCAATTAGAGTCAAGTATTTCTCTGGAGTGTTAAAATAACTAAGTCAGCTAAGCCTGGTTACACTAAATGATTTGTTTTTTTTTTGCACTTGCTGTACATACCACAGTGCAAGGAATGCATCTTTAAGCAATCAGAAGTGACAATTGCAGTTATAACAATCAGTAATCAGGATTTCTAATTGGTACTGTAAATAATGAATATTTTCTGAAATATTTATAAGCAACAGTTTTGGAACCCACGCTACAAGACTTGAAAAAAATGCACTATGGGTATCTTTACAAGTATATTGTCAGATTAGTTTATATTGATTTTCTGATATTTGTCACTGATTTTTTAGATTATAAATGTATTTTAAGTTTATCAGTCATACATCAAAGACAAAATGTTAATTCTGTTTCAAGGATTTCATGGCTCAACATAGGTTGAAGGAAATCAACTTTGTGAAAAAATAGCTTCAAAAATTGTCAGCCATGCATGATATCATTTAAAAATAACAATATGAAACAGACACTTTTATCAATAGGTGGAATCAGCGTCAACAGGCAGCGTCAGTGTTTCCATCTTTTTGCTACCCTTTTTAGATGAGGCAATTCATTAGTTAGGGAGGTTTGTACATAAGGTACAACATTTACCTTCACATGTTCAGTTCTGTTTGTATGTACAATGTTGTCCTCCAAACTGTTTATAATCAGTAGGGGTGAATTTTTATATTATTGTTACTGTTAATGATTCACAGGGAATCGAAGGCTTGATTTTATATGAAATCACATTTTTAGATTTAAAAATAGAAGTTAAAATTATGATTACTTTCTAGGATTGTATGTGATTTAAAAAAAAATCATTTTGATTGCTAAAGAACACATAGAAGAATGCATCAAAATTGGTAGAGCACAAATAGAAAACTTTGAAAATGGCAAAGCAATGGTTTTGCTATTATAATAGTAAATTACTTAGGATGATTATAAAAAAATCTAGAAAGTTTATTTACTAATTTTTCCGTTTTACTGTTATCACTGTGGAATGAACAGAATGGACAAAGCTGTACGCACTAAATTTCCAGATAAAGTCTAGGGACTTAAGGGGAGGCACAAAGTTTTTACATGGAGTGATTTTTATGTCGACTTTTCTCCAGAAATTGTTCCACTACTGATTCCGTTGCTGCTTTTGATGAAATCAAAACTAGCCATTTAAAACTTTGCAAAACTGCATTCTGTTTGAAACAAATGCATTCTTCTATGTTTCTTTCCTTTACTCTTTTTAATGATTATGTCCAGATTTACAATCCAAAGATTTGATTCATTTGTGTTATTGAATTAAAATAAATATGTTATAACCAGTTAGCTAAATGTCTCCAATGACTTATTTGGAAGAAATTTAATATGTCTGATTTCAGTAAAAGCGTGAAAACCTAATTACTAACTTGTGCTAAACAGTACTATTCAAACAATAGAAAACAATAGAACTAGCATAAAATTGTACAAAATTGAAATAATATTACTAAAGTTTCATGCTTTCACTAAATGCACTCTGATGCATTAATAAAACAACATTAAGAATGGTAAGACAAAAAATGACGTGAAATCCATAAGAAAAGAGCAACCATAAATTTGGATAACAGGTAATGATCTATAGTCACTGTATGAAGATTCCAACTAAATTTTGAGAAAGCTTGTGCATTGCTGATGCAGTTCAAAGAAGGGCTAAAATAGTACTTTTTATGCAGTTGTTATGGTCAGTTTATAAAATGTGTTACCATTTGTACAGCCTGAAGAAACAAGTCTATGCCGTAATTACCATCGTCAGCCAGAGGGTCAATTGCAAGTCTAAGCAGTGTCTTGTCTTGGTCAGTCAGTACTATTGATGAACGGGGAACTTCAACATGATTATTTGTTTGCAGTTCTGGTTCTGGATCATCATCAGAAACACCATATGATTCAGGATCATTCATGGGATCTAGTAAAACTTGCACTGCTGGCTGGCTTGAGTGAGCATGCCTGTAAATTCCTTGCATCCATATTTGTAGAGGCGAAAGGGAGTGCTCAGTTCTTACTGGATGATTATTCCATTGTAATACGAACTCTTCAAGAGAGCGGTTTACCCTTGGTAGAAAGACAAAATGTAATGCATACAGGTGCACTTCATTAACAGGATCAAGCAAGAAATTTTCTTCCAGGAAGTAGAATAAGCATCTGTAATGGCGCACAAAGGAATCTCCTACATCACGCCAAAGGCGCTCTATTCTCTGGTTGTGTACAGATAAACCTGTTATTACAGGGTTACACAAAGGATCATGTCTTGCCAGCATCCATCTTGCTACCTCTATATTTTCAGTCCCATGGTCACAACGAATTCTGTGAGGCACATTAAACTTCAACAATGCTTCTTCAAAGAGCCCTAATACAGTAAAAGCCTCATTATTGGTGCTACATCTCAAGAAAACAACAGTTCTTGAATAGCCATCAATGGCCCCATGAATGACCATTCTCCATCGAATCAGTTTGTGGTGACCATCCAAATGCCTGCGAATAACAAAACATGGTTATAAATTGCATTTTTTTGGCCTGTGATGAATTCACTCTAAGTCAGCACAGGTTGTAGTATATTGTACCAGAGAAGGTTCAAATAAATTATAATTTTTTTCCCAGGGATCTAATGAGCTATTTAAATAGTTATTTTGAAGACCCCTGAATTCAAACACCCTAGATAGAAAGAACAATCCGTACAACAACGTAGTACTAAGTAAACATACCAAAGACTATTAGGTCCAGGTACACTATATACCCTTCTGCGTATCCGTAGTCGTTTCCTTCGCTCCTTCCTCGCGGGATCTACTCTTTGCATTGAGTCTCTTAACCTCCATCTTTGAACAGAGATACCTCTTCCACGAATTGCACCTCGCACCATCACTTCCCCAGCGTTTGGAGTTCGATCCAAGATAAACTTCACAAAAACATCGAGTTCTTCATCATTAATAACACTATAATTAGAGGGTTTATTGAGCTCTAATTCTTGTCTTTGCCTATACAAAGTTGTTCTGGATACGCCAATCATGGTTGATATCTTTGTCCAAGAAAATCCCAATTCCTTCAGACCCTCTACTTGATTTTTTGACACAACAAATTTCGGCCTCCCACGCCCACCAACGTTGCGAGTGTGACATTTAAATCCTTGATCTGAGTCTCTCTCCTCGAGACAATCACAGCGTTCCTTTATCCTTACTGTCATGTCTCTGTAAACCTCGATAAGCGCTTCTAGAGTGTGAGTAAACTCGATACATTCAGGATCAACGGATGAAACATAAATCGCTTTGAATAAACAATAAAATAACACTAATTCTTGATAAGTATTCCTTGATAAACTCAACAATTGATCAGCAACACTGACATCTTCAGTAAACAAATTAGTGTGAATATTAACAGAGGGCAGTTCCTCGAGAAAACTTCTAAATTCGTCAAATAGAGTACCGATGTTAATGTCCGCCATATTGAAATTTCCTTCGTGACAGCGGGAAGCTGGGTCTAAACACAGGTAGCCCAAACTCGTTTATCAAGTGTAAAAATCTCGAAAAAATTTATTCTAAAAGTTTACACTCTAAATTTAGCTCCAATCTAGAAGTATCAGAATTAAAAAGGAAAACCATTTAAAGTCATTTTCGAGCACATCATATTTCTGTTGACGTGTTTGTCACGATAATGAGTTTGGGCTACCTGTGGTCTCAAGGGATTGCGCAACAAGTTTTATATATGAAAACAAGTTGTATCTGTATAAGAATAAGTATTATTGACAGAAACAAGTTTTATATATGAAAACAAGTTGTATCTGTATAAGAATAAGTATTATTGACAGAAACAAGTCTTATATATGAAAACAAGTTGTATCTGTATAAGAATAAGTATTATTGACAGAAACAAGTCTTATATATGAAAACAAGTTGTATCTGTATAAAAATAAGTATTATTGACAGAAACAAGTATTATATATTTGGAAAAAGTTTATCTATGAGAGAACAACTATTTTTGAAACAATCGGCATGCCATAGTTTCGGGTAGTTGGTACCATTCAGAAAATTCCTGTTTGACTAAAGTGGGGTCTACTTTAAGTAAATTATGTCAGACAAGCAATTTGAGGTTTGACTCTAAAGTTTCAGACTCCAGTATTTTGACGTTCACTCTCAGTCCGCTGAATACTTTCAATTCATAAGTTTTGCATGTTTATTGTTTATGCAGCAAAGTACATTTTTTGCACAGGAATCAATATCCTTAAAGCAAGCAAGTTTACCATTCAGTAAATACCTCTTGACTAAAGTGGGGTCTATTTGAAGTAAATTATGTCAGAAAAGCAATTTCCCTTTTAAATTGCAGTAGTTTGATGCCACTGATGAGGTCAAAAAGCAAATCAAAATTGCTTAAAGTTTAAAAATAACTTAATCATTTTGAACAAAAATCATATTTCCTGTATGTTAAAGACCTAGAGAATAATATATATTTTTTTTTTTGTGTTGACCTAATTGACCCACCCAGTGCTTGTTTATTGTTGAAAAAAATTATGCGATATTGGCTTTTTGACCTCACAGGCAGTGAGTGGTCAAATGTCAAAACACTAATATGAATTTTAGATGTTCTTTTCAACATACAGGATATATGATTTTTGATAAATTCAGATAAAATAGTCGATTAGCCTTTCCAAGTTCTTGTAAATTGCGAAATGGTTGCATTTGAGATTGCATTAGTAGTGTGGACTATGGTGATTATTACTCAACGACACAGAAAATAACTAGGCATGAAATTGTTTTTGACACTAATAAAAATTTGACTTTCAGAAATCATATTTAAAAGCTCAAAAAGATAAGCTGTTTAAAAATCGAAATACTACGTACTGTTCACGTACTAACTACCAATGTATATATAATATCATTTCCTGAAAGTTGTTGACTGAAATATTTTAAAAAGATTCAAAGAATCTTTCAAAGATTACGTATGATTACGTATTTCTTATACATTGCATAAGGAATCATTATACATTGTATCCTGAAACACATGGTATACGGGTCATGATTCAATCAGGATACGCCACTATCCTTAAACAACCTTATTCTACCCGTATACCATTGGTATAAGATACCCTGATACACCCTTATACTATCAATTTCACGCAGTGCCAATGAAAATCCAAGTTCTCGTCTTCGATTATAAATTGTTTGTCTAGAAACACCCAAATCCAGGTACTAAACTCATTGCGAAGACAACCAAGTTGTGCACTTGACAAGGCATATCTTGGTCGCCCTGGTCCATATCTGGGCTCTGTAAGAGGCCTGTATGAATACATGTAAAAGATGATGATGTTAGTGTCTGATGTAATAATTCAAACTAGTTCTCAATGATTTCAAGTCAATGACTTGTGTTTGTTGGCTATTGATTCCCTGATTCATAAATGCAATAATATTAGATAAGTGTTACAAACAACACAGAATCCTATATGCATAAAATTCACAACCTTCTCTGTTCTGTTGCAAACTAGTCATTTCACTATCAAATGGTTCGTTGTTTTGATAGCCGGATCCATAGCGGATAGCGTGTTTTAAAATGACATTAGAAACTTTTTCAGAATAATCATCATGCGTTGTGATCTTTAAATTCTTTTTGGATGTCTCAAATTTAGTCGTGCCGAGCTAAACCACTTCTGAATTGTTTTTAATAATGTTTTGAAGTTTCAAATTAAGGAATGGATCATAAGTACTGAAGAGATGTTGGAAAATGCTCAAAAAAGAATAGAAGAGCTAGAACGTCAACTTGAGCGCTGTACTCTGCACAGCAGACTACAAATGATGTCTGACTCCAACGTTAGATTTAACACAGGATTTCATTCATATAAAGTACTGACTTCGTTTTTTAATGCTGTAAAACCTACAGCTGAAAATATGTACACTTGGAGCCAGGTGCAACGACAAAGAAATAAAGGTAATATACAAGTGGACAAGTTAAGAAATTGTCTTTAAAATTGTAAACTTAGTATTTTTGAACAATTTTATATATTTTTAAAGACAATCAGACAACACACTTTTACAAACGTTTCAGCACATGAAAACACTAGAGCCAGTAGATGAAATAATGGCTGATAAGGGCTTTACTATTGAACACCTTCTAACACCCATTGGATGCAAGGTTACTATTCCAGCATTCCGAAGAGACAAGGGTCAGTTTACAAAAACTGAACTGAATACAGTAAACAAATTCACAACTTAAGAGTACATGTTGAACGTACAATTAGAAGGGCAAAAGAGTTCCATTATTTTAATGGTATCATTCCTCTTACAGTTGCTGGCAGTATCAACCAGCTTTGGACAGTTGCATGCTTGATAACTAACTTCCAAGGACCTTTAATTAAAAATAAGAAGTAAATATATGTCCTGTTGATCTGAGGTTTTTTTAAGGTTGTTATGGTGGTCTGTGTCAGTCATAGTCATAAAAACCTTAGTCAACCAAGTTATATATGCCTGTATGAATAAAATGCAAACATATCACATGATACCATGATTTAATATTCAATGGTTTATTCAACAACAATACGACATTCTGTTATTAGTTTAAATTTTTCTAACTTGATGACTTAGAACTTATCATTATTAAAAAGCGTGCATTTATATCTTCTATTATAAATTTTTTTTTTCCTCTGTTAAGTGTTGCACTAATAGGAAGATTTGATTTCGCGAATTTTTCGATTGATGTGTAGCTAAGCTGCAGAATATCACATAGATTTGTGTGCCAGAATTCACTGTTCTTCGAACACGACGCCATCTTGAGCACAATGCTGATCAACGCGTGACCTCGTTTTCATGTTCGTTACCATGACATCAAATCCAAGATGTCGGGCCGTGATATAAGCCTATTGTAATGGACGAGTGATTGCTCATTTCTGTGTCCAGAAATAGCCATGATGTGCCTGTTTTGAACTCCTGCATTCGACCACAAGGTGATGGTTGTAACTCGAACCGAATGGTTGGTATACACTTTCGATAGTTTGGCATCGGTGCTGATGGATTTCATCATGTTGTCAAGGCTGTTCACTCCAATTGGTCTTGCTTCGTAGCATATCTCGTCGTTGATGTTTGAGTGTTTCCTTGGATATTGGAATAATGCAGTTGACTTCAGATTTTTCTTTGTCAATTAGAGCTTGAGTGCCTTATATCCATCTTCTGTTTCATACATTCTTGCATCTTTTTCTTGCTTTGTCGTTCAGTCAGCCCGGGTGGTTTTTCGAGGCTTTGTCGTGGCGAGGCTCTTTTGACCTTCTACCTCTTCTACAAAAGTACAGCACTACGTTAAACCAAACACATCTCAAAAGGGAGAAAGGTGTTGCAAATGAAAACACACTGCTTGTTTTGAGCTTCCTCATGTCTTCAACTTCAATTTCGGACTTGTGATTCACACTCTCTTTGTTACTGCGTCTCAATTGCACTAGCTGTGCATCCAGCATTTGATTCACTGCACGAAAAAACGGATTTGCAATTGAAGAAAACGTTTAGCAAATATTGAGCAAATACGTTCTTAAAACACAATTGCATAAAATTGCACAGCGCAATGTTTCATTTTTATACCCCGTGTAACGAGCGTGAAGACCTTTTTCAAAAGGAAATTTACTGCCCCTTCAAACATGGTGCATGTTTGAGGTTTACACTACATTTACTAGAGTGCAAATGGGCATAGCAAAGTTGTTATTTACTTTGTATTTGATCCGAAGCTTAACGTCGTACAAAATTTCATATTTACGCTTAGTGCAAGTTGATGCAATGTTGTACACAAAGATTGTATTTTACCACCTTTGCAAAGTAGGTTAATTGTTTGCAATTTCCAATTTTTACACTACTTTACGCAATGGTGCTACGAGCGTGAAGACCTTTTTTATCAACAGGTTTGCTACCTGTTCAAACATGGTGTAAATCTTTAGATTTACTCTGGTGAAAATGGGGGGTTTAACTTTATGTAAATGTGTTATACATATCATTTTTGCTATTGTATACCAAATCTATAGTAAAATTGCAAATTTGCGTTTATCGCAAAATAAATGGAAAATAAGCGCAAATATGAATTTTCTATCTTTTATTTCGGCTTTGTTAGTACGTAAAATTCAATATTTGCCATCTTTTTGCTACGCCATTGCACTATCAAACTTTGCTTGATATAAATACTCATTTATTTCTGGTTGCAATTTTACATCGTTGAATGCCATGATTGACCACGCTAAACATTCTGTTGAAATATATCAATAGTCCTTGGTAGTCTATTGCTTAGCCAAGTAAGCAAAAAGCTGAGTCATTGTTCATTTTGTAGCTAACATGGCATCTCTTTGTTTCAATCTTGAGTATGATCAGTTATCGATATGTTCGATAATCGGCGATGAATCCGATGATAGGTCTTGTCTTTCGCATGGAATAGAGTTTTTGCAACCTTAAAGCATCAGTTTGTAAGTTTTTTGTCGATTTTCTGGTAACACATTATATTATTTCGTAGAAAATTTACTTGTATCAATCTCATGTTCCTGCCCTACATGTTGATGATAAAATGCCACTGCACATCTTGGTTTAAACGGGGTTAACTTGTCTTCTGGTTTACCGTATCTTGGTCTTGCGATTGTAATCAACAATCCAGTTATCACAGAATAAGGAGATACTAAAACGTAGAACTACAAGACGGAGAAATCTTCGAACAAAAAAGTATGAACACTCTCACAACCAACTACACATCGAAGGGAATTACAAGTATTACACGCTGAAATCAGTTGCTTTCTTTCTTTCACGATTGAACTTTATTATGACAGCCATAGCGTTGCTATGGTGACCGGTCACGTGATCATTTGTGCAAAAACAAAATCTTTGACTCAAAGTCTTTGAAATATAATCCGCCCATGAACTTTGTGGGCAGTTGATTTTAAATAAACCTCTAAGATCCTAGACGCCCCATGGAGCCTCCTTAAATGCAAATTTTGAGAAAATTTGTAGTAAACCTAGAGATTTGCTGCATTGCAAAGAGAAGCGGAATTATCATATTTGCTCCAGCATTGCAAGATCTTTACACAGGGAGTAAATACCAATTTTTACTTTATATTTGACATTCCTCGCAAATATATCGTCATGAGATTTACTCTATTTACTAGGGGGTGTAAATATTTTCAAATCCGTTTTTTCGTGCAGTGATTTGACCTTGCAAATCTTGGATCATGTGAAATACGGAGACTTCTGCTGAAAGGAGGAGCATTCAAATAACTCTCGATGGAGTGACGAAAACCAAGTAAGGTACTTTTACTGTAGGCCGGACCTGAGATTGTTCTGACCTTTAGCGTAAAAAGTTGCCAACTTACAAATTACTAGTAAACTGAGCATTAACTACTTCGTACAAACAGTTGCTTTGTAAATTACTTTTTTTTAATATAATTAGAAAATAAAAGATTAATTTCATTGAAAATATTTGTTTGATCATTGCTACACCGACCAATTTGTGTTTCGTCTTTTAAGAGTGACGGTCTGTCACAATCTTGTCCATCTCACTGTTTGTTAGCGATCCTCGACCTCGTTTGGTAATGGTTCATCAGCTGGTTCTGGAGTGGGCATTGTCACAGTGGGCGGTTGTTCTCGCGTCGCTGGGGGTGAGGGTCTGTCTGGTTGCAGATCTTTGTTCTCCCGGCTGGGAGATGATGGTAAGGTCTCGATACATGGTGTTGCGGGCGTGTATGCCTTGAGGAAACGGCGGTTTCTGAGGGACAGGCGTCCTGAATTATCAATCTTGACTACGTATTGGTCGTGGTTTTTCGTCTCAACTATGGTTCCTGTTCTGTCCCACTTGGTTGGGTGTGGACCTTGCTGGTTCTGGAGGAACACACGTTCCCCTAGGTGTAGTGGGCGTAGCGGCCTCGAGTGTTGCTTCAGGGATTCTATGGTGCGAGTCATTCTGGTGCGGAGAGCATCCTCTTTGGCCGCTTCACGCCAGAGAGGTCGGATGTGTGGGTTGGAGAACTTTTCCAACTGGTTGGCGAAGGATAGGGTGTCTCTCAAGGGACGTCCAAACACAATCTGCGACGGTGATAGGCTGCAGTCGGGGTCTGGGGTGTTCCGTAACTGTAGGATGGCCTTGAGGAATCGGTCGTGATCCAGGTTTCCTGACGGACCGGTGTTGGACTGCAACCTCAGCTCTGCCATTGGATTGTGGGAAGTGGGCAGAGGACAGGCGGTGTCGTATGCCCCAGTGGCATAAAAAGGCTTCTGTGCAGCCTGCCGTGAACTCCGGGCCCCCGTCACTGGATATTTCTTCCGGTACACCGAACGTGGCGAAGAAGGATCTCAGGTGGCAGATTAGTCCGGTAGCGCCAGCGAGGTTGGTGCCTGTTTTCGAGCCGAAGACCTCAACCCATCCTGAGAGGCGATCCCCCACTACAAGGTAGTGGTGACCACCGTAAGTGAAGTCTGCGAATACGGCTTCGAACGGTGTGGAGGGTGGAGGCGACGGTACTGGTGGTGGTAAGGCTTGTGATGGTGCATTGCGGTTGCAGTCGGCACATCGTTCTCTGGTCACTCGTATGTCGTTCGTCATTCCTGGCCAGTATACAATCATTAGGGCGCGCTGTTCCATGGTCGAGGTACCCTGGTGGGCTGCATGGAGATGCTGTAGGACTTGGGGGCGAAGTGACAGCGGTACGACGACACGGTCCTGGTACATGAGGACGCCTTGCTCAACGTAGAGGGACTCACGGATGGGCCACAAGGCTGCAAGTGCAGGTTCTGTCTGGTAGGACTCCTGGGTGCCCTTCTCTACAATGTGCAGTAGGCAGACCAGGGAGGGGTCTGCTGTTGTCTGCTCGGCTACGTGCGACCACGAGATGATGCCTAGCTTCTGTACTTCACTGTGGATTGACGCCAGGTGCATGGCCTCTGATGTGTTGTCAGGCTCTTGGAGACCAGAGGACGAGGGGTATCGAGATGTGGCATCGGCTGCGTAGTTGAGCTTGCCAGGGAGATGTACAATGTCAAATCGCCAAGGAAAGGTGCGTTGTTTTAGCCGGAACAGGCGCTTGGCAGTTGGTGATTTCGTCGAGGGTGCGGTCTCCAAGGATCTTCGTTAATGGTTTGTGGTCCGTGACAACAACAAGATTGTCACATCCCTGAGTGAAGTAGCGTGTTTGTTCCAGGCCCCAAGCAACGGCCAGGGCTTTACCTTCGATGGCCGCATAGCACTGCTCAGCAGGAGATAAGAATCTCGATCCTGCTAGGGTGATTCGCCATCCCGAGGCGCAGCAGTCAGGTAGACCACCAGGGCAGTTGCAGTGTTGCTGGAGGAGGAAGTAACCAATGCCACGGGTGGACCAGTCAGGGCGGAGGCACGTACAACGTTTCATGTCGAAGATTTCTACACCTTTGTGGATGGCATCGATGATGGCTTGTTTGGAGGCCACAAATGCTTCCTCAAGTTCTGTAGACCAGGAGAACTTGCATCTGGGGCTGAGGAACGGCTTGAAGGGGGTCATGGTATCACGCAGCTGTGCGTAGTTGGAGACTTGATTCACAAGACCGAACCAGCTCCTGATGTCTGTGGTCGATGTGGGTGTGGGGAAGTCTCAAATGGCATCTAGGTATTTGGGTAGTGGCTCGATGGTAGAGTCAGAGATCCTGAACCCGGCAAAGTCGACGCACTTGCTTGCAAATTGGAATTTGTCCGGGTTCAAGACAATTCCGGCCTGGCCCAAACGGGTCAGCAGTGCGATGGTACGCCACCAATGTTCTTCTAGGTCAGAGTCATAGTGTATCGTGTCGTCAACACACCGTTCCTTGCGTTCGACGCCGGCGAGGATGGCATCGAACCGGCGGTTGTATCCATCACCGGAGGAAAGGAACCCTTGCGGTGCACGCGTGTAGCGCCAGCGCCCAAACGGTGTAATAAATGTCGTTAAGTGTGTCGGTGACTGTCTTCCAACTGTCCTTTGGGACTCGGCGGGCTAGGTGGAAGGGTGACTCCGTGGCGAATGTTTCACATTGGCAAAACTTGTTGAGTGGTGACAGGTCAACCGTTCGACGGGGGGAACCATCATGCTTTCTTGTGACTACCATACGGTGGCACCATGTGACTGGCTCGCGGTATGGCACTCTCTCGATGACTCCGAGTGCCTCGTCGCGAAGCAAATCATCGTGTACCTGTTGTTGCCAGTGGAGTGGAACCATGGCAGGGGTGTGTCAGGCCTTTGGCGTTGCATCAGGGTCCACGTGTATCTCGATCTCAGGTCCCTCCATGCATGGTAGCATTTGATGAGGGCATGTGTTAAATGTGGATGACGCACATCTGCGTAACAACCATTCCTTCATTTTTTCGTTCTCGGGTGTGCATTGGAAGGGTAACTCTGTAGGGCGGCCGGGGTCGGTTCACGATGTGGGCAACAGCAGGTCTGGCGAGACTCGTCGGTGCTGCGACTGGAAGAGTTGACTTGTGGGCTACTGGTGGCGGATGGGAAGTCTGGTGGGAGGATATCTAGGTTGAAGAGTGTCTCACAAGATAAGTACATGGAGTTGACAGCACTGCTTACGTACACCATGGAGCGGCAGACCTTTTCCTGATCATCATCTGTTCTGCAACAGAGGGTTGCAAAGAATGCACCCTCGATGGGGATTGGTGAGCGGTTCACTGCTGATAAGCTAAGATTTACTGGGGTAAGGATGTCCTGCGAGAATCCGCAGGCCAGGAAGTCTTTGAGGGACCACAGGTCTGATTGTGCCCCGGTATCAGCGAAGGCCAACACGTGAGCGATGGGCCTTGTGGTGGATCCACAGTCAGTGTTGTTATCAGTGGTGATAGTGACGTTGACAGTGGGGTGTGCGTACAGAGTTGCCCGTCTCCATTCACCCTTAGTGAAAACATGGTGGTCCAATGGGATCGCCTGCTGGTTTCTGTTGGAGCCGTGGGTTGCCTTCCTATGTCTTCCGGGTTTCCTTCTCTTCTGTGTGGGAATAACTTTATGGACCGCGACAATCTGTGAGATCTGGTCTGTGTTCTCGCAGGCGGAGATGGCAAATGTCGGGGCTGCGGGTGTTCCCCGCCCACGCCTGTTACATCGACGAGCGCGGTAGCATGTGATGCACACCTGGTGCGGCTTTGAGTTCCAGCCTCTTGATGTAATCAACACTTTTTCCGCACTCGCACTTTGTCTGGAACTCACACGTCTCGGCCTTTCCTCTCACTCGAGCTGCGAAGGATCGGAATGGTTCATCGCGTTCCTGCCAAAGCTGGAGAAGCTCGGTTCGTAAGACTCCGGTGGCCACCAGGATGACTGCCAGCGAGCGCATTGTGTCGAGTAGCTCTTCTAAGATGCCTATGATGGCATCGGGCTTTGTCTTTAGAATATTGTCGCCAAGTTGGGGTCCTGCACACTGGAAGAGCTGTGCGGGTGCTGTCGCCTCGTCAATGCTTGATCCAGTACGGAAGACATTCCATCGCTGTACAAAAAATATTCCACTCCTCTGTGGAGATCCCGACGTCAATCTTCGGTCGTTCTAGCGATGGAGCACGAACATTTGGTG
The DNA here is from genome assembly GCA_918843875.1 of Diadumene lineata. Classification (NCBI taxonomy): domain Eukaryota; kingdom Metazoa; phylum Cnidaria; class Anthozoa; order Actiniaria; family Diadumenidae; genus Diadumene; species Diadumene lineata. The sequence goes on from OU974082.1 coordinate 7,005,425, forward strand.
CTGGTGCTGTAACAGCAACGGTGGGTTGATGAGCCAGAGCATGATTCTGTAGAATGGCAATTACTAGTGCTTCTGAGACGTCTGCTGTCGTGAAATCACATGATGGGACTGAGCAACTGACAACCACCATGACTGTAGTGTAAATTAAATACTTCTACATGAAGCATAACTCATCGATGTTCAATAAGATTTATTAACCTCTGACAATGATGTAGAAGTATTTCTACAATAAAACATGAGTAAAACATAATAAAGTCAATAGTGAACACAATAGTAATACAATTCAGTGATGAAGTGCTTACAATAACGAGTAAAATGTGCTTAACTAGCTCGATATGACATGGAATGATTACAAAACGATATATCGATCAACAACATGGTCGCCCTCCAGTTGGTCAGCGGTCATTCATAAACGAGTCCGTGATACGGGGTCAGCGGTTCACTCTGCAGTTTTGAAAGCCAAAATGATTTTGAATTCCGGAATATATTCATTTTGAAAAGTCTCAATTTTTTACATATTTACAACGCTTAAGTATTCTTACATTCTTCAGTGGTGCTAGAGTCTCATCAGTCTTTATTCCTTGTTGTAGTTCCTTGAACGTCTGTTCTCTGATCCTGAGATGAGAGATTGTATTAATCTTTGCAAACTGATCTTTGCATTGAGGGTCAAGAGGAAGGTTTGCTCTATATAGCATGTTGGCAAGGTACAATTCTTTACCTTTCTTGTAGATCACTTCAATATCAGGAGTCGCAGCAACATCTCAAGTGGTCTCTCCTCTTGGGCAATCACATTCTGATGACTTGATATCGTTGTTCTGAACGAAATATACCTGAAAGACATTTTGAAAGGCGATAAATATGTTTTTTTGTGTGTGTTTTTTTTTGCTGATTTAACACTCCATCGATTGCAAAAGTATTGTAGGTTAAGCCATGGGTTGTTATGAATGATGGTCACGATTACTTGTTCATTTTACACAAATTCAAAAATTATTTATTATTGAGATTATGACAAATAAATTTTGTATGAGAGAATAAAGAATTAATGGAGAAAACATTACTTTGTATTTTACTTTTGATTGATTGCAACTAATCTACAAAAAATCGAAAGCACATGCTAACAAGTACGTCAAACGTACCATGACTTTGTAGTATGAATAATGAAGTCGATGTGCAATTGCGTGTTAGCAACCTCATTCTAAAGCTGTACTCAGTAGTTTAAATGTTTTGCATGAACTAGAACAACCCATTGGCATGCACTTATCGAAGTAAAACAAACCTTTCCAGACCATACCAAACAGGTGATAATCGTTGGCTGAGATAGGTATAATACGAAATGCATTTTTTTAAATCAGTTTTGGCCAACTGTAATTGTGTTGTAAACAGTTTATTATAAACACAAGTTAACAAGACGTACTCAGTCCTTCAACTACAGCTGCTAGTACAGCATTCGTCATTTGGTTTGAATGGCTTACGTGATAGCTCACGCTCTACAAACGTACATAACTGTCCTATCTTTACACTGCTCTCTTTGAATAGCGGACTTACCTAATATATGTACAAATGTGGTTTTAAAGGCAATATGTAATATAACTTTTAAAATCAGGGTTTTTTTACAAAATAGTTGTTGTTTATTCTTTTAGTCTGTGATAAAATATCCCAGTACAAAAATATATCCCAATAAAAAGTAAATATCCCAGTACAAATATTCAAAATATTTCAAATTACTCTGATAATCTAAAGTCAAATCTCAACATGTGACAATATTGTAAACGGGATCAAAAGTAGCTCGTTATCAAAATATTTTGTATATAAGAGTGAATGGTTTGAACCCAGGTGAAGTCGATGAGTTGGTTGTGTGATCGTCCGGGTGGTGGTAGTCTTGAGAAAGACTGTTGTGGTGACCTGACGTTTCGACCTCCTGTGTGGAAGTCATCTTCAGAGTAAGGGAACGAACAGACAGAGGTCGGTATAAGTATGTTTGCAGTCGGAAGTGCGTAGGCGTTAGTTATTGTTATTTGTCGGTATGTCAGAAGTTGCGGTAATAAGTTAAATCGGTATGTCAAAAGGTCGCGGTAGAAGTTAGTCAGTAGTCAGCGTCGTTTTAAAGTCAGTAATTAGTCTTTTGTAAGGTGCTGGAAGTGTCATAGAGCGGTTAAGTGGTTTGTCTTGTAAGTTGGTATACCAGCTTTCGAGTAGCCGGCGTTGGTGCCAATTATTACAATAAGTAATACTGGTGGCAGAGTCCCAGTCGATTGTATGTCCGGTTTGTTTGTGATGTACAGCTATGTGGTTGTTAGGGTCTTTGTTCTTAGTCGCGCGTTTGTGTTCAGTAAGTCTAGTTTTTAAGTTCCTCCCAGTCTCCCCTATGTAGGTAGAGTCGCAGTCAGAACAAGCTATTTTGTAAACAGCTCCTGGTCTGTCTTGTGGGCGGTCTTTGTCTTTGACGTCTGTAAGTAGCCGTCTCAAAGTAGTGATGGGTTTGTGTGCGACGCGTATATTGTATGGTTGTAAGATACGTTGTATAGTCTCAGAGGTACCTCTGATGTATGGAATTGTAGCAGTGGCTGTGGGTTGATTGTCGACAGTATTTGTGTGTGTCTGGTTGTGAACGTTGCGTGTAACAAAGTCAGTATTGTAGCCGTTTTTGTTGAAAACACTTTGTAAATGTTTGTATTCGTTATAAATATTAATTAGTGCAAGTATGGTGTGCTTGTTTAGATTATTGGTATTTGGCTGTCATCTTTATTATACATTTGTTAAGGTTACCAGCCTGCATGAGTAGGTGCTTATGTGAATTAGGTATTTCATTTTGTAGTAAGTACAAGTAAAGATGATGTGACCTTTTATACTACATTATTCACACAACTGTACCAATAATTAGATTACTACAAGCAATGCTGCTCTACATTTTTTTTATTAATTTACTTTTCTTGATGATTATAAATCTCAGGTATCACATTTTTGCTGGGATATGGTTAGGTTATGAGAAGCCACAGTTCAAGACATTCAAGAACCCTTTGCAGAAACTCTCAAACACCTGTATGTATATACTTTATAATATAAAAAATGGGAATGCAAGTGCACACTTTCTACAGTAGTATTTAGAATTCATTATTCATGTTTTAGCCATTATATAATAATTTACAAAAAAAAATCAGATATTTACAATAAATATGTAAATGTATATTACATTGTGTAAATATATATTATATTATGAGATGAGTTTTTTGACGAGGTTGTCTAAAAGAAAGCCTGTGGTATCAGACAACCTTCTTTATATATTAAAAATAGCAATATATACATGGTGTACATTATGTATGTTTTATATAACAAATAAATAATCCTTATGGCTGGAACTCACAATTAAAACAAAATTATGTTGAAATTGATTCATGATGAGCCCATGTCAAATTTCACCAATATCAAATATAAATCAGAAATTATGACATGCATGTTTGAGCTATGCTGATATTTTTCCTATGTATAGTATTTAAGCTAGAGTATTTGAGAAATAATACAAGTAAGATATCCAATAATTTCTTATATATTTTAGTTGTTCAAATTTAAGCCAAAAATGTTTACAATTAAGATATGAATAGATCGTAATTTTTGAAAATAAATTTAAACATCTAAATAAATTCTTTACTTTTTTAGCTTACAAAGTCCACACCTGTAAAATAAATGTGGAAAGATAATTACAGGTGGCTGTATCATCTCGACCAAAGGGTGGTCCATCTGCACCAATAGTAATAAAAAAGACATTAGTTTCCTGATTGAACCAATGTAAACATGCCTTTTGATTATGCACGAACAGGTATAGCAAATATTGGAAGGAAATCTTCCAATGGCCTGCATTCAGCATGAAGTTCCTCTTTTTTAATGTTTGGTGGGATGCATGGCAAGGTCTGCAATTGATTCATGATTGAGCTCACTATGTAGTTTACCACGAGTTAACTAGGCTGCTGTGTTGTGCTGGCCTGACATCCAGGCCCAGCAAGAAACATCACCTTAAGTGGCAACTTGTCTTGTTAATTATGCTCAACACAGTTTCAGAGTCTCCAATATGTTACACCGTTTTCAAAATCAAACATTTCAGCTTCGATGAATTCCTGACTCGTTTAGAGATCACTGCGGCGTTGAGCTCAATCTGTGGGGTCGACAACTTGTTCATGGGTGCAATTCCATACTTGGCCATAAACCAGTAGTTGCCATGTTCTGGGTAGTGTATCATCCTATTGAAGCTTTTGACACCAGGTCTCTCTCAAGTGAATGGACATGCAAGCCCAAATGGGTCGTGGATTTTCATTGCTTGTCCTAGAACAATTCTCTAGTGGTATGGCTTTAGGAATGTCAGCTTAAGATAAATCAGGCTCACTTCGTACTCATTTGCGCTGCTTGCTGAAGTTCAAGCTCACATCATACACAATCAAGTCCTGCTTCCATCCAAGACCAAGTACTCGGAGATTAGAGTCCATGCGTTTCAACAGCGTACAAGTGGCATCTGGTTGAACTGTATCTATGTTGGTGACGCCTAGAAAGAGGATTGGCTTCATCGGTATGCTGCCATCACTTGACTAAGAAACCGCCTTTCACAAGCAAGGTTCTACATTGTGACAGAGTTTGAGCGCTTCTGGGTTGCTATAACAGGAATCTATCAGGTCGTCTACGTAGCTTCAATTCTTCACGAGTTTAGATGCTTGTGGACTTTCATCTTTGAATAGATCAGCCGTCTTATAGATAGATTCAGTGCTAATTGCTTGGGATGGCGTATCACACATGTTAGCCCGTGTCATTACATACACACCGGTTCTCAATCAGTTTGCAAATCTTGCAGATAAAGCTATGGCAGTGTTGTTCGAGGGGCTGAAGGTGAACAGAGGTGAACATGTTTCGGATGTCACCCACAATAGCAACTGGCTTTTCTCTCCAACGCAGCATAATCCTAATCAAATTGTTCATATAAGAATCCGGTGCTTTTACCAAACAAGAGTTAAGGGATACTCCTTGCGACACTTTACTGGAATTGAAGACTATTCTAACTTGAGTGGAGCTACACTCAGTTGCAAAATTAGTTGGGACACTACACATAATTTAGACGTAAACCGCTCAGTATTGTTCTCAAACTCTAACCCCTCCCCCCTCCACAATGTTGGTAGTCTCCATGACGATTAACATGTCACAACAATGCCAATGCAACATTGATGCGGGGGGAGGGGGATTTGAGGCGGGTGAAAACGTTGTATACATAAAAAAAGGAGAAGTTTCGAAAGGAAACGGGAAAAACTGTTAATGTCCCAACAATTTTGCAACTGAGTGTAGACTTTGGATTTAGTACTGCCAAAAGATATATATAGAAAACTGGGCCTTTCCATTGTTTGAATTCTTCTTCAGTCAGTTTCCTGGCAACATTCCGATCTTACATATCTTCCATCTGAGTTTAATACGTTTTGGCCCACTTTTGATCTTTGCACAGGGTATGTTCAGTGTTTTTCAAGGTACCTATAGCTACACTGTAATTATCTGGTAACGTCAATGGATCTACCTTCCACGGGTAACTAGTAATCCAGCACTGGTTTTGCTGCTCATCGTACTTCAGATTCTCTTGTATCATCATCAACTCTTGTTCTTCTTTGAAGGAGTAAGTATGACCAATGGTGGGGCATTTGCCACATCTACAGCTGGCCCTTAGAGGGTTGACCTCAGTACCAAGATCTTCTCCACTGATAAAATTTTCAAGCTTTATTTCTCTGGTGAATGCAGGGTTCCCAGGGGTCAGGGAAAAGTCGGGGAAAAACTCAGTCAGGGAAAAGTCAGGGAATTTGCTATTCAGTCAGGGAATTTGCAGTTTTTGTCAAACATCACGGAAAAGTAAGGGAATTTTAAATAGACAGATATAATTTACTCATGTTTGTTTTCAGCTTGTTATAAAAAATCAAATATTTAAAGTATATACTGGTATTTCATGTTTGGTCTTCCTGTGTAATGGCATGCTCATTTCAAAACGCTGTCAATCCATATTTTACAGTATTCATTTACATCTACAAAAAAAAGAGGATCAATGCAAGAATACTGAATAATAATGCGACAATATGAATAGAAATTTCAGTGTCTTTCTGAAAAAGATAAATGATCAAAAAATATCCCAAAAGTAGAGTATGCATCAGTTTAACAGCACTTTCCCATGATTTTAAATCTTGTCAGAGTTAGTTCGACTCTGCTTACCATGTTAATCAGTTAAACAATTTTGAGAAAGTTTGTTAAGATGTCCATCATTGATGAAGCAACCACAACTGTAAAGTTAGTGAAAATCGATGTTATGAAAAACGAGAATATTGTTACACCCAAGAGAACTGATACTGGATTTGCTTCCAAAATGCTGGTTCAAGAAGCTGAATCAAAGAAAAAAGCAAGCCTGTTGCAAATTCTAGAGTTCCAGAATCGATGTATTACTTTTTATCAACAACTGTCAAGAAAGCTAATGGAGCGTTTCCCACTTCAGTATGCCCCTGTTAGACATTCTGTGTCCGTAAATCCCACAAATATAATTGCTAATCTGTATAGCGCCTCTGGAAGATTCTCAAATCTTCTAAAGGTGCTAATGTCAAAGAAGTTCATTAGCCATACCAAAGCCGATATTGCATTGGAGTGGTTTTTTTAACAGAAATATCAGAAGACCTTAACAAAGCATTTACTGAGTACTCTCCAGCTACTGGGGGACTTACTAAATAATTTCATTTAAATAGTGTTTTTGGCATTTGTCCATTAAATGTTTTTGAAGATCTTTACAAAACAATGAGTATTCTTTGATTTGACTTGATGCTCTAATATTGGGTGGTAGATTGTTGAATACTTATATAGGTATTTCTAGCTGCAGGTGTTTGCTTGATCGTAGCACTCTGGAAGGTTTATGTATCTTGATGGGTAGGTATTTTGGCCAGGATGGATAGTTCAGAGCTTTGTATGTTAGTTAGGGACTTGATAAGTTCTTTTATCAGCATGTGGGTAAGAGATCCCAGTAGGCAGAGCTGTGGTCAATTGTCAAAGGTATTCTTATACTTTCACATGGCCAATCATCAGTAGAGAGGAGGTATTATGAGAACAAGGACATTCTGTCTGTCAACATGAATGAGGACACCTTAATTGCCTATCGTAGAGCACTCAATGGTGTCAAGAATCTCGATTGCACTCCAGAGGAGAGTATAACAAAAGACTTTCCGACATGAATGAATGAATGAATTAATAAACTTTATTTAAATACACGGTTTAAAACATCAGTCAAAAGCTAAAAATTATATACATGTATACTATAAGATCATTGTATAAAAAAGCTTGTTACTGTTTTTCAGTTTGCCGTGTGGAATGCTTGTTAATCTCTTTTCGAAATGCTTGGATAGAGCTCGTATTTCAACTGGTAGCATTCCATAGCTTCGCTGCACTATAGCTGAACCTTCGTTTCAGGTATTCTGTGTTTGGCTTTGGAAGTGACAACTTATTGTCAATTTTTCGTAAATGGTAGGTGGAGTGATATTTTGTGAATACCTCCGCAAGATACCCTGGAGTGCGGTTATTCATGATTTTGAACATTATGAGTGCCTTTTGTTTCATGCGACGGACATCTAGCTTGTCCCAATTTAGCTTGTCAAGGACTGCACTGGACCTTATATCGTAACTTATCCGGGTGATAGCCCTTGCAGCTCTATTATGTAATATTTGTAGTTTATCACTAAGTATTTGACTTAGACCATCCCACACAGTGCTGCAGTAGTCAAAGTGTGGGAGTATAAGCGCTTCGTAAATTTGAATTGCGCTGTCTTGAGATATAAAAGGACGTACACGTTTGAGAGCTCCTGTAGCCGACGCTATTTTCTTAGAGATTTCTCCACCGTGCTCGCCCAAATTAAGGTTGTTATCTACAAGGACACCTAATGACTTTGCCGTATCTACTTGCTTGATTATATCGTTATTAAGATTGATGCTTATATTTTCGTTACTGTGTGCAGTAAGTTTCTGACGCGATCCTATTATCATAAACTCGGTCTTTGCTGTATTTAAGCTTAATTTATTTGCAAGAAGCCAGAAATGAATATTGCAAAGCTCATCATTAACGACCTTTTCCAATGCGGTTATTGAATCCGCTGCCAATGTGATGTTTGTATCATCTGCAAACATCTTTGGAGATGCAATTGATAGACAATTTGTCAGATCGTTTATATATATAAAAAAGAGAAGTGGACCGAGGCTACTTCTTTGTGGTACACCATATCTTACAGCACTAGCGTTTGATGGGTTTCCGTTTACAGTACAGCATTGCGTACGGTCACTTAAATACGACTTGAACCATTTACGTGACTGCGTGTCAATACCGTACTTTGAAAGCTTCATTTAAAGAATTCCGTGGTCTACGGAATCAAACGCTTTTTTTGAGATCAATAAAGATAACACCGTTTACCATGACCCTATCAATGTTAAATGACCAATCGTTTGTTGTTTCTAAAAAAAACAGTTACTGTGCTGTGCAATGAGCGGAAACCTGATTGACAGTTCGTAAGAAGTTTGTTTTCACTAAGATAGCTATATAGTTGTTCGTAAATGAGTTTTTCATATATTTTAGAAATGGTCGAGATTACAGATATTGGCCTGTAATTCCCAGGATCACATTTTTCTCTTTTCTTAAAAATAGGAGTAGCCTTGGCTTGTTTCCATTCCGTTGGAACAATACCTGTTTTATTAGAGCGGTGGAAAATCGATGTTAATGATGGAGTTATAACTTCTGCTGATATTTTAAGTAATCGATTCGGAATATTGTCCAGGCCGACTGCTTTTCTTTCATCCAAGCAAATTAATAATTTCATAACATTTTCAGTGCTTGGTAACTGAATGTGGAAAACTTTGTCCGTGTTAGTTATGTAGGATTCTGGTTGGATTGAGCTTTGATCTAAGGAATTAGCCAGGGCATCGCCTATTTTTGTGAAATAATAGTTAAATGTTTTAGCTATCTCAGTTGGCGTGGTAATACTCTCGCTATCTATTTTAAGGTTTGACACAGTATGAGATCTGTTTGTTTTCCCTGAAAGCTCATTAAGTAGCTTCCAAGTTTCTCTTGGATTAGATTTATTCTTTTCCAAGTTTTCTGTGTAGCAGCTCTTTTTTGCTTGTCGGATAGCATTAGTTGTTAAATTTCTGGCGTTTCTTGTATCTGGTCCAAAGATCATTATCATTCGTGAAAGTTGCTTTCCTTTTCAGATAATCTCTTTGTCGTATATTTTGAATGATTTCTTTTGAAAGGCATGGTGATTTTTTCCCTCTTACTCGCTTTGTTATAAGTGGGACGTGGGTGTCAACACAATGGAAGAATAATGTTTTCCATTGTTCCCACATGCTATTAGGGTCGTTACTCGAGTTATTTATATTTGTCCAAGGCATTTGAGCGAGGTCCCTAAGAAGCTGAATCAAAGAAAAAAGCAAGCCTGTTGCAAATTCTAGAGTTCCAGAATCGATGTATTACTTTTTATCAACAACTGTCAAGACAGCTAATGGAGCGTTTCCCACTTCAGTATGCCCCTGTTAGACATTCTGTGTCGTTAAATCCCACATATATAATTGCTAATCTGGATAGCGCCTCTGGAAGATTCTCAGATAATTTCAAAGAAGCTCATTAGCCATACCAAAGCCGATATTGCACTGGAGTATTATAAAGGTTTTTTTAACAGAAATATCAGAAGACCTGAACAAACCATTTACTCAGTACTCTCCAGCTACTGGGGGACTTACTAAATAATTTCATTTAAATAGTGTTTTTGGCATTTGTCCATTAAATGTTTTTTTAAGTTCTTTACAAAACAATGAGTATTCTTTGATTTGACTTGATGCTCTAATATTGGTTGGTAGATTGTTGAATACTTTTGAAAGTTGGTCTTGCAATGTGTATTTAATCAGAGGTATTTCTAGCTGCAGGTGTTTGCTTGATCGTAGAGAGGGTTATGTATCTTGATGGGTATGTATTTTGGCCAGGAAGGATAGTTCAGAGCTTTGTATGTGAGATAGGTAACTTATGTATTTCCCTTGATACTTATTTTTACTTTCCCTTATTATATTTTTGACAGATTCTCTATTCTCTCTAGATGGGACTTCATTGTAGCCAATTCTTGGAGTACAACGTGTACTCCATTAGGCTGTTTTGCAGCACCAAGCGAAGAGCCACCGGAGTGTTTACCCTGTACAAGTTGTGTTTTCATGTTTTCTTGTTCCAGTTTAAGTGCTTTGACTTGTCCGGAAAGCATCCTGGTGACTTTAAGGATCTCTATGGGGTGCCAAGTGTAAATGTATTATTTAATGATTTTTTGTTTAATTTTGTGTTATTTAGCGAGCGAAAAACTGCGATTTATAAGTTGCAAAAATTAAAACTCTTCAAAAAACTGCGATTTATAAATCGCAAAAATTCAAACTCTTCAAAAAACTGCTATTTATAAATCGCAAAAATTCCAAACTCTTCGAAAAACTGCGATTTATCAATCGCAAAAGTTCAGAATCTTTGAAACACTGCGATTTATAAATCGCAAAAATTCCGAACTCTTCGAAAAACTGCAATTTATAAATCGCAAAAGTTCAAATTCTTCGAAAAACTGCGATTTATAAATCGCAAAAATTTCAAACTATGCGAAAAACTGAAATTTATAAATCGCAAAATTTCAGACTCTTCAAAAAAGTGTGATTTATAAATCGCAAAATTTCAAACTCTTCAAAAAACTGCGATTTATAAATTGCAAAATTTCAAACTCTTCAAATAATTGCGATTTATAAATTGCAGAAGCTCAAGTTCTTCAAAAAACTGTGATTTGTAAATCGCAAAATTTCAAACCCTTCGAAACATTGTGATTTATAAATCGCAAAACAAAAAAAAAAAACAAAAAAATGGACTCTTCAAAACACAGGTCACCCAGACAAAATATTAATGAAATTCCACTGCCCCTCCTATCAACTAAATTGTGTCGCCTTTTTCAATAATTTCACGCTCGAAAGCGTGAGATCTTGCAGTACGAGACAAATTTCTTCTGAGGGAGTCACAGTGGGTAAAAAATGTCACAATAAACAAAACTTGCGGAACCTTCAATGTTATATTATCTTTTTTCAAGAAATAGTTGAAATCTGTAAAATTATATCAAACTTAATAAAATTGCAAGGAAAGGGTTTAAAATTGGTTTATTTATAGCTCAAAAACTGCACAAAATCATCTGAAATTTCTCCTGCATGGCAATGTGCAAATAAAGAACACATTTTTCGAGATAAAGATTTATAATTTTTATTCTATTCCTTGCACAAAATTTATTCAAAATTGCGACACAATTTAGGGGGAGGGGTAGTGGAATTTCAATAATATTTTGTCTGGGCGACCTGTGTTTTGAAGATTTGATTTTTTTTGCTATTTATAAATCGCAATGTTTCGAAGGACTTGAACTTTTGCGATTTACAAATCGCAGTTTTTTTAAGAGTTTGAACTTTTGCGATATATTAATCGCAGTTTTTCAAAGAGTTTGATTTTTTTACGATTTATAAATCGCAGTTTTCGAAGAGTTTGAAATTTGTGCGATTAAAAAATCGCAGTGTTTCGAAGATTCTAAACTTTTGCGATTTATAAATCGCAGTTTTTCGAAGAGTTTGGAATTTTTGCGATTTATGAATCGCAGTGTTTCGAAGATTCTGAACTCTTGCGATTTATAAATCGCAGTTTTTCGAAGAGTTTGATCTTTTGCGATTTATAAATCGCAGTTTTTTGAAGAGTTTGAATTTTTGCGATTTATAAATCGCAGTTTTTTTGAAGAGTTTGAATTTTTGCGATTTACAAATCGCAGTTTTTCGCTCGCTAAATAACACAAAATTAAACAAAAAATTATTAAATAATACATTTACACTTGGTGCCCCATAGATCTCCGTGGATTGTGTGGCTGTTTTCAGGGACAGGTCTTCATCTGAAACTGGTTCTGAACCTTCGCAATGTTTGCCCGGTGTTCCGAATGAATGGAAAGCAGGAGACGTTTTGCAACCAGGGCAAAGAGTGCCTCGTTTTGACTTCTTTGACGACGTAAATTTTCTTTGAATTATCGCGACGAATTATGGTTTTGAGTGCGAGAGTCAAACTAACGATTGTAAACGTGGACAACGTGCAAAAATGACACACGATACTCTCGGACCTTCCTATTCCACATTAAACTATATTAATTATTAACTAATACCACATAAAGATAAAAAAATGGTTTTGACAGCTCAAAATTATTGCTTATGTCACAACTTCTTTTGTGATTCTGTTTTTATTAATATTTAGTAAAGTTACTTTTGAAGATCTGATAAGAAAATATTTTATGAAAAAGTGCTTTCACGAATTTGTCAATCAAATTCTTCCAAAATTTATTAAGTAAAGTTAATTTCTTACTAGGTAAGATTTTTAATTTTACAAATTAATTTTTTTAAATAAAATATAAAGCTTATAACTTGATTTTAAATATTCAATACATGTCATTTCAGAATTAACATTTGAAATCAAAACGAAGCCAAACTGACCTTTTGACATATTTTCTTCAAGAATAGACGATTCTGTTTTGCATCCCTCAATTTCAAACCACGTAGGTACAGTGTGAAGGATTATCTCATCAAGTTTGCGACAAATCAACGGTTGTATATGATGAGACATGTCAGTTGTGGTGGCTCCAGGTATGTTTTTTCCTCTAATGCACACTTGTATTCTTGTTCAAGAGTGGCATGCCTAGCCTTGAGAGTAGTATTCTCTTGAATTAAAGTATTATTATCTTGAGTACGTAGATTGAATGGGTTTGAAGTAGAAGTGACTGGTACTTTTTGTAGAACTAAATTTGTTACCGTGAGATAGAAACCGCCTGATTTTCCTTATGTTATGTAAATTGTAGAATGCAACTTGACAGGTTTTATTGATTTGAGTCACCATATTTAATTGGGAGACAAACCAGCAACCCAGATTACGAACTTCACTAAGAGGTGTAAGCTTGGCGTCACCTACACGAAGACTGTCAATTTTAATTTTAGCTAATTGTTGTTTAGTACCAATAATGACGAATTCAGACTTTGCATCATTAAGTTTTAGTTTATCCATGATCATCCATTTCTTAATATCATCAATGGCGTTCTGCATTTTGGTTATCGCTTCCATTTGGTTTACGTCTTTGTCTGGCTTGAACGAAATATAGAGTTGTGTGTCATCTGCGTACATGTGAACGTTTGGTAGGTGATCTTCTAGAATGTCAAATAATCTGCTAGCATAAAGTATAAACAACAGAGGGCCGAGACAAGATCCCTGCGGGACTCCATATTTCAGGGTGAACTGCTTCGATGTTATTCCGTTCAATGACACAAATTGACGACTATCAGTTGAAATAGGACTGGAACCACTTGTGAGTCATGTCGCAGATACTAAAGTTGGGGTGTAACCGTTGAAGAAGGACACCATGGTCGACGTTATCAAATGCTGCGCTAAGATCAAGAAGGGCAAGTAGTACCACATGTTGTCTGTTCATACTCATCAGTATATCGTTTTTCACTTGCAGTATTCTGCTATTTTTGTAGTGATCCATTCATGCGTCTTATTGAACAAAGTGTTCACACAAAAAAAGAAGTGGTTTCTGAATCAAGAAATCGCAAAAGAAAGTAAACAACTGTATTTAAAATTCTTGTGCAAACTTGGTTCAATATGTTTTACACTTTTTATATGTAACATGCATGGAAAGTAAGGATACATTAGTAATGTATAATGTAATCTGGCCATGTCGTCCATTAGCAGTATAATGTACTTTTGTTTGAGTAAGTGTTATTGAAAGATTACTGATGTACGTATAACAGCATGCATTCCCTGCTGAGAATTTTGGATTATCATTCATTTTGTATTACAGTATCTTTGAAGCTTTCATGGGTTTTCGTTCAAACACAAAATATTATGATGATAACTGCTTCAAATGTTGTAATAATAATAATACTAAAGTTGTTTATAGAGCACATATTGACGTTCTTTATGCTCTGGCCAATTTATTAAAAGCATGTTCCTATGTGATATTGATCTCAATGATAATAAAGAAATTTTGATCATAAAAACCAATGTTGCCTAATAACAAATGTTTCTAGAATTTCATGCAATCGTTAATTTCTACAAAAAATTGTACATTGACAATATGTGATACTCAAGATATTTTATCCAGTGGTGAATTAGGAAAACTGGTACACAACACAGCTGTTGTTACATTAATTTTCACATATTTACTTAACTAATCATACAATAATTTCTATCTAATCTCTTTTGAAAACTAAAACAAAGAAAATAAAAGGGTTTTGTGATTGTTCATCAACTATAGGTAGAGTTTCAGCAAAAAAAACGTGTTGTCAAGTCAAAAGCACTATACTAAACACTGGACAAAGCATTGACACAGTACATACAGGTACATATAAGTACATAACAGTTAATATCTTTTAACAACTGTGTCTAAATTGATAACATCAGTAGTCATCACATAGTTCATTTCAAATGCAATAATAATTTCAATGCAAGTAACATTGTACTATTTAAATCTGTACTTTACCATTCAAGTTTGTACCTTTAAAGGGACCCTACACTCTCTGAACCACCCGAAGTTAATTTAAGTAATCGACCATGCTGACTTCAGAAAAAATATCCAAATCTCTTCACATCCATTACTTTAACAACTTCAAAGTCCACAACTTTATTAGTTTCAGTGTCAAGCATTGAGTAAGTACGGTATTTGGCACTGTGACCTGGTGAATCGCAATGCCCATTACCATTCTTGACGTTGTTTGATCGACTCTATGACCACCATCTGCTCCTTTCCCCATTCTTCATCAATAGCAGGAAAAAGATAATTACGTCTGAGCTTGTAAAATGTTGTCTGGCATATTGACCTCAATTTTAACAAAGAAGCCATTTGCTGGAATTTCTCAAACATGATGCCACTCAGAGTAATAGCAGATACTAAGTGCATGTTAGCATGCTTTTGCTCATTCCGTGATTTCCAATTAACATGACAGCCATTTACACAAAATGTCTTCACAGTCAAAAGTGACCCTTCCTTTTCTCTAACTTTAACATTGTCCAAATCCACAAGGCTTCCACAGTTTGAGCAGTGACAAAACAGAAATTTCAAGTTCCTCCTGTCCACTAGAACTAGCTCATCGAGATGAAATGGACCAGAGTCTTCTGAAAACATCGAGCTACTGGTTGTTACTGTGTCTTGAGATGAAGGAACATAGTAGTTATTTTCCATTTCACGGTCACTAAACAGTTTGAAAGATTCGTCCACCCAATATTGTTTGCTTCTTCACAGGTATCTTGCATTTCAACTTGTCTGTATGTAGCTACACTGATAACAATCTTTGGCTCAGTCTGAACTGCAACTTCCACAGTATCAAGTTTACTATCAGTCGGCATGCAGGGAATAGCATCCTATAAAGGGACAACAAAAATAATTTTAAGTGCAGAATTGAAGAAATAAAAAAGAGTTAATAAAAATTGAAAATGAGCACATGAAAAGTCATGACAGAGCTTATAAATTAATCCCCTAAACATAGGACACACAAAAAACAATAGACGTGGATATTTGGGGCAACAGAACTTTATTGAAACTTAATCTGAATACACTGCAAAATCCTGAACCTGTAAGATAACAGGACTTGAGGTGAAACTTATATCAAAAATAAAAGACAAATATTGTACCCTCAAAACCCAAGTATTAAAATATATATATAGTGGTTGATATCCCATATATATTTATATATGTTTTTGGCGACAGAATTTATGCAGTTGGCTGTATATATATATATATATATATATATATATATATATATATATATATATATATATATATATATATATATATATATATATATATATATTATATATATATAGGATAGGAGTTTAACAACAAACACGTGTGTAACGAGTGAAAGAAACTTTTGTGTAATAAAAAATATATATCTATATATAAATTGTAGTGAAACCTAAAATTAATGTAGAACTATTAATTCACATTGGACAGATGTGTGGTAATCTTAGTTAAAATTCAGTTAGATAAACCAAGTATGCATCGCTCTTCCAAGTGCCTTGAGCTTTGATTAACTCAGTGGGTGTGCCTCTATTGAATGCAAAAGTAGCTCCTCTGCGGAAACTACGCGAGGAATAATATTTTTTTATTTTAGATGTACTGCTCCCGTCCTTTGGCAAAGTTTTTCAGGGAGAGGTTAAACATACATTTAAAAGAATCAAAATATTAAAAGAGCTATGAAAAATTTACAAAATTCGAAATCAATGTTCTTTTTAAAGTGTCTTTAAAGTTCTTTAATGAAGGCGATGCTTTTATTGCAGCATCTAGAGAATTCCACAGTTTTACTGTTCTGTACTTAAAGGATCTTTGTCCTGTGGCAGTTTTAAGTAGTGGTATTTGCAGTAAATGAGAGTTCCTTGTTTGTCTTTGTGTAAGATTTAGTTTTGACTGAATTTGCTGCATAGGGCGTCGGGTGCTAGACCATTCATGCATTTGTATGCCATAACTGCATGGCGGAAATACAGGTTGTCTCTTATAAGTATCCACTTCAAGTCTTTAAGAATAGGCGTGGCGTGATCGTATTTTCTTTTATTGCTCATGATCTTACAGGCAAAGTTTTGAACTGCTTGCAATTTGTTTAGGTTTGCTTCGGTGGTGTTTGACCATACATTGGAGCAGTAATACAAATAGCTGAAAACTAAGGCGTTTATTACTGTTTCCAAAGTGGTTTTGCCAAAAACATGTTTGACTCGATTAATTTGACCTAAGCTTGACAGGCAGAATCAACAAAAAGAAACTAAGAGAATCTAAGCCGATAGCAGTAATGCATTGTTTAAAAAACTATTAATATGCCGAATTAAAATGATCGAGTTCTCTTGCAAGATAAACCATGGGCTATCTGGACTAGTGGGAACTAGAGAAAAGTAGCGTTTCAAAGCCGACACGGGACATAAAATGGAATTATGAATAACGTGTGGTGGAATATCGATCAAATCCTCTCCGAACTGAACTGTTTTCATTTTACAAACACGAAGAAAACAACCTTGTGACGAAAAAATAACGTTTCGTTGACGAAGAAACAAGCAATCTCGAGATGAAGAATCAGAAAACCGATATGGTAACAAATTAGATGCCCTTAAAAACGAGAAAAAAGCTACTACAAACACAGCATGCATGCAAGCATGGAAAACGTTGCGGATGTCAAATTATCGAAAAATAGTGATCAGCGTATCGATAGTGACGGATAAAGTGTGACGTACTTTATCCTTCATGTGACGCCTAAGGCCTCTAAGTGTGGCTAAACAATCGTAATCGCTCATAAATTCTATACTGATTCCTAAGGAACGGTTGATATGCTTAAGTATATTAACGTAGTTTAAAAGTGAACGGTACGTGGCTAATGGATTTGCAAGAAAAGATAAATAAGCTAAGAAAATTGATTTGCTAACTGGAAAATGACTAATTCCGTAAAAATTGCAAAAATTTAGATAAGCGTTAAGTTGAGAACGCATGTTTCTTTTTGTTGATTCTTGGTATGCGAGACTTTGAAACTGTGAGGCTTGAGGCAGCTAGCGGAGATGTTACGACTAACAGAAGAGATTGCTAACTGATCTCATGTTACCAAACGTGTATGTTAATAAACTCCCATGAACAAAAGAGTCCTAAGGATTAATTACATACTTTAACAACTAAGTGTCAAAATCATAACATAAAAAATTAAGTATATATGTACTTGAATAACAAAACTCCCAGCAGTTAACCAAAACGTGTGGTGAAAAGAGTGAATCTCCGTCGGTTTACAAAAGAACCCCTGGGGGAGGGGTAATACATCACACTCCTCGCCTAGTATAACATACTACTGGGAAACTATTTAACGTATACAATAAATGTGTTTGAAATTGATGAATAATTGTTACTCAACAATGTCTATCAGTGGGGAAAATGCCACTGAATGTTCAATATCACTAAATGTCTATCATCTATGTTCTTAGTTTTGGATAACAAAACCAAGTCTGTTACTGGTCTGCGATAGGTCTTCTTAACTCCATTTAGTGCAGTCATTACTTCAACTTGTCTGACCCTACCATCTTTGCTTGTGGCCACTTCTGTAATGCATGCCATTGGCCAGCACTTTCTGGGCGTTTCTTTATTCTGTAGCAATACTAGGTCTCCGACCTTTAAGTTTGGCATCTCATGAGACCACTTCTTTCTTGTTTGCAGCAGGTGCAGGTACTCTCGTCTCCATTTTGCCCAGAAGCTGTTTGCCAACTGCTGTACTATGCGCCACTGCTTTCCTGTAAGACACTTGCTATCAAATTTCCCAGGAGGGGCTTTCAGTGTTCTTGGCTTCAGTGTTAGGATGGTAGCAGGTGTGAGAACTTCTGGAGAGGTAGGGTCGCTTGAAACTGGAGCTAGTGGCCTTTACAATGGCACTTGCCTCTGCCATAAGCGTGGTCAACACTTTATGAGTGAGGTGTTTCTTCACAGTGGGGCTCAAAACAGCATCTAGAACTCTCCTTACAACCCCAATCATACGCTCCCACACTCCTCCCGCATGGGAGGCGTGTGGTGGATTAAACACCCACTCATAGTTCTCTTGTGCCACGTAACCCTCAACTTCTCTCAGATTAACACGGTTACCTTCTTTCTCAAACTTGTTGTTGGCACCAATACGGTGTTTGTTCTCCATTTTCACCAAGGTCATTGAAAAGCTTTGCTTTTGCTAGAGAACGGTTGCTCTGGTCGTCAATAACAATATACACCTTTATCTTCTTGTGAGGTTTGCTGATGTTGTAGACAAATGCCGGGCACATCTTACAGCACGACTTTGACCCTTTCTCTTCTCTGCAGACCTCTGTACATCTTGTCTTGATGTTAACTTGGCTTTGGATTTCATCCGCCTGAGACGTGGCTGCTGATTCTGCGGGCTGTGGATGAAAGGCTGTAATATGTGAATCACTATGGCACTCTTCACAGTAAATAGTTTCCTGACATTCACTCGCTATGTGCTGGCGGGAGGTAGCACATCTCCAGCATATTCTTTCTTGTTTCAAGATCTTTCTCTTCTCCCCCAGAGATTTTGATAGGAACAGGCGGCACTTAGTCAGTGGGTGTGGCCTCTTATACAGGCAACACCATTGACTAGGTTGTTCTGGAGTGTCAGTAGGTACTTCTGTTTTCATCGTTGTAACTCCTCGTCTTGTTAATGGAGCAAAGCTTTCATAGGGTTTTGAAGTAATTCTCGGTTTTTCTACCTTGAATGAGAATGGTGGGCAATGCACTTGATGTTTGACTTTGTATCTATAGGCCTTTGTCTGCCATCTCCCCTGCAGGTCATCGGGCAATTTCTCAATAATCGGTCTTAGGTAGGTTGGTTTGTCCAGTACGTTGAGGCTTCTGAATCCCCCAGCTTGCTTTGCACATTCTAGCTCTAGCAAAAGGTCTCCAAAGTCCTGTAGCTTTTAATTTTCTTTAGCTCCGATCTTGGGGAATGTGTTCAGTTTATCCATTTGGACCTTTGTTATTATTGCATCAGATCCGAATCTTTCCGTCAGTCGTTTCCATGTCTCTTTTACTCTTCTTCTGGATTTTCGATGTATGCATTGCGTAGACGTTGTACAAGCTTCTTGGATTCACCGGTGGTATACTCTAGCATAAGGGAGAGCTCTTCGCTGGAGTTGACACTGACATCTTTAATCATGTTTTTGAAAGAGACTTTCCATGTTCTAAAATTCTGAGGTGCATTGTCGAACTTCTCCACTTTGTTGGCAATAACCTCTCTACAAGCCATGAATCGCATGCAGGATTCTATCATCTTTCGCTCCGAAAGACTGTCCTCTCTCTCTTCGTTGTTTCGGGATTCCTGTCCCACCGGAAGCCCGCAACCGCACGCTTCAATAGGATGACCTTGAATGACCTCTTCACGAGGCAAAGAATCAATAAAATTTAACACTCTTTCCTTTGAATTTACTTCGGGTAGTTCTATTGGTTTAAAATCTCTACGCTCTTCGCCTGAATATTCTTCGGTTTCGATGGCTTCTAAGCGAGCTCTAGCGACCTCAAGTTCTTCGTTAAGACGTAAGTTTTGAATGTGCTTTTCTTCTTTCTTTACTTTAAACAAGGCGTCTTGTTGGTCTTTTAACGCCTTCTCGAGCCGACCAATTTTCTCTTCGCCTTCCTTTTCAAACTGTGAAATTTTTGCAGAAATTTCGGCTCTTTGCCGCTGCAGCGTCTGCCTGAGCTTGTATGTGAAGGAGCGAGCGACGTGATTGACTAGAATGACCAGTTGAAACATAAGAACTTGAATAGGAGCGATTTGAATTTACCTCTTGCAAAATGTCATTTTTGCGAGCAATAGCGTCAATAATTGCAGAATGCACAAATTCTTTCCTATTTCTCATCAAGTTTTCTACGACTTTTAATTCATCTTGAAGCTCTGGATGATTGTTTGAAGCAATAAAATCAATGAGATTGTGATGTGCATTTTCCTACGCGCTGAAGGCAATGCGTGAGTTTGACACTTCTTGACGGATTTTTTTCAACTAAATCTGGCACTTGCTTTAGATTATCGATACTAGCCTTGACCTTTTTCCATTCAGCCTCTAAATGCAATCTGCTTTGTTGTATTTGGTTTTCTATTACCTTAATTGTAGGCTTCCTAACCCTCTTTTCGTCTGTTCCTATGGCCATGTCGATGTGTAGTAGCTCGTTGCTTTCTGAACTCTTTGCATCGCTCATCGTAGAGCCGGATTGCGAACAGGTTTTTTTTTTTTTTTTTCGGCTGAAACTTGTAATGGAATACTCTTTTCACTGTACTGGAACAACAAAACTCCCAGCAGTTAACCAAAACATGTGGTGAAAAGAGTGAATCTCCGTCGGTTTACAAAAGAACCCCTGGGGGAGGGGTAATACATCACAATATATTTTTCAATTTAAAGGAAAGTCACTATCAAAATACACCAGTGTTTTGATATTTGCTAAATTTATTTAAAAAATAATCCTAACTAGAAAGGAATTATGATGGATAAGCACCTCCTCGTATGACATCGATGTTGATTGTTCAATGTCCAGGTCAATTTGTACTTGAACTTCGTTCTTTCTCTTTTCTTCAATACGAACGATTTCTGTGTGTACGCCGACTGAAGAAAAATGTTGATCACTTACAACACGATGACTGCAGTGTTGCAGTCCCGACTTGACTTTGGAAGAATTTCTGTGTAAACAAGTGGAAGAAACTAAACAGACTTGTTTTTATTGAAAATACTTTGGTAATTATGTTGAAGAATACAAATGTACAGATACCTACAAATTAGTGACAAAGCATGAACATTATTTTTACTCCAATATTATATAAATGTTACTTCGAGCGGTTAGATCTTGTCTAAAAAAACAAGAGGTCAGTGGTCCGAGTCCGGTGCGAACCCAACTGAGGCAGATTTTTTAATGTGCCCATACACTCAAAGTAACATGTATATTACATTCAAACATATATCTAGTCTTCTTTCTGGAACTTAAACGTCGTCGTATTATCTTCAGCCACACTTTTACTTCTTCAAATATAATAGAAGCCACAGCTAAAGACGACTTCAAAACACTATCCGATTCACTTTCGGTTGTCCATTTTTCATGTAATAGTGAAACTGAGTTAAAGACTTCCTTATCGAAGGCAGCATGATTTACAACAGTTGACTTTAAACACCTTAATTCCTTTAAAGCTGAGTTTATGGCCTCTTTTGGGTCTTTTTCAGTATCTTTATCTATTTTGGACCTGCCGCCATTTTGTTTTTGACGGTAGGTACTTCATCTAAAGTAGATATAGTGTACCATTATTGCGAACTACCGCTGAGATACCTCGGCGCCAATCTGCTGATTTTTACCCGATGCTGGCCAGGCGTGGTTGTCATTATTTTCTTGGAGTTTCCGTCTAGGTGTCCTTGATAGCGTCGGCATTGATATGCTCTTTCTTCCTGGACGATGAACTATTTCAAAGTCAAACTGCTGTAGTCTCTCTAGCCATATTGCCACTTGTCTTTGAGGCTCCTTGAATGACATTAACCATTTCAGTGCATGGTGGTCCGTTCTAACAGTAAACCTCTTTCCAAGTAAATAATAACGGAAGTAATCAAGAAATTCAACCAGTGCTAACATCCTCAATCTCGTTGTATAATAATTGAGTACACGTAGCTGTAAGGAACGACCACCATATGCGATGACTCTTTCTGTACCATCTCGTTGTATCTGCGATAATGCTGCTCCAATCCCTTTGTCTGTACTTGCGTCAGTGTCCAAGATAGACTCGCCTGCATTCGGTCTAGAACTAGGATATGCAAGAACAGGTGGACTTGATAGACAGTCTTTGTGCCCCTGAAAAGCTTTCCCTTGCCGTTCTTTCCATCCAAATTCTGTATTTTTCTGCATGAAACGATGCAATGGTCCTGATTTAACCACAAAATCGTGACTAAACCGTCTGTAATATGAACTAAGACCCAAGAAACTTCCTAAACTCAGCTCGTCTTGGCTTATTGGCGCCCTTGTCTTTCTTTTGCTTCTTGTTGGTTTACTGCTGCCACCAGTTGTAATTGTACTGTAAATCGTTTATTGTAAACACAAGTTAACAAAACGTACTCAGTCCTTCAACCTCAGCTACTACTACAACATTCGTCATTTGGTTTGAATTGCTTATGTGATAGCTCACGCTCTACAAACGTACGTAATTGTCCTATCTTTCACAACTTTGACAAATGATGGACAAGTCGAAATTCACTTGGTGTCTTTTTTGGAACAACGCTGGATTTTTATTGGAGTCTGTTACTGAGGACTTGGGCTGCTGGGGTTTTAAAGGCTTGCCTGAGGGACGAAGAGTACATTTTTTAGGGTGATGAGAGCCATTGCACTTGGAACATTAATGCTTAGAACTACAGCCTGAGTAGTGAGCTCCCTTTAGAAATCTATAGCAATATGAAATTACTCAGGAAATTGTCAGAAGTTCCTGTCCTAGGTTTGGAATTGACAGCTTTTCTTTCTAACCTCTGTTGGCCATTCATCCATAATTTCCAATGGATAGCTGACCATGGCAATGCTGTCTGAATTATATCTCCATACTTCATGAGTGCAGGGTCCTCAGAAGCATATTTTAGAGTGTACACTCCTTCAAAAACATGGCACTTATCCAATTATCTAGATATAAAACCTTTTCAGTCTTTGCAACCGGTTCTTTACACATTGTTTGGGCATTGTCGTTGCCACTTACGGTCGTAATTTGTTCGATGTAGCAAGAAGAACACCAAATTCAACATATTAGTTTTTCCAAATCTTGGCCTTCACCTTATCAGACACTCGTGCATCTATGGGCAAGCTCGGAGATGCGAAAAGGTTGTCAGGCACCGCGGAAGTTTGATCACCTGATAAAATGGCCTGCACCACTGGGAATGAAGAGTCAACTAATGCCGTCGGAGTTGGTCTTCCCGTGTCTATTGAGGGTTTAAAACGGTTAGGCTGGGCTGGCATGACTGACAATCTCTCCACCAACCTCTGTGCTATGGCCTCCACTAAACTCTCTGACATGTTACGAGGAGCTGCTGTTTGGTCTGGTCCAGATCATGTACCTTGGTCCAAGGCAGCTTGAGCCGTTTGTGAGACTGTGGCCCTGGCATTGCGTAATGACGCTCTACTTGTAGTAGGCTGTCTCCGTTGTAGACGCGATGAACGACGTACTGGAGGCATATCAACTACAAAATAAAATACAAACAATAAGTTGACCGTACCACAAATCAAAAGTAAAATGTATAATGGGTTGAGCAAACCCCCATTGTATACCATAAACAACAGACAAATAATGTGTGTTTTCAATTGAAAAACACAAGGAATACAATGACGGAAAAAAACCTTTTTTACAGTTTACTGACTGAAACTTTATACAAATGTATTTGTAAAAATTGGACAAAGAACAAGAAAATAGTCAAGATAAGCTGCCGGCTGAGAAAGACAAAAACAAAGACGCGTACGCCGAATTTGCAAAAAGAAAAAGAACTACGATTCAACGAAGAAAAGCTTCAAACTATTTACCCTGACAAATCACGTGCCGATGTTTTTAACTAGTCAAAATTAATGTGAAGTCATGTAGAGCTGTTAAGATTTTCTTTGGTGCTTAAAAGTCATTCAAAGTTGGAGATTTTACAAATTATATTTTCTGGAAGAGTTTATTTTGCAAGTTTGCAAGATGCTGGTAAACAAGGCAGTATTCTTCGGGCTCGTGGATTCTTCGTGGCTTTTTTCAACTATTACTAATCGACTAATCTACTCTTAAAAGTAAAATCGACAGCAACCAAAAGTTCTTAAAAAAAACGTAGATTTGCAGCTATTTAAAAGAGGTGAAAAGCAAAACGAACACGCGATCACGAAGATGACTACTCTGTTCATTCATCAATTTTTACGGGCAATTCATAAACAGAGAGCTTTAGGATCAATGCAGATTTATCAACTATTCACGACAAAATAATATTCATACAAGATGTTTGTCAACAAAGTAGAACTGCCAGTTCAGGGAGTGGATGGAAATGCAAATTTAGCACAATGTGTGATCCAGCAACTCGAGCTGGCCATACTTCGCCTGCCGTTCTGTTGAACTGTGTAAACTTTTTAGAGGCAGTGAAAATGTTTTTTGACACTTTTAAAATTCTAAAAACATGAACAAGCTTATTAAGACAAAACGTTCAGTGGAAAAGTAACATTACAGGACAAGAAACGTGGCGCCGGTATGTTTACATTTATTGACAATCTTTAATGAATTTCTTTCCACATGAAAGCAGTTTGCAATAATTATATTTACTTGTTTTTGTAAGATATTTCTCCATCTTTGAGATCTTTATGTGTGTTTTAATTTGATTCTTGTAATTTTGATTTTGTTATTGAATTGCAAATTCGTCATTGTACTCATCTGCAAGTTAAAATTTCAAAAGTTCATACTAGCTATTTTTTAACGAGTTACGCAGTACTCACATTTGATAATTAAAAATTCACAACCGTTTTAGATAGCTGGATTACCAATAAGTAATTCATTACACATTTCAGTGTGAAATTTTTGTCGATTTTTATAACATTTTTTGTCAAACGTAACGTAAAAGAGCGCAAAGCAAAGCGAGCAGCGCGTTGTTTACAACTCAAAGAAGCCAAGTAAGTGCTTTTCTGACTTCTCATTGGACAATCAATTATAATTGACAAGTGCTATTTTTACCATGCAATACAACATATTTTTGCGTATAATAAAATGTTGTCGCATGCACAAAGCTTTGTGTATTTCAGTTGATTATATGATTATTTGATCATGAAAAGAAAATAACATAGCAAAAAAAATTGATCAAGAATTTGATAATTCGTAGTGAATGAACAAATGAAAGAATGAATGATTGAATAAATAATTCATTTCATTAAAATCCGAGCTCGTGCTAATTTTAGACTCTTTACATTATAGGAAATTTGCTGTCCTCGACACACTCCGCACACGAAAAAAGTCTTTAGCAAATTATTTTCAGTTTACTAAAACCTTAAAAAGACTGGTTTTCACTGTTTAAAACTAAAAAAATATTTCTACAAAGGACAAGAAGAAAGAAACTAGTAAAGCTAAGCCGCTGGTTAAAAGTGTTTTGACGGAGTAAAAAAAACAACATCAACAAAGACTAGGAAAAGAAACACGAAGGACTTTCAACGAAGAAAAGCTAAGCGAGCTGAGCCGAGAAAAAAAGCGTCAACTGACAAGTGTAGAAGATATTTTACCTAAGCAGATAGTAACTGGTCAACAAAGACAATCATAGAAAACTTTAGCGAATCATAAAAAGAAAATTTTAGTGAAGGAAGAATCCTCAGAAAAAATAAGCAAAAGGACGGACAAGATACGCAAAGACTGAAGGCGCTCCAAGATTCATTCAACTGAGTCAAATGGCTTTGGAAGAAGAAAAAAGCAAGAGATCAGGAGTCATCTGTCTCTGGTAAGAAGCGAAAACGTAGTATTATTTTTGCTTTAATTTGATCACTAAGAAAAAAAGAAAAAATTACAAGAATAAATCCATTGTAATTTATCAAGCAAGGACAGTGGTCGATTCGTTGACATAGCAACGGCAAATCTGCCGTAGAAGAAAATGGCGGACTACTCGTGTGGAGTGTCGTCTGTCGTTAACGTTGGCTGTAAAAGCAATCCTTTATGGATTTGCACAATTATTTCAATGAACTTTTGTCAATTATAGATTAGCATTATCACTGGAGAATTGCAGGTTAGTGGTTTCTCTCCAACAATACACTTTTATTTCTCAAATTCTCTTCGTGAAGTCTTTCTTTATAGCCAAGTTTTGTTTATAAACTTACCTAATTATATAAGCCTAAATACCTTGTAGAGTAAAATGTCTGTCTTTTAAATCATGTAAATTTATTTGCCGGCTGATTACGTACAAAATGTTCAACTTAAAACGCTCAAAATGTTCTCATTAGTTTTGAAAACAAAATTACTCAACACTCACATTTCTAGTTTTTCTGTAGCTGAGAAATTATGTTTAAGAAGTGTCTTGAAATAGATATCGCCAGAAAATATTATGCAATTTTTTAAAAAGACACTACTTAAGTTTTGATATTTTTATTTGAGAAAATAACTTAAATCAGCATTTAATTCATTTTGAGAAACTCATGAGTTTATAGTGATGAGCTGTTATTGCAAAGTATA
Source organism: Diadumene lineata (assembly GCA_918843875.1). Lineage (NCBI taxonomy): Eukaryota > Metazoa > Cnidaria > Anthozoa > Actiniaria > Diadumenidae > Diadumene > Diadumene lineata. The sequence continues at coordinate 7,032,203 of OU974082.1, forward strand.
TGTACAACTGAAACCATTGGTTTTCATTCTCACTACATCTGTAATAATGTGTATGAGGGTAAACAAATTACATTTATGGATAAGTGACATTGATAGATATTATTTACTATTTAGAACAATATAGTGCTGATCCAACAATGGAAAACAATGCAGTTAGCATAAAATTGTACTATTTAGCATTGCTAATCTTTGACAGATTTATTGTTTTTACATAAACATATTTTTAACTAAAATTAAACTTTAGTACATAAATATAATTTCCAATAGAAATCCAAATTCTGTCATATTTCATGGACATAACCAACCACTACAGCAACAATGTTTATCTTCACTAAAATTACTAGCTATATTTGGTTTGTGATTTTCCCATTGTATGAGCAGATATTTTACAAATTAGAAGTCTTACAAGTTAAGATTTTTCACTTTTTTTGAGCTTTTAGATTTGCATATCAACAAAATAAATATGACATTATTAGCTTAAATCCAATGTTTTTAGACAGGGGAAGCTAATTTGGCTCAAATCCCACTTTACTACTGCATTGTTTTAAAATCATTTCTTTTTTTGACATTAAATTGAACATTGCATTGTTTTCTCATTTTTTTTATTTGCTCAGTTTTTTATGTTGAATTAGATTTTTTGTTTGTTTGTTTGTTTGTTAGCTGTAATCTCTTTATCAGTGTTTGTCAGCTTATGTGTGGTCGTTTAGTATTTTTTTTATCAGAGACAACAGTTATATTTGATATTGAAGAATAAATGAAAAAAATGCTGCCTGTATTTGATAAGAGAGGCAGAGGAAATAACCCCAAATGGTCAAATATGTACATGGTAGTTTCATTAATTCTTCTTAAATGGTGGAATTTCATATATAAATTTTGCATTCTGACACAAAGTGAATTTAGAGGTCTTCCAATTTTCATTGCATTTCACAAAGTCAATAATTTGTGCTAAGTCATTTTGTTTGTTTGATTCTTCACAGGTAGAAATGGCAATTTTCCTGAAGACACACTGGGCATTTGTTAACTATTAAAGACCACAAACATATAAATTGATATTTTTATCTCATATCTTTATAATACAATTGTATTTTAAAGATATAAGAAATAATGATCTCTCAAAACAGGTTTCAAAACAATGTACAATTTTAACTGAATTTGAAATATTATTGAACATCAACATACAGCTGTTCTTAAAAAGGTTGTCGAGTTGAAATACTGATTTAGTAAATAACAATGTCATTTGAATATATAAAGTTTTTAGTACAAAGCAGCACATATTATATTAGTTACATAGTTTATTATAATTATGTGAAGAAGTTATTTCTTTACATTTTGACTCATCATTTCTTAAAAAATAAAAATCATGAAATATGCAAATGACTTTGCTATTTACTAAATCAGTATTTCAACAAGACAACCATATCAAGAACAACTATATCTATTATAATATAATCAACCTAATTTGAGTTTTGTTGTTACATGTTTTTACTGCTCTCAACCCCAGATCAGTAAAATGTGTTTGCAATGGATGGGCACTATGTTTCAACATAGTTGTTGATTTTTCCAAGCTATTTATTTATCGACCGGTTGTTCATATCAACTTGTAAATAATTTGTAATTAATTGTAATTAATTATAGATTAAATTATAATTTTTACTTTAATGATTTGTTGTAGTTGTATTAATTGTTGTAGACAATAAAGACTACAAATGTCATCCATATTTGCTGGTGTTCTGATAAGCAAAGGCTATCAAAGTGACAGGGTGCATTAATTCATTTTTGTGCAGAAAGGAAGGGGGAGGGGGGTTAATAGCTGAAATAGGAGTAGGTGTTCAGGTCATATTTCTGTAAAGCACTTAACATTAAAGTTGCTGCAAAGGAAGCATTTTTGTTTTGCCACAAAAACATATTAAATTATATAACATTGTGCTCACACCAATTAAAATTATCCGAATAATATTGATTGTAGCCATATTGTTGGAGCTCCGCTATTAGGTTTACCTAATTTTTATATTATATTAGCGTCAATATCAATAATTTTCAACAACGATTTACAACATTCAAACTACACAATTCTAAGAAAATATATTATAGAAAGTATAGTTTTTTGCTCATATATTATACAAGTAATTAACTGTTTATATTTTGTGAATCTAATGTTTTTTTTTACAATTTACTTAATAATAATGGTTATTAAAAGCATAATGAGCCTGAGGGCTAAATTAACTGTTAGGTTTTCTAGTTAACCCCCAGTTTTTTTTAAAGTTGCCACAGAGGTTTGAAAAAAAAAGAAGAAAATAATTGAAGTTAAAATATAATTTTAGGTATATATGTACAAGAAGTTGTTATCAATAGAACATAATGATGATTTGGAAAATATCACGACTGTAATGAATAAATGTATACAATAGTTAATATACATCTAAACAGGACTTTGAATTTTCTTATTAAACGAATATGTTTTTGAAAATTTCAACGAAACTGATTGTTTGCCAATATTTGTCTTAACGTTTGATTTGTATAAATTGCGATTATTGGCATATCTTGTATTATAGTTGTGGACATCTCTAGCATACATAAACATTGAGTTAAAGATGCTAGGGAGTGATGTGTCATAAGTACATGAATTTTAAAACATGTAAATAATACACGTTTTTTTACTGTAAGGACATCAAGCAAGTTAAATAAAGGCTTAGTACTTGCTGTGTCCTTACCGAAAAGTGTGGTAAAAAAATATAAAACGCATAATGTGATTTTTTTTGTCTGGATTTTCTTAAGGTGTGTTGTGTAGGCGCTTACCTTTCTTAAAAGAAGAGAAAATAACTTTCTGATTAGAGTGATTTTCAGATATTATGCCTGAATAGAATTTATTTTTAGTTTTTCGTACAAGACCTCGCACAGTACTGCATTGCTCAACATACAACTGATTATCTACAGTCAACCGAGTTTTTCTCCACGTTCTTTCAAGACGTCGACGTTTTTAATTAAAATTATGGCATCTTTGATGTCACTAGTAAACCAAGGTGTAATGTTACTAAACGTTCTTTAATAGGCGGATTTGTGCTGCCTCGACTTGAAGCTATCAAAACACAAAATAAAGTTAGTCTACATTAAACCAAATTATAGATAAGCTTAAGTTAGGATTACTCTTTTTAGTTGTACTGGCATCGTTGGGATTTTGACACCTGGTTCCAGACGCGACCACGCTGCTATGGGTGCTTGTATAAGAAGTACCTAAACAGAGTGAGAAAATGTTTATAGCACTCATACTTTTTAAAGTTTCATAATTGAAGGTTTTTCTCATTAACTGAATTTAGATTTTAAAAAAACCTTAGTTTGTAACCTGGAGTGCTTGCGTTTCAAATCTGCATTTGCGAAGTATTTTTACCGACTTTGTCGCCAACAGAGTTAACAGCTCTATCGCCAACTGGAGATCGAGGATGGTAATTATATCTTGGCTGTGGCATTGACATCTGACTTAGAGAAAAATTATCTTCGTCAGATTCATCTTCAGAGGACCTCGAGATCTCATCCTGAAAGGAATTCATTGTAAAAGATCAAGATATGAACAAACGACAGTTCGTCGACAATCAACCGTGAAGAATGTTTCTTGCTTGGTCACCGTAAACTAGGACTCACTAGATCTATGATTGGCTACTTTTCCCGCCTCGGTCCAAGCTCGTTCTACGATTGGCTACTTTTCCTGTGTGGATTCCTTTATGATGGACATATTGTGTATGATGAATGATAAAGATAATCAGATTGCCTGGGATATTGTTGAAAAGATTCAATAACAATAACATTCCATGGACAACTGCGTTCAAGTCCTCGAGAAAAGTAACAAAGTCCATTGGATTTTGGAAAAGCAGAATAATTTTTGATATTTGCATATCCAATTTCAGAAGTGGCATTTGATGGAATGCTAACAGATGGACAACGAGAAGAGTTGAGCTGTCTTGCACGTATGGTTGAGATGCATCTGTAATTGGAGTGTGTAATTTTTTTATGTTCGTAAAATTTAAACTTCAAGTTGAATTGCCTTTTCTTTTTTAGGTTTTGGGGAAAACCATTGACGATGCAAAGCAGCTATACAATTCAAATCCCACAGTTGACCGAGAAGAAAATGGTATTCTTGTTGGTGGTTCAAATCTCTACCTGATGTCGATGAAGAGAGCTCTTGCTGCATGCTGTGAAGTATAGATGACCCTTGTTAAAGAAGACGTTGAATTATATCGGAGTGTGTGGAAGCCAAAACATCAGTACAATGGTCTTTAGTACAGGACTAACGAACATATTGTCACTACCTGTTTTGAGGAGACCTTTGTTCAACTGAAAGAAATTTTTATAGCTGAAGTGGCAGGCAAACAAAAGCATTATTTTTCGTCGGAATCATTCAAGGAAGTAGGATGCAGTGATGTTGGAGCAAGACTACTTCAAAAGACCAATGAACTGGTAATTATCTCCTTATCTGAAATTAGCAGAAAGGTGATGCTTGCGAGGCATGAACATTTATACTTGACAAAACATTACTGCTCATTCTTATTACTATTCTTACCTCAAATTATGTTATGAAGTCATTATGGTACATTTATTAACTCAATGTGAAAGTGGATTATCATTAATTTAATCAATTTACATTTTTAACTGGCATTAATTATAATGATTAATAGCATTCATGGTAAACACAAACAATATAAAAACTATTATTAGTTTATCTTATAGATTTTGTTGGCTTTTATTTCTTCCACTGTTTGTTAATAAATTTATGTGAACAAAAAAATTAATTGACAGGCATAAAATTCAAATGTGGATTACACTTGCTCATTTTGTCTCCAGAATGGTTGTTATGCTTTTCAAATATATAATTGTGATGTAATTGTGTAAAATGCGTCATTTAATTTGGATTTTCATTGGAATATCAACGGAATGCTATATTTAGTGATCCACTGATCAACCAATGACACTCCAATCTTGATCCAACATTGTCAGCATTAACTATCCACCTTGGTATTTTATTGGACTATTATTGGTGAACATAAAAACTACCAATAATGTACCAACATTGGCAACCCAAAATCCTTTATCTTCCGATGATTATCCAACTTGGAATCTTATCTTTTTTGTCCTGTGCAGGTTATTGCTGGACTTATTGTTGTACTTTGTAAGCTCGTTGAATTTGTTGGGCTTCCCGGTTGAGTATTCGTTGTAGTTCACATTCCAATATTCGTCGAAGAGCCAGAAGCTACGCTTTCCAATGGGGTGATGATCTCAACCACTGTAGATCTTTGACCAGTTTCTGTAGAAGCCATTTTGGGTTGGGCGAACGATATCGAAATCCTAGCAAGAAGCTGTACTCTGCCTAGTTCTCACCAATTGACGTCGATGAACAATTAATGTCGCTTATATAATGCCGATGACGTTATCAGAATGTCTAATGCATATTTATGGAGTGAGAATACTTAAAAATTCTATTTGTAAACAAATATTTCCTATAATTATATATATGCATCGTATAATATTATATAAGTAATGGTAAGAAAAATTCCTTTTGGAACATCCCTGTTGGAAATTCAGGACAACCTCTAGACGTATCCACAAATTCCTGATAGAATTACCGGAAAATTATCGTTATCATTCTAATTGAAATTTTCCAATACATGGTTTTGATGTTCTCGCCTGAGATCATTGATGGTTTTCAACCATTCCCAGGAGAGTGAGTGGAACAAAAGGGTCCATCAGTGACGATGGTGGTTTTTGAAAAGTCCACCAGCATGGCTGCCATGTCTTTTGTTTAAATTGTCTTGGGAATGGTTGAAAACCATCTATATACTGTCTCCAAGTTGAAGATCTCCGCTGGTAAAACAAAAATTATGCGTGACTTCTGTAGCTATTCATTAAAAAATTATTACCCATAGACTATTTCAGTCGTGTAATGGACACCGACAATGTCTTTTTGAAATAGGTGTATATGTAAATAATGTTGAAGCTGAAGGAATAAATACAGAAAGTTATGATTGATACATAACCTCAAGCGTCATGACGTTTTACTCCTGTCTATACACCATAATACTTTTGACATTTTGTCCCTTAAGATATATTCATTCACTCGTGCAATGAAATCGTCATTTCATTGCACGAGTGAACAAATATCCCTTAAAGGACAGTGGCAATATTATCGAAGCAATCTTTTATCAAAAGTGCACACATAGTTATTTTGTATGATAGTGTTTTGATCTGTTCTAGAAGACAAAGGCGAAGAGAAAAAGCATTGAAAGTTGCTTGTGATCGCGACCTGTGTCGCCATCTTGAAAATCTTCGATATGCAAATTTATTGATGTGACGTCATTAGCAGGGAAGGCATTATAACATCTGACTGTACACTATGTATTGCCCGGTTTATGGCTGCAATAGCGACAGCCAGAAAGACAAAGATATTCACTTTTTTTCTTTTCCTGGAGGACAAACTCCACAGCAGAACTTCCGGAGAAAAGCGTGGATCGAATTTTGTAAACGAAAAGCTTTCTCACCGACGCCTTCATCAAGAATCTGCTCCTGTCACTTTGACGATGATGCGTATGAGCCCCAACACTCTCCGAAGTTTCTTCCAAGTATACAATGTAACGAAAACTTTAAAATACGGCTTAAAAGCGAAGCAATACCTACACTTAATAAGCCAAACTTAAGTAGGAATCTATCTGGCTCAAACGCGGATAAAGCGACACGAATTTACACGGAGAAAAGACAACGAGCGAAGGAAAGAATGGCGACTTATTGTGGAAAAGTTTATTTTATCTTGTTCGTAAATAAGAGTCTTTAATACACGTTATTTACGCCGTTAAATCTCAAAATTCACAGGAAATTGACGAGATACTAAAGAGGCCATCGACGTCAGATGAATCCGAAAGTCCCAAACAAGAATCAAGCACAGCAGCTAATCAAAACAGTGACACGACTGTAGAAGTTAGTGAGACTCAGACGATTCGATTCAAGCACGACAATCCAGTACCAACGTCTACGACAACATGCAGGCAAATAATGATCCCTACATATACACAAACGCATTTAACATCCAAGACACGTTCTATAAAAACACAAACACTTGTAACAGCAAATTCTTCCTTTTTCGACCAGACGCAGGTAAAAACGACAGTGTCAACATCTAGTCAAACTCTGGATGAATTAAAATCATTTGTAAACTCTGATAAGGAACAAATAAATGTATGGGAAGAAGAAGATCAAATTGACTCAAATAATCGTAAGGATGATGAAGATTATATCCCAGAAGAATTGTCTGAAAGTGACAGTTTTTTTAGTAGCGATGAAGATGTGAAAAATGATCGTGACAAGCAACATAAGCTTATATTACATGAAGGAAAACCACCCCAGAAACAAATAAAACGTGTAATTTTTGAGGACGCCATACTCAAAGCGTTTGGAAGTTGTCGTCAATGTGGATCAAAGTGTATATTATCTCTGACTAATCAAGTTGGATCATCATGTTATATTGCTATATCATGTATAGTAGACAATAGACATGACTTTATCTGGTCAACTGGTCCAACACTTAACCGATTACCAGTATTCCACTTACTACTTGCATCAGGAATACTCTGCACTGGATGAGAATCATCCAAAGTACTAAGATTGTTCCATGCCTTGAATATTCCAAACATAAAGCAAAGAGAGTTGTCAAACCTAAAATTCTATGTAGTTCCTGATGTGTATAAAGTCTGGGAAAGAGAACAGAAGAAGAGGATAGATGAAATAAGTGGGAAAAGTGTAAAAATTGCTTCCGACATGCGTGTGGACAGTCCTGGCCACAGTGGTCTTTTAGGATCTGGTAGTACCTTAGATGTTGAGAGGAACATAATTCTAGATACACAAATCATCAAGGTATACTTCTCACTTACATTAATAATACCCATGATGATGATGATGATTTATTGATTATTTTGTATATGTTTTTAATCTAATATCTCTACAAGAGAGGGGTGGTAAGTAAACAAATCATGAATAAAATCCCTATTAATAAAACTAAAAAATAAATATAAATCATTAAAATTTGAAAGCTCAAATAACATATTATACTAACTCATTTGATAGAATTTCATTTAGAGTACTGAAGTCAAAAACTCAAATGCCATGGAGCTTGAATCACTTAAAAGACAAATTGCTTTTCTGGAAACTAATGGTGTAGAGATCAACAAGGTTGTGACTGATAGACATATCCAAGTGGCAGCATATTTAGCCCATGAGAAACCCACTATTGAACATACTTATGATGTTTGGCACATAGCTAAGGGTAATTTTTGGCTGGATTCTTTCATTTACATGCTGTTGTTCATATAAACATTGATGTACCATCACAACATATAGAGTCTTTTAATAGTAATAAAATCATTCAATTCAATTCAATATATTCAAAATCTATAACAGTGTATTCGAATTAAATCACAAATAATTTTAATGGTACAATAATCATAACATTTCTTCCTATAGGAGAAAAGAAAAAGTTACATAAAGTTGCTAAGCAAAAGAAGTTCAAAACAATAAAGCCATGGATTGCAGTAAGTAAAGTAACATTGCTTGTAAACTCAAGGAATAACACAAGAAAAACATACATATATAAGTTTTATGATAACTACAAGACAGTATTAAATTATTTCTGTTGAAATCAGATTATTGAAATCCTAAACTATGCTCATTACTGATAACATTCTCAGCTACTATGAACAAGCTGCATCTACCATAACTTGGAGTTAATCATCAACAGATTTGAACTGAAGGAGTATTATAAGAAAACAAATGTCTACTGTGACAAGTTTTGATCCATACCGTCTTATTCTGTTTAGCTTCAAATGGATCATTTTTGCAAAACAAATGTGATAAAATAGCAATTAATGGACTTCCCATCTCAATAACTATTGATTATAATTATTTTTCATCTCACAGTCAATTGTAAACCACATCTACTGGGTTGGAAACTCCAGCAGTACTGAAGATGAAAAAGAAGAAAAATGGCGCAGTATTGCCAACCATGTTGCAAATATCCATGAGCACAAAGGCCATAAGATCTTCACCAAATGTGTCCATGGCAGTCTTCAGCGAGAGTGGATAAAAGAAGGTAAGGAGCAAATAATTTGTAACTGGACAGCAAATACAAAAATTGTACATCATCAAAAGTTATACCAAGGGAGTACTTCATGCAACTAAACAAAGTGAATGATTGCTATCATTTAATCTGGTGCTCTAAACAACACAATTGCACACATTTGTATACTAGTTTCTTAAATTTTGTTCTATAGGGTCTGCAGCACACAAGAAGTTGACAGAGATGATCACTAGACCAAGATTAATTACTGCAATAAGAAAACTGTCAAAATATCATCAAACATCTGGTTTGGAGGCTAAGCATTCTTTGGACAACCTATTGGGTCCAAAAAACACATACTTTTCATATCATTCCCTGAGTACTAGGTTAGTTAAAGAATTGTCACTTTAGTGTTATTGATACTATACTTATACAAAATCAAAACAAATAAGCAAATATAAACAAGTAAACAAAAAACAAACAGACAAAAACTAAAAACAAAAATAAATCAATAAATCAGCAAAAATTAACAAAGTAAAAATATAAAAATATAGCATGCATATTTGAAGTGAATAACAATGGTCATTCATCACACCCCAAGTGTCACAAAAATTACACTTAATTTTTACTAATCCCAAATGTCAAAGTTGTTATTAATTTCTCTTTATGTACTATGTAGATTGTTTTGTTCTAACTTGCACTACAATGAGAATAGCTCCAGACAACAAGCTAAAACTGTTGATGGGAAGTTGAAATGGTCAGTTAATTTCTCCAAGGCATCCAAAGAAAAGGGAAAAGGCAGTAGCAAAGCCATTGAAAGATAAACCAACATACAGTATGTCTTCATTATGTTTACTATTATACATATAGGATTGGAAGTAGGTAATCCATAAGGTCAAGCAAAATAAATGTTTACATTGGTGTATTATTATTGGTGTATTACTTTTAATTTCTGGTGACAATATCTACATGATGTACACATTATTTGTTTCTGAACTGTTCATGTTTTTTGTTTTGTTTTGAGTAAGTGATGGCAGAATTTAAAAGTTTATAGGAGATTTAGACTGTGGTATAAATAAATCAGTTGAACGAAGCTTTATCCTCTAAGTCAGTCATGAAGCCCTAAACCAACAGATTCACTATTAGAGTATGAGTGTGAGAACTCTAAATAATTACAACATTCTTATCTTTTTTTACTGGCAGATTATGTTGATGTGATTCTTGATGAAGTTGTCCAGCAACGATCTAACTATAAAACATTGAAGGTAGCAAAACACAATGCAATGGAAATACTACCATCTGAGCCAAGTACACTAGTGGAAAAGTACTTGAGTGGAAAACCCCGACCAGACAAGGAAAAAGTTGTTGCAAGCAGACATACACGCTACAGCTCAGGTGTAATGGTTGTAATAATGCATGTGGATGCAGTGAAGTGAAATGTAAAAACCGCCAATAAACCATAACAATAAATTTGAATTTAATTTTTATAGTTACACAACAAAGACAAACCAAAGTATATGTTGTAGTTCAGGTTCAATTTGATTTTTAAACTGGTTCAATTTGGATATGAACCAGTTCAATTTTATTTGAACCAGTTCAATATATCTTGTACTGGTACAAGTTTTCTTGGACCAGTGCAATCTGACATTGTAAAAGGGATTTTATTTTGGGGATTCATAAATAAAATAAAAGTGTGTGTATAATCCATCTGGTGACGAAAATGCTGCTCGGATTTTTGAGTAGATACACGAGGGAAATGGTCGTCGCACTTTCTTTCCCAAGATTTGAAAAATCCATCGCTAACATCGTTTATAAGAAACCAAGCGATAAAGTTTATGTATTTTCGCAATATCTTCGTCCCCGACTGGCCAGTTTTCCTCAAGATAACGGCAAATATCCACCTTTAATACGGACTGAGATAGCATATTACTGACAAAATCTGAATGAGCGGTGATGCATTGATCGCCTAGTCCCTGGACTTGGGATAACAAACAATCGTATTCGTCGTATTCAATTGCTTTCTCATGACAGCAAAAGCATTCTATAACTTTTGATGAAACAGTACACTGGCCACATTTGCACCATTCGAGCGTTTTGAGCCTCCAAGAATTTTCAAAATTGAAGGTTTGATCTCCTTCATCTTCCGAAGTCGAAGACGACTGACTTGAATCGCTACAATCGGTCTCATTCTGCGAATTATCCATTGGTTCTGGCTCAAACAAGTAGGGAAGAACTTCGTTCAACTGATTATTGTGAATCTCCTCCATAATCTTAGATAAAAAGTATTATAAAAGCAGCTAAATTTATCTAATTTGACTGATCACCCTTTCGTGCAAGTTCATCTTACCCTGCTAATGACGTCATATGCATCACGTGACAAGAAGTTAATTAGTCTGTCAAATCTAATCAAGACGGCGACCAGTTAGGAATTTTGACAAAGTTTTTTTGCTCCTTATTGCCAAATACTTACATTTCTTCAGGAAATAATAGTATATTTACTTTTCAATAATGGTGTTAGACTTGAACAACCAGTGTTGTTCTATATTGCCATTGTCCTTTAAGGGACAAAATGTCTCCTATTTACCAAAGTTTAAAAACGTTTACTCACATGCATGACGTTTTATAACTCATAAAGTACTCATATTAGTATTCGATGTATCTTTATATGAAGACATGCCGTGCCTTTATCGAATACTAATGAGATTACTTTGCGTGATATAAAGCAACCTCTGTTCAATCGTGTGACCAAAATTAGCCGGTTTCATATTGAAAAAGGGACTGGGTTCTAGTCTTCAAAAACAAAGCATAATTCATTAAAAAACATATTCAAATGACAAAAACACAAAGATACACATCATTACTATGCTACTTTAGTTCATTTGCTAGAATTTTTTTTATTATATTGAATTCATGAAGGAAAAATATTTTGGAAGGACACTGTCCTTCCATTACATACATTTCTTGTAATATTCAAGTCCCAATAAATTTATCTGTGTTTATCCGATCTTAACAAAACTTTCATCATTTATTCATTTTAACATGTTCTCTTAAAATATGCTCTCAAATTTTTGATGATTTAAAAACATAAGGAATGATTTCAATAATTTGCATTTTTCTCAACTAGAACCCAGTCCCTTTTTCAATATGAAACCGGCGAATTGAAGCTGTTAGTTAAGAAGCTTGGTTTCACTTGAACTATCCAGGACCAGACTCAAATGTGGGACGCATATTGGACACATCTTGGAAATTCTGCGCATGATCAGATTGGCCACTAGTCAATTTTATCACCTTTTTCGGTTATTTTTCATATTTTTATTTGAAATATTTAGTTGAAGTGTTGGAGTTTTTGAAGTCATATAAAACACTCGCAAGACGTGTTTTATCGAGTATAAAACACTGCTGCTCATTTTTTATATAGTACTTATACATCAACATTCTATTTGTATTTACCTACGATGTCTAAATCAGTGGCCATTATTCTAAGACTTAGTATTACTATATTACTAACGCAAATGCCACGCATGCGCTGACATTTGACCGCGGTGCTCCTCAAATTAAGATATCAAACCCCCAAACAAGAGCGCAAAGGCGAATTGTTAGTGCTTAGTGCTCATCCACAGAAAATCCATCGCAGAACAGTATTTAACAGAATAGAGTTTATTGCAAAATATTGTACGTGAATAAATAATTAAATAAATTATAATTTGATTGATTGCTACAAAGTGGTTTGTTTATTTTGTGTCTCTGATTATTTTGAATGGATTCAAGTAGAAACTCATATTTGGGAATGAAACGTGTAACACGGTTCCATGCTCCGATATAGTCAGATTTATAATTGTGAACGTTCCAGAGCATGAAACCAAAGCAATGTACTGTCGCTGCACGTTTCAATCCCCTTAAGGTTGGTGCAGACGACGTGTGCTTAGTATGCACTAGTTAACAATTTAACCGATTGGATTTCATGCGGCAAGTTGCAGCGACAAAATTCTGTCACGGCGACAACAATTCCTGCAAAAATACTTAGTACACACAGTGGTAAATTATCGCTGCGACCTGTCGCGGTGACATGCAGCTGCGATTTGTTGCCTAATGTGTATCGACCTTTAAGGCCGATACACTCGAGGGAGCTTGCTCCCGCAACATGCTTCTGGGTCATTTTTCAAGACCAGTACATGCAAGGGAGCTTGCTCCCGCAACACGCTCCCGCAAAGCAAAGCTCTCTCGTGTGAACCAACGATTTCACGCAAAAATATGTTGCGCAACAACTGTTTTGCTCCCAGGTTTTGCTCCCTCATATTAAAACCGTTACACACGAGGGAGCTTGCTCCTGAAACACACTTTTGCAACATATTTGCAAATGTTTTGTTGCGCAGCACATTTTTTCGCGTGAAATCGTTGGTACACACGAGGGAGCTTTCTCCAGGAGCATGTTGCGGGAGCAAGCTCCCTCGTGTGTGCCGGCCTTTATAAGTTTCTGGCTCTAGCTATTTTAGAGCACCCTTTCCCAGCTAACCCATAATCCATAATCTTGGAATGACCTATCGCTCTAAGCAATGATAAGTTAAGAAGTGTATCAAAGCTAATTAACGCAGTTGATCTTTAGTAGAGGACAAAAGAAGCAGTCGACTATTGGGCCAGAGCTTGTGATCGTAAACTAGATTTGATCGAACTCTTGCCGAGAATCTGAAGCAAAAAGACATAGTTATTAGTATTACCCTAGTAATAATATCATAAATCCGTCATTAAACAACCCAATCAGTCAGACAAAAATTGATCCTTCAGTTAATGAAACAGTTTGACAGTCAGTCAACTGAAAGTGAGCATGCATTCAGTGAGGCAGTCACTCACTCAGTAAAACAGTAAGTGAATCAGCCATTCATTAGAGCGTTTTCACATAACGAGTTATCGTATGCTAATGAGTTCTAAAAAGTGCAAAGACAAAGGTAGGTTTGATCAGCTGATTATCGTAAACGTAAACGCGATAATCAGCTGATTGAGCTTTGTCTTTGTGCATCAAAGCGTACATTCCCACGTGCAATGCTCATTAGCAGAGCTCCTTTGGTTCACTAGCATTTTCCGAACTCATTAGCATAATGTAGATCGTTATGTGAAAACGCTCTATTCAGTCAAACGTATAATCGAACGGATCAGTCAATCACATGATTGGTCATTGAGTCAGTCACGTTATCCAATTGAGAAGACTGTTAAAACAACCAACCACCAATAAGGCCAAAAAACCATCGTTTGTCCTAGAGCAAGCGTATGAAAACCATGAAATAAAATCAAACTAAATGCTGACAAATAGTTTCTATTTAGTAACTATTATTTGTCACTAGAACTGAAAGAGAACTCAATAGCCAAATAAAATCAACAAAAATGTTATTGAGTGCTAGTGACAAATAGATACTAAACAGATACTATTTTGTTGGTATTTAGTTTAGTTTTCCTGCTTTGTTTGACATTGGCAATGTGCTGGTGTACTTTTAATGTGTAAATGCGTGTTTTTATATTCTTCTTTAGTACAAATACTGGTTTGTTCAAGTGGTCAACATGCTAGTAATATATTATATTATGTTTATATTCAATGTGTTTACAAATTACAATGAATTTAAGCTTAACTTTGTTATTTTATTGAGTTACTTTAATTAGTTTGAGTGATTTTACCCTTTTTCAAAAAATGTCGGAAAATACTGGTAGAATTGTGATTGTCTAATAACGAAAGTACGACAGAAAGGAATTGGAGGTCAGACACTTCACATTGTGTCAGTCAACATTACAGACAACATTTCGAGTGATCAAGCTTAATATAATCATAAAAGCTTCGTATATGTTTGAGGTTGATGGGTAAGTTTTGAAGGAGATACAAGCCATCCAAAATTTAAAATGAAATGTACATACATTTTTTTGTATCGCTTTTGTATCTCACTTCAATTTCATTCGATCAATCCTAAACTTTGGAATTTTGTAAAGCTTGAGGTTGTCATTCATAGTAGTGACTTTTTTACTGTTTCACGTGAGGGATATAAGAAAAACTGGACCCCACAGGCACTCACGATGTGAGTCGGCAATGTTACGTAGCCATCTTAACAAATAAGCTTATATTCCTGCTTATTTCTCATTAATTTCAAAAGCTCATAATTCTTTTTTGTCGTATGATCGTTATTTGGCACTCAGTACTCTATAGGACGTTTTTCAACTTAGCGATACACCCTCTTTCTGACAAACTTTGTCATCCGTGAACCTAAACTCAGATGAACAAATATCACAGGGGATCATGGGGTGATAGATGTTTCTATCACATGCTCATTTTTGCACGCGGGAATTTTCAAACCAATGCGAAGAATAAACTTTATGTTAAAAATTACAAATTCTTGGGTTGCAACCACATGACCAAGAATCCCTTGAGGAATAAAGAACAAAGCTGTTTACGCCATGTTCGATGAACAAACAAGAGAAACTTATGAATGCTTTGTGATCGTCATCCAACATGGCGGCTATGACGTAACGTGCAACCCTAGAATAATAAAACAAGAGCCAAAGTACGCTGTTTTCGTTAAGTAGCTTTTCCAACGTGGTAAATTTAAAACGTTATTTAGTCGAGAAGCATGCAGAGGAGATTCTGCCGGCCAAGGATATCCATAGCTGCAATAACAAATTAAGAAATGTCGAGCATCCCATGATCCCCTGCGATATTTGCTCATCTGAGTTAAGCTTCACGGATGACAACGTTTCTCGGAAAGGGTGTATATTAGGTGAAATGTTGTACATGATCCAGTGTTTGTCAAGGATTCTGGGTAATATGTAACATGCACGTGCGCAGTGCAAGTACCTTCAGCCGACGTATCAATTGTATTGTTGTTCTTAATAGCTGTTTCCTTGGCGATCTGATGTTTCAAATTATTGAATTGACAGTTAAAATTTATTATACATTTATTTTTTTTATCAATACGAATACAAATCTCAAATGTGTGATTATTGACTTAACTTCTTATGCTTTTGTTATATGCATTTTCGCTACAAATCCAACGTTTTGACACTGTTTTTACTACTAATTTGACTTTAAAAATTGTTCTTAAGTTGAATTCTCAATTTAAATGACAGGTTTTTTTTAAAGAATTTTGAACTGATGTTAGTGTTAACTTTGCTATGTCTGCTAGTGCCATAGGTTATTTTAGTACATTGTACACTGCACCAACAGCAGAGCAAGCTCCCAGCTTTCTAAGGAATTTCATACAATAGTGTGGAGTGCTCTCATGCAACTCACAAACTTTCACCTAGCGAACAGAAATAATACATTACATTCAAAATGTGGCTCTTTTTACTCAAATAATCTTGGGGTGATTTCATGAAATTTTGTTTTTAAATATAGCCAAATCGCGCAAACTTTTCATGCGCTGGATATATGCCATTAGCTTGCAAGCGCGAAAGACAAATCTCAGCGTGCAAATCGACCTCATTAGTCTGCTTAATTGCCATGGTAGATGGGGGAGGGTGAGTTAAAACTTTACTAAGGTGTTGGGGTGAGTTAAAGTTCACAGTGTTACCGCACTTCACGACATTACTAAGGGGATGAGGCTAGTAAAGGTTTAAGGCCGGCACACACTAGGCGACAAGTCGCAGTGACTTGATCCCGTGTGTACTAACATTTTTTGTTGTCGCCGCGACAGAATTTTGTTGCTGCGACTTGCCGCATGAAATCCAACCGGTTGGGATTGCTGAACCAGTGCACACTGAGGCGACATGTTGCGGGGACAAGTCGCTGCGACTTGTCGCCTAGTGTGTGCCGGCCTTTATAGCGTTACCACACTTCACGACATTACTAAGAGGGGTAGGGTGAGTTAAAGTTCATAGCCTTACCGCACTTCACGACATTACTAAGGGGGATGAGGCGAGTAAAAGTTTATAGCGTTACCACACTTCACATCATTACTTAGAGGGGAGGGGTGAGCAGCTCATCTTGGGAGATTATACAGTTTTTTAACGAGTTTTATAAGGAGAAGGACAAAAAGAAAGATTAAAGGCGCTTATAAAGCGCATGTGCCTACTGGAATTTTGTGAATAGCTGCAGAGTGGGAAAATTCTTGAACAAACGGTCTTGTGATATTTATGTTTGAAGTCGCTCAAAGAGAGCATGTAGTTACTCCCATGTACGCTAGTAGCGGATCATTTGTTAGAATATTTATTCTACTATAACTCTTAGAATTTTATAGATTGTAGCACTATTGCTGACGAGTGAAATGAAGTTTGCCGCGTCGGATGCAGATTTTGAGATTAATTGGTCTTCCTATGCCGCTTTGATTGGGTTTCCTGTGGCTCTATGAAACTTGTTCGAAATTCGAGTAGAATATTGTAGGTATTCTAGCTTCTCAAAATCAAAAATTTTGAAGACTTTTTATCAATTAAAAAAAATTCAAAGCAATCGTTCTTTTGCATATTTGAATACGTGTGATGTTTGTTGATTGAATGCTAATTTAGCCTTTTTGTCGCAAATGTTGTACCTGAAATTCTCACGAGTTCGCGGCTAGGCCTAGGTTAAATCGCTCAGAAAGAAAACTCTTCTCTTTAGTTTGCAAACGTTCACTTTAGAAGCCATATGGAGGAGATATTAAGTCAAAAATATATGCAAGTAAAAGAACGGCCTCGGAAAATCGCTAAAAAAAAGAATCTCTCTTAAGTCTACGTCAAACATATACAAGAGTTTTTATTTTATTTTATTTTATTTTGATTTATTTGATTTGATTTGATTTGATTTGATTTGATTTGATTTGATTTGATTTGATATGATTCTATTCTATTTTATTTCATTTCATTTAATTTCATTCTATTGTATTTTATTGTTTTGTTTTGTTTTGTTTTGTTTTGTTTTGTCCTGTTTTGTTTTGTTTTGTTTTGTTTTGTTTTATTTATACTTTTTCGAAAGAAGTCACATTTTATTGCATACATTTCTTTACAAATGAATTGTCGAAGAATAAAGACCATGATTGGAATAAGACAACTATGCGTTTTGGTTTTACAATGAAATGTAGAAATCTTACATCGCAATTGTACCTTCGAATTTGACGTCCAAAGTATCCAAACCATTGTTGAAAATTTGTTTATTTTCTTTCTACTTTTGCTTTTGCCATGATTCGATTTTAAGACTTTAAGTAAATATTATCGCCATGGGCTAAACTTCGCCATAATATGGTATCGTGTTTCCCCTATTGTGACGTCAAGTTACTTACAATTTGCATAAAGACCGACGACATAGTGCCTACAGCTTTTAGCTAGTAGGCACAAAAATACAATTTAAATTACAAGAAAATACAATTAGGGTTTAGGATTACAAATACAAAAAAATACAATTGAATAACAATTATCATAAGAAAGAATAACAACTATTAACCGATATTCAATTAAAATCAATTATAAATGTTTGAACACAAATAAACAGTTTTCTATTTTGTTCGGTTGTCAATTTGTTTGATCCATGTAAGAAAAGTTTTACTTTATCAAGATCAGAAATAGATTGTTTGAAAGTGTAAACAAAGTTTGTCTTGGAACGGCATATCGAGCACAATAGAAAATAATGAGACTTTGACTCTACAGATCCATCATTACAATCACACAAGGGTGAAGGATTGCACGAAATTTTGAATAAATACTGGTCTTGAACGAAGTCTTGTGTGCAAAATAGAGGCTTTTCTGGAGAGTGTGGCATTATAAAGTCGATTGTATTATACACAAAACTTATCACGAAGTTTCAATTTAATTTCGCCAATTGAACAAGAAGTACGCGTTGTAATGTCTAAATGAAGGGTTCAGAGCGAAAACGGCGTAAGTGCATTTTAGGATAACTTTTTCGAATTTTCAAATTGTCACCAAATCAATCAAAAAAGGCATCTAATGACTTATTTTGGTCTAAAAATAAACATCTTCTATTTTTTTCCGAAGAACTTGTCCGAAAAAGGTGTAATTCGGCCCGTAGTTACGCTTTCGCTTTGCTTGACAACCGTTCACTCTTGCGTGAAAAGCACAAATTTGTATAGGACGATAAAAATACCCGAGTGAATATGCATAAGTACAAATCATAGAGTGCGCGCACTAAATAAATACCACTAAATAGTGCTATTTTATGCTAATTCTATTTTTTTGTTTGTTTGTTTGTTTGTTTGTTTAATAAGTGCTATTTAGTAATCTCGACATCAGTGTTCATGGGGACAAATAAACCTATTAATATATATGTATTTTTTGGCTAAAAACTTGGCCTTCGAGCAAAAAGTTTAATATCCTAAGAAAATTCAGTCCTTCTTCTAATCTTATGCAAGTTTTTCAAGTTTTACTTCATTCTACTTACACCGCTAAATCACTACGAACATGCCTATTTCGAACTACACGTGTTTTGACAAAAATACCACTGCAATGCATTCTGGGAAATCAACGAAATTTTCGGCAGCCGTCATAGCTTCCCCCCATTTCAAGTTTTTTTATAAGTCTAACGCTACCTCGGAATTCTGCCGAATTTTCAGGCTTGTTGTGTTCTTTGATCGCCAAAACTTGCAAAAATACCCGCGGCAGTCCGAGAATTTGCCTCTAAAACAGTCTTTAAGTGATGATTTCTTCAACGGTTGCCAAGATTCACGAGTGCGAAAAAAACACTAATTTTTACTCGAAATCATCTCACCTGCTTGATTTCTTTCAAACAGTAGACTCATCACAACTAGAAAGCTTAATGATGCTTTTCCAGAAGCGTTTAGAGGCAAAATAATAGCAAAAAAAACGACAAAATCGCAAATGATGCGACTTTGTCGAAGTCCTGATTAGACTGAAAACCAGTTTCAAACGTGTTAAAC
This sequence comes from Diadumene lineata, assembly GCA_918843875.1. Taxonomy (NCBI): domain Eukaryota; kingdom Metazoa; phylum Cnidaria; class Anthozoa; order Actiniaria; family Diadumenidae; genus Diadumene; species Diadumene lineata. The sequence goes on from OU974082.1 coordinate 7,052,123, forward strand.
ATGTTTACCAGTTTCATGCCTCCCCAGTAACACAAAAACACAGGAGTCTTGATCGAAGCCAAAAAGAAACTACCCTAGACGAGCATAAGGTTTGTACGAGTCAAAAAATCCCTAAAATCGCCAAAAAATGTCATTTTTCTGACAATTTTTTCGGAAAAAAAATAGAAGATGTTTGTTTTTAGACCAAATTGAATTGTTAGATGCCTTTTTTTGATTGATTTGATGACAATTCGAAAATTCGAAAAAATTATCCTAAAATGCACTTACGACGTTTTCGCTCTGAACCCTTCAAATTATTCCAGTCTGATATGACTGATGGCAGAAATGATTTTTTAAACATCTTCGTACGCGCTGGTATTAAAGAAAAACTGTCAGAGGATGATGATCGGATCTCAGTAAATAACGTGATTTTGCAGCAACTTTTTGTGGAAGAAGCATAGTAAGATATGGGGGAGTTAAATAATTAACGATTTTATAAAGTAAAGTCAGCTTATGCAAAAAACGCATCATTTTAAGATTCCCAGCCTAGTTCTGCAAGAAGTTTTGCTTTGCTTGTTCCCTTAATGGCCCCGTTACAACCCGTGCCGATTCATACTGTATACCTTCTAGTAGTTCACCATCAACCTCATTGCAACCATCCCATATAACATCTGCATATTCCATGATGAGAAGGCCTAATAAGACTTTTGTAAAGAATAATCAGAGTTGAGCGATTGAGTTTGTATTTCAGACCTTTAAACATATTAACAGCCTTACTAGCCTTCTCATAAATCCATAATATGTGTTCTCTCCAAGAGAGGTCATGTGAAAGGTGCTTATGAGACCTAACCTCACAAATGGGAGTATTTTCGTAAAAGAGAGTTGAATGAAATGGTTTCTTGCGCTTCACTGAAAATGTAATAGCTTCGCATTTGGATGTATTCATCTTCATTAGCCATTTATTGCACCAATGATTAATGTTAGTTAGATTATTCTTCATTTGTTGTGAGCAACTAGCACGATCGTCAATTATTTCGAACAGTGATGTATCGTCCGCATAAAGAAAGCACTTAGACTGAATTTCACAAATGTCATTAATATAAATAAGGAAAAGTAAAGGCCCTAGTACTGAACCCCTGTGGTACCAGTTTGAGCATTGACCCTCTAATACTACCCGCTGATACCTATTAGAGAGATAACTATGAAACCAGTCTAATATAGCACCTTTGACCCCGATATTGGATAATTTAAAAAGTAGACCCTTGTGCCAAACTCTATCGAATGCTTTGCTTAGATCAAGAAATACCATACGAACCTCCTTACCCTTCTCTAACGCTTCATATATTTGATGAACAATTAATGTTAATTGAAAAACGGTACCATCACCAGGTCGAAATCCCGATTGAAAGGTTGTGAAAAAACCCACACTATCCAGAAAAGTATACAATCTTATAAAAACTATTTTTTCAGTTATTTTTGATAGTGAATCAAGAAGAGAAACAGGTCTATAATTTTCTCTAGGCTGTCTATCACCTTTCTTGAATAATGGTATAACATTTGCTTTTTTCCATTCATTCGGAAATTCGCCTCTTTCAAAACTCAAATTGCACAATAGTCCAGTCAATCTACGGCAGAACCCACCACTAATTGCAACAGAAGGTTTTTCAACGTGATTTGCCTTAGGAGAAAGTCCTAAACAACATATCAAAAGTCCTAAAAAATCCTAGTTTCGGAAAGCCCTCAAAATTGACTTTTTGTGTAAAGCCTATATTTTCATACAGCATGAAAACGAGGCTCAAACCGGAAGTGGCCTTATTTCTTAATGGAAATGTCCACTATCTGCAACTTTGTAAACGGTTATTCAAAAGAGCAACAATAGAGAAGAATGACGTCAGGAACAAAGAACAGATCATGGTAATCAAGGTCTGCGTAATAGAGAAGAATGACGTCAGGAACAAAGAACAGATCATGGTAATCAAGGTCTGCGTAATAGAGAAGAATGACGTCAGGAACAAAGAACAGATCATGGTAATCAAGGTCTGCGTAATAGAGAAGAATGACGTCAGGAACAAAGAACAGATCATGGTAATCAAGGTCTGCGTAATAGAGAAGAATGACGTCAGGAACAAAGAACAGATCATGGTAATCAAGGTCTGCGTAATCGAGAAGAATGACGTCAGGAACAAAGAACAGATCATGGTAATCAAGGTCTGCCTAATAGAGAAGAATGACGTCAGGAACAAAGAACAGATCATGGTAATCAAGGACTGCGTAATAGAGAAGAATGACGTCAGGAACAAAGAACAGATCATGGTAATCAATGTCTGCGTAATAGAGAAGAATGATGTCAGGAACAAAGAACAGATCATGGTAATCAAGGTCTGCGTAATAGAGAAGAACGGCGTCTGTTTGGTAGAGTCGCTATCGTTGTATCCATCAAAGACGATAATCGCCCTGCCCCAATAACAAAGTTTGTAACAAAACAGCGCTGGGAGATCTTTGCATTGGTGTGACGCCAAGATTAAGTGCTGAAATAGTAACTGTGCGTTAATTTGATAGCAGAGTTTGTAACAAGCATGGTTAGAATTTTTATGTATGATACTGGCGATTCCCCAGTCATAGAAAAAAGAACCTTTCTTTTACTTTTTTGGCATCGATAGTATGCAAGAGCGGAACAGGTGATAAATGTCTGTGATCAGCAAGAGTGGAGAGGATGTAAATAGTTATCTCGGCTAAAAAGGATTTCTCACCAAACAGGGACAATAAATGACATATCAGCAGAGCTTTATAGACGATGAAGATGTTAAACTAGACAAAGAATAGTTAAAATTTAAATTTAATGTTTTGTTTGACCTGTATAGTAGTGCGGGCTTTAATTTTAGGTGTGGCTGAATCGCAGAATAATCAATTGACCCTTGGTTTTACATGAAGTACTTTTAAGTTTGAAGTACTTAAAAGTTGAATAGCAGTTACAAAACCCGGTGCTCTGCAGCCTTTCAAAAATATTTTGTGATTTATTCCAAAACAAATTAAGTGTTGATCAAACTTTTAAGAATAAATATACATACAATATGTATGCAGTTCAAAAGAGCACAGTAATATATACACAAAATAATCAGCACTGGCTATTACAAAGATAATAATACTTGCTTAACTTGCAATTGAAAGTGAAAAACAATCCTGAACTGTATTTAAAGTTTGATATGGATTTATTTTCTTGTTCTACGCTTTGAGCTCCACGGCCGGCACTACAGGCACGCGGAGAATGAATCAGAAATCGACATTGCCACGACAAAGTGTGACAAGTGCGAGACGACATTTCGTATATCTAATTACAAAACATGTCTAAAAACATTTTAAGTTCATAATTTAGATTCAGTGAAAACTTCGCAAGTTTTTTTTTAAATTACTTTTACAAATTTCTCCAAATTGATAATACATAAGAATGTATAAGTTTATTTTCACATTTAAATTTTAATGTGATATAATTGTATAACACTACAGTTTAACATTTAAAAAACTCATAATTACAATTTGATCTTTAGCTAATAAGATTCGTAGTTTTTTAGGTCTAACGACACTTTTCCAATTAAATAGTTGCGAAAAATAAGTCAGATTTTGCCTCACAGAGGCTCGTTTTCGTGCCGCATATTTTGGCCCGTCAACTCTGTCATGAAAATTCCTTATTTTCAACATGTTCCGAAACTAGGATTTCTTAGGACTTTTGATATGTTGTAGAAGGATATTTTCTGATACTAAAACCGTTGAAAAACCTTCAGTTGCAATTAGTGGTGGGTTGACCCATATATTTTCGTAGGTTGACTGGACTACAAATCTGCAAAGGATTCAGCCAAATGCCAAGTAGTCAATAGCAGAAAATTGATTGCCGTCAGATATGTTTTTGTTGTTTTATGAATTTTCAAAATTTTACTCCAAAATAACAGAAATTTACTGAAAATGCTTCAAAACCAAGGGGGGGTGGTTATGCAATACCATGATCTGAAACTTCTACTACATACTATGCTCGTTGAGTGCCACATGTGAGCCAAATATAAGCAGTTTTGGCGACATCGGGTTTATCACCTCCTGCCTGGTTGTTATATGAACACTCTCTTAAATCGATATGCTCATAGTCAATACTAGTGTCAAGTTTAATTTTACATAAGGCATTGTTCAAGCTGTTTGTATCCACATTAGAAAAATTCCAAATGTGCCTTTTAAATGCCCGAGGTCTTACAAAAGAAATACTTAGTTTAGCGTAGATATAAGAGTGGTTGCAATTGGCCGGTGGACTGAATGTTGCAGTGTCAACAATATAACCTGGACAATTAGTAATAAAAAAATTTAAAATCGATGCGGTATTTTCTGTTATGCGAGTAGGCTCTCTAATCATTTGATGTAAGATGTTGCATTCAAGCCACCGACGAAAACTTAAGCCAAAAGTAGAACTACTAGAAGGATTGTTTTGATCATAGTGAGCATTGAAATCGCCCATTATTACAATGAGATCCTGAGGATTTTGTGTAATTACGTCAATAGAATTTTGTAAGCAATCTAGAAAACGCGCAGTGTTTTAGCTACGATTCCCTGGTGGCTTATAACAAACTCCACACAAAAGATTCATATTAGAAAGTTTGATCTCCACCCATAACATTTCAACATCATTAGTTTCAAGATCGTTACTCCTTTTTACAATAAAAGAATTATCAACGTATAATGCCACACCCCCACCTCTTGCACCAACACGAACTTTACGGATGATTGAATGATATCCTGAAATTAGTAATGAATCATTAGATGTTCTGTTATTAAGCCAAGTCTCGGAAAGAGCAAAAACATTAAACTTTAAAGTTAAAGTTCATAGCGTTACCGCACTTCACGACATTACTAAGGGGGATGAGGCGAGTTAAAGTTCATAGCGTTACCGCACCTCACATTATTACTAAGGGGGATGAGGCGAGTTAAAGTTTATACTGATACGGCACCTCACATTATTACTAAGAGGGTGGGTGAATTAAAGTTCATAGCGTTACCACACTTAACAACATTACTAACAGGGGTGGGGTGAATTAAAGTCCATAGCGTTACCACACTTCACAACATTACTAAGAGGGATGAGGCGAGTTAAAGTTCATAGCGTTACCACACTTCACAACATTACTAAGAGGGGAGGGGTGAATTAAAGTTTATATCGTTACCGCACTTCACAACATTACTAAGAGGGGAGGGGTGAATTAAAGTTTATATCGTTACCACACTTCACAACATTACTAAGAGGGGAGGGGTGAATTAAAGTTCATAGCGTTACCGCACTTCACAACATTACTAAGAGGGGAGGGGTGAATTAAAGTTTATATCGTTACCGCACTTCACGACATTACTAAGGATGCAGATTGAATTGATTTCATACCAGTACAGCATGTACAACACTTCTAAGGGGAGTAGTGTAAGTCTTTTTTCTTACCCGCCAGTTATCTATTGCAGCTTTCCTAGAATCAGCCTTAGTTTTCTTATCTGTCTTCTTTATAACCATAATGCCTCGCGATCTTTCGCTAGACCCCTCGGTTGCCATGTTGACAGAGTAGTCGTCTTGGTAACGCATGAGGTCTTTGGGTGATATGGATTTCTCAATAACAAGAATTATCTCAGCCCACTGAAGAAAAAGGAATCTACCTTAAACAGCTGCACAGATTTAGAATAAAAGTCATCATCATCAAGTCATCATCATTTATTTTCAAAATACCATTACAGATACAATATATATACTATACAAAAGATTATAATATGATATATACATGGAGTATAATTTAATTTTGCAGATCAATAAAGACAAAATTTTGTATCTGCTGTGGTGAGGCAGGACAAAAAAGAAGCCAATGACTTATACTTTTGTACTGCCTCAACTTATCAGATTTATAAACATGATTTCTTATCTAGCTGAAATATGTGTTTATACTTGTTAAATAAAAGATATATATATACTAAAATATACGTGAAAACACTAAATGTGTGCAACAGTTGTCACTATTTCGTAGTAAAAAGCACTAATCAAACAAAAAAAACAATACAATTAGCTTAAATTAGCACTATTTAGTGGTACTTATGGTGCACACTTTTAGTGTGGGCACTCTAGTACAATGCAATAGCAAGTATTTCCCAAATGTTTGAAACCAATTGGCCTTGTTTGGAATTGCACAATGAGTGATCAAATGACGGTAAATGCACATAAAAGTGTTCCAAGTTCCGTCATAATTCATGGAGAGAATCAACAGGTTAGGTATCAACTGCACAGAATTGTATGCACTACGTACTTACATATATATTTGAAAACCAGACCATTTGAGAATAATCATAAACAAACCGTAGCGTCATAATGAAATAGAGCAATTGTTGATACTACTGTGCCGCCACATCTTGCTCGCGTAATTTTTTTTAGTTTTGTATTCATACGATTGTCCGACCTAATACAGCTTTTCAGTTGCCTAGGCGTAGGCCTCGAGAACGTGTTAATTATTCTTTTGAATTTGAAGGAAAGTCATTGTTCACATTGCCACAGACTTCAGCCAAACTCAAAAGAATAATTAGCATGCTATTGAGGCCTAGGCACAACTGAAAAGGTCTATTTGAGTTGATTGTTTGAAGTTATCTGGGAATAAGGAAAGGGTCGTACAAAAAGCTGTATTGCTCTTACTCATGCTAAAAAAAGCAAACATCTTTTTACAAACCAGAAGAAGTTACAGAAATACATACATACCTGTCTTCTCCATTCCTTCTCTGAATGGTCCGCAATCTGTTGGGAGAAAAATACATTATCGAACATTCACTATGTTTTATGCATTTAACTTGAATCAGGTTGACGGATCAAATGCAGCAAGGGTTCGCGGTCTCAAGCATCGGCACGAATTGCTACAATTAGCAGCAAGGGCTGATTGATTGATGGGTTATATTGATTGACTGATTGATCGATCGATTGGTTGATTGATTGATTATAATGATTGACTGACTGATTGATTGTTAAATTGATTAATTAATTGATCGATTGATAGATTGATTATATTGATTGATTCTTTCATTCGTTCATTGACCGATCGATTGATTGATTGATGCATTCATTCATTCGTTGATTTACTGATTAATTAACTGATAAATAATTGATCGATCAATCGATTGATCATATTGATTGAGTGATTGATTATATTGATTGATTGATCGACTGCTTGATTGACTAATTAATTAAATAACTTTGATTATATTGATTGTTTGAATAACTTACGTTTTGATAAGTACTGGCCATCATTGCTATCAACATATTGAGCAGCAAGACTGTTACCAGCAAATTAAAGTAGAAGAATACTAACTTTGACATCGTTGCATATTGTGATTTCTCAAACAAAAAATACTGAAACAAAAAGGGCAAATAATAATTAGTTTTATCCAACAGTTTGTTTAGCTAAGCAATGATGTTGTAATGCGCGCACGCCGTATTAGTGTGAAACAAATCTTAACTATTGAGTGATTGATAAGATTTAGTTATGTACTAACTAAGAATTCACCGAGGCATAAATACAACATCACAAAGGAATTGGAAGAAAAGCTGTCTTTGTTTATGCCTTAGTAAATTCTGAGTTAACTTGTTAAGAATTGCTTCACACTTATTTGTCGTGAACTCTAGCCTTTAGGTGAAGTTGTGTGTTGAAGGGATCTCTCGCATAAAAATACCTAAATGAAGACAAACTATCCATGCCACAGGAGTGTGATAGTTATCAAATACAGAAAACATTTACTCAGGGGCTATCCAAAAACTTTGAAGGGGAGGGGGCACTGATCGAAAAATGATCCGGACATTTCGAAAGGGAGGGGGGGCACTGATCGAAAAATAATCCGGACATTTGGAAGGGGGGTACAAATAAAAAATTACTGATTATCAATTAAAAAAATCTATAAAGATAAATAAAAAGGGGGTACCTCCCCACATGCTACCTCCACATGCTACCTCCCCCCCCCCCCCCCTCCCCATGGTCCCGCCTCTGTTACTACATATTTGCACATACATCCCAATAAGAGGCAATCTAAGAATAAACGGGCTCTCAAGTAGATTTGACGATTCTCATCCTCGGAAACCCAGTCGATATACTCTGTCGCTCAAAACTCCCGCTTGGGCTTCCGAGGATGTACGATTCTACTCCCCACATGAGCAAGCTATGACGTCATAGAGCAATAGGACCGTTATCCACACTGCAGCATCCGTCATCATTGGATAATTTGACTTTATAATATACTTACATCAAATTCACCAAATGTCATTTGTAAGAGAGATAAAAACGTCTCATTCTCGTTATGAAAGCCTGGTTCCGTCTGCATGAGATAGGTAAAGGCTAAAACAACAAATAAGACGCTTCATGAATACAAACGAGAACACTTCATCGACAAAGAGCACAACACACTAATCAAGGAAACCAACCAACCGATCAATGAACTAACCAAACAAACGGACAAACAACCAAATACACGATTATTTAATCAAACAAGCAAACGCACAACATACAAGCAACTACGGCCAGATGCACAAAGCCAGGATAAAGTTATCCACTCTATAGAATTTATTTAGAATTTATCCGCTGGATAGCGATTTATCCGGTGGATAGTGCTATCCGGGCTTCAGTGCAACCAGCCCCAGAAAAAATAAGAAAATGAAATAAAAACATGCAGTTAATAAAAATGTTAATATCTGACCTTGAACGCATCCAGCTAAAAATATAAAATATATAATACAAAATCTTGTCATGTCTCCAGCACACATCTTATAAATCATTCCAACGAATGGACCGACTGCACTAAAACCCCTGAAAATAAACCCATATATATAGTCAGTGCATTCAGGAATGTTATTTATTCAGACTTGCATTGTATTGTAATCTGGTTGATATTATGACTTCCATAGGCCTTTTCTGGGTGTGATCAAAAAGATACATTGTGGTCTAGCTTCAGTGCAAACAACACCATATTGAACAAAAGTTTGCTAGTTCAGAAATGATCTATTGCAATTCTAATGATGACAGCTTTTTTGCTTTGTTGAAATTAAGCAAACGGTGGATTGAAACAAGACTAAAACAAATGGAGGCTTTGTAAATATTTATCAAGTTTTTGAACAATCAATTTCTATGCTCTCTCTTTTTCGTTTTCTGATTCGCTTGTGTCTGACGTCGTGATGTGCTATTTCAATTCGTTAACCTTTTTGCAATATTTACATTTTTTTAGATCTCGTCGGTTCATTGCAGACATATAAGTATATAATAAGTTGTGATCAGCGTAAAATCCAGTTACGCAATCCCTGGGGGGGGGGGACTCCGGGGGTAAGCGATCGGGATAGTCGTCGTATCTTTTAGGTGTAAAAATTTGCGATTTGGTCTCTTTTAGGGTTAAAAGTATGAGAATTTGCCAAATCCTCACTTTTTGGTATCTTTTAGGGGTTGAATAGCAGTAAAAGTTATGTTTTTTATTTCTTTTAGAGACGAAAAATTTGTGAAGCCACGCCCTTTTGAAAAGCGTCCGTTATCTTTTAGGGGTATTTTTCGAAAATTCCGACGAGCATTATCGATCGTTTTTCCCATGAGTCACTTCCCCCCGTGTTCCGCAAAAGTTAAACAGGATCAACTTAAAGGCTTGTAGAGCTCTTTTTAAAATCTGAGCAGTTATTCTATATATTGTCTTACCTACAGAAGAATAATAAATAACTCCATGCCATTGGAGCGGCTAATATCATCATGTGTGTCTCAGCGACATGCTGGTCTGTGTATCTTAATGGACATGCAATAATAACCAGAACACAAGATACTAGAAACAGGGTTTTACCAGGGGCATCAAGCTGTTGATAATGATAGAAAATAGAAGGTTTAGAGGCTATTTCAGTGTTTGTCTAAACAAGTCGTACAAATATAATATCACTACTACTTTATTTATTAATTCACTTCCGGACTATTTGTTCGTTAGTTCATTCATTCATCATAACATACTGGTTTGTAATAGTAACTAGAACACAAGATATTAGAAGGGCTAACAGGGTTTATTTATTTTACATCTTTATTTCTTTATTCATTCATTCATTCATTCATTCCTTTATTCATTTATTTATTTATTTATTTATTTGTTTATTTATTTATTCATTTTCTTATTTATCTATTTATTTATTTAAATATTGTTTATATTTTTGTTCACTTATTTGTTCGTTAGTTCATTATTCATTTATCTATTTATTTATTTATTTATTTATTTATTTATTCATCTTATTTATTGATTCATTTGGTCCATTCTATTTATCTATTTATTGATTCATTTATTGATTCATATATTTATTTACTTATTTATTTCAGTTATTTATGATACAAGGTATTCATTAAATTATTGATTCGTCAATTGCCGTCAAGCACTATGACGTCATGGCTTGTTTACATGAATAAAAATGCATCTAGTTCTGGCGAAATATTTTTCCTTTAATACATTTTGCATTGTATTTATACTTATAATTTGTTCTAATATTATAAGTGATTTTTTTACCTATTTTTTATTGATTTTAAGATGTTGAATCCCCTCTTTTGCCCATGATTCTTAGCATTAAAACAATAGATTTGTTTACATGTGACGTCATAGTGCTTGTGGCTAATTCTTTTAAGGCATTCCTTCATTTATCATTAAACTCACTTGTATTCATTCATTCGCTCATTCGTTCGTTACGCAAAGTTGCTATTTTACAACAGCTTACTTGGCTCATTTTGTAAGGGGCCTGAGTGGTCATAGCACAGGTAACCCAATCTCTACTTATCTCAAGCAATGTATGACATAAGTGGCGAGATTGGGTTACCTGCGGAAACAGCTTACTGTGTAGTAGGAGGAATGATCACTTATCTTGTAGACATTCATTAGACTCACCATTGTTCTTAATAGAGCTGCAAAACCTTGACTTAGTAATACAAACTTTATCTCCAAAAATAGAAAAATAATTGCACCCGCTACTGTAACTGCTTCCATTATAACTCGGAGCTTAAACAAATAAATACAAAACAGATCTAATTATAACTAACAAACAACGCAATACTTGTTTCAGTATAAAGATTGTTTTGGTTCCATTTTAACAATTAATAATTTTGAAAAAAGCGATAAAACAAACGAGCTAATTAGCAAACCAAACATGACAACATATTACGTATGCAACAAACAAACAACGGACAAGTAAACAAGCAAACAAACACAAACAAAATAACTAAAGCAAGCAAAACCATAGTCTCCTTCGCAGCAGCTTTTAGTATCGGGCTTCCTGTGTCCCCCTCCCCACAAAAAGGAAGCCAGACACTAAAAGCGGTTGCGAAGCAGACTAGTAAAACCATTTAAAAACTACGAAATGAAAAATATAATAGTGCATGAAAAAGCGAGATACCGATAAAATGAAGTGCACAAAATAAATTAGCTTGTTTGTGGTTGCGGGTTCCTGTGATAAGTAGCGTAGATCCTTTCGACATTCTTAAAAAGATGGGACCGGTTGCACGAGGCCTGAATAGCACTATCCACCGGATAAATGAAATCCCCATCCAACGGATGAATTCCAAAGAAATCCTTTTGGAGTGGATAACTTTATCCAGTGGATAACTTTATTCAGGTTTCGTGCAACCGGCCCCTGGTTCTTACCCAATCTAGGTTATATCTAATATCTTTGATGCTGCGATTTCTTGGTCTTAAATAAATAGTAAGACTGAAGGCTACGAGATATAGGACCGCGAACATCAATCGAATATAAAAACGTTTCTGAAAGACAAACCATAATTAAATATCAATTATGTTTTGTATATAGTATTGTAGAACCTGTAGTTAGTCGATTCAGGGTACACGCACTAAATGTGTGCAACATTTGTTACTATTTAGTAGTAAATAGCACTAATTAAACAAAAGAAAACAATAGAATTAGCATAAAATAACACTATTTAGTGGTATTTATGTTGCACACTTTTAGTGCGTGCACTCTATAGTTCGTGAGGACGATGTGTTGGTTGAATGACTATCCCACTCTCTCACGGGCCAAGAGAGTATGAGATAAGTGAGCTTAACCCGGGTATTGGGCTTTACACTCATCAGGGCCCGGTTGCTCAAAGCTCGATTAGTGTTAATCCAGGGTTAAATCTATAGGTTTTCTTAAGAGTTAACCCAGGATTAGTGCTAATAGGGCTTTGAACAACCCAGCCCAGTGTATCATTTCATTCTATTTTTAAACTGAAGTTATTTCGGGAACGAAACGTGATTGGCCAGATTGCAGGATGCGTGGTCACATCGTCAAAACATTTCAGTGAAGATAAAAGTGTGGAGATTGTTAACACGTTTCTAAATATAGCACGACGAGTAGAGCCTCTGATAGGGGACGGGGATAAGCTATCTCATCTCATACTCTCTTGTACGGGCCACTCAGTTACAAAGGCTAGGGGTCGTTGGGAGTTTATAGGGGAATCATCAAGTTAATCACCTTAGCAAAAGCATGCCATTTCTCTTCTAGTAGTCTAAACATAATGCCAGTATCTAGTAAATCTAAATGCTCTGTTTTATCGCCATGTAACGTCACCATGAGAGCGGAGTTTGGGTTCGACTTGCCGTCCTTATCTATAGAATCCAGTCCTTCCAATGGATAAGCCGAGCAATTCATATATCCAAATGACCAAAATTCCTAATGGGAGAAAATAGGTACCATTATTTTTTTTAAATTAAATATGCTCTTGGCGGGAATCGAACCCACGAAGACATAAGGACATATTTCCTTTCCTTTTTAACACGGAACAAACAATCAATTAAACAAAACTGAAGCAGCTCAAAAACAGAAACAAATGAATAAATCAAACACAAGATACAAACAAAAGGGAGATGAAAGCGAGAAAAAAAAAACAATAAAAATAAAGCAATCACAAACAATTAAAAGATGAAAGGGAAATTGAATACACTGTATAGTAAAAAAGCAGAGAGACAAAGAGAAGTACACGTCTAGCCAGACATTTTGATTCCCAAAATTCGAACATTCAAGCAAGAAGAACTGATATGCAAATTTAACCGTTAGTTTGCTGACCTACCTGACATGTAAGCTCTAGACTTAGTTGAAACATATCTTGTCGTCCTAGTTTTGCAGCTAGTGCTAATGGTGTAAGACCAGAATAGTTGGCTTGCCATGGATTGGCTTGGGTTTTATGTTTTCTCCGTAAAACATGCTGATACATCTCCTGAAACACCACATCACATCGAGCTGTTACACGAGTGTTTTCCTCAGGGGCAGGAGCAATGGCGACGCAGTGCCACTCCCAAACCCACCATAAGGAGGAAAGAAGATCAAAAGTCTGATACTCATGGCCACTATGCACAAAAATAACCCATACGCAGATAGAGTCGTTTTCGTATTAGTGGGAAACAGTATCGTATATCGTAGCCGTAGTTTTTTAATTAGAAAACAGTCTAATCATCTACATATCGTAGCTGAATGGTAACCGTACCGTTTCCCACTCATACGAGACATACGAAAACGACTCTAAGAATGACAGTGTTGAAGATAACTACGATGGTGATTGTGCAAGACGCTGGTAATTAAGATGACGATGTTTGTCATAATGTTGATGATGTCTTTATACAAGTGTAAAACGATTTTTTTTTCGGATTGAAACACAGCGAGTTATGTAATTTTAATTAAAACGTTTTGGCTACGCTGTGTTTTACAACGACCGAACATAAAAACTTGCTCACCACTTTGTTATATATAACACACAGATGTAGAACAGTGTTTCCAAACGTGTCTTGTCTATTTGGGTCAGCGCCATGGCGAACCAGTATATCGTACATATCTTGATTATCAAAACAAGCAGCAAATGACGCAGGGTACTCCCCATAGTAGGCGTAACCTAAAAACAAACACCATGAAATAACACTGATTCTCTACTTTTACATTCCCGTAATACGGAGTGCACACCCCATAAGCGTGAAACAATTCTTAACTATTTAGGCCTGGTTTCCAATATAATCGAGAACGGTCGTAAGCGACCGAAAAAAAAATCGATTATAGGGGAAGCAACGTTTTTCGATCCTGCGACCGTGTACGATCGCAATCGAAATCGTTTAAAAATGGTCGTAAGATCGATTTTTTTTCGACCGCTTGCGACCGTTCTCGATTATAGTGATAGATAAGTTAGTTTTGTTACAGAGTGCACATACTTAAAGTGTGCAAAATAAATACCACTTAATAGTGCTATTTTATGCTAATTCTATTGTTTTCTTTTGTTTAATTAGTGCTATTTACTGCTAAATAGTGACAATTATTGCACGCATTTAGTGTTTGTACTCCAACTAAGAATTCACCGATGCATTTATTTCAATAAATTCCTAATGTTGTGTTTATGCCTTGGTGAATTCTTAGTGCACAACTAAATCTTATCTAGCGCTACACAATTAAGCATTGTTAGTGCAGAACTAAATCTTATCTAGCGCTACACAGTTAAGCATTGTTAGTGTATAACTCAATCTTATCTAGCGCTACACAGTTAAGCATTGTTAGTGTATAACTCAATCTTATCTAGCGCTACGCAGTTAAGCACTGTTAGTGTATAACTCAATCTTATCTAGCGCTACACAGTTAAGCATTGTTAGTGTATAACTCAATCTTATCTAGCGCTACACAGTTAAGCATTGTTAGTGTATAACTCAATCTTATCTAGCGCTACACAGTTAAGCATTGTTTCACACAAATGTAACATTCACTCTATCTTGATTTTGGCGGGTAATCAGTGTTATTGAAATCAATTGCATCTGAATAACTGATTTTGTTATTACATTTGGGTGCTTTATTACATTTGGGTCCTTTATTACATGCCCTTAAACTCACTAGGGCTGCAGGACCGGATCAATCCCAGGTCTTGACAGCCTTACATTAGTCAATCACAACTTCAGCTCCTACCTTCATAGTTCGAGTCCATGTGGATCTTTTTCTTGCAGTCTTCAGGAAGAAAAAAAGTCCCAGTAGCTCTAGCATGGACATCAGCGTTATAGTGCTTAACTAGTAACTCAACAGACTCTAAATCGCCATTCACTATAGCGATATGAAGACTTGTCTCACCTACAAACAACAACAAAAACCAATGATTTAGGGGCTTTATAATTAAATTTGGACTGGTTTATCAAAAACACATAGTAACTCATTGCTGTGCTGTGCTGTGCTGTGCTGTGCTGTGCTGTGCTGTGCTGTGCTGTGCTGTGCTGTGCTGTGCTGTGCTGTGCTGTGCTGTGCTGTGCTGTGCTGTGCTGTGCTGTGCTGTGCTGTGCTGTGCTGTGCTGTGCTGTGCTGTGCTGTGCTGTGCTGTGCTGTGCTGTGCTGTGCTGTGCTGTGCTGTGCTGTGCTGTGCTGTGCTGTGCTGTGCTGTGCTGTGCTGTGCTGTGCTGTGGTCAGTCTGATATGGTAATGACTATTAAAAGAATCAATGTAAACACGTACCATAATATTCTTCACCCTCGTATTTGTCCATAGCCAAGGCAGGGTATTGCCATAATAACGTGTGTGCGATCTTCGTGTGTATGTTTGGCTTGTTGTTAAGAAAACACACGTGTAAAGCAGTTTCTCCCTGGGCTCCACGGTGATCTAAGGACCAGCAGGCTTTGCAGTCTACAAAATGGTTCGCAGGGTAATCTTCATCATCCTTAACGCAACAAAGAAAAGGATGAATTGACCGTTTGGTTTAGGTGATTGAGTTTATAAATGAATTAAAGATTGAGAGAATGGGCAAGGAATGAATGAATAAACGAATGAATCAATAAATGAACGAACGAATGAATGAGCGAATGAATGAACGAACGGAGGAACGAACGAACGAATGAATGAATGAATGAATGAATGAATGAATGAATGAATGAATGAATGAATGAATGAATGAATGAACGAACGAACCGACGAACCGACGAACGAACGAACGAATGAATGAATGAATGAATGAATGAATGAATGAATGAGTGGTAGGATAGAAGGATGGATGGATGGATGGATGGAACGATGGATGGATGATGTATATAATATACCGCGTCAATGTTGTTTTTCTTTCTGTAGGACTGTGCGTACTCGTCTCCTGTAACCATTCGACCTTGTCCATCATTGTACAGATATTTGTGTAAAACCTTCTGATTACCGATCAAGTACTGCAGTCCCGACAAACCATTTTTCTTGAATTCCTGCAAACAACGGGAAGGGTACATTTTTTAATATGTTGTAAGTAGGAAAAAGTAATAAACTACATTGTTTGATAAATGAGTGATCGAGCGAAGAAACTAACTTGAGAGCTGGCGAGCGATGAATGAAGTAATGAATGAATGAATGAATGAATGAAGTAATGAATGAATGAATGAATGAAAATGAATGAATGAATGAATGAATGAATGAATGAATGAATGAATGAATGAATGAATGAACGAGTGAATGAATGAACGAATGAACGAATGAATGAATGAACTGTGTGCAACAGTTGTTACTATTTAGCAGTAAATAGCACTAATTAAGGAAAAGAAAACAATAGAATTAGCATAAAATAGCACTATTCAGTGGAATTTATGTTGCACACTTTTAATACGTACACTCTATACAGTCTTTTTCAGACTAACTTACAACGACTAACACTCTGAAAAAGACTACTTTCAGTCGGAAACTTTAGTAACTTTTTCTCCATTTTAATGTTGTGACCCAAAGTTAAAATTTTACTGAAATAAGAACGTAATTATGCTAAAAATATACCTCAACAAATAAAGCATTGCTTTTCTCGCCATTCAAGTCAACAAATGAGTAGACATCGTAGGTCTTTGCACCTCGTATTTGATCAACTTCACGTCTTCTTTCTTGATCATCATCAGTAGGCTTTATTCGCAATGTGAATCTTTTCATTGCTAGACATACAACACAACAAGAATAAATTGCTGAGAATACTTACAAAAATACTACAAATTACTACAAGAGATGAAAGTATTCCGGTCGGAAATGATAACGAAAAAGAATAAAGACCACAAAAGGGAAGAGAACAAAGGCACTTTCAAAATAGGAAAAACTTACTCGTCTATTTTGGCTCACATAGGAGTTTTTTACAACACGCAGTGACTTATGTCTTGATTGAAATTCATAGAATATATTTAGAAACATCACTATTAAATGTTAACTAAATATTTGAAGAAAGATTATTAAAGAAGAAAACAAAAGTGAATAAACAAGAATAATAACAATTTCATAAATGCCTATTTGTTATATTAAAATAGAGGGGTTTGCTACATAAAATAATTGAGATATTTTTCGTTTGGTCGAAACTTCGCAAATATGAATTCGAATTAAATCTTGATGAAATTTCCAAGAGACAAGAGGTCTTTCGAAATTATTATTCAGGATTCAAAATTAAACTAAAGTACAATAATTTAGACTATTCGAAGTATTTATATTTTTGTTACAATATTTTATTGGACACTGAAATTATTCAAAATTTCACTTCAAAATAACATGTCAACAACTTGATCTTAATTGTTGAATTATGATGAGATACAAGTTCTGCATTTTTAACCAATTATAATGAAAGAATAGCAGGAATAGCCATACTGCAAAGTTATATAGTATTCTCTTCGAAGTACTATTAAACTTCGATTGTTATAATGATTTCTTCAAAAGTGAATTTTTATGCTAAGGCGATCAACGCTTTAGTTCATTTTGCTATTTATCTGGAAGATTTCTTAGAACGTCAGAAATGAGAAATAATTCAGCAAAAAGATAGCGAATAAAAATCCAGAAAACCTATCTCAACGGATCAATCATGAATTGATTCAAAACTTTAATTTCAAAATACATCTTTCAAAACTTCAGAAAGAACTCTTGAATAGTGTAGTTCCAGTTTGAATATTCGGCAGTATTTGAAGCAGGTTTTACTGAACCGGCAAAATTTAATACGAAAATGTATGAGTAAGCTAAATATTCGTAACACAAATCATTGATTAATTTATAAATTTACCTTAATTCGTATCGAACCTCTGTAAACAAAGTAAATCTTGGAACTTAAACTGCAAGTTTACATGATTTTGAGATTCCCATGTTGGCATTTGAGCGAGAAACTGAGGCGAAATCGTCCACGAAGATCTACTCCATGAGCTCTGTTGCTAGCCAAACAACGAAAATCAGTCTACTTAATGAATAATGTATGGCGATTTTCAAAACAAAAGGAAGAATGTTCCACACAATGGAGCACAGTTGTTTTTGACGTCATAAATGGATGAATAAATCTATTCAAACAAAACAAAAGTTATTCGTTTTATAACTTGTAATGCACAATGTAAATAAACATTAATTCAGACGCTGTTTTTTTTCGAGATGAAAATAATAGTCTAACTTATATTTGTGTGCTTCATATTTTTTTATTATTTATTTCTTAAAAGAATCACAGGGCATGAACTTTACTGCATCATATTTTTGCTTTGATGATTAAACTTGTAATTTGCTTCATTTTGTATTTCTTTATTTTCATATATCTTTTTTATTAAAATTATTTTGTTTGTTCGCATTTATTCATGTATTTACTAACAACTTCAATTTACTCAATCAGCAAAGTATCAAACAGATTTGTCCTTGTAAGTATAAAAGAACTTGAAAACAAACAACCAAATAAAAATCCCATTATAATTTGTACTTTGAATATGACGTCAATAGTGAAGCATGAATTCCGTTAGCCCAATTATTCGTAACTTCAGTTTAGCGGGGTGCTAGCATAACAAATGACGATATCGTGACTTTGCCCATTTTAAAATTATCTTAATTTCACAAAGTATTTTTACCAATTTTTGTTCTACCTTAACTTTTGTTTCAACTCCATTTTCTCCTTTGAAATAGTTGTATACGTAAATTCAAATTATCACTAACGTCAGACATGAAGCAATAGAAAACGAGAAATAAAAGGTACCAGGTATTAGGTACCAAATCACATTCTGGGCGTCTGAAAGCCTCTACGACTGCGAATCGCCTAAGGTACATGAGATCTCCGATTTTGACTAAAAAAGTAAAATGTATGACGAGCGGCAACGCCATCTAAAATGAGATACTGACACAAGCACACCAAATTTGAAGGTTTTTTATTTTTATTAAATTACGGTTATAATACAGCAATTGTAATGCACTTTTATTTTTAGAATGAAAAGTAGAGACACTCAACTTTTTGAACGAAGTTCCGAGATTCCGTGTACATGATATATTTTTTGCCTTCAATGATCTCAATTTTGAACATAGTTAATCGAAAAATGATAAGGAAACCTCTGTTGTCTTTGCTCTGTTTTGGGTCTGAATCGTTCTTGACCGTGCACGGTACAGCTTTTTTAATTTCGCTCATTCGAAATTGTGAAATAAATAGACATAGCTTTGATATTATGGTAAGGATTGTTTAATTTGTTTGTTTGTTTGTTGTTTTTTTTTGTAAATTTTTAAGAATTTCTAGCCAGCAGCCAAAAAGAACGATCTCAGTTTGTTCATTAAGCCTTATCCAACATGGGTGAAACAAACGATTATGTAATATGACACTTGAAAAAAAGGAAAAAAAAACAACAAAGAAACAAACAAAAGAGGTTCCAAACCATTTCGCACTAGTAAGCTACGACGTCCACACTAGGCCGGATAAATTTGAAAACGCAACTTTCTTTATCCGGTTAGGCCTTCCGTCTACACTAAAACGTATGAACCAAAACAATTTTATGCTAATTCTATTGTTTAACGAGCAATTTTTGTCACGGAATCGTAACAAAAGTTGTGTTTTCAAAATTATCCGGCATAGTTTAGCCAGGCCGTTCTTAACTATGTTCTGAACGAGCTCGGCCACTGGACAAGTATTGTGGCGCAGCAGCTAGTTAGGAGTCAGTCCTGCGTTCAATGTATAAGTATGTATGGGCTGTATTGAAAACTAGGAAGTTCTGACTCATTTTAGATTGTATAAAATTAAATGCATTTTCACGAATGGCTATTTCGCGACATCTTCTCATTTCCTCTCATGGTCATTTGATCAAGTCAGCATCGTGGATTTGCTTCCATTGCTGCTTATATCTTAATGTTCCAAGTAAAAAATCCATCTTTCTCCCTGAAAACGATTTTTTTTAAATTAGTGTATGTTTGTATTTATATGTATATATTTCTTTACTAAGTAATTAATACCCATAATGCAATTAGTGCAAAACCAAAATAAATCCCCAATGTATGAAAATCAAAATATACAGCATTCGGATCCTCTAGGTTCCAGTCCTCGTAGGTCCGCGGTTTACATTTGTCTACTTTAAGCCCATGATGTAATTTGCCTTTGACCAGCGACATACATACTTGGCAAAATAAAGGATATCTGGGCTTCCACCATCGGCCAATCACAGTGTTGCTTATATCGCCCAATCCCTTCCATTTCCACTCCAAGTATTTATTGTAAGCAGTCTCGTTCTTTAGAAGATACTTTAAATATTCAGCTAAATGTTTAGGACTTTCAAAATCCCTCACTTTGATAATAGAATTCTTTAAATTTCCCGGCAAAAAATCGTCGATTTTGTCCGTGCCCATGTAGACTGGAACCGAGCCAGAAGTAAGAGCATGATATAGTCGATCATCGACAAAATAGTCACAGTCTTGATTCATAAATACTAATGAGAATTTATAATATCTTGATAAGATTAATTTGTGATCCTTGAAGACATACTTATCATTGACCTTCCCGTAGAGGCCTATCAGACCATCTTTATTTTTCAGGCAATAGCCATATGAGTCCACACTAATATATTTCATTAATTGACGCATATATTCTGTTCGCACAGGCTCACACTTGGAAAAGACAGCCAATACATCGCCAAGTCTTTTTTCAAACGGCACTGCTGGAGTTAGTTCAGGCATTGGGTAAATTGGAGCTGGAAAATCAGAGTCTAATCTATAACTAATCAAAAGATTAAACTTTGACATCAGATGTCTGTTGGATAGCGACGGTGTATAAACTGGATTTTCGTTAGTTTGTAGTATCCATGGAGCTAGGTGTTCCAATGGTGGTAAATTTCTAATATCAGGTTCTCTAGCGTGAACTACAAACGCACTAGCTTCAGCGGCTCGCTTAGGGTCGTTTGATAGTTCACAAGGTACGGGGCAGTCTTTTCCAGCGTAGAAGAAAGGCCAAAAATGCGAGTGATTGACCCCTGATTTTTGCACGGGGACTTTATGTCCTCTAACACCCGACCAGTACAATATCAACTTCTTCTTGATATTAGGCGAAAAGTCTGACTTATTATAATCTTGCATAGACTGCAGCGGTAGTTTTGGTTGTAATGGCAAATCGTCGCTCGCTGTCCGTCTCACAGGTCTTTTGTGTATCAAAGTCTCTCTATAAATCTTCTCGTTGTAATATTGCAATATAAATAGACAGCTTTTGACCAATATTAATCCTAAGAATGCTGCTGACAGCGTTTTTCGTTTCCCTGAAATTCTACAGGCCATTTTAAGTCTTGTTAAAGTTCTCATAGCTAGTTTCAAATAGTGCCATACTGTTGTTTGTCGCTAAGGTGTTTGGCAGTGATGTAATGACTGTCAATAGTGTTCAGTGACCGTAAGACTTACCAGTCTGCCATATATGGAAGCTAAGCTGGTGGAACTGACACCAAATGATCGCTACATTTTCACTGTATCTAAATTCCTGGCTACATCAAATGATACTCAGTTTTGATGTGTTTGGTTAAGAATAAAATTGAAAATAATTCTTAACTTAAATACGGATAAATATCAACAGTTTATCTTCGCTGTTTTGTGGTATTGAGCTTAACAAATGGGGAACTCGGATTTGCTCAAGCAAATGGTTTGCTGCTCTCTTGTCGTTGTAAAATGTCACTGAAACGTTTTTATCCGTTTTTCAAATAAGCAACAAATATTTGCACAGCGGTTTTTTGGTTGACAGAAACCGGCAGTGCAAATAATTTTTTTACTGATTACACAAGCGCGAGGAATTCCTGAATGGCGTCTAAATATATTGATTTCTTTAATTTATTTGGTTTGACTCAAAATCAAAGTTTTAGAATACAAGTTTGTATTTTCATAATTTTAAGACCCAGAATACCGTTTAGTGAAAATTAGGAAACCCGAAACCGTACCTCTATTGCAGGAAATTTTTTGTCAATGTCAGCTTTTATTTTATAGCTTATATTTTATGGTAAAAGTTTGCTACCAATACAAGATTAATTTCCATCATTATAGATCTAAATCCACTCGGTTTTCTTTGTTATTTATAGGGTTTTATATATAATAGTGAGCGATTGAGCCTGAATAAAGTCCGGCGGGATTTGATATTGAGCTGGGGTTAATGAATTGAATTGAATTGCTCATTAAAAGTTCGGCGGGCTATATAGGAGTGTCTTTATAGAACATGAATTTTCTGTAGAAATTAAATACAAAGCCCTGATCAATTTCCAACTTGGAACAATGGATAAAATATGTTGTTATTTTTTGAAAACTTTATGAATTTGTAAGTTGATTCCTTCGTTTTCGTTAACTATCTCTGGCACCATTAGGGCATTTATGGTTCTAAAGAGCTATTTTTTGATCTACTCTAGCTTTTATTCAAGAGAATATTTGAAACTCATTACTAGTGAATCAAAAACTCGAGCACAGATCAAAATTTATATCAGTAACTAGTAATGGCTAACAATGACAAATCCCTAAATCACTATCTATGAATATTATTCAACAAAATCACTTTATTACACAATAATGTACTTTGATCAAAAGATACCTTTATTATTTTGTAATTTAAGGCTTTTTTTCAAGTGTTCTTATATCCTAACAATGTGCGCGCGTTATGTAAACTTGGCCAAAACTAATATTTTTACACTTCTGCCACCTTGATAAAAATTATTTGGCCTCTGGGGCGTTTGTGTAAATACTGGATAGATATTTATAAATATAAAGCTCTAATTCAAACGAAGAAAAAATATTCACAGCAAAGAAATTGCTTAGAAGTTACTCACTAAATACCGGAGAGATTTTCACTGAGGTAAAATTTCGATAAACTTGAAATTGAACAAAATCCAAAATATTGCGCTCGCTCGATCGAATTCAGCAATTTCCCCGATGGTTGTTATAAATACAAATATTTACCATATAACAGAAAGGTGTGCGACTTTCAAATTTAAACCACATTTCTATGTTTAAACAGACTTCATTATGATACAACAAATCACGAAATTGACAGATATTAAAAACGAACGTAAGTGCAACGTTATTTCTCGTTCACATGTTGAACGCTTATGGTACAGGTATAGAAACTTTTAAAAGGCAAAAATCACGATGTCATTGATGTTATCACTAGAAAACCTGTCACTTGAATGATTCCATGAAAACAAATATTTTATTTGACAGGTAGCGCCATTTTGAAGAGATTCACAAGAGGACTAAACAAAACAAGTAAATAAAATATCATATAGTAAGAAATGAAACTAAACTTGAAGAGCATGCAAGAGTTTGTCAGAAATGTAGAGATAAAAACTGGTAAATTACTAGAGCGTGCGGTGTTGAGCTGCGTCGCTGTTTCTATAGAACATGTACAGTTCAGTAATTTTTCACATCATAAAGATGCGTAGAGAAACTGACGTTTCGGACGTTATTACTTCGTCGACGAAATAGCTAATTAAACAATAGCATATT
Organism: Diadumene lineata; assembly: GCA_918843875.1. NCBI lineage: Eukaryota > Metazoa > Cnidaria > Anthozoa > Actiniaria > Diadumenidae > Diadumene > Diadumene lineata. Next base: position 7,075,815 of record OU974082.1, read on the forward strand.
ACTCAGACTAGCGTCCGAAACGTCTTCACAGTGTTAAAACTTACCCACTTTTTAAAATAGTCAGAAATCACTAATAACGATTTGAATAAAAATCCCATTTCTCGCTGCTAACTCAAATTGGTATTTTCATAATATTGACACTAAATATAATATTAATCCGACATTTGGAGAAAAACAGCGCTTTTGAACTGAAAATAATGCCAGCGGTGTGTTTTTTCTTCGATCTGCTCGGATTTGATTGATATTGACTTCTGATCAGTCTTTTCCAATATAGAGTACACTTTACAGTCGTGAGAAATGTGATACTTGTTCGTTATAAAAAAAAGCCTATGAACCTTGATTTTAAGCCTGTGACCCGTATAATCCCTAAGTCTGTGATCTCAAATCCAAAGGAGTTGATCCATGAGCCACAGCCTGCAATAGACGATTTGCATTATGACGTCATATACTACAACTACCAGAATGTTTGGCTTGCTTTTTGTAGCGCAATTAGCACATAATTTTATGTTAATTTCCAAAGGGATTAGTGTGGAGTCGAAGAAGAATGCGCCAAATATAAGATCACCTTTTCCTGACATTTCTGGTCAGCGCGGAATGTCAGTATCGAGTAATGAGTTAAATAGACTTCAAATCCTAGCTGGAACACAAGATTCGTAAGGTCGTTTTTGCTGCAATGAGAAACGTTACGGTTACGATGCCGCTACAATACGGTAGATAATTCGGATGTTTTCCTAGAAATTGTGGCTACGTTACGTTACTGTTTCCTACTCATATGAAAACGAGTCTATAGCTTTGAGCAGGGTGTAATTGTCGAACGTATAAGCTTCTTTGCAGTAACAATAAACGAAATCCACAGACTCGCACGCAGTCGTTTATTACCCTTTGTAACGTAGGAAATAGAAATATTGGGAAGGGCGGGAAGAGAAAAGCGAAACGATGTTACACATCGTCATGCTACTAACATGGCTTGTGGTTGATTTTGGCACTGTCTGCGAGCCATGTTGGTTAAGAAACGAGCAGCAGTGTTTGATATAGTTCTAATTTAAAGTGCGTAAAGTAGATTTTTGCGGTGAAGTGTTAAACAAATTCTCAAGAAATGTTAGTTTGACTGCTCGAGCTGTTGAGTATTTGTTATTTTCTAGGAACATTTTTTTTCATACAAAATAAAAACATTTCGCATTAATGATTGCACACCATCGTACGACAAATACATAAGGAGGAGCGACAACAATGTCAATAACAGCCACAACAACAACGACGACAGGGCTGGTTTCTATTGTTTTTACACTCTGATAGCTTGAACACAAAAGAAACTAGCCCGCTAAACCGGGCTGGCTTACTACTTATAAACAGCCCCTAAATAGTGACAACTCTTGCACAAATTTAGTGTTTGCACTCTACCAAAATAGGAAAATCCATAAAAAGACAGTTTTCAATAATAACAATTTAATAAAACTAACTTTCATTTGTGTTATTAGATATAAATACGCGTTTAGTGCAATGTTAACGTGGGGCCGGTTGTTCAAAGCTCGATGAGTGCTAATTCAGGGTTAACTCTATAGGTTTTCTTAAGAGTTAATCCAGGATTAGTGCTAATCGAGCTTTGAACAACCCAGCCCAGAATTATGTCAGAGGTCTACAGATAACCCAATAGCATTTACGATAGGATATGTCCATTGAATCAAACTTCAGGAATCCCAATGAAATAATAAGACTGTTATAATCGCCCTTGCAAGAGATGTAGAGCCAGTTCTTCGTCTTCCATGAGAGATGATCGTTTCTTGTCAACATCGCCGTCTTCACTTGAGTCACTTCTGGTGCGTTTTCGTCGTTTTTTAGATCTAAGAGCAAAAGCGCAATAAAAATGAGCTAAGATGCGTGTGAAATGCCTTTACCAGATAGATCAACCCACGGCAAAATTCAATAATTTTTAAGCTTAACCTTCTTAAATTCTTCCTTGAATTCCAATAACATTTATGAGTTTAGTTTGATCAGTTGATTATCGTAAACGTAAACACGATAATCAGGTGGTTGAGCTTTTCTTTAACTTTGTGCATCAAAGCGTAGATTCCCACGTGCAATGCTCATTAGCAGAGCTGCTTTGGCTCGTTAGCAATTTTTAGAACTCATTAAGGCCGGTACACACTAGGCGACAAGTCGCAGCGACTTGTCGTCACGACATGTCGCCTCAGTGTGCATTGGTTCAATATTTGTCGCCAATACATCTGATTTTGTCGCTGCGACAATTTCCGCCAAAAATACCTAGTACACACGGAGGGAAATTGTCGCTACGACCTATCGCGGGAACAAGTCGCTGCGACTTGTCGCCTAGTGTGTACCGGCCTTTACGATAAGATAGCTTGTTATGTGAAAACGCTCTAGTGTATGGTCCAACAGGATGCATAAATATATCTATTGATTGACTCTTTCGGGAGTGGATGGAAACCGTACATCAACATTGCAAACATAACTCATTACCATCACCATACCTATTACATTACAATCATGTCTCAATGCTATCATCATCAAATCCATAATAGTCCAGATTCATGTTCTTCATTGTTCAAACTAAGTGGCTGTTTATATAGAGTGAGCCAGCCCGGTTTAGCGGGCTGGTTTCTTTTATGTTCAAGCTATCAGAGCGTAAAAACAAGAGAAACCAACCCGCGCTGGCTCGCCTCATATAAACAGGCCCTGAGCCTCGATAGTATGTGATGTAGTCTTTTGTATTTATTACACACCGAGGGAATGAACACATCCACAAAACAATACTAATGGTTCTGTCTTGACTCTTTTGTGAATTTACCTACAATTAAAGCTTAGCCTGAACAATAAAGAACTTGAAACTGGTGTTTTATCACGAGGAGTTAGTTCTTACTTTGGTTCTTGTTCCACGTCTTGTTTCTCGACCTCTTCATCCTCATCTCCACCAAGTTGTACTTCAACACCCTTAAAATACATAAACAGTGAACAAGTCATCGTGGTGTTGGAGTTAAAATACATAAACAGTGAACAAGTTATTGTGTTGTTGGAGTTGAAATACATAAACAGTGAACAAGTTATTGTGTTGTTGGAGTTGAAATACATAAACAGTAAACAAGTCATTGTGTTTTTAGAGCACACTGTTAGTGCGTGCACTCTAATTCTATTACCACTAAATAGTGACAACTGTTGCACATTTTTAGTGCGTGCACTTTAGTAGGGAATGTAGGGGTATCGAGTGTTAGAGAAAGTCTCCTCAATTAGTAGATAACTTTGAGACTATATGAAAACCCAAAGTCCACTTACACTTTTAATTTGGAACAATTGTATTTATGTTTTCTACGCATTTCAAGCTACATTCTCAAGATAACGTTTTCTAAGTTCAAATCCACGGTTTACCCATCAAATTTATGAGATAAAGAAAATTATTTTTTGACACAGCGTACACGCTAAAGATCTTCAAATGAAGCTCGAAACAGTCAGGCGAAGTTTTCAAGATAGCAAATTGTGAATCCATCCTAACACAAAAAAGAAAATTAGCCTTCTTTCTTACCATTTGCTCTTCCTGTTTCTTCTCTTTTCCTTTGCGTTTCTTCTTCTTGTGTTCGTCTTTTATTCGTTTTCTCTCGCGTTCTCTATCCTTTTTGTCTTTAAGCTGTAGCAGCCGACGGGCTTCCTCGACCGATATCCCGCCAACATTACCCGCCTTCTCCTGACCGAGAGGTACTGGTACGATATCTTGTTCTTCTGTGGTTGTATCGTCTTGTGCAGTGGACGCATTATTGTTGTCTACTTGTATGGCCTTTTTAAAGAATATAAAAATAATTTCCATGCGAACAAAATTTTAAATTTCAATAATAAATCGAAGCACAATCTTCTCAATTATTTTAAAACCCTGAGTGATGGTCCAACTGAGGGTTCAAACCCGTAGCCTCCCGGTCAACTCCCGGCTCTCCCTAACGGATGAAATGTAGACACAAAAGTAAGGGGCTATTTATATAGTGAGCAAGCACGGCTAAGTGGGCTGGTTTTATATGTGTTCAAGCTCTCAGGGCGTTTAAACAAAAGAAACTAGCGCGCTAAACCGGGCTGGCTCACTCCATATAAATACCCCCCTAATGCAGCTTGTCAATTTATTAATTTTCGAGGTTATGAAAAAGAAAATTAGAAGAACTTGTTTCGTGCAACAAACCTCTCCATCTTCATCGAATACAATTTTGGTATTCAGTTTAATTTTCTTGTTGACCAGCTTCTTGACTTGATGTATCTTGGTTACTATTGGCTTTTTCTGTTTGGCACTTTCCATTGACTGAAACAACAGAGTACCAACAGTTGTAATGTAGGTGCTTATATAGCGCATTTCAAAGTCTCAATGCGCTTTACAATATTTTCTATTACAAACATTTGAAAGCAATTTACAACAGCTTGGGAATGTCTAAGGCCACGTCATATAAGGCAGTGTTTACAAGGAGCCGTCTATTTTCTTAACAGCACATTTTTTTATCCGTTTAGTCTACCGTACATGAAAACGCTACTCGAAAACGCCTTTGCGTTTTCGTGTAAATGCTTTAGCCGGTTATTTTCGAAAACATTGAAGTCATTTCTTTGCTCCAGTTATAATGAGAGAGAGAGTTATTCCAAAATCAATCAACAATAAGTTTCCAGACTCTCTTTAAACTACCGAAAACGATGCAAAAAAGATAAGTGCAATGCAAGGTTTATCGCTAGCTACGAATTACTGCAAGAACATTATCACCATTTTACCTCCTCTTCCGGGAGCATGGGTTCTACTTCAACATTTCTTCTTTTGATAAAAAGCACGCTGTCATCTTGGTCAGCTGTATCATCGATTCCTGAAAGGGCCATCCGTTGTCTGTCATCCTGATTATCAGCATCGTTATCATCATCATCATCATCATCATCATCACTATCATCACTGTCTCCTATATCGATGTTTAGATTTGATTCATTCTTAGACGAGCTGGTTAATGATGACTGGTTGCCAAACGTCTTCTCTGCTTTCTGAAACAATATGCAATATCGAAGACACTCGGTGTTAGTCAATGTTGAAGTGTGAGATTCCACCCCACTGAAATGTCTTCTTGGCATATTCAAACGCTGCATCACCACAGTTAATATATGTGCAAACACTGAAAGTGTGCAACATAAATACCACTCAGAAATAGTGTTATTTTATGCTAATTCTAGAGTGCACGCACTAAAAGTGTGCAACATAAATACCACTAAATAGTGCTATTTTATGCTAATTTTATTGTTTTCTTTTGTTTAATTAGACATGCTATTTACCACTAAATAGTGACAACTGTTGCACTGTCACTTTTAGTGTGTGCACTCTATATAATTATAACAAAAGTTTAACATTAGAGAGTACCAAACTGATGACGTCATAATATAATTATTATTTCATGATTGTTTACATTTTGATTCCAAATTTGCAGAGTGCACGCACTAAAAGTGTGCAACATAAATACCACTAAATAGTGCTATTTTATGCTAATTCTATTGTTTTCTTTTGTTTATGTGTGCTATTTACTACTAAATAATGACAACTGTTGCACACATTTAGTGTTTGCACTCTATCGCATTTACAATAATAATTACAGAACACCTTATCCGCATACGCTCGAATGGCTACAAAACAATATATTCATATCGAGGATAGAGTGCATAAATGCATACATTGTCTATATTTTGTACACTCCAGCCTCGATGTGAATCTATTGTTTTGTGGCCAGTCAAGCGAATGGGGGGGGGGCTATTACAAGTATCACATTAATTTCAAAACAATCAATTGTGGTATTATTGTCTTTGCGCAGTTGAATATATTCATATAGAATTTGCATCTAACGAATGGCATTATTATTATCATTGATATTATCACAATTCTACAATTATCATAAGCTATTTATTACAGTAGAACAATTTTATGGTACCTTCATAAACCTGATTCGTGGTGCATTTGGTAAGCCAAGAGACCTGCATAGCAAAAACAAGGGAATGCGTCATATCTTTGAAACATGATAAACAAACAAACAGTGAAATAAAGATAGAACTAAATAATATAAACAAACAAACAAAGGCCAAGAAAGAAACCGACAGACAGAAAGACAGGCAGACAGACCAACCAACCAACAGACATGCAAACATAGCAACAAAAATACGAACTAGAAACAAACGAACAAACAAACAAACAAACAGTGAAAAAAGATAGAAGTGATTTATATAAACAAACAAACAAAGGCCAAGAAAGAAACCGACAGATGGACAGAAAGACAGGCTGGCAGACAGACCAACCAACCAACAAACATGCGAACATAGCAACAAACATATGAAGAAACAAATTAACCAACCAACCAAAAACAACCAAACACAGGAACAAACAAACAAACCAAACAAACAAACAGACAGACAAACAAACAGAGAGACAGACAGGCAGACAAACAACCAAACAGACAGACAAACAAACAGACAAACAAACAGAAAGACAGACAAACAAACAAACAGACAAGCAAACAAATAGACAGACAAACAAACAGACAGACAAACAGACAAACAAACAGAAAGACAGACAAACAGGCAGACAGACAAACAACCAAACAGACAAAAAACAAACATGGAGGATATGGTGTTTGATAAGTATAGGCACTCTGAAAAGAAAGAAGCATTTATAAATGATATCAAAGGTTTTTGTGACGTAAAAATGATCACTTCTTACTTTGCATAAGCCTCTACTGGTAGCTTATGAGCATCAAATATTTTCTTGTTGGATTGTAGAAACACCGACCGCACATAGGACACCACAGACTGAAAGAAGTTTCACCAACAAGATCAGAAATAGCATTAAGATCATCATAAACATATATTTACAAAAACGTTTAAAGATACGATTATATGTCCACTAAATATGAATTCATTGTTTTCACGTTATGTTATGTGGTGGACACTAACACTAGATTCTAATCATAGTTAATATTTTAACTATGTTCTAATTCAGTATCCAGAGTCAAATCCATAAAAGGGAGGGATTTTATAGATAATTCTTTTAATTTTTGAAGTCTGCTTCTTTGCCGATCATTGGGAAATTTTTGATTGATAAACAGTAATTTTGTAATTAGTGCTCCCCTTTTTAAATAAACTTTCCGGATCATTTTTTGATTAGTGCCCCCCCTTTCAAAATTCTCAAATAATTTTTTATTTGAATTTGCTACAGCCTTAAGAATGATTGTGGTAAGTGAAAATTCTACAATACATAAAATGAAATAACTTTGTCTATTAGTCTGCAAGTGCAAATTCTACAATACAATAAAATGAAATAACTTTGTCTATTAGAGCAAGTGCAAATTCTACAATACAATAATATGAAGTAACTTTGTCTATTAGAGCAAGTGCAAATTCTACAATACAATAATATGAAATAACTTTGTCTATTAGAGCAAGTGCAAATTCTACAATACATAAAATGAAATAACTTTGTTGAGTTCTCAATTTCTGATTGCCTAAAAAAATCCTAAGGTGGCTTTGGTTGAAGTCGTTGCACTGTAATATTATCAGTATCACTGATATAATTTTATCTTCCAAAGGAATGTACCTTTTGCGCCCAGTGTTTGATCTCTTGGTCTTGCGCACAAAATCCTTCAAGTTTTGACTGAATGTTGGTTAGTTTCTTTGGATTGACCCTAAAGGAAATTAATAATAATATAAAATTATATTAATTTTAATAATATTAAAAGTTCATTCAAAGAAGCTTAAAAACACTTCACAAAAGTGCACCAGTTAAGCAAAAGCAGCCAATTATACTCCATTGTGCCTTTATATTTCTTTATTTTATAGTAGCTAAAATGACATGCTTTGGTGTTTTACATTTTGTTTCAGCTGTTAAATAGCTCTTTGGGGTAATTGTTAACCTCAGTAAATAAAGATTGTTGTGTTGTGTTATGTTGCATTGCATTGAGTTGAGTTGAGTTGTATTGCATTGTATTGTAAAAATGTTTAAATACTAGGTGTACCTGATGACGTTAATGGGGACCTTTTTCTCTTCAAGAGCCTATAACAAAATAACAGAAATACACAAAAAAATTAGGAAACCCAATGCAAATAATAAGATCACCAGTCTCTCTTGCACATATCTCTAAGTCATCACAAATCCTGACAACATTCAATGTAAATGTGTCCACAAGTGAAGTCCACATAGTAAAATGTAGCCTAAACAGGTTATCAGCTCCAAAAAAACAATGTCAAGTAATCTTGCATTTTGATCCTGTTGCACTATAATTTTGGAGCTTAGGAGACAAAAAATCTGAACAGAAAAGAGCTCCCCTCTTCATGTTAATGTGGTACTAGGATGTATGAACTCGATTTTTTTCTAAAGATTCGCATTCTGATCAATTTTTTTTGCTTTGGATTATTTTAACAATTTTTTGCTTCATAATGACAAAGAAATGTATGTGATCATGGCCTATGTTGTGCTCATGACATCATCAACATTTGTAAAAAAGCTCCAAAATAAATTACTTCTCTTAGAAAGTTTTGAAAATTAGTCTTCAAAATGATAAATATTGGCTCTTGTTTATTCTTTTAGTTATGTTAGATTGATGATTTATTGGTCACATGATCTCCTGCCATTTAAAAACATGATGTTTTAAGCCCGCTGACCATGAGTACATACCTTGAGCATTTCAGGTTCTTCAGAAGGGAGAAGAACGAGAAGAGATTGGCCATCCTTTTGATATCTAAAAATATACATACTGTATTTGAATGACTATAAAAAATGTTGTTAGTAGTTGCGAGCAACCAAATATAGTCATTAGCAACACCAATTTCATTCATTTGTTAATTTTTTCACCACAGATTAAAAATACGATCATCACCTCATTACATCATCAACACGGACCATCAATCATCACCTTCATCATCATCAGTAATTATACTAAACTAAAATAGCTGTTCTTTCATCAGCATCATTACCAGCGGCATCACCATCACCATTATTATTATCATCATCATCATTATCATCACCATCATCACCATCATCAGTAACACTGACCTAGCAGTTCTACCAGCTCTGTGTATGTAAGTGTTGGCATCTTCTGGACAATCTAGTTGTATTACCCAATTAACTGCTGGGAAATCTAAAGAAAACAACAAATACAAGATCAATTATAATTTGAATAAATGCATTTCTCTTGTAAAGGGCAACAAGCTAAGAGAGTTGACAATCTAAAAAAAATGTTTTCTTAGTAGACAAGAGAACTTGTTACTAGTGATTATGTAAATGAGGGGTTTGCAATGTGTACAGAATGATATAAAGATCAAGTGGATTTCAGTAAGATTGTCATGGTCTAAGTTAATACTTTGCTGATCACACTATATTTTTCAATATTAATCTGTATTAGGAAATAAAATGATTGAATCATTAAAACTGATTGTGGGTTTAGGCCAACCTCTGCATATTGTGTGTTGTATTGTTAGGACTGTAAGGAACAATAGGAAATTCCACTTCACAATCTAGCCACAGCCAAGCCATCTCCATTGTTTAAAACTCATTCACATTTCACAGACTTTTGTCATATGACCTTTGTTGTGCATAAATTATTGTTTATTTGTGTCCCTTGTAGCATCATTTGCACCAATGCTCTGCTCAGGTACAAATGATGCTACTTGGGCCACAAATAAACAATATGCTCTCCAAAAGTCATGTTATTGTCCTTGCTAATAAAATAACTTTACCTAGTCCTCTAGCTGCAATGTCTGTAGCAAACAGTACACAGTTAGTTCTTTTACAGAATTCATCATAGATTCCCACTCTCTTCAATTGCTTCTGTTTACCATACAAGGCCATCAAAGGAATCCCTGGTCGTAGTCGACGAAACACTTCATAAATGAATTTGACCTACAAAATGAAAAGTCAAATGGGTTGAATGGTAGAAGATAGAACATTGTATCATTTTAATCTGAACTTAATCATTGAAATCTGAATTTAATCATTTCAATCTGAACTTTTGAAAAAGATTGCGTGACAGATTTAGTTATACCAAACACATTATCCAATAATCTTTGATATATACACACTATCTTTTTCAAAAGAACAGATTTAAGCGCCTGAGTGCAGATTTAAAAGGTAGAATGTTATAGATTACTGAAGTGTCAAGTTTTCCATCATAATATTCCACGTTATCTATCTGACAGTATCGAACATATTAAAGCTTGCGTTACGTATAATTCTACCAGATCTCAACTATCGAGCAGCTTTGCTTGAAACTGGATTGGAGACGCTTTACGAAAGAAGAGAAAATTTATGCATGAAATTGTTTGCATCTATTGAAAATGACCCAAACCACAAGCTTCATGGACTACTACCTCCAATGAACATTACAAATTACAATCTAAGAAACACTGCTAAGTACCGAACATTCTGCAAGACTAAGCGCTTCAAAAACTCCTTTATTATTTCTTTAGCAAACACTCAACAAATGTAATTCAGCCTACCGGCTGCGATATTTGTAGTTTTCTATTAAACATTATTATTATTATTATTATTATTATTAAGTTTGATTTTAGAGATTTTGAAAATCGGTTGAATAGCGGCTGAGAGGTGACTAGAAGAAATAACCACATGAAAAAAATCATGATTCCCAAAATGGGTTTATTTTGGATTATGGTTGGGAAAGTGCAACAAAATCCAACATTGGGTTCAAATTTGGGATTCCCAAAATGGGTTTATTTTGGGTTATTGTTGGGAAAGTGCAACAAAAACCAAAAAAAAAAAAACATTCTGGGAATCACAAATTTTTTCCTGTGAACACCATACATTTCTCTGTATTTTCACCTTGGTTCTCAAAGTTTAAAACCAAGCCAAAAATACAGTTCTATGTATTGTGTAACTATATATTATTCAGCTGGTTATATCTCAGCCACTACATGTATTGAGCCGATTTTTAATGAAATTTCGTGTTTTAAGCCTCTTTCAAGACATTCTCTGAAAATTTGGAATCAAAATGCAATAAATCATGAAATAATAATTAATATATAATGACATCAGTTTGGTACTCTCTAGATGTTAAACTTTTGTAATAATTATATAGAGTGCACACACTAAAAGTGACAGTGCAACAGTTGTCACTATTTAGTGGTAAATAGCATGCCTAATTAAACAAAAGAAAACAATAGAATTAGCATAAAATAGCACTATGTATTTTGTGGTATTTATGTTGCACAATTTTAGTGTGTGCACTCTAGCATGATCTGAGATTTCTTTACTCAAGTAAAGTTAATTTGCTTGGTCAACCAACATGTGCTGCAAAGCATGAAATGCTGCAGAGAGGTTTGGTCTCAGTGAGCTACATTGTATCTTCTGTTGAAGTTGTATTACTAGTAAGTACCATCACTGTTTGTGTCGATTGTAGATCATAGTTTGAAAGAAATATCCATACCCTACCCACTGAGTGATTGTGAAATTCCAGAGAAAAAGGGGGCCTAAAAAATTAGTTTGTATGTAAGGAAACTGGACCTTCTAGAGGATATAAGGGTCACCTTCTCTGTAGATGTGGAAAGGGTTAGGATATTTTTCTGGTACTATACAAATCTTGAAATGTTGCTGTTGGTGTGACTCACCTGCTTACAACTAGATGCAAATACAAGAATTTTAGACTTGAGATGATTACGAATAAAGGAGTACAGGAAATTCAGTTTATCTGGAAGTTCACAGACCACATAGCTCTACCAAAAGAATTACAAAATATACAGTTGAAACATGAAAAATAATGTAAGTTAAAATCAATAAATGCAAACAGATGAATAGATGAAGGAGGAAAATCATTACCCTATTTATGAGGAAAGTCCCCCCCAAAAAAAATAAAAAATAAAATAGAGAATATAGAATGATTCTATAAGCTCTTGTTTACTATTAAGAATTTACAAAATAATCAGATCAAAATGTTTTAAGGTAATTTGTCAGTGCCTGGGTGGTTATGGATTCTAAAGTTAATTTTCAAGTATTTCGACAACCACACACAATATAAACAAAACTATTATTAATAATTATTGTAATTTTTCTTAAACTTTTTCAAATCAATAATATGCTTAACTGTAAATATTTGAAATGTATATGTGTGTAAACCAATAAAAATGTCAAATGACAAAATGTCAAAACGACACAGTTCGTTAATCTTATTGGGGGGACAGAATAACCAAATCCAATAGGAAATTTGACAAAACTTACTCTAACTTAAAGTTCTCAAATGTCCTGTTTTTTTTTGGAAAGAATATGTGTAAATATGCAGTACAAAATATTATGTGCATTTTATGGCTATCCCAATTCAGAACAATTAATTTTACTGTGATCTGACCTCCTACAACCACCACAATCCTTTGTGTTTAAACAATAGTCTAAGATTTACTTTCAAGTGACATCAGAGTTCATTAGGACAATTCAGTGAATGTTTCTCAATGAACTAGACAACAGTACCTGTTTTAATCTTTGTGGAGTACTTGATGTAGAATGTTCATGTACTGCAATGTATTCTGGATCCTGTAGACTAAGTCGTGCCAAGTCTTTCACTGATCTAAAAACAATTCAATCATATTATTTAAAAAGGCTTCCATAAATAATGTTATTAGTTCTATGGACAACATAATACACAGTCACAACCTTGTGGGGGAAGCAAGGGTGACTGAGCAGTGAGAGCACCAGTCTATCACCGCTGTGGTCCCCAGTTCGATTCCTAGATGGAGAATCACATGTGGCTTTTCTTGTCCGTTCTCTCCCTTGCTTCGAGGGTTATTCTTTTAAGCTGTGTCTTGCCAATCACAGAATGGTGATGGATGGTGTGACAAAGCATTGTGACCTCACATGAAGTATTGCTATTATCCAACAAAATAAACTCGGTAATATGAAAGAAAAAGCTTAAGGTTTAATTATAACTTGGCTGGCCATGGAGATCAAATGATGTCATTGTCTTGCTCACTTTGTTTGTGTGGCTGAGAACAGCAGTGTTTGTCGCTCTGTTGGTAAGTTCTCAATGATTGCATTCAGTGTTGATGCAAAACCCAGGTCCAGAATCCTATCAGCCTCATCCAGGACTGCAAAAAGAATTGATCAAAGCAGCATTAAATAAAACAAAAAATTATAATTTCATTTAACATTTGCTAAGCTTTGAATTAGAAACAATGTTTAGTGAGAAAAAGAACATAATAAATTGAGAAAATTTGAACAATGTTTCAACAGATTCATCGGTTGTCAAGTGAGTAAATGAAATTAAATACATGTTACAGTGTAATTTACACAGTTTTGGATGTGTGTGTATGTATTAAATAATGTGTATGATGATGTGTAGTGACATGTTCTCTTACATGTACTTGTATGTGTCAGTGTATGTAACGAACAACAAAAGGTGTTAATAATAGCTAGAACAGTTTCATTTCATACCCAGTATTTGTAGAGAGCTACAGTCAAAGTTAGGTGTTTCATCCATGTGTTGAAGTAATCGGCCAGGTGTACAAACCACTATGTTGGTCTTGTTAATGCGCACTTGTTCTTCTTTCAGATTCTGCTCAACAAAACATTGCCATCAATTATATTATCAATAAGCCAGATGGTATCACAGACTTATAAGTGTAACATCAGTAATGTTTCCATTTGTTGCTGAATGTTGTGTGTTTCACTGCCATCTGGGGAGCTCAAGTATGTCCTCAAACTCATTCCCAGTGTGAGACAAAGAAATAAAGAATAAGAGAAAAATATCATTTGCTCTTGGTGGGATTCGAACCTACATCTTTGGTATTTCTAGTTCTACATGTATGTGTTAACCACTACACCACAAGCAAATGGTTTATCAAATAATGTAATACCTTTCCTCCTATGACAAGCCCAGCAGAGAGATCATGTTTGCATCCAATTTTTACAATTACTTCAAATGTTTGATAAGCCTACAAACATACAAATTGATATAATATACATGTGATTTGCCCCATTAAAATGACAATTACAATTTTGTGAAATTATCCTGCACATAATATAAAAGTCTTGCATGTACAATATTATTAACTCTTTACAAATATTTATTTTGCATGTCATTATTAAATTTCTTTTTGGGTCTCCATAACAAAAGTCTGAGATAGGGAGAAATGTCTTGGGTTAAAAGTATTAATAAAATTGTTCAACCTTGTCCCCAGGGCCACTCTGTTTACCTTTTTTTCAAAATGGCTGTCACTTACACATTGACCCTGGCACCAGCTGGTTTGACACATGACTGTTGACCATATTGATTTGATTGGCCACATGATCAAACTCTCCAAACATCTTGTAGATTTTGATCACGTGTCAAACCAGCCAAAGCCAGGGTCAATGTGTGAGCGACCGCCATTTTGAAAAAAAGAGCGAACAGAGTGGCCCTTGGGACAAGGTTGAAAATTGTTACACACCAATAACTTTGCTCCAAGTTTTTGCTTCCTTGCCACAGTTCAGAAGCAAGTATTTGGGGTGATGTTCTAAGAGCAAGTTTAATTAATCCTACATGTACTGGTATGTACCATCATAAACAATCACATAAACATTCAAGTTAAATATCTCACCAATTCTCTTGTAGGAGATATGATTAGAGCACCCAGCCCATCTAATGATGTCCATTTCTGTCTCCAAAGAGCCTCAATAACCTAGGACAGTATAATGCAAGAAAAGCTCAGTCATACTTGCCTATTACAATATGACCCCTAAAAGATACCGGATGTTTTTCAAAAGGGCTTGGCTTCACAAATTTTTCATCCCTAAAAGTGACCAAAACCATGATTTTCAGAGGCTTTCAACCCCTAAAAGGTACTAAAACCATGATTTTCAGAGGCTTTCAACCCCTAAAAGGTACTAAACCCATGATTTTCAGAGGCTTTCAACCCCTAAAAGGTACTAAAACCATGGGTTTCAGAGGCTTTCAACCCCTAAAAGGTACTAAAACCATGAGTTTCAGAGGCTTTCAACCCCTAAAAGGTAATAAAACCATGAGTTTCAGTGGCTTTCAACCCCTAAAAGGTAATAAAACCATGGGTTTCAGTGGCTTTCAACCCCTAAAAGGTACTAAAACCATGAGTTTCAGTGGCTTTCAACCCCTAAAAGGTACTAAAACCATGACTTTCAGTGGCTTTCAACCCCGAAAAGTGACCAAAACCATGAGTTTCCCAATGAATTTGGCTGTAAATGCTAAATGTATATAACAATGTAAATGGTGCAAACATACCATTTAAACCTGTTAATTCCACTACAGTTATATACAATAATTTTGAAAATATTGTGTGACAGACATATATCAAAGCTTAGCCAATCAGAATGCATCACTTTATTGAATAATGTGTTTGATAGGCTAAGCTTTGAAATTTACCACATATTTAAATGGTACAATGTTTAGGAAAGCATGTAACATACAGGAATGAGGAATGCCAGTGTTTTCCCTGATCCAGTTTTAGCTGCCCCAAGTACATCACATCCTCTGAGAGCAGCAGCTATTCCTTGCTTTTGAATGTCTGTTGGGCTCATGTAACCTGCATGAGCTAGTCCTAAAAATAAATAATAATAATATAATAATAATAATTTATTTCTTATTAAGCTCATCCAAGGATATCTCACGATCAGAAGAGATACAGTCTTGAGCTTTAAATTGAAGACATCAAAAGATGGGGAAGAACGTACTTCAAGTGGTATTTTATTCCATAATTGATAAAAAAAATTGATAAAAATAATCAAGAAGAATCACGATTGGTTAGTTTTTTATTCTGGTGGTAATTTGAGCAAAAATACCGCTTTTGTATTGTGTCTGAGTTCGCAGATTATAGGAATGTACAGTAAGTTACAATTAAATCTTAAGTGTGTATTTTAACTGACAAATGAAAAACTATTAAGAAATACTATGTAGCACTGTGTCGGTGTTTCTATAGAAACAGTTGTAAATGTAAAAATAAGTTGAACACCGTTGAATGTTAGCAGTGGTAACTACAATCCAACGGTGCTCAATTTATTTTTACATTTACAACTGTGTATTTAAACTAAGGTAATTCCAGTAATAATTAATGTGATGATGTTGAATTACTACCGTGCCCACACGCAAGGTGGTGGCATGGCCAAGGTTTACCTTTTGGTCTATGTTGCATCACCTATGTTTAATGCAGAGGTTTTGCTCGGGTCAAGTGTCAAAAGAAACAAAATTTTGGCCAACAGGTCACATATTTAGCATTTTCAAGACGTCAAATGTAGTGTCATGTAGTGGAAAATGAATGCTCATTCAAAAAAGACGATCAAAACACTGACAACCACACACACCGTTCATCACTTGTAGACTCACACTAAAAGAAAGCAAAGCCGAGCATCGTCAGTTTCGAATCAAGTTGTTTCACGATTGCTCAAAAACACAAACACATTCAAATGTTAATCCAAATGAACTCCAAACACTAGCATGATTCTTGTAGCCCATACAAATCGCCTACTCATATTGTATATATATCTAAAAATGACTTTATATTTACCGAGATTGCACTTTGTTATTGTTTAATATTCGTGAAATAAAAGAGAAAAACGTAAATTTGTAACAATCTGAGGTCTCTTTATTCAGCTACATACCTAAAAAACCCGATAATAATCGATGTCAATTAAGATATCAATTGACATCGATAATCGATGCTAATCGATTCACACACAAATTTCATTTATAGATTGTTCATCAATTTCCGAAATGAATCAATTAATTGTCATCGATTGATATCGATTGGCATCAATTATCGGTTTCATCGATTGGATACGTCTGGTTATAGGTGGACACTCGAATATCTTGCACGATTTTGTCTGTAAAATGAGCTGCTTTATTCATAACAGACACCACAAATATACATACCTTCTAAAGTTCGTTTCGAAAGAGGAAAGTCTGCAAACTTTGATATTGACTCTACTGCAATCTGCCAACAACAAACGTACATTTGTTAAAAATATTACGAGCCCACGTGAGAAGCAAACACAAGTCAATTAAACAACAATAAAATTACACATATCGAGGCTTACATCTTGATATCGCTCCTCTATCTCCTTTATTTCCTTCTTTTCATTATTCCAGGATGATCTAAAGTCAAACCGTTTTCCTTTACTGCCTCTACGCTGTTTATTTGACGACCGTCGAATACTCTCAACACGGTCCGCCATTTTGAAAATATGCAGCCTAAGCGACCAGGCCGTGGAAATTGGAAGATGGTGAACTGAGTACACAAAAGGCTATCGCTGGCCAGCAGTCTCTGAGTTTTAGAGTGCGCGCACTAAAAGTGTGCCACAGTTGTCACTATTTAGTGGTAAATAGCACTAAATTAAACAAAAGAAAACAATAGAATTAGCATAAAATAGCACTATTTAGTGGTATTTATGTTGCACACTTTTAGTGCGTGCACTCTAAAAACAAAAACAAAAAGGAAAAGAAAAAAGAAAAAAAAAAGGAAAAGAAAAAAAGAAGAATTTCCCTCAGGTCCCTCACAAAACCCATGTGCCTACCATTCTCTGACTAATTTTGTAGAGGGATTAGTGTGATACTACTTCAAAAACTGAGATAATGAGCCAAGGGAAAATGCATGAATTTTGACCAGGTAGTCACTATACTTCAATTTGATGTTATATCAGATTAAATATTAACACCCTGTTAAATACAGTAAACATAGGGAAAGTACACCCCTATTCAGGTCAACTTAAGGTAAATTGTATACCCTATTTAAGACGTGAAGGCAAAAATACATACCTTATTTGGCGGAACGTCCCTATATAGTAATAGTAAGGGAGTAGCCTCCCCCGGCCCCCCTTCCCTCAGGGAAAGCAGCTGCAGTCATAACATGCCTTTGATTAAATAGAAGTGCTTCAGCTAAATTAACTAATTTAAAACAAGCCCTAACATGCAAACAGATTGTGGGGAAAAAAAGAGGTCAAATATAGGTCAGACCATACTTGTATTTAGCCAGCTTTGTTTTTACTGACTATGTATGGTGTGAGTTACAACAAATTTGATTGTCAAAATAACCCCCAAATCAGCCATTTTTTCAAAAACAAAATTACGTAAATTAACTAGAAAATCTAGAATTCAAAGAACAACAAGTCATAAAGTTGATATTCCAAGTGGGAATAAAGTAGGATTTTATGAACGATATATTGCACACACTGACAGAGAAGTTGTAATTCGAACCTGTTATCATACAGTACTGAGCAAAATGAAAAGCATTCTATAGTTTGGGCTGCCTGTGGTTGCATTTGTTAGTTGACGAGTACAAAACATATTTTCCATCGGACCAAAACAAACATGCATGGGACACACAAAAGAGCACATGGTATTAAACAAACGTTGCCACAAGCAAAGCTCACTTTAAATTTCGCACGTTTCCGCTTTAGGGGACTTACAGATGCACTGAATAAAAACGGTATAGAAATTGTAATAATTGCAACTTACAGTTAATTAAAGATCGAAAATACTAAATATTTGAATTGTACAAAAATCGTTGCAAGCATTTCACATGAATTCGTTACATTTCCTTGCAGTTTACCATCACTAGTTTTTGTTGAAATCAAAATTCAGTGG
Source organism: Diadumene lineata (assembly GCA_918843875.1). Classification (NCBI taxonomy): domain Eukaryota; kingdom Metazoa; phylum Cnidaria; class Anthozoa; order Actiniaria; family Diadumenidae; genus Diadumene; species Diadumene lineata. The sequence goes on from OU974082.1 coordinate 7,094,396, forward strand.
CTTGCAAAAAGAAAAAAAAAATAGAAAGAAATTGCTCATGGAAGCGAAAAGTGAAAGTGCAATGTATGCAAAACTACATATCCAATGTCGGTCATCTGATGCAGCTGAAAACACAATACAAATTGACGCAGCAACATTTCTATATGTACACAATTTTACTAAAGACTGAATAAGTCTTTGGACGAATTAAATATTTTATAAATTATCGTAGAAAATAAATTTTCACCAGTACTGAAGTCGACAGTCGTGGTCGAGAAAATGTACTTAAGTTCGGTGTGTTGTTCGTGAATTGAAATAATTCAAGTTTGTATCCAGGTCCATTTATATCATAATCCGAGAAAATCCATTTCAATTTTGTCCACCAAATAATCCATACATCTTGCTTCTTGTGTATTTTATTTTTTGTTTTCTTTAGCAAGGCGGTTCTTCTCTGTATTTCGAAACTTTTCGACAATCTTGCGTTCGTTGCCTCCAGGATTGAAACGGTTCGTGTTCTGGCTAGCTTCGCGTTTTGTTCTTCCTTTACGCGAATGTGCAATGTCCACAGCGCTTTTGTCAAAGTTGTAGTGTTCGTACTCATCGAAAAAATCCTCCATTTTGGAAACCAGCGAAGATTTTCAAGTTTTTTTTCTCTGCAAAGATACACTGTTCAAATCCAACTTCGAAGCTGCAGTGAACGACGAAGCAAACTCTACGCATCAAAACAAAATACACCTTATGGCATGCATAATTAGCATTCCAGTCTTATGATTGGCTAGGCTTTGTTACTATTGTAATAAATATGACGTAATCGACACACAGGGAATCCAAAAACTTTGAAACAATTAAAACAATTTTCAGATCTTTATATATTATAATTAAAAAAAGAGAGATTTGCTCACATTTATCTGTTTAATTAAAAAAATATCTTATGCCTTTGTGAATTCGTGTAAGGCAGGTTTTGATTTTTTTTGAAATCAACTTCTTGTTCAAATCTTTTCAATAGAAAACCTGTACTGAACCTGTTTCAAAAGTCAACATTTCAGTTTCAGCTTTTAAACTCGTTTGGTGGAACGGCTGTCAGGTTTAGGTACCGGCTTCAAGCGTTTTTAAGCGTTGAAAAACGTGCGAGGATGTCAAACGTGCGTGAGTAATTGAATTGTTTGTACATATTCGGGTAAAAGCTAAAGGATCAATCACCTACTGGATAACTGCCAACAAATGCAGGATCTATAAAACATTATCCAGCCATCAAAACCATTCTTAAGTCGTGCACACGTTGGTATTTCGTCAATTTCTTCAATATCGCATATTTTTATATATCTGTTCATATTCTTTTAATAAATTAAAGTGCAGAGATTTCACCAAAGCACGAATTTTGCTCTTATATTAAAAGACAAGTTATCCCAAATTACTATATTTTTGCTCCCTTTCTCTACGTTTTTTTAGCTTTTTTCTTCAAGGTGCGTTCTCAAGTCACCAAAATGCATGAAGTTTGATTTCATACTGTACAAAAATGAATTCGGTGACCCCCTTTTTTATTGTATTTTCTGACAGCGTTTCTGTAAATGTTTTTTTAGAACGAGTATAAAAAATTTCATCATCGGGCGGTTATATTTCTACGGATTTACCTTAATAGAGATCGAGAACGAGAAAACATCAAAAAAATAAATTTCTGGGCAGAAAACTTTGATAAAATAAGTGCAAGAGTTAAAAAAATAGTTGTCGAAATCCATCAAAATGCTGGAAATCGCATTTCTCAGAGTCTCAAATTCAAACTTTTCCGGAGGAGCATGTCGCCGGACTCCCATATAGGTCCTCCCGCCTTTGGCGCTCGTTGGACAAGGCTAGGATTCAATCATTTCTTCGGCTCCCCCTATTTTAAATTCCTAAATCCGCCCCGGGTCTGGTTTTCACTAACGGCGCAAACGCAAGCGTAAGGAAAAAATATTAAGAATATATTTGCCAACGCAAGCACAAGGATTGAAAAGCCTGGCTTTCACTAGCGACGCAAGCACAAGCGCAAGGAAATAGTATTTTAAAAGAACGTTCGCCAACGCAAGCGCAAGCTAAGCACAAGGATCCAGATGAAAACATTTGATCCTTTTGCTTGCGATTGCGTTGGCGAATTTTTTTATATTCTTTTCCTTTTAAAGCGTTTTGAAACTTTGTGAAATGAGCTTCATAACAACATTCACATTACATTATATTTGTTACGGGCGGTACCGTCGTTTTCTACTCAATATGCAAACGACTCTTTAGAAAATGTGAAACCAAAATGCGGAACCTCCTTTTGAAGAATCCTGGATCCGCCAATATGGAGATCGTGTAGCGTATTTGGGAAGGGTTTCGGTAGTGGGAGTCTTCAGTTGAACATTGTGTCATTTTCAAGGTCCAGAAATGTTACTACCATGCATGTCACATTTTATTTCATTTCATTAGAAGCATTGACTGTCTGTCTTCTTTTAAGCGTGAGACTCATCTTTTTAAAGTAGCTTTTGTTTTTTTAGTTTAATTTAGTTGATTTGTTTTACAGCGCTTAGAGCATAATGTATAGGCGCTTTATAAATATTTACTATTATTATTATCATTATTAGATTAATGCTAGAGAATTGCTAGGTCATGTACAAAGGCTAATTCATGTACATCTTTTCATAAGTGTACAATCAATATTAATTACGGCTTAGTTCAAATTGCTTTAATTTACCCCATTTTGACTTGAAAATATGGATATCATTGATTGGCGGAACAAGGTCGCGTGACTGAGATTTTGCAGTATTTTTCCAAAAAAATATATCAATTCCAAAGTTGAGTGATATCTGCAAGTTTGGGTACATTCGAAACGAAATTAATCAAATCACAAAAATAAAAGGTTTTCGGGCTCAATTGAAGAAAAGCCAAGCCTTTATACACCATGATATGTAAAACTTTAAAATTCCCAACATGCGCAGAACAGTTCGCAGTACAAAACTACGGAATTACCTTAATTAATTGTAAATACCAATCTCTTGAATGGGACGGAAAAATAATAATACATGTTTAAAATAGCTAGACGCATATATGTGTGAACTCGGGCTTGACATCCTCGGAAACATATACGCTAGTGAGGGGGGGGGGGGGAAGAAAGCAACATTTCCTTGACTATATGATGCTGTTAATGTTTTGCTTGGAACAATTACGGGGACCAGGGTTCTCTATATCAGTATATATATGGTTTTTATTGACAATAGTTTGTTACATGTGACTGAGTCATATAAGTTTCTTATTGACATACTTGGCCTCCTTCTAGAAATTAAATCAGTGTTTTTTTTTTGTCTGATATTCTTAAACTGTATAATATTGGACACGTTTACCTTTTGAATATCGAACATAAGAATGTACCTTCAAGGACTTGGGTGTATTAGAGACTGTCAATTAATTTAGGATAACAATTAATATACTTTGAACTACGAGATCTAGTATTCTCTGTAATATTATTGTGACTATAGCGATACTTCAGCTGATGTCTGTTCGCTAGTTTTTCAAAATGGCGGTTGCTCACACATTGACCCTGGCACCGGCTGGTTTGACACGTGATCAAAATCTCAAAGATTTTTTGGACAGTTTGATCACGTGACCAATTGTTACGATGCAAATGTTTATGAATTTATTAGTATAGTTTTTATTAGTGTTTCTAGCTATTTCAACAGTCTAGCTTTTAATTCTAGCATCGTAACCTTAACCGATTAACAGGTTAGCTCAGTTGGGAGAGCGTTGGCTGTTAACCGGGAGGCTGCGGGCTCGAACCCTCAGCCGGATCATTACTCAGGGTCTTTAAATAATCGAGGAGAATGTTTTTCGATTTATAATTGTAAGGGTTCGCTTCTTCTCGGATAAGGACGATAAACTGGTCCCGTCTCGCCACACTTCACATTAACCATTAACGGGGGGACGTAAAAGAACGACTGAGGACGCAGGTAAGGACCATCCTCGGTGATAGGCCTACACTAATACATACTAATTACTAATTAAAACTCATGCTTGTAAAACCGTATTACATACTATAAATAATAGAAAATATTGTAAAGCGCATTGAGAAATTTGAAATGCGCTACATAAGCACCTACATTACATTACATTTACTGTAAGATCATATATGATGTTTGTACTTTCCTAAGAAAAGCATACATCCTTAAAATTAACCCAAGCTATGAACAAGGAATCATGCTAACTAGCTATATGAAGCATGTCCTGTAGCCTTACAAATACACATTCATTCGTACTCTGTGAGCAAGTTGGGAACGACCCAAGTCTAGCAACACGGACCTAAGTAAGGATAGTAGTCTAGTCTAAGGAATTCCTTCTAACAAACTGCGCCTACTAAGGGATGTCTTTCTAGCTGGCTTGTGTCTACCGCAAATTGTTATTCCCCGAATCGAAAAATGGCGGACGATCTCGAGCTGAGAACGAGGCTAGTCAGTCGTCTTGGTGAACAGTTCGTCTTCGGCTATGTTGTTTTATTGAAAAAATGGTACAAAACGCATGAAAACCATTCTATTTGTAGTTAAACTACAATATAAGGATCAACACAAAACACGATCGATGTGCGATGACTAACTAGCCTCGTTTCTGTGATATCGCTCCAGTACATAACCGCGCCGTCCGCCATATTTCGGCGATTCGGTGTATAAAACCTCTCACATATAGCTTGTAAGGAGCTATGGTACGAAACAGAACAGACGATCCCTGAGTTAGTTACCTCGTTACACAATAAAATCAATATGGCCGACAGTCACGTGTCAAACCAGCCGGTACCAGCGTAAATGTGCGAGCGATCGCCATTTTATAAAACAGAGCGACCAGAGTGCCCTGGGAACGAGGTTGAGCGTGAACTGCATGCACTTTGTGACCGAAGAGAAACAATGGGGAATTTATAACTCGGTCGGCTTTATTTTTATTCTTGCGCTTGCGTTGGCGAAGGATCTTAATATTTTTTCCGTGCGTTTGCGTCTGCGCTTGCATCGCTAGTGAAAACCAGGCTTAAAGGGAGCAGGGGAGTGGATAGGGGAACGGGATGCAAAATTGCAGTGTTGCTGTTTTGCTAGTCGCACATGCAACAGCGCAGTCAGTACCCAAAGTACGGGTAATTTTTAGCTTCGCAGTGCTCAGTTTTAATAATGATATGTCCATTGTCCTGATTCTTGCGAATCCTTTGTTTCTTGGTTTCGGGAATTTCTCACAATATTTGGTTAGGTATTTGTTAGAAGAGTCACGACATTTGGATTCCCAATTATGTTTTTTATGATGACTTTGCCTAATTGTTTAATTACTTTTTTGCGCTTGTGAAATCTACTGTTTTGATCAGAGCCTCGTCTCCGTGCTAATGTCAAAGTCGTAAAAAAACACTAAAGGTCACCATCTTCCCCACCTGGGACTTTTTGGGACTTTTTATATGTTGTCAAGCACATAATTCCGAGTCAAAAACCGTTGAGAAACCTTCTGTTGCAATTAGTGGCAGGTTGGGGTCCAATTTTTCGTAGATTGACTACTGGACTAACAGGAAGACTCCCGAGTAATAACGCACGTGTTGTGGTTGCTGTTGCATAATGGTTGGACTAATTAAGACAGCACGCGTAATAAACTGATAAACTCAAACAAAAAAATGCAATCAAAGAAATTGAACTTCACCCGAAAATGCTTGCGTGTACGTTTGTTACACTTAAAAAAAAAAACCAATAAACAAAAAACAACAACAAACAAACAAACAAAAAACAACAACAACAACAAAAGCAATTTGAAGAGAGATTTTGAAGACTTGAGCTCAGTTTTCAATCAAGAAATTGCTGAATTTTTTAGATTCACACCAAAGTAATACTAATGGGTTCATGTTAAACAAAAAATCTAATCAAAGAAATTGAACTATAATATAGATTCATTCTAACGGTCGCTAACGGTCGCTAACGCTCGTGATTTTCTTAGGTCTTTTTTCGTGTTCTCCCAAACATCCCGCGTGCATTATTTAACCGATAAAACTCACGGAAATCCATCCTTTATTGCTTAAATATTTGGAAATGACAAATTCTCTATTAATAAATATATACAATAATTATAAACAATGAATATATACAATAAAACACTATAAATGAGTGAAATATATCATCCGTGTTTTTTTTACTAAGCCGGGTGAGCTTAGTCAAAAAGTCAAAGCACAACATTCTGAACATTCTGTATTCCGATCAATCGAGTTGGTGTAAATCTGTAGATTTGTGTGATACATGATACACTTGGCCAAGTAGAAATTTGTTTCATCCTTGTTTAAAAAAAAATGATATATACGTAATCACCGGACCATATTCGATTGAAAAGCCAGCCACTTCGCTATGGTCAACCATTGTTAGCAATCGCAAACGATTCTTAGGTCAATATTACAACGGCAATTTCTATTCTATCTGTTCTATTATTTGCACTGGGGAAGACAACGTTGTCCAAAACTCCTGTCGTTCTAATTAGTACATATACACAGAAGTTGTCTAGTTCCAGTTGAATAGATGTGTACTGAGTCGATAAAACAGCACACTAGATTTCCTGGAAAATATTTTGATGCGTTGCAACAAAAATCAACACTTTGAGTGGTGCCATAGAGTGCTGATGATTAATGGGTTTGCAGTAAAAGATTATTAGTATTTATATTATTATTATTATTATCATTATTAACACTGTATACACACAAAATTTGGCGGTTACCACAATTCGTTACACATAACTGTTTCTTCTATTAACTCAAAGGTAAACGTGGGTCGCACATCGTCTTTATTTTCTGGTATATCTTTACCACTGCCTATGTCAACTATCAGATTGTATCGTGGACCAACTCGTTTCTTCGTTTGACTATCTGGTTCCTTTGATCGACCACCTCGTCTATTTGATTGACCATGTCGTTTCTTTGAGATTCTTGTCAATGAAAAACTCTTGAACAGTGAGCGGTCGGAACTTTGCTCATGGTTTGAGTCCGCACATCTTGCACACTTGCACATCTCGGAAAGTCCTTCCCCAGAAGCGTGTTGCTCAGAGGATGAGGAATTTTTTCGTCCACGTAGTTTTTGAATAGCGTTTCGTAGTCGGTTCATGATGTTAGTAGTGTCTGCTGAATTTCCGTTCTGATGGATAAACATACAGCACTATTCTACTGATGCAAGGTCACTAAAGCAACCGAAGAAAATTTCATTTGCGTTAATAATCTCAACATTTGCTGGATTTTTATTGGTGCACCATAAAGTAATTACGGCTTTGAGAAGGCAATACCGCATAATATTAAAGGCTAGTTGTGAGAAAATATATTCCGTATTTTGTCAGAGTAGCGTTGCGACGGAGCCCATTGTTTGTATATATTTTCTGTCAACGCCGTCAATATTTTGTGGTATTGCCATCTCAAAATCGTAGTTAGTTTTGTATTGTGATTCCTGACATTTCTTGTGAATTTATCTTGAAAATAAATGGCGTCATCATGATGAAACAATAAATTCTCACAACCCAAAGACACGTTTCTATGGCGATAATCAAGCACGTTTCCATAAGCATGAGCGGATTTTCATTCTTCCCGATATTTTAAAAAATCAAAACCATTTTGCCAAAAACATACGAAGATATCTAAAGTAATACGAATATGTCGGTATTTCAAGCTTTTCATAAAATCGTGCTTGTGATGCTGATGGGTACCGCCTCGCTGCTTCCATATAATTGAGAACGATCGAGAACTGTCGCAAGCGATTGAAAAAGAATTCGATTATAGGGACGACCGTTTTCGATCCACATACGATGTCGATGGAAATCGTCCAAAAAACGGATAGGATCAAAAAATCTTTGTTTTTCCAAAAATCGAAATCTTTTTTCGATCGTTTGCGACCAGAGTCTCGATCGTTTATTATCGCGATTATATTGAAACCAGGGAATGAACAACAATTGCCAATGTAATTTGGGCGATACACCTCTCGGCTCCAGTGATAAATGAATAAAACAAACATCAATATGTATGCAAAGATAAGCGATTGGAATTTAATGTAGGTGTAGGTAGTGTGAGAGAAGCGTTCTCTAGTCGTTTGGTTGATATGTTCTGGTGAAGAAATAATTTGTTTCAATGTGCAAGATTGCAGAATCCTAAAGTAAATCAATAGCAATTAGCAAACAAGATTTTTCAACTAACAAGCAATGTGGAATGATTTTTCCTGAGGAAAATGCTGTACGTTCAACTACTAGAATTTTTCAGATTTTTCAATCTAAAAAAGGTATTGCTTATTTTAGAGAATATTAACATTGTTTTTGCTTTGTTGAATTATTATTTTTTTTGTTTTTACTGATGTTAGTGTTAATGACAGTTTGACGTCATGCACATTTCGGTTGGTTTTGTGTTCGTTGTTAATTATTGCTGTTAATATCAGAATACTGCCGTACTTTCCTTTTAAGGAAATTGTCAATCGAAAGTACATGTCATAGAGTCAACAGTCGATCACATTATGCGTGAGACAGTGCTTATTTGCTTGTTTTTTCTTTTTGTTTTTTTGACTTCGTAACTAAATTATAACTAGCTAGGTAATTAAAGTCGTTTTCGTATGAGTGGGAAACGGTACGATTACGATACCGCTACGATACGGTAGATAGTCTAATTCGAAAGTTTTCTATTAAAACTACGGTTACGATACGATACTGTACTGATCCCACTTATACCAAAACGACTGTATCAATCGAAATGAAAGTATCATGGTCAACCTTTGATCATGTACGTTTTGCTCGAGTGCCAAGATTTAAATTTGGCGGCTGAAGCGGAATATTTTGTGCAGTGTGTTCCTGTGTTGTCGAGGGAAAGTATTCGCCTTCTCACTTATAATAATATAAAAACAATGTAATGGTGCAGGGCACTTTCGGTACATGTAAAATGTCTAACAATACAGATTCGAGAGTCTTTTGTTTTTATTTTCTTTCTTTTCATTTCAAATAGATACTGTATTGCTAACAAGCCGTATATTCCCAATTCCTTAATTTTTCAAATATTCCGTATTCCATAACTTCTTTTCTCAAATATTCTTTATTCCACAATATTTGCCCCTTGTACGGTATTCCGTATTTCTCTTCAACCCCCGAATTGAAATCAATCAATAATTCTTAAAACTCAGTAATATTTCATGACTTTCTCAGCCAATTATATTCCTTTTTTAGGCTCACACGCATAGTTAGGATACCTCGATCCAACAATGCATGGCAATCAGATCCAAACACGTGTGTTGATATATCCAAACCCTTTCAAACCCACAGATTTAGATCAAATATCCAAACCTTTCGAGATGTTGCTGAATCACTTTTCAATAAAAAAAAATTGTTGAATGTTGAGTTTAATACAAAAGTGATATATATATATGCATATATATATCTATATTTGTAATATAGATTTATTCTAACGTGCGCTAACGGTCGCTAACGCTCGTGATTTTCTTAGGTCTTTTTTCGTGTTCTCCCAAACATCCTGCGTGCATTATTTAACCGATAAAACTCGCGGAAATCCATCCTTTATTGCTTAAATATTTGGAAATGACAAATTCTCTATTAATAAATATATACAATAATTATAAGCAATGAATATATACAATAAAACACTATAAATGAGTGAAATATATCATCCGTGTTTTTTTTACTAAGCCGGGTGAGCTTAGTCAAAAAGTCAAAGCACAACATTCTGAACATTCTGTATTCCGATCAATCGAGTTGGTGTAAATCTGTAGATTTGTGTGATACATGATACACTTGGCCAAGTAGAAATTTGTTTCATCCTTGTTTAAAAAAAATGATATATACGTAATCACCGGACCTTATTCTGGCCAAACGATTGGAAAAGGCAGCCAATTTGCAATCGCAAACGATTCGAAGGTCAACATTACAACGGCAATTTCTATTCTATCTGTTCTATTATTTGCACTGGGGAAGACAACGTTGTCCAAAACTCCTGTCGTTCTAATTAGTACATATACACAGAAGTTGTCTAGTTCCAGTTGAATAGATGTGTACTGAGTCGATAAAACAGCACACTAGATTTCCTGGAAAATATTTTGATGCGTTGCAACAAAAATCAACACTTTGAGTGGTGCCATAGAGTGCTGATGATTAATGGGTTTGCAGTAAAAGATTATTAGTATTTATATTATTATTATTATTATCATTATTAACACTGTATACACACAAAATTTGGCGGTTACCACAATTCGTTACACATAACTGTTTCTTCTATTAACTCAAAGGTAAACGTGGGTCGCACATCGTCTTTATTTTCTGGTATATCTTTACCACTGCCTATGTCAACTATCAGATTGTATCGTGGACCAACTCGTTTCTTCGTTTGACTATCTGGTTCCTTTGATCGACCACCTCGTCTATTTGATTGACCATGTCGTTTCTTTGAGATTCTTGTCAATGAAAAACTCTTGAACAGTGAGCGGTCGGAACTTTGCTCATGGTTTGAGTCCGCACATCTTGCACACTTGCACATCTCGGAAAGTCCTTCCCCAGAAGCGTGTTGCTCAGAGGATGAGGAATTTTTTCGTCCACGTAGTTTTTGAATAGCGTTTCGTAGTCGGTTCATGATGTTAGTAGTGTCTGCTGAATTTCCGTTCTGATGGATAAACATACAGCACTATTCTACTGATGCAAGGTCACTAAAGCAACCGAAGAAAATTTCATTTGCGTTAATAATCTCAACATTTGCTGGATTTTTATTGGTGCACCATAAAGTAATTACGGCTTTGAGAAGGCAATACCGCATAATATTAAAGGCTAGTTGTGAGAAAATATATTCCGTATTTTGTCAGAGTAGCGTTGCGACGGAGCCCATTGTTTGTATATATTTTCTGTCAACGCCGTCAATATTTTGTGGTATTGCCATCTCAAAATCGTAGTTAGTTTTGTATTGTGATTCCTGACATTTCTTGTGAATTTATCTTGAAAATAAATGGCGTCATCATGATGAAACAATAAATTCTCACAACCCAAAGACACGTTTCTATGGCGATAATCAAGCACGTTTCCATAAGCATGAGCGGATTTTCATTCTTCCCGATATTTTAAAAAATCAAAACCATTTTGCCAAAAACATACGAAGATATCTAAAGTAATACGAATATGTCGGTATTTCAAGCTTTTCATAAAATCGTGCTTGTGATGCTGATGGGTACCGCCTCGCTGCTTCCATATAATTGAGAACGATCGAGAACTGTCGCAAGCGATTGAAAAAGAATTCGATTATAGGGACGACCGTTTTCGATCCACATACGATGTCGATGGAAATCGTCCAAAAAACGGATAGGATCAAAAAATCTTTGTTTTTCCAAAAATCGAAATCTTTTTTCGATCGTTTATTATCGCGATTATATTGAAACCAGCCTTACACAAAGTGAAGTCCACTTTCTAATTCTCATTTACAACTGTCTTTTTCACACATCAAACCTTGGTGTTTCCAGGGAATGAACAACAATTGCCAATGTAATTTGGGCGATACACCTATCGGCTCCAGTGATAAATGAATAAAACAAACATCAATATGAATGCAAAGATAAGCGATTGGAATTTAATGTAGGTGTAGGTAGTGTGAGAGAAGCGTTCTCTAGTCGTTTGGTTGATATGTTCTGGTGAAGAAATAATTTGTTTCAATGTGCAAGATTGCAGAATCCTAAAGTAAATCAATAGCAATTAGCAAACAAGATTTTTCAACTAACAAGCAATGTGGAATGATTTTTCCTGAGGAAAATGCTGTACGTTCAACTACTAGAATTTTTCAGATTTTTCAATCTAAAAAAGGTATTGCTTATTTTAGAGAATATTAACATTGTTTTTGCTTTGTTGAATTATTATTTTTTTGTTTTTACTGATGTTAGTGTTAATGACAGTTTGACGTCATGCACATTTCGGTTGGTTTTGTGTTCGTTGTTAATTATTGTTGTTAATATCAGAATACTGCCGTACTTTCCTTTTAAGGAAATTGTCAATCGAAAGTACATGTCATAGAGTCAACAGTCGATCACATTATGCGTGAGACAGTGCTTATTTGCTTGTTTTTTCTTTTTGTTTTTTTGACTTCGTAACTAAATTATAACTAGCTAGGTAATTAAAGTCGTTTTCGTATGAGTGGGAAACGGTACGATTACGATACCGCTACGATACGGTAGATAGTCTAATTCGAAAGTTTTCTATTAAAACTACGGTTACGATACGATACTGTACTGATCCCACTTATACCAAAACGACTGTATCAATCGAAATGAAAGTATCATGGTCAACCTTTGATCATGTACGTTTTGCTCGAGTGCCAAGATTTAAATTTGGCGGCTGAAGCGGAATATTTTGTGCAGTGTAGTAGTTATAACCCCCACTCTGGCACCACCCCCTCCCCCCATTAAGGGAGGGGGTGGTCAGAGATCAGGCATGTCAGATATATGAAGAATGTCAGTAATGTCAATTATGAAGAATGTCAGGAATCTCCAGATAACACGTGACCACCACTCCACAACAGACGAGGGAGGGGTGGTCACAACAGATGAAAAGTGAATTGTAAGCTAAATTATCAGATGAATAAGAAAAATTGTTAGATTGAGAAATATAGAATCATTCAAAGTTTTGAAATTCCAATATTTTCCATAAATACGCGTGGGTTTAGCTAAAAAGTATTCAGTTTGTGAAAGCAGTTGTACAGTTAACAACGATTTTCAATATCGTAAAGAAAATGTCTTTGCAACAGCAGTTTAAACTTGGTGAGCGAGGATACCATTTATTCGTTAACGAATATAACGGAGAACCAAAAGTTCACATACGAAAAATTTACCAAGATCCAATCGTTGGCAAGTCAATTATTACACGATTTGGCATTTCATTGTCTGTAGAGGAATGGAATGATTTAAAACAATACTTTCAAGCGACCGACCACCAGCTGATAAACCTGTCCAGGCAGGCGAGCATGACGAAAGTTCCAGCTGTGCATGGTCCAGTCAAGGTCAAACAGCCAAGAACAGCACCATATCAACGATTATCGACTAAAGCTAACAAACAAATGAACTTTATTGATTCTGCAAGAAATGATTCTACAACAAGTCAAGATACAGTACCAAAAACTATCGATGAACTTTTTAATTCAACAATGCAAGACTATTGACTTTTTTCAAAGAGTTTGTTATACAACTGTTTCAGACTGTGTATTGCTTTGATATTACTGATTGTAATTACAACTACTGTATCAGTTTGTCAATAAACATGTTATGACTGTATCCATCGTGGTTTATTTGCATTTTTAAATTATTTATACCACCTGCAGATATAATCTCATCACAATAGATCATACCAAACATTCACATGACTTGCATTTTTGTTTCAACTATCTTGATAATGAATGGAATTTACATTCCTGCCTGGAATATTTTTAATTCACGTCATAGCATTAGAATGTATAAAAGACCAGCAAAAATCTAGTTCACTCACAAACCACTTTTGAGCGTAAAGCAAACAACATCAAACTTCATCAATCAGTTCTAAACAACGTCACGATGGCTGATTTCTACATCAAAAAAGCTATCTCTGATTGTACGTCAGAAGAAGAGTTAGATGCTGTTATGGAAATTTTTAACGGTGATGGGCAAGATGTCAACCTCACCACTCTAGCCCTGGAGACCACAGCCCGCATTGTTGGTGAAATGGATGATATGATGGAAGCGCTGATTTCTGATGACCCATCATTTGACATCTCCGAGATGATGGTTGATGTAAATCAAACTGGAGGACGTATGGCAAAACGTGTTCACGATGATGATGATCATGATGATGATGAAGACAACAACGATGTTTTACCATCGCCAAAAAGGCAACGCACTTTTTCTGTACAATCTGATGATTTATCTCCACCTAGTTCTCCAGCTTCATCACCACCGTCACCTGCGGCGGATCCATTGTATCGCATTGAAAAAGTCAGTGAAGTCAACGTGCATAAATTTAAAACACGTGGAATGAACTACGACATTCAATTTAACAACATTGACGCCCGTGGAGTGGAGGAATTACACCCTATTTTAAACAACGCGTTTGATGCTATGATTGATGAAATCACAGCGGGAATGCCTGGACACGATCAAGTACGAATGGTATTGCACACACCACAGCTGGATTATCCGATTGCGCTTCCTTTTATGAGGCGTGATCAACTAAGTGGTAATCGTTTCCTTAGCAGAGTGGAACAGGTACTTCAATCTCACGAAACGTTTTCGTTAGATGAAACGGTGCACGTTAATTTTTACCATGTTTCTATGCCGGTAGGATCTGGTCGTTCGCGTCGCAAGACAATAAATCTGCAAAAACATCTAGAAAAGAAACAATGCGTTATACGAATACAGAACTATGACAACTTGTGTTTAGCCCGAGCTTTAGTGGTTGCTATTGCTAAAATTGAAAAAGCATCTGATTACAAAATAATTGCCAATGGTCGAAAATCGTTACAAAAACGAATGGCTGAAAAATTACATCAAGATGCTAATGTTCCAGCTGGTCCCTGTGGTATCGAAGAAGCCAAAATCTTTCAGAACTATCTTCAAGATTATCAAATCAACATCGTTTCTGCTGATTTATTCAGCGCTATCATTTACTCTGGTCCTGATAAAGATAAACGCATTTACTTGTTTCTTCATAACAACCATTACGATGTCATTACCTCGATGCCTGCTTTTTTTAATCGGAAGAAATTCTGTCATCAGTGTAATAAAGCCTATGATCATCCTCAAGAACATAAATGTAAATACAAGTGCAACGTATGTTTTAAAGGGCCATGTGATATGATTGAATGGATCTACTGCCAAGATTGTCATCGTTATTTTAAAAATCAAGTTTGTTTCAATAACCATAAGGAGCTTAATGAGTACGGAAGTTCATCATGTCTACGCTACTTGAAATGTCACGATTGTAACAAGATAATCAAACGAATCAACCAAGCACCAGAAGCTCACCACTGCGGTCAGCTTAAATGTAACACCTGTAAAGAGTTTGCTGATCCAGATCATCTCTGCTATATGCAACCCATTGAAGATGAAGAAGGCGAAACCACCGATAATTCTACAAATCATAACACTGAGGATCCAAAATTTTTATTTTTTGACTACGAAACAACACAGAACACTGGTACTCATATCCCTAATTTACTGATTGTACAAAATCAAGATGGCGAAGAAAACGTTTTCAAAGGAGAAAATGCAAATGAAGAATTTTGTCAATGGCTATTCTCTGGTGACAATGAAAATTCGACCTGTTTCGCACATAATCTTCAAGGCTTTGATGGATATTTTATTCTTGAACCTATTCCAAACTAAAATGGGTTTTTCCAAAATAGGACATTTTCAGTGAAATATTGGATAATTTGGCGGAAAAATACACAAATTTGTGAAAAATCAACATTTTTCACTTAAAATTTAAAAATATTGTGAAAATTGAGTATATTTGTATGCAAGAAAAAACAAATTTGTGAAAAATCAACATTTTTCACTTAAAATTTAAAAATATTGTGAAAATTGAGTATATTTGTATGCAAGAAAAAACAAATTTGTCAAAAATCAACATTTTTCACTTCAAATTTAAAAATATTGTGAAAATTGAGTATATTTGTACCATTTACTTTCAAGTCAGTGAAAGACATACAAAATTGTCTAGCTTTTATGGATATGCAGAAATTCTGCATCATCTGAGAATGCAGAAATTCTGCATCATCCGACCATGCAGAAATTCTGCATCATCTGACAATGCAGAAATTCTGCATCATCCGACAGTAGTAATAAGGGTTAGTTGGTGCTACCACCGTAGGTGCGCCCACGGTATGGGAAAAGGTAAAGAAAAAGGTGTACTGGTCAGCGGGAAAACTAGTTCTCAGTAGGGGTTGTGAACGTTGGTGCTTCCACCGTAGATGCGCCCGCGGTGTAGGGAAGGGATGCGGGGACGTGCTGGTCAGCGGGGTCCGCCCAAAAAACGCCCCTGAAAAAGGGCCCTGAGGGACCAAAATGGGAAAAAGGTCCAAAATAAGAATGTAGTCGGGCTTCCTGTGTGAACCGAAGCTCGCAAAGGCTCACTGGGGCGAACAGTTCAAAAAGTTAGAGTTGTCATATTACAGAGCATGAAATTGTTGTTTATAAACACGATGAGAAGAAGAAAGAAAGAAATAAAGACGACAGACGTTGGAAGGAATGCTTCAGTCGACGAGAACGATGCATGAGGTGATTCAAGAACGTGGTGGAGTGCAGTACAGAGCGATGTTTGACGGAATAGTCCAACGGTCGCGTTGGGAAATCATGGGAATGCGATTACGAAGTGGTCGAGTGTTGTTTCCGCGAAAACGCCAGGTGGATGGTCGAACAATGCGATATGTGGTGTTGAAATTGAACGGATTGACGTTATCGAGAAGAGCTATAAAATCGGAGCGGGACTAGAGTGTGTCAGTCATCGACGAGTCACGATGGAGATCACTGCAGACGAGTTGGAGATGTTGAAGCAGCTTCGTGAGAAGAAGACGACGAAAGACGACGAGTGTTTTTGTGGATGTCCGTTGGTCCGGGTGGCGTCTAAAGACGGGTTGAAGCAGTACGTCAAGTGTGGTCGTTCTAAAGAAGACATGAAGAAAGGTCTTCGTCCGTGTACGTTATTCTGTAGTGTGGAAGAATGGCCTGTCATTCTAAGAGCCTTAATCGAAGCAGGGGCGTCAAAATTTGGCGACGACGACTGGCCGGAATGTGATCATTTGCTGAAAACGCGTGTGAGTTTGGATTATTACGACAAGACCCGATGTTTGTATACGTGTCGTCTGGGGACGTTTGATCCTGACACTCCTTGCGACTACAAGCGTGACGTGGACTTGGGTAGGGAAAAAAGAGTGTCCAAGAGCAAGAAACGCAAGATCCGCAGAACAGAAGAACACTGACCAATTGTAAAAAAAAAGAGAGAGTTTAATGAAGATGAATAAAACGGAAGTAAGAGCTATGGATGTTTTTGTATTTATGTTAAAAAAAGAAAAAAGAGACGGTGTTAAAGTTTAAAAGAATTTTATTTTTTAACAAGTTTAAGTTTTACAAAGTTAAAAAGGTTTAACGAGGTCTCGTTCTAAGTTGATAAAGTTGAAAATATTTTTACTTTTGTAATGCTTATGCAAAACGCATTTATCGGGTGTGTAGACATCATTCAATACCCAATGTTCGTATAAAAGAACATCTACTTTACAACAATTGTCGGAATTAGGGTTAGTATGTAACCCACACCCAGCAAAGTCAATGTCAATATTATTGTTTGTATATTGTGTTTTCAGTTGGTTGGCATCTGGACATCCGTAGTCGGTCAAGTCTATCCCTTTAACACCGATTAAGTCCAATATAGCTCTTTCAAATGCTCCACCGTAATACCCAATGGTAATGTCGATTGGGTTGTAGGCCCTTTCAGGGTCATAGGCTTCTGGTGGGAAGTCTTGTTTACATACTTGAAGTAGATACTGAATAGATGAAGGGTGGAACATCCCAAACCAGTATTTATCGTACTTTATATCAAATGTGGTGTCATGGATATAACTTATAAGAAGTTTGTCACTTTCTTTTAGATTTTGCCATGGTTTATCTTCGTTATAGAAATGAAAGAGCATCGGTTTATCATCGCCAAAGCATTTGAGTGCCATTTCTTTGGTTATGTATTCTTGGTCGATGTAATGACCCTTGGTTGAAATAACACCCACTAAATCAAGGAAATTTACGTCTGTCATCATCACTTTTGATCTTCTTATTCTTGAAATCTTGTCGGCAATCGAATTGATTGTGACGGATACGGTTGGTTGCTCCCTATTTATGGGGATGGGGATTACCCATGATGCGTCGGGAAATTTTCTCTAGGGGTAGGGGGGTACCCCCTATGGAGACCCACCATGTCTATGTTTTCCCCCTAGGGGTAGGGGGGTACCCCCCTGTGGAAATTTTTTGATGAAAATACCCGGATGTAGCCAAAGTGTATATAAAGAGACGACGTGCTCGATCACATCATTCGTCTTCGAGTCTGAAGAAGAAATAAGTAAGTATATTCTAATGTTGAGTGGAATGTTTCTTCATGATAATAATAATAATTTCTCTTTTTTTATTTTACAGTATTTTACAGTAGTTAAAGAAGAAAAAAAGAAGTAGAAGAAAAGAATTTGATTGTGTAAGTTAAGATGTCGAACATGAATGAATATAACAAGCGGTTCTTGGAATCGAAGAACAAGAAAATAACGCAAGTGATTACCTTTGAGACGGTCATGCGTCGAATGCCTTCTGCTAAGAAGAAAAACAGTCGAGAGGCCAAACTCAAGAAGATACTAAACAATTTCAAAAACTTACAAAAATGTGCGGCAGAAAAGAATTATGCCGATTGGAAGCAAAGAGAAAAGACCAAGAAAAAAGAAGAGAAGAAAGAGGCCAAAGCAGTGTCGAAGAAGACTATTCACCCTAAACAAAAAAATATGATTGAATATATAGCTTTGTAAAATAGATTAAAATAAAATAAAATAAAATAAAGGGGTCACACCTCTGTCGTCACTAGACAGTGGTGTGACCCCAATTTTTTTTTTACTTGCAGAGTGAAAAGTAAAAGAAGAAGACGAAAAGGAAGACAACCACAGCAACGAGCCTGTAAGTATGAAGAGAAGAACGCTCCATAATTACTCGTTACAGTGGGGTCGTACTCTTCACAAAAAGCTGTTTGAAGTGCCGGAAAAAGTGTACGTTCCTTCCAAGAGTCATTGCTATCACAACGGGTACAGAAAGCATCACGACTACCAGCCCGGTACGCCTTGTGGTCGATGTGAGGGGTGTTATGTTTACGACGGATCGAGAAAGTGTTCCGTTTGTGGTATTCTTCAAAGAGAGGTAGAGGGGAGATTTGTTCAGTCGGCTGAGGTCAGAGAATCGGCGCACGGACTGCTCGAAGCCACCATCACCTGTTCGGACTGGAAACAAGACTGGATGTGTCCCTCATGCGCCGGTGTGGTGACCAAAACCGACCCAGACTACCCCGTGTGTTTGCCTGGTGTAGCGTTGACGAGTGTATGCAAACTGAATGGCAAAGATTTTCCACCCCACTGGGCTGTCGGTCGTAAAGTGCTGCAACGTAATGTACTCTATGATGATGGGGATCACCATGAGGGCATGACTGACAACTTGTGGAATGGTGTTTTAGACCACGACTCGTACGAGACCGACCATACAGACGACTCGTTGAAAGATTTTATGTTGTATAATCCTAGTGCTGTACGTCGACATTTGTTACGTCATGATTTTGAACCCTTGTCATTGTGATGTTATTTTTTTAGAAATAAAATAAAAGGGGGTCACATCACTCTAGCAGTGGTGTGACCCCCTATTTTTATACTATCTTTCAGATGTGGACAGAAGAAGAACAACGCCAAGCAGGTGCGTTAACCGCTATTGTTGATTTAGACGGATTTTATATTCGTGGTAACTTTGTGGTCAAAGAAATGGGGTGGAAGACTGTAGGGTCAAACCGTTCGTATGCCGTGCATTTTTATTACCGTGGGAATGTTGCCATGACCGAGCAAGACCAACGCACCAACCGCTGGGTGTTGAACAACGTCTACGACATTCCATGGGACAAATATTGGTTCGGGATGATATACTCCGACAAACTCATGGACGTCGTCAAGGCCTTTTACCCAGGAGATGGTGTCGTCGCCTATAAAGGAGGTCATTTTGAAAAAGATGTACTGAATGCGGCGGGGATTCCTCATTACAATCTCGAAGACCTGGGGTGTCCAAAAGTGGACGACATCAAACGCAGTCGGCATCCAGTCGTCATGCCCGACTGCGGTCATCACAAGCACGGCCACTGTCCCCAAGAAGAGGTCGAGTGGATGGCTTGTTGGCTGGAAGAACAGTGCTGGAATCAAGGGATGTGCCTTCCTTCCTCACCATTGGACCGAAATCCCATGGATTATTTAAACCTAGAGTGTTTTGCTTATTAACTTTAAAGGACCACTTAATTTTGTAACCTATTTTTTGAAACATATTAAGAACATTTTTTGAAACATATGAAGAACATTTTTGTAACATAGTAACCTATGAAGAACCAATAAAATCAAAACAAAAGGGTCACATCTCTGTTGCAGAGGTGTGACCCTTTTTTACGTTTTGTATTTTTCAGATTGATCCAAAAGGTATGATACAGTTAAGAGACGAGCGGGGGCAACGTCCAGGTCTCGTGGCTTTGTCAGTGCAAAAATGTGATGAGTGGGAAAGACGTCATCAGGATTACAGACGGATGATGAAGTGGATGTCCCCGGAACAAAGGAGACGAAGTCTGTACTGGAAGTTACGTTATGAGTGGGTGAATCAAAAAATTGACGACGTGTTGGAAGAAATGGAAGAATGCGAAGACTTTGATGGCAAGGCTTTTTTGGAACAAACCAAATTAGAACGTTACAAACAGGCTATCCAAATTACGTTCGACAATGGATTGACCATCATTGACGCTCGAAAAGATGACCACCGATGTGCCTGGGGATTTGAATTGCACGGATTACTGGTTGAATTAAAAACCAATTTTGGACGGTTGTTTTTTAAACATTACACGGCGGGCGATGACCTGGAAAGTGATGAGTTTTACCTCACATCCGGTTTCAAAAAAGTGTCGTTTAGCATAAAACCGATCGATTTTATTTCTCACAAACCCTGGCGTCATGTGCACGTGTCGGAGTATTTTCATGATTTTGAACCTTAGGCAATGTTTTTATTAACATTTTCAGATGTTACGGTGCTTGGATTCATCCTATAGTTTAGCGTATGGTAACGGTCTAGCCCAACAATTTGGATTCTATATTACGAATGACGACGAAAAACTCTATCGTGATGCCAAAACAATATTAGATCTTGTTCCACCCCATCGAAAAGATCAAGCCATTTATTGGACATTAAAAAAACGACGTGTTTATGACAAGTTGGAAGAGGCCGAGTCCCTTTTAAATCATATAAGAAGAAAAAAACATAGTGACATCGATTCCCTATTGACCTTAGAGATAGGATGTACTAAATGGGATCGCGTAGCTCGGGTCACTTTTCCTAATGGATTATGTGTGTGGGACTGTCGATCGGCTAATGCAACGTTTGGTCATTGTTTGAAGTTACCCTTTCTTTCGATAGTCCTCTCCCTTTCAAGAGAATTCTTTACTTCTTATTTGTCAGGGGACAACCAGGAAGATTATGAACTATGCGGGTATCGAGTGATCGAAGGCAGTTTAGACTACGATCCCGAGTGTGAAATAGGATCCAAATTTGCTCGTGTGGATTGGAACACGAAGGCACGCAATTTTTACGACTAAGAATGTACTCCACCCTAGTATTGTTCTTGCCATGTGCACGTGACGGAGTATGTATAGGATTTTGAACCAATTTTTTGTAATTAAAACTTTCAGATGTTACGACTGGCTGAAAGTGTGGGTCCCACGAATACTTTCTGTCGCCCACCAGTGTTTCCACATGAAATCGGATTTTACGTTCCTGAGGATAAGAATGATGTAGAGTTGTCGATGGCTCGAAAGAGGATGGTGTCGATGATCCCCGAGCAACGAAAGCATGCCGATTATTGGCAGTTGAAACGTCAATCGGTGATCCAAAAACTCCGTGTTGCGGAAAACATGGCATTTCGAATAAGAGCTTTGCTCATGAAGAGAGATAAGGCCACGGCCAGCCAGTTAGTTAAAGATCATTTGAAATGTGAAATAAAAGTGGGGCCAAAGGAACGTGAGGGGGAACCGATCGATTTTCGTGATGTTTGGCAAGTCACATTTGAAAATGGTGTGAAAGTCGTGTTCACCTTGAAAGGGATAGTGGGGTTCTGTTTTTCCCTCGGTACCGCAGTGTTTCATTTAATAGAAGCTTTTCAGTATTATTGTGAGACAGACGTGAGTAGGTCTGACAAGATGAAATACTTTTATATGGGAAGAACATGTTATGACAAGTTTGCTTTTGATCTCGATCCAGACGAGAATGTTCATTTTGGAATGGACTTTCAAGAAAGTTCTGATTGGCAGTCGGTTGTTTGAACATTTGTAAAACCACTTGCAATCTTATTCAATTAAAACCGTTTGACACCACTGTTTGTTGTTGTTTTTTTGTCTTCTAGATGACTACCTACGATGATGAACTGACCGACAGTCAACTGATGACCGCGCTAACCCAAAACGTTGACCAAGAACTGACCGACAGTCAACTGATGACCGCCCTAACCCAAGACGAGGACCAAGAACTGACCGACAGTCAGCTGATGATCGCCCTCATTGACGACGACGACAACCGCATAAAAGAAGGGAGGGTGTCCGAAGAGCATCATTCTGGGGAGATGAACAAGAAAGAAATTACTGCCTTTTCGGATGAAATTTTTGCAGCGTTTGAGTCCGAAGATGAAGACGGAAACCCGTACCCGAAACGACGACGGATACAACCGCCTTCTCCTCGACCTAGTCGTTGTTTCACACCCTCGCCACCACCACCAGCCTCCTGGGAAGTCCCTCAAGAGCAGAGTGTACCGTTTTTCTCCGAAGAGGACGACGACGACGACGTGGACGATGAGGAAGTGCGTGAACATATGATCGGGTTGTGGGATCAGTTGTTACAACCCACGCCTGAGTTTGTACCGTTGGAGGAAGCGAAATCACCCCCGCCCGTCAACGATCCCTTCCAAGCGCTGTTTGACGAGTATCTACAAGGGGAGAGTCAATGTGGAGGTGGACGTAAAAAACCAACACCACCGCCCCAAGAACAAGAAGCAGCTGAGGATTATTTTACCATCGAGACGGTACAAGAAAAGAACTGTAAAAAATTTCACACCACGTCCAAGGAATACAAAGTGAAAGCACAACTACGTCCACGAATTGATGCCAAGGCAGCCGTGTTGGCTGCGTTGAACATCATTGAACGTATCTTGGAACACGTGAAAGCCGACAATCAAGTCGGAACGACCGATCAGATCCGTCTGGTGATCGACAGTCCAGATTTGGACTACTGCATCCAACTACCGTTCATGCCGTCTAGCGAGTTGACCACGCTACGTGTTCTGAGACACTTGGAAGCCATCGTTCAGTCCAAACGGGACTTTTTTCTCAATGGAACTATGACGGTGCTGGTCTACCACGTACGCAATCTGGAAGGTCGTGGCGTGTCCAAGATGAAACGTTTTGACATGCGCAAAAAGAAAGAAACGCTAGCGTGGTTAAAAACCCTGGCTACCAAAGGATGGGTGGTGGTGTGTGGAACGATGCAAGAAGCCACGGCGCATTACCTGCACTGGAGGCAACACGGTATGCCTCACTACAAACAGTCGGCTGCGTTGCGCACCGACACCCAATGGGTCAACGCACAGCTTCCTCCTCCAGCAGGGGCAGAATCCCTCGATGTCCAGTTCGGTCATCTTCACACGATGTTACGACGTGAAAAAGGCTTTCGTGTGGTGGTGTTGGACTGGAGTAACGACGACCACCCGTGTTTTGTGGGCGACGGCAACGAAGAAGAAATCATGTATTTGTACAACGTCGAAGGAACTGGTGTTCACTTGCTACTTCACCCTGAAAAAATTCATCACGTGGAAGCACACAAAAGGTTTTGTCGTCGATGTTTTTTTTTTTTCTCGGTCAATCGAAAAACTGCCCATGTGTGCGGTGAACGGGCACGCCAGGCCTCTCTGTCCCAGGTGTCGGGACCGTGTGCCAATCGCAGTATTCGATGTGATTCCATTCATCCCGACGATTTGGTCAAAGTAAAACGTTCTGTTGTGCAAATTGTGGATCGAGAGGACGATCCGGGTGGTGGTGGGTGCGCTTTTCGAGCCATTGCGACGGCAATATGGCTGGCGCAAAATAAATCGGAGCGAACCTTTCATGTACCTCATCGGTGGGTGGACGACAAGGCACGCGAGCTGTGTCGTCGTGCCGGATTGACGTGGGGACCCTGTGGAATGACGGAACTGGCGCAACTGCAAAGCGTACTGGCTCAGGACGGTCTACGATTGCACGTGTACTATCATCATTTGAAATGCGTGGGCTATGCGGGTTCGTGGGATACGTTTGCCCCTCATGGCCCCAAACATGACATTTATTTGTTTCACCACGACGACCATTACGACGTCATTCAAAGCATGTCGGGATTTTTGAATCAGAGCTATTATTGCCACAAGTGCGACGAAGGATACAAGGACAAGATTCGGCACAAGTGCCATCCCTACTGCCGCTGCTGTTATTTCCCTTCCGACACACGGTGTGGCACCGTTTGTACGACAAGACGGTCAAGATGGAACGGAAAGTACGTTATCGGTTCCGTGCCGGTGACCGCGTTCGCTTGAGCAAGAAGGCAGAAACGTTTAAAAAGGGGTACACGCCCGGATGGACGGAAGAAGTGTTTGTGATTTCGCGCAAGATACCTGGCTACCCACCACAGTACAAGATAGAAGAGTGGGACGGTACACCGGTAGAAGGGTCGTTTTACGAACAAGAACTGCAACGCGTGGACGTGAACGCCACCGATCTCTTTCGAATCGATTCGATTGTGAAACGACGGTACCCGAGAGGACGGGATCCTGAAGTGTTGGTGCGGTGGCGTGGCTGGCCCGAGAAGTACGACAGCTGGATTCCTGCACGTGACGTGCAATGAGTCTTCCGAGCAACGACCAGTTCCTGGTCTACCTGTCGAGCAACGTGATCACACCGGAGACCGGCACCAACAAGCCGTGGGATTTTGAAGTGCCTCTCGTCCAACCGTTGAACTTCAAAGACTATCAGGAATGGCAAGTGGCGGACACGTCGGTGATTCTCCCTCCTGCACGATCCGAGTCCAGTCAGATGGTGTTTGTGTACACGAACGTGATCATGGGGGTGTTGGTGGGCGATAAAGAGACCGGTCTGTTATCGATGGTGGACATGAAACGTCGTACGGACACTCGAGCTTCGGTGCGAGAGCCCAATCATCCCATGTACCATCCTTTGCGCATCGGCTATATAGAGAAGGTGTGGATTCAACTTCGTGACGAGAGAGGCAACCTCCTCGACGTGGACGAACACGCTGCTGTGACGGTCACGCTGCACTTTCGACGAGAACGACGCACCATGGGAGAACGGTACTTGGTGTTGCCGAGCAATGCTTCCAAGTCGGTGTTTCCCGACAACTCGGCCAATTCGTACACCGTGGCCTTGCCGGGGGCATTGAATTACACTCCAAACGAATGGGAAGTGGCCTTGACGCAACTGTCGCATCCGTCGCCCCACACGTTTTCGGACGACGTTCTGAAGGGAGAACGTCGTGTAGGGGTGGGTCAATGGAACCGGATCAAGAACACCATCACCAACCAGTACACGCTGACGTTGGACAAGACCAAGTACGACACTGACGAGGCTTTAATGAACGAGGTGAATGCCAAACTGAAGACCTGTTTGATGCACGCCGTGTCGGGGATTGCCGCCGACGGGTATGTGGACAACCACAACAACACCCTCGAGTTTACGCGAATCGACAATATGGCCGGTGCGGGGGATGTACGGCACGAAGGGTTCGTCCACACGGTCCCTCCAGGCGTGTACACGCCCAACGAATTTCTCGAAGCGTTGAACAAACTGTGTCCTCGTCAAGGTGACATCCCGTTCATAGAATTTGAGTGGGTAGGGGCTACTGGCAGGCGATCGTTCGAACGAGCGCATCTCGTGATGAAAGGCACCGCCATTCAGCAAACTCCCAAGGTGGCGAACTTCGGAAAGGCTCACTTTGGGTTTTGGGAGGTGAGTTTTCGTCGCGAGACCAACGTCTTGAACCGATTTGTCACGAGAGTGGTCCAAAAGGGACAGAAACCTCAACATGTCCACTGGCACCGAAACCCCTGGTCCTACGACACCAAGCTGGGGCGTTACACGACACGAGTGACATTACCCGTACAAACCGATCTGAGACACTGGGTCAAGATGGAAGTGACGAAGGGAGACAACCGTCAAGCCCGTGTCGCTGTAAGCGGCTTGCCGTCACAACAGTTTGCTCCGGTATACCAGTTGGCGATCTCGCGTTGGACCCTCTTGATGAGCAAAGACGTGGTCGAGCATTTGAAATTAAGCAAGCTGTTCGCGACCCTCTCCTCCTCAGAGGATTTGCAAGGCCTCGACCACCAAAAAATGAAAGTGGAGAAGCAGGAACAGATTGATTCCTACACCAAACTGTCCGAGACGTACGTGGGGACCGGTGAGGTTTACCACTGGAACGACATGGCGTCCATCACGCCCGAGTTGTACGTGTATTCCGACATTGTCGACTATTCCATTGTGTCGGACATCAAAGCCCCGTTGATGGCCGTGGTACCTTTGGCCGGGAATGACAAGACCGCCCAACGTCAGGTGTACGAGTTCAAAAACCCCATGTACCTCCCGTTGAGATTGTCGTCCTTCAACGCCGTGCACATCGACGTGCGTGACCGGAGATCCCAAAAAGTGTTTGACAACAACGCATTGGTGGTGACGTTGCTCCACATACGTCCACGAACTCCATAAAAAGGACCGAATACCGTCGAGCGAACCTCAGTCCGTCGTCATCATGGTGGGATGGGCAGGAATGATGCGTGGGGTGAAAAACAAAGTGGTTGATGCTGGAAAAAAGGTCATCGATCAAGGCAAACAATCGGCCGGAGACCTAGCGGGTCAAGTGGCCCAAGACGTGCTGCTAGGCCAGAATGTAAACGACTCTATACGAAAACGAAGCATCGAACAGAAACGCAAGTTGTACGCCGGGGTGACCCCAACCATTTCCCATATAAGGCAGTCCACAGCCAGAGCGCTCTCGCAGTCGGGTCAGGGAAAGAGACGCGCAACGAGACCGAGGAAGACGACGACGTCGACGAAGAAGAAAAAGAAGAAACGAACCGCACGACGTGACATCTTTGACGACGACGATGCCTAAACGAAAGATTGAAGAAGTCGAAGAAGGGTCCGAAGGGAGTGAAGGCAAGGTGCGTCCAGTCAAGAAAGCGCAAATAGCGTCGATCTTTGATCCCTTACCTTTAGAAATTTCCGTGGAGGATGGGTATTTCCAGCAATACCGTCCTACGCAAGCCACGTTTATTCCGTGTCAGTTCTTCATCCCCCCTTCGAGCAACTTTATTGACTTGAGTCAGTGTACGTTGGAACTGGGAATGCAGTTGGTGAAAACCGACGACACAGCGATGGGCGCCACCGAAATTGACGTGGGCGTGATCAACAACATTGGTCATTCGGTGATCAAACGCTTTGACGTCAAATTGAACGACACGTCGACAGGAGAACCCACCGATCTGTATCACATGAAAGCGTACGTTCAAAACTTGTGCAATTTCACCACGGAACAGAAAGACACGTATCTGGCTAACGAAGGATGGTACACCGACGACACTCCCGGTACCAGGATGAATTCCAACAAGACCGTGACACGTCTGGACCAAGCCCTCCCAGCCTCCGATGCTGCCTACAACAAAGGATTCCTAGAGCGTTCCAAGCTGTTCTTTACGAAATTTGGAAAGACAGGACAAGCGAGTCGTGAGGCCACGTTCATCATTCAACCGTGTGTGGACATTTTCCAGTCAGGACGTTTTTTGGTCCCTGGTGTGAGTATCGACATCCAGATTGACTTCAACGACCCTGCGCTGGTGTTGATGGCTGCTGCAGATTCTACGCACAAGTTCAAGATCACCAAAGCCATTTTCAACGTGCGTCACGTCAGGGTGGCGCCTTCCGTGCATTTGGATGTGGAGAACAAACAGAAACATCAACAGCTCACAGCTCGTTACCCCATACGTACCACCAAACCCATTCGTCGAACCTTGGAAAAAGACAAGCAGAGTTTTTCCTTTCCCGACATCTTCCAACAAGCCGTGCCTGACAGTGTCACGATAGCTCTGGTCAATTCGACCAACATGGGTGGCAGCTACAACACCACACCCTTTCAATTTGAACAGTGGAGTTTGAGCGAGGTCCGTTGGCTGGTGAATGGCCAGGAACGTCCTGGAGCTCGTTTGGAAATCAAGTCCCCTGATCGTATGGAGGCGTACGAGACGTTGTTCACGTCCACAGGCAACCATCATCGTGGGTTCTCGCCAGGTATAAAAAGAGCGGACTACAAGAATGGGTTTGCTGTCATGAGTTTTAATTTCAGACCTGATGGAAAAGACGGTAAAAACTACACGTACAAGAAAAATCAAGGGACCTTGGACTTGTTTTTGGAATTCAAATCAGTACTGCCTCACAACATCACGTTGGTGCTCCTTCCTGAATTTGAAAACGAAATTCTGATTGATGCCAACAAAGTGGTGACGATGGCCAAGAATTACTAGTAGACATGTCAGGAGGACTGGACAACAATCAACTGGTGTGGTTAGTACGACAAGACGCTCGCCTTCGACGTCAGTTCCTGGGCGTGTTCACGGCGGACCGTCTCCCTGCCTTACCTGAGATCCAACCGCGACGTCCGTGTGGCTTGATTGTCAATTCGGATCCAGCCAACCGCCCAGGCACTCACTGGTTGGCCATCTACTATGGAGCAGACGGTCAAGATGAATTCTTTGACAGCTACGGAGAATCACCGTCGACGTACAACCGGTCGTGGCCCGAACACATGAACCCTGGATACCGGTACTCGACGAAAAAACTCCAAGGAGACGACACGTCCGTGTGTGGACATTATTGTGTGTTTTATTTAAAACAGAAAGTAGCAGGTCGCTCGTTGACTTCTATTGTGGACTACTTTCCTGGCCCCAAACGGATGAATGATCGTAAAATTTGTCATTGGGTGTGTCGTTCCCCTGAACTGTTAAAACGTCGTAAAGCCCAACAGTATTGTCAAACGTCAGTGTGTGGACGAGAAGGAACGCGTCGTCGTTTACAGTGTTGTGAAGAATAAAAGATTCAAAACGGTCTGTGTATTGTAGTATGATATAAATAAGGGGTGGGACCAGCAAGACTCACAACCATGTTCAACCCACGTCTCAAGACCTCGTCGAACATTTTGGTAGCCGGTCCGAGTAAATCGGGCAAAACGCATTTTGTATCGCGGATGATCCGCGAACGGGAGGATTTGTTTCGCGATCGTCTGGACAAGGTGGTGTTTTGTTATGGGGAATGGCAGAACGCGTTTGAAGAGTTGCAACGTTTTGGCGTGACGTTCATTGAAGGGCTCCCGTCGGATTTGTACGAGGCGTTTGAAGGCCGACCGGGTCTGTTGGTGTTGGACGATCTGATGGCAGAAAGTTCCAACAATTCCGAAGTGGAAAAACTGTTCACGCGAGGCACCCACCACCGTCAATTGACCACGGTGTTGTTGACTCAGAATTTGTTTCGCAAAGGGCAACGCACTCAGAGTCTGAATGCGCATTACGTGGTGGCTTTCAAGAACCCCCGCGATCGAACGCAAATTGGATTTTTGTTTCGTCAAGCGTTTCCCCAACAACAAAAGTACGTCGAGGAAGCATTTAAAGATGCCACGCAACGTGAATACGGTTATTTGTTATTCGACTTTGAAACCGACACGCCAGACCTGTTGCGTCTACGTACGAACATCTTTCCCACGGATCCAGGCCCGCAAGTAGTGTACGTGAACAAAGACGAGCCATGGCCGACGACACCTCGTTGAGCAAGGAGGCGTCCTACCTGCCCCATTTTTACAACGTGTTGGGGTTTACTGGACTGTTGGAGGACATGAACAAGTACAAGGACTTTGCCCAACGATTTCGCGAGTTACGAGCACTTCCCCGCGAAGCCATGACCGATGGTCAACGCGAACAACTTCGTCGGGACGAGGCGTACTTTCGCGGACTGCAAAACGCGGTGGACCGGTGGTACGAGACGCATTTCTATCCTCTTGTGGAAACGTTTCAAGAACAGGGACGCATTTCGAATTTTGGGGATTTTTACAATGAACACCACCGTCTGTTGGATTTGCATCAAAAATTTGACGAGGGCACGTTGACCCCGGACGAGATGGAAGAACGTCAAAACTTGATGACCAAACATGACGAGTTCATGCAAGCGTTGTTTGAGCGATTGAAACAACCCTCCCCTCGCACCTCGACCCCCCTGGCAGAACACACGGCGTTTATGGAGGAACTGGACCGATTCGTGCAGGAGTTTGGTGCCGGTGGTTTTGAGGGGAATGGAGGCGGGGACGACGCACTTCTCACCACCATGGCCGATCAAGCCCAAGAGGATCTCGTGAGCTTAGCGGCCTCGCAGTCAGGACTGGATTTGAATACGGTGTCTCCGACACCGACACCCTCAGATTCACCACAGCAGCAACGTATCAACACGATCAACCGTCAATACCCGATCGCTCAGAAAGCGCCACGCAAGACTTGGCAACATCCACCACCGTTACCAGGATCTTCTTCTTCTTCCTCACCGTCCAGCGATCATGCTTCAGGAACAGCGTCCAGTGATCATGCTTCAGGAATGTCTCCTAGTCTACCTGCTCATGCTTCTGTGGGGACTTCTGTGGGTACTTCTCGTGCTTCTTCAATACATTCCACCCCTCGTGGTTCTGTGGCTGCTTCTTCGAATTCTTCAAACGCTAGTCGGGTAGGAACCCCTTCGATTCCTTCGGCACCTTCTGCGAGTAGCAGCACTCATAGTAGTAGTAGTACGAGGGGGAGGACAAGTCGAGTAGAAACCACCCAAGAACGACGCGAACGTCTGGAAAGGGAAATTGAGAGAGTGGAAGAGACCTTGTTTGGGGAAAATTTATCACACGGTCAGACCACTCGTTTGCAAGCAAGACTGACCCGTTTGGAAGAGGAGCTGGCCCGAATCAACGATACCACGAGCCATCCGGACGATCGTATTCGGCAATCGGTGCGTCGACGTGGAAGTCAGCAAGAAGTCGCTTCGGCCACCACCCGTCAAGACTTGGGTCAAGGCGATCATCGGACCACGACGACCACACGAACGACAACCACGGTGCGCAAAGGCCGTCGACCTATTGTGGAACGGCAATCCAACAGTGTGTCAGCACCGTTACCGTCTTCGTCCTCGTCGTCGTCGTCATCGAGAGGACGTGGCAAAAAGAAAGGAATCAATGCGCTGATTGAGCATTTGCGCAAGACCTACAAACGACGGCAACGACGATGATATAAAAAGAGACGTACCGTGGCACGTGTCCTGTCATTCATTCATTCAAGATGGTGCGCGGTCGTGGTATCATGTCCAATGTGGGACGTGACATTACACGTGGAGCAGTCAGCGAACTCAAACGTCAGGTCCGGTCTACGGTCCGGTCGATGAACCCGATCAATATGATCAAACGCCGAACAAAATCCTTGGGGGCTTTGGACCCGTTCAGTCTCATCGGAAAAGTCAAGAAAGCCACGAAAGCCTTTAAAGGAAAAGGAAGACGAGGAAGACGAGGAAGAGGACGTCCGCCACTCGCTTTCTTTGCCGGATCGGGACGTCGACGCCGACGCCGCCTACGACTATAAATAAGAACTATTCCTCCTCCTCCTCATCATCATCATGGTAGCCCCTCTGCTTATGGGAGCTCTAGGGACCCTTCTCCCGACTGTTGTCAAACCCATTGTGAACCTTATTCGAGGAAAGGGTCGACGACGACGACGTGCATTACCGTCGAGTATAAAAGTCCTGAAACGAGGAGGACGACGGCGACGTCTGAAACAACGGCGCTTACGACGTCGATGAAACGACGACGACGACGACAACGCGGTCGTGGATGGGGATCGGTGTTGAGAGGTGTGGTGACCTTGGCCAAACCGTTGGTGACGAAACTGTTGGCGAAAAACCTTTTGAAACAAGGGGCTAAAGCATTGGCGATGGGCACCATGTCAGCCGGTGCCGAATACGGTGTTGAAAAAGCGATCGAAAAAATGCGAGGGAAAGGACGACGACGACGACGACGTCATCAAACGTATAAATAGTGAGTCGGCGGATCAGAGAGGTAAAAAAAAAAAAAGTTCATCATGCAACTGCGCTATAAAAGAAGACGACGTCAGCCGGCCCTTCCCCGATACGACGGTTTGGTGAATAACTTCCCAGTAGTGACCCAAGTGGGAAGTGGATATTTTCGACCGTGGAGAAACATTCCTACCGTTGCAGGAAAGTTGGTCGTTCCCTCGCTGCCACAACAACAACGACGACGCCGACGTCGACGCCGACGATGAATCGCATGGAACGCCATCATCGCTACTGCAATGCTTTGGCCAAAGCCAATCCCGAACAACGAAAACGTTTGATCCAATACGCGACGCCTCAACAGGTGGACGCGGTCAGTGAAATGGCGTACAACGTGCTGGAAAGAAACGTGCCTTTGGAAAAGCGTACCCTCGGTCGACTGAAAAAATTCAAAAGTCATATTCGAGGGATGGGAAACCCACGACTGCCCTTGGCGGTTCGACGACGTTGGTTTCAACGCGGTGGAGGCGGTGCCGTGCAAGCGCTCGTCCGGGGGGTTGCTCAAGGACTGAAACAAGGCGCTAAGAAAGGACTCGAACAACAGAAAGGAAAATTGATGCAAGGACTCAAAGAAGGGGCTCAAAAAGGGATCCAACGGTGGCTGCCGACCAACGTCTCCTCGACCAACGACGACGACGACAACGACCCGGACACAGTAGCGCGTCGTCGCTCCTCCGTACAAACTAAAATTGACCAACTGCAGCAAGACATTGAACAGATGGAACTGGCCTTAAAACAGAAATCATGAACAAGAACGTGTCTTGAACGCGTGATGATGAAGGGTGTCGAAAAAGACTATTTAAGCGTTTGAAGAAACGTCGCTTGGCGTCAGATCATGAAGTACACCAAAAAGGCCTACTTGACGTTGACGCCACCCCCGCCGCCGCCACAGGCAGGGAGCGGCAAAGGCGATGGGGGTGTCGACATGACGCAGCTGCTCAAGACGATGGCCATCCGACAAGAAGAAGAAAAAACACCGTACACCAACCAACTGTTACGTCTGAAAGACGAACTTCAAGAGATCATGATGAACCCGACGTTCAGTCCGAGTGTCAAACTAAAACTGTTGAACGACCGTTCTTCCATCTACAGAGACATGTTACGACGTAGCAAGAGAATGGACAGCAACAACATCGTAGAGACCGCACCAGTGACGGCGTCGCCGTCCATGACCGTGACATCCGCCACGGCCAGCAACACCAGTACACCCAAACGTCCCGTACCTCTTCCGAGACGGCGATTACCCAAAACCACTCCCAAGAGTAACCAAGACCTGGTCGAGGCCGCTACACCGCGAGGGCGTTCATGGACGCCTCAACAACGTGAAGCTTTAGAGAAAGACCTGGTTCACTCCAAAAGAAAAATGGTGGAAGCATTGAAACAACAAATGAAATCGATGCAAGATTCCGGATTGGGGACCTCACCGACGGCCAACCGCACACGCAGTCGTACCCGACGCTATCAGCAGCAGGAAGGACAGGGCAAAAGACTGTCCCCGTATGGGGATTGGAAAAAAGTTCGCTTTACACGTCAATAAAATACACAACAACAACAATTTATGTCAACAACACTTTTATTACAATAAAATCCATGATAGCATTACACAAGTTTGTCTTCTGGTATGTCTTCAAGAACACGACCTTTTCTTCTTTTTGTTTCTTTTTGTTTAGAACACTGTGAAGGAGGAGGAGAACACGGATGACGACGCGGGAAGACGAACATCTGGAGCACCATGCGTAAAAAGTCCACCACTAATTGAATCCACATTGGTTTCTTCATGTTGACCTAGGATGACTTTCCTCCAGCAGACGTTCCAGCAAGGCTTCTGCTTCTTCCTGGTCTTTTTTCAATCGGTCTTCTGCTTCTTCTTCTTCTTTGGTCTTAGTGTTGTGGCTGTCTGGTAACTCTAACTTTCTTTTCTTGACCGGTCGTTTTTTCTTTTTCTTCACAGATCCTTCTTGGAGCACTTCTTGTGTGGCTTCCTTGGGTGGTTCTGGATTTACAAAGTTCGCTCCATCCGGGACGGCCTTTATAGACTCTCGCACTTTTTTACACTGGTCGCGAAACGATTTCTTTTCTTTTTGCACCAGACTCAACGTACTGTTCAAATGGACCATGATCTGTTGAATGACTTGATCCACGCGAGCAAACGTCATGTACTCCAGTGGAGACTGATTGACCAAGTCCTGCACTTGTTGATACCACACCACCACTTTGTTGTTCAGATCCACCAGAAGGTTGACCGCTCGTAAATGTTCTTGATACTGGTCCAGTCCAAAGAGATCACCCTCACTGGCCATCGTCGCATGCACACTGAAATGCCGTAGACCAAGAAAGACGCTTTTTATCCGATCGTGTCACCAAACGGATTCGACTGTAACCTGTTCGCCTCGAACGAAAACGGCGTAAATTCGAGGACGGGTGGTGGGAGATTCAACGCGTCTTCGATGTCACGAACGTGCTCCATCAATTTGGCTATTTTACTCTGCACTTCAAACAGAATCTTGCGCATCTCGTACACTTCCCGCTGCGGATCCACCTTCATCTGGACGTCGTTCATCGTGAATGAACTGACCCTCCTCGGTGTACTGTTTTCTATCGTTCTGGTTCACAAACTCGCTCTGCTTTTCCGCCACATGCAACGCAAACGGATCGTTCTGGGTGTCCCGACAAAACGAAAAATCCCACGTCATTTCGGAACTTTTAGGGGTCATCTCGTGCATACGCTCCACCACCTGACTCACTTGTTGGGCGGACTCTCGCAACATACGACGCATGCGGTGTAAATTCCACGTCACTCTCCTCGTCTTGTGAGTGGCCCATCGTTCCATGGTTTCGTGGTAGAAACGCTCCTGGTTCATTTGCTCCCACTCGTATTCGCGCGACACCGCACTCTTCGTCCGGGGGAAACTTCGATGAAACATTCTTTTTCCTCTCCTCCTCTTCGCAGATCTTCTCCACCAAGACTGACACAAAATGATCCCACGATGTGTAATAACGGTCGTCTGGACGATACCACCACCAAGCCCAAAACTGTAACCAGGTCAAGATCATGTTGTTGTTCAACCGTCTAACGACGTGGACGACGGAGCACCGAAAGTAAAAGCACCTGACGTGGGCGGGTTTGCACTAAATAACCCCGTGCGGTCGTTGCGTGGGTTGCCAAACGGAGTGTAGGGCGATGATGATGATGATGGCTTGATCTTGCGTTCCATGATCACGCGTCGCATTTCCCCGTTCGTACCTTCCACGTCCCACTCCAACACGATTCGGGTCGTCTTGCGAAATTCCCCATCCGTCTGAATCATCAACTCCCCGTCGCTCTTTGTAACGGCCAACATCGTGACTTCTGACATCTGACCCCTTCGTCTCATTCCAACCCACCTTTTAAACCAACCCAAGACCATTCTGATCGATATCCACCTGCGGTAGCTCAGCGGTCAGAGCGTGGAACGGTTCCTTCCAAAGTCGGCGGTTCGACTCCGTCCTGCGGGCGTTGCTTTTTAACTCTAGGCCAATGGAACCAACCAACACCTCTCGGCTGCGCCAGATGACTCATCCACATCCCCGTGGATTCTTCAAAATACACATAGCAACTACGAAGTCCGCAACGACAAGGAGATGAGGGCGGCTTCCTTGGATCCAGGCCACACTCGTGCTCTCCTTTGAAAACATAAAAACAGGTTCCGCACTGCTTCCGTTCACGTGGCATGATTCTCGTCCGCTATGACTCGTCTCGCTCGTTGCACCCTCTTTATTTCTTAGGAGGGACCCTTTTTGGTCCCTCAGGGCCCTTTTTCAGGGGCGTTTTTTGGGCGGACCCCGCTGACCAGCACGTCCCCCGCATCCCTTCCCTACATCGCGGGCGCATCTACGGTGGAAGCACCAACGTTCACAACCCCTACTGAGAACTAGTTTTCCCGCTGACCAGTACACCTTTTTCTTTACCTTTTCCCATACCGTGGGCGCACCTACGGTGGTAGCACCAACTAACCCTTATTACTACTTCCGACCATGCAGAAATTCTGCATCATCCGACCATGCAGAAATTCTGCTTCATCTGACTATGCAGAAATTCTTCATCATCTGACTATGCAGAAATTCTGCAAGCTCTGACAACGTTGAAATTGAATTACATATTTTACACACAACAAAATCTTTTATCCAAAATGAGCTATCATAATTATAAATTGCTAACAGAATCAGTTGTTATGTTTAATTACATGTTCATAGATGTGTAATTTTTTCTAGTCATAACCAAATTAGTGCTATTTACTAAAAATTGTGACAACTCTTGCACACATTTAATGTTCCAATTCCAGTTGATCAGTCGATTGGTATAATTAATATAACACTTATTAATTGCCTAAGTTTAGTTATTTATTACTACCGGTAGTGCTATCACACAAAGTTTCTCTTGATAATTAAAGGATTCAATATTCATTTATTTGCCAATAATGTAAATTACAATAATTTCAGATGTTTACAAACAAACTATCCCTTGTATACTGAAAAGTTGTAATAATATCTAACATTATTTGCAAGAGTATTTTTGATTGTCTAAAAATAACAATAATACCATTGTCAAACAATTAGGCAGCTACTGTCTTTGAAGTTGTGGACCTGAAAAACAATTCAAGTTGACTGCTTAGTTATGTTCCCCTCTACTAACTATGGTTATAACATAGATAATAATAAACATAAAAAAGTAAAGTGCACGCACTAAAATTGTGCAAGATAAATATTACTAACTAGTGGTATTTTATGCAAATTATATTGCTTTATTTTGTTTAATTAGTGCTATTTAGTTATAAATAGTGACAACTGTTGCACACTTTTAGTAAGTGCACTCTATTCATTCAAGCTGAATCACTTTAAAAGTGAAATTTCTAATTTCAAAAAAATAACCAACAACAACAACTTATGTAATGGTTCATCGATTGGTGAACTTCTAGGGAAACAGACGTCTTTCAGACTCTCCAGTCAGTTTTAAAAAATCAAAATATTAGTGCACACCATATAAACAGACTTACTAATCATCATATGAACTCATTAAGAGGACAATATTCTTGATTTCGAATCAAACTTATGATCCTAACACAACAATAAACTAAACATCAAACTAACTTACCTCAAACGACGGTCTTTTGCATGAATTATACTCTCAAAGCCCTTCACTCATCCTTAGATATCCCTATACAAGTATTTTCAATAATATGCTTCTAGTTCAGAGGTATTTTACATGAAAAAAATAGTCCTTTTGATGTAGATTTGTTATCGCCACACTAGCTTAGTCGACCGCCAAAAATTCGTTTGGTCACATGGCAAATGCTCTCTTCATTGGTCGTACAAGTCACGTGATGGGATGTTTCGTGTGTTGACATTCCATGACCCATTGTGCAACTAACGGATTTCACGAAGACACGAGTTGCTCCTTGGCTTTCTCTTCGTAAAACAGCGTTCATTCGGAGGTATTATACAGAAAGTATCGTGCTTAAGAAGTGTAAAAGGATCTAGTGGAAAATTCTTCCATTGACGAGGTAAGTTTGACGTGTATTTGATTATTATGAATAATCAATTGAAATGTTTCGAACGTCCATGTTGACATTATAAATAAATCATATGATATGATATCAAAATTGATTGATTTATCGGAGAAAACATGAAATATTGTTGTCCAAATGACATGAAAAAAGCTCTTCTATTACTTATTGTTAGGTTGTGAGTATTTAAATATTGTTTCGGCTGATCGATTAGTCAAAAAGCACTGAATCAAATGAGGTTCGAGAGAAGCTTATAATTGACAGCTTTCTTGTTTTCCTGCTAACGGAGCCGCTCTCGTGTTCTCTCCTCTGTCATGTGCTTTTTTCATTGGAAAGAGACTCTGCTAGCAGGAAAGTCAGTTGTCTCAAAACTATTTCTATTCTGAAATACTCGCTATATTTTTACTATACTTTACCACATTGTAATAATCCTCTATAAACTCATTGATAAAGTATTATCTTATAATTTCATCTAATTATGTATTCTGTAATCTTAGAGGACGTACACTAAAAGTATGCAACATAAATACCACTAAATAGTGTTATTTTGTGATAATTCGCTTGTTCAATTAGTGCTATTTAACACTAAATAGTGACAACTGTTGCACTCATTTAGTGTTTGCAATCTAAGAGCGAAATAAACTTGAAACTTTAATATTAAACATTGAATTGGTGTTTTTGTCGTATCTAAATCTTAAATATTATTTTTGTCAATAGGTCTACTTCTAAGGCATATGCCATCATCATTCAAGTCAGCTCAGAATAGAAGAATCTACTTTTAAGGCCGGTACACACTAGGCGACAAGTCGCAGCGACTTGTCCACTCTACATGTCGCAGCGACAATTTCCTCCCGTGTGTACTAACATTTATTGGCGAAAATTGTTGTCGCCGCGACAGAATTTTGTTGCTGCGACTTGCCAAATGAAATTAAACCGGTTGGAATTGCTGAACCAGTCCACACTGAGGCGACATGTCGCGGGGACAAGTCGCTGCGACTTGTCGCCTAGTGTGTGCCGGCCTTTAGGTTTTAAATTCATACACTGAATATCTTGGTTCCAGGTGCTTTCTTTTCGTATTTGATTGTTTGTTTATTTTGTCTTCATAATATTTCATAGCAAAACCACTACAAGAAAACCTCTGGAAACAAGATTTTACTGCTTTAATTTTTTTTAAAAAAACCTTTACCACTTTGAAGACATAACTAATTGCCGTAATTCATTATGATGTCACATCAGAACAATCCTCAACAATCGATTGTTTACACTCAAAGGATCATGGTCGTCGGATAGGGTTCACATCAAATTCACCAAAGTGTGTGAATAGTATCAAGCACATATAACCACAAACTATACCTGAAAACCAGGTCACTTTAGATGAAACTGTTTTGCTAGTTGCAAATTTTGTTGAATTTTCTATTGAATTTGGAGATTCAATCCCCAAGTAAACAAGCAATGACGTCATAGTGAATTAGGGCAATTGCAAAAATGCTCTGAAATTTTGTCTTTAAATGTATCTCTCTTTTTCTAAATCAGTAGAGCTCAATTGTTAAAATTTCTATTACCATGTTCAAATAACGTTTGTTTATGTCTGAAAACCATACGTTTTCGGGTCTTTTTACAAAACAGTCAATGCAGAATTTCTGCATGCTATGTCTCGTTAAAAAACGTGAGCTTTCACTGAAAACAGTCAATGCAGAATTTCTGCATGTTATGTCTCGTTAAAAACTTGAGCTTTCACTGAAAACAGTCAATGCAGAATTTCTGCATATTATGTCTCGCTAAAAAACGTGAGATTTCACTGAAAACAGTCAATGCAGAATTTCTGCATATTATGTCTCGCTAAAAAACGTGAGATTTCACTGAAAATAGTTTATGCAGAATTTCTGCATAAAATTTCTTGTCAAAAATGGTACATTTTCACGAAATAAATAAATCTGCAGCGAAGTATAGCTGATTTTATACAAAAATTGTAAAAGTTGTAGAATTTATGCTACTTTTATCGAAAAAATTAGAAATTTAGTGAAATAATTAAAAAATGAGAGGACTAATTTTTGCATTCCGTGATATTTAGTCTTATTCAACAGCACTTTAGTAACATTTTTCAGAATTCATTGAAATTTGGCATATTCTGGCGAGATTTTTTGGCGTTCCGACAAATACGTGGAATTTTCGATCATGCCATTTTCGATAACATTCCGCGAGAAACGGTAAATTTTTACTGAAAAATGGTAAATTTGGTGAAATTATCTCAATTTTGTCGAAAAAACATCACATTTTCAGTGAAAAATGCTAGATTCTCGCGAGATTTTCCAAATTGGAAAAACCCATTTTAGTTTGGAATAGGTTCTTTCTTATCTCAACAAGCATGGCATTTGTCCTTCTGTAATCATGAACGGTGCTAAAATCCTATCTATTGAAGTAAAAGAACAAAACATGAAGTTTCTCGACAGTATGGCGTTTCTGCCTATGAAGTTGGCTGCACTACCAAAAACATTTGGATTGACGGAACTGCGAAAAGGCTACTTTCCTCACCACTTCAACACACCTGCTAATCAGTCTTACACTGGCCCTCTACCTGATGCTTCTTTCTACGACCTCGATGGAATGTCACCTGGTGATCGTGAAAAATTTTATTTATGGTACAATGATTTGAAATCAAGAAATTATGAATTTAATATGGAAATTGAAATTGAAGAATACTGCCGTTCTGATGTAGATATTTTACGTCGATCCTGTTTAGAATTCCGTCGCCTTTTCATGGAAACTACCGACATTGATCCCTTTGCTAAATGCATCACTATTGCCTCAGCCTGCAATCTAGTGTTTCGAAAGAATTTTCTTCAACCCGATACTATAGCCATCATTCCACCACATGGTTATAGACCACAAGATAAACAGTCCGTTCAAGCCTTAAAATGGCTCTCCTATATTGCTCAGAAAGAGAACATTTACATAAGGCACGCAAGAAATACAGGCGAACAACGGATCGGTCCATACCGAGTGGATGGCTTTCATGAAGCAAGTAACACAGTATTTGAATTTAATGGCGATTTTTGGCATGGCTGTAAATGCTTTGCTCGTAACACTAAGAATCCTATCAATGGAAAAACGATGCAGGAACTTTATGAAGAAACTTTGCAGAGGCGTGAATATCTCTTAGCACAGGGTTACAATTTAGTGGAAAAATGGGAGTGCGAACTAAAGAAAGAACTTGCTGAAGATCCAGATATGCAGATGTTCTTCGATAATCTTGACTTTCAAACTCCATTAGAGCCTCGAGAAAGCCTATTTGGTGGTCGTACGAATGCTGTAAAACTCTATCACAAAGCACAAGAGGGTGAAAAGATCAAATATGTTGATTTTACAAGGTAAGACTTTTGTTGTATTTTCATTGATGGTAATAATGTTGATGATGATTATGATGATTATAATGCTGATCAGGAAATATTACCATATATATATATATATATGTATATATTACTTTTCTGAATTGTTTTAATTATTTATTTTTTCAGCTTATATCCCTGGACCAATAAGTATTGTACCTATGTCGTGGGACATCCAGAGATCATTACTGAGAACTTTGCACCTATTGATGAATACTTTGGTCTAATAAAGTGTACAGTCCTTCCTCCTCGTGGTCTCTACCATCCCGTTCTTCCATACAGATCACACAACAAGTTAACTTTCCCGCTCTGCCGGACCTGTGCTGATTCCATGCAGCAAGAACCATGCAACCATACAGACGAAATGCGCGCCATTACCGGTACGTGGGTTTCTCTCGAAGTTCAAAAGGCCTTAGAACTTGGTTATCGTCTAGTCAAAATTCATGAAGTTTGGCATTTTTCTGAGCAGTCTGATGAGCTGTTCCGTCTTTATATTGACAAATTCTTAAAGATAAAACAAGAGTCAAGCGGCTTTCCAAGCTGGTGCAACACTGAAGAGGATAAACAGCAATACATCAGAGAATACCAAGAAAACGAGGGCATACGATTAGACTATGACAAGATAAGAAAAAATCCTGGACTGAGGGCTCTAGCCAAGTTGATGCTAAACAGGTAAATAGAAAAACAAATGAAAGAGAAAAGAGGGAAAGGGAGAGAGAGGAATTCGTAGGATTAATTCAAGATTCTTTCTCATGTCTTTATTTATTTATGCATTTTTTCAGTTTCTGGGGAAAATTTGCACAACGAACCAACATGACGCAAGTGGAAATGGTGAAAGATCCCGAGAGATATTTTGATCTACTCACAGATGATAGTGTAGAAGTCCAAAATGTCCGCTTTGTTAATGACGAAATGGTTGAACTCCACTACATCCACTCTGATGATTTTATCCCACCGAATGCAAAGACCAACGCCGTAGTAGCTGCATTCACTACAGCCCACGCCCGTCTAAAATTGTACAGCATCTTGGAAGCATTGAATGAGAGGGTTCTTTATTTTGATACAGGTAAATATATTCAGACTTAAACTAATCGGTTATTTACCGACTGACAAAAATGAGTGTTATAACCCTCCTTTAAATCTACAGGTTAAAATTAGTTGTTGGACGAATAAAACTCTCATGATCTTATTTTTTTTTTTCAGACTCCATCATTTACATATCAAGAGAAGGCGAGTGGGAACCAGAAATAGGTGATTATCTTGGCGAGCTAACATCTGAAACAGGCGACAATCACATCACTACCTTTGTTTCTGGTGGGCCTAAAAATTACGCGTATCAACTAGATAACGGAAAAACATGTTGCAAAGTTAGGGGTATCACTCTTAATTTTAGAAATTCATTGAAAATCAATTTTGATACGATTTCACAAATGGTGCGTGGTGTAGGTGATGATGAAAAGATCACAGTTACTAATCCTTGTAAGATAGTGAGAAATTTAAAAACAAGAGAAATTCTTTCCAAGCCCGAATCTAAAGATTATAGAATTGTATATACCAAAAGAGTGATTGTTAATGATTATAATACGTTGCCATATGGTTATTGATTTGTACGTACAAAATACAGTACATGTAAATAATTGTACAAATATTGATTAATTGAAACGGTTTTGTAATTAAACTTATTTAATGTGTTAACTTGTTGTCTTTAGTTCATTTTCACCATGGTAGACGTACGGTTAAGACATCCCTTCCCTTTACTTGTAAGTGGCCCTACTATGTGCGGAAAAACGTCCTTTGTGAGAAAGCTGTTAGAATTCGGTGAAGAAATGATAGAAAATGCTCCCGAGAGAATTCTGTGGTGCTATGGGGAATATCAACCTGTGTTTGAAGAAATGAAAATGACTCTGCCTAATATTGAATTTGTGGAAGGCATTCCCTCTGATATGAATCAAATGATTGATCCTTCGCAAAGAAATCTAGTTGTTTTAGATGATTTAATGAGTGATGTCAGTAATAACAAAGACGTGACAAATTTAGTAACACGTGGCTGTCATCATCGCAACATGAGTCTGATTTACATTCAGCAAAATTTATTTCCTCCCGGGAAGGAAAATCGCAACATTAGTTTAAACTGTCACTATATTTGTTTGTTCTCCAATCCACGAGACAGAGCTCAAGTGAGCCATTTAGCACGTCAGATGTATCCAGGAAAAGCTAAATTTCTTCAAGAGGCTTATGCGGACTCCTGCTGTCAACCCTATGGTTATTTATTTTTGGACTTGAAACAGGATACTCCAGAACAGTTTCGAGTTAGAACTAATATATTTCCTGGTCAACTGCACTACGCTTACGTCAGAAAAGGATAAAAAGCCAAACACTTTCGTGTTACTGTCATTTCGCGATGTCTCAGTGTATGAGAAACAACATAGACTTTCTCCGCGTCTTGAAACAGTGCAACACTAAACAACGCCGAGCTCTTCTTCAAGCTGCAGATAATAAACTCTTGAAAGCCATCTGTGAGTGTGTTCTCAACGTTCTTCGCGGTACAGTAAAGTTAAATCCCTCTCAAAAAGGAAAACTCAGACGTCACAGAGAAACACTAAGAGAGTTGGCAAACAAACGTGTACCATTAGCTAAAAAGAAAAAACTCATTGTCCAAAAAGGTGACGGTTTTCTTGGTATTTTATTGGCACCCGTATTGCAGCAACTGGCAAGTTTACTTCCATAATGGCTCGTAAAATGCTCTTGGTTCCCGAGAACTATCTTTCAACTGTCCAGCAGAGGGTGCAAGCTAATCCTCTAGTGCGAAACCTTAGTGAACTGGATTTGGAAATGAAAGACATATTATCTCAGCAAGATATGGCAGACGATGAAAAAACTCAAACTGTACAACCAAGTATTACACAAGTATTTAGAGTTTGATCGTCAAAGAAAAGAAAGACAGCCCATGCCTGTTAGAGTGATTCCTAGCGCAAAAGAAGATGTTACAAGTGACGTAAAAACCACCGAGCTTTTCGCAGAAAGAAGTACAGATTGAGGATGAAATTATTGATAGCGTACCCAAAACGATCAGAAATAAAGCAAGACTCCTCGTCAACAAACTCAAGCAAAACAAAGAGATTATGTTTTGGAATGATCGTGGCGAACTCATGTATGATGGCAAACCCGTACAAGGAACTAGCATTGTGGATTTAGTAAGAGACGTCATGGGGGATCGTAAACGATTTCAACCTTACAACTGGAAAATGTTCTCACGTGGTTTGGCTCGTATCAACGCTCCGCTGGATTGGATAGGAAATGAAAATCGTAAAAAGACTCTAGTTGAATACAAAAGTAGGAGCCAAGATGGTACAAACGATCATGATGAAGATGAACTGGTTATCACTCCTCCCTCAACTCCAGTCAAAAAGAAAAGAAAAGCAAAGGAAAAGACTACAAAATCCACTTGGATTAAATATTAATCACACAAATGATTGTAAAATGATTTTATTGACAAATAAACTTGTTTAGAAAAAAATTACATGACTTTGTTTTTGAATTGTGATTGTGCTATTTGATGTTTTAGATAGGGCTTTATACTAGGAAATACAACAGGAAAATGTTGTGTTACAAACTTGTACACAATAGAGTCATTTATTCTTTTTCTTTTACTAAAATGATTAACAATAGTTTGTAATGAAAACCCACGACATCGATGAATCAGATAATACACACAATATTCTCCGCATACACTAGAATCAAGACTCTGTAAAACATTATGATTCATACTCCATTCATTTGAGTTGTTCTCTAAAAAGTTTACAAAGTGCATTGTATATAAATGAGGTAATTGGCCATAAGAATCCCAAAATTCTGCTTTGCCATCGCTGGTAAAGTAAAACGCTACCCAATGACTTCCCTCTCTATCGCTTGGATCTACATTTGCAATATATCCACTGGGATAATTCTCCACTAGTGTAGGTAGTAAATCACTTGCATACACGCCTTGAAATTGAGTTCTCGTTACTTTATCTGCATGAAGTATAGCTTCCAGCTGTTTCGTATTCATCTTAGTTTGTAAAATCAAACAACACGTTTCT
Organism: Diadumene lineata; assembly: GCA_918843875.1. NCBI lineage: Eukaryota > Metazoa > Cnidaria > Anthozoa > Actiniaria > Diadumenidae > Diadumene > Diadumene lineata. The sequence continues at coordinate 7,139,385 of OU974082.1, forward strand.
CTGATTGTCCACTTCAATCAAGTTTTCAAATTCTGATAGGATCACAACGTTTATACTCTGCGGCAGTGCTTTGGCAAACTGAAGTTCCAATCGTAGATTTCCCTTCTTTATCAGATTGTAGTGACCGCCATTACTCAGATCAGGAGTAAGATCAAAACAGAAGATTGCAAAGCCTCCGTTAAAATCATCTCTAGATATATCATTGCCAATGTCTTCGAATAAGGATCCTGTTCCGGAGAACAACGATTGATAAGCCATAATAAATTCATTGGCTTGATCAAACTTGGGTTGAAGAGGTTTTCCAGGCAAAGGCTCACCGTCAACGTAGATCCCTAAAAAACTCAGATCGTTGGTTTTAAAGTTGAACGGATTCTTTTTATAGTTTCCAGAGTACGCATCGTTATCAACCATGGCAATGGCTACTCGTTTAGGAATTTGTCCGTTGAAAAGGTTATCTTGAGAAATGTTCAATGCCCCTCGTGGGACGGAAAAAACTTTGAAATCGATTCTCTTGATGGGATACTTTGCTGTAGTTTTCCTAAGTGCTTCAGCATGGCCTAGCATTACAGAAGGGCTCACTTTTTCCTTTCGAATAAACAAGATCACATCTTCGATGACCACTTTAAAGGCAGCACCAGTAACAGGAGAGAGCAAACAAAATGCATTCTTGGATCTCGTGAATTTTATCCTGAGATCAACACCGTTAATCATTAACCGATCAATGTTGAATATATCTTCATGAATTCTCCCAATCATGTTCACACTCTGCGATTCTTTGGTATGATTATATCGTGCTTTCAGGCCAGTGTTTGCATCTTTATCGTCTTTTGTAGGATCTGTTTCATCAAGATAGCCTGCTCTGTCTTTGTAAAACAATGCACTAGTCAGTTGAGAGGTTTTAGCTGCAGGACCATAACTAAGTAAAGTTTCCATGATGGCTCGATATGGATTTGTATTTGTAGCCGATGATACAAGTTTACCGTTCAATGAGACATCTACTTGCACAAATAATGCATTGAGTAACATATTCGTCGATCCGACTTTTTCATCAGCATCCAAATTACTGCCATCGGCTTTAGTAACTTTTGCTTTGACGTAGAGCTGAGTGCAAGCCAAGTCCATATACTCTGTTCCAGCTCCGCTAACGGAAAATTCAATTGGACCATCATCCCTAATATTAGAAATGGGATGATAATCTACAAAACGTCCAGATTCAAGTCCTGTTTGTGTTGGAGGTACAGAAAACAAGTCCAGTTCAGATTTGGAACATTCTGAAGAGGCATGATGAACAAAAGCCATTCTGTTTTTTATCCAAAGATATCGTCAAAGGTTGTTTTAGGTTGTTTTTTCTTCGGCTTGGTTGTTTTTCTCTTTGCTGCAGGAGTAGATGCTTTCCTCTTCTTGGTCTGAGGTGGAATGAACTCATTTGGAGAAGCTCGTCTTTTTATACCCTTTCCAGTCTGTCCTAGAGCATTTCTTGCTGCTTCAAGTGTTTTATTTTGAAGACTGTTTTTTGCTTCGATAGCGCGCGTTCGAGCCGACGATTTTACTTCTTTTCCTTCCATGACGTCACTAGCAATATTTAAACCCGTTCTCAGCGCTGTTTTTCCAATCGTTTTGGCGCCTTCTTTCAGAAATGGGACAGCCGATCGTAATAATCCTCCCAAAAACGAGCCAATACCATAACCGCGCTGAATTCGCGCGCCGTGAAAGGCTGGTAACTTTCCACCTCCGTGCTGAGCTTGGTGTACATAATAAGACTTGAAAATCTCCGGATTAGGTACAAATGTTTTTCTTGTCATGATTTACAAGTGCAATGGTCTGCGCTGCCTAAAGTGAAGTTGCACGATCACTTTCCCAGATTCAAATGGCACTTTTCGTCCTGTGTCATCCGTTATATTGACCTGAATACGATCTATAGTCTTTCGACTGACAGGATAGAAGGGAGGATCTTGAAATGTTTTTGATATGATATCTCCATCTTTTCCTTCAACGTTAATAATACGAAGTAGAGGCACCATGCTGTCTCCCACAATTTGAGCTTCAATGACGTCACTGTACACATAAAGCGAAGTAAGACCTGCTTCTAAATTCATTACAAACGGGGCTGTTGTTTTCTTTTTAATCTCAGTCATTGTTGTTCCAAACCCTAAGAGAACAGCAAGACCGGTACCAAACATAATACAATAGCCCTTTGTCACAGCTACTGTAAATCGTCGAGTTATAGGCTTTATCCAGTACCCTTTCACGTGACCACTTCGTAACCTGGCAACGCGAACTGACTGGCAAGGAGATCGCAGTCATCATCAAGTTACAAGGATTAGTGTGTGAAACGCGTGGAAAGCCGTGCGAGATTTTTTTCGATTTTTTAACCTCCATTGAATATTTTATACTTCAAAACCCGTTGAATTTGTAGCAGATATATATTTTTAGAATTTGTGTGATTATCGGACAATTTGGTCTCAAAACAAAGCCTAAGTGAGAGGTGGAAGCTAGTGCTTCTTCGCTCGCGTGTTTTACAACATGGCGGCCGCTGAAGGTGAGATATATGCTTTCTTCTTGATAAAAACCGATTCATTGCTAACTCTAAACTGTAATTCTTTCGACAAATCAATTCACAAAACTTCCTTCTTACTTATACTAGGTCATGACGCGGAATTTCAAGCAAGCGGCCAAGATGATCAACAAGTCGATCAACAACAAAGCACTAGCGATATATGTTCAAGGTGAGCTTCTTTTCTTCTCTTTTCATGATAATAGAGATTGGAACTACTTGCACATATTATTTAATTGTTATATATGGCATTCAATCATATCTTGTCGTTTATGTTTAATTACGTCCTTTAGATAAATACTTATTTTGATACATTAAAACATATATTCAAAATATAAGTTTAACAATGTAAGTACTCTAAAAGTAAAATTTCTTATTAAAAAAAAAAAAAATGATTTTCAGTTCCTTAGATAAGAACTTTTGGTTTCTCGTTTTTGATTTTTTCTTAATGGGAGATGAAAAACTTCTTAATACAAGAGTTGACTGAAAATAAGAAACAAAAAGTTCTTATCTGAGGAACTCAAAATAAGTATTTATCTAAAAAAGAGAAATTTCAGTTTTCTCAACATCCAATATTTCCAAAAAGCACGTAATTAAACATAAACGACAAGATATGATTGAATGCCATATATAACAATTAAATAATATGTGCAAGTAGTTCCAATCTCTATTATCATGAAAAGAGAAGAAAAGAAGCTCACCTTGAACATATATCGCTAGTGCTTTGTTGTTGATCGACTTGTTGATCATCTTGGCCGCTTGTTTGAAATTCCGCGTCATGACCTAGTATAAGTAAGAATGAAGTTTTGTGAATTGATTTGTCGAAAGAATTACAGTTTAGAGTTAGCAATGAATCGGTTTTTATCAAGAAGAAAGCATATATCTCACCTTCAGCGGCCGCCATGTTGTAAAACACGCGAGCGAAGAAGCACTAGCTTCCACCTCTCACTTAGGCTTTGTTTTGAGACCAAATTGTCCGATAATCACACAAATTCTAAAAATATATATCTGCTACAAATTCAACGGGTTTTGAAATGTAAAATATACAATGGAGGTTAAAAAATCGAAAAAAATCTCGCACGGCTTTCCACATGTTTCACACACTAATTCTTGTAACTTGATGATGACTTCGATCTCCTTGCCAGTCAGTTCGCGTTGCCAGGTTACGAAGTGGTCACGTGAAAGGGTACCTATACTATCTTTAACTGTCTTGTCATCCAAAGCCTCTTTAATCCCCTGAATGATCTCATTAGCGGTAGGATAATATCCTTCTTTCATGATATAAACAGTAGGAACTCCACTCGGATCAGTCACGTAGAAATGATTTTCTTTCTTACGCACATTACTCCATGTTCTAGGATATTGTATTTCTTTTAAACATACTTCCCAATCTCCATTTAGCTCGATAGGCTGCGGGTGTTGTATACTGAAATCTGACAATGTGTTGTCAGGAAAAATATTCATAGAGGCATTACTTGGCAGAGTGAGATAAAATTCTGATCTTTCCATCGTCGCCACTAAAAGTAAAATAATCAACTGTAGCCTGTGTTGAGGTTTATAATAAATCTGTTTCTAAAATCCAGCTGTTGAACTCTTTAGGCCATCCCTGCCATTTAACGAGAATTTCAGTTTTTCCTTTACGTTTACGTTTCTTTAAAATCTTTTCAACACGATAAACATCATCATGTTTATTTACTTTCTGCAATTCTGTCTCGTAGAATCTACCCTGGATTTCTTGATCATTAAGATCTTTAATTCTATACGTAGGAGGGCGTGATGCTTGTCGGCTATCAATCTTAAAAATTTCCTCTGACCATCCTGGTAAATAGGATTTTTCAAACGTCATTCTTGTTTTACTTATTCGTACCATATCACCAACATTGTAGCGAAACTTGACAGGTTTTTGAATAACTCGTTTAGTTTTCTTCTTTTCTTGGTAAAGCGTTTCCCATACAGTTTTTTCATTTCTTTCATTGACTTGATTTGGTTTCATTTTTATGCTGCGATGATAATTGTTGTTGTACGATCTTACAAAATGCTGTAGAGCATCAATGTAGCGTAGTTTGGGTTTCCACGTAAAATACTTATACATTCGTGCTTTTAGTGTGCGGTTAAATCTTTCAACCACCGACGCTTTGGTCTCGTTTTGCGACGTAACAAACTGTACATCTTTTTCTTTCAATAATTTTTTCAATGAACTATTTGTAAACTCTGTTCCTTTATCCGTGTACAAAATCTTGGGGTATCTTCCATCTTTAAAAATTTTTTTAAAAGCTTCAACCAGTGCGGATGCATTTTTATTTTTCAATGGTATAACCCAGGCATATTTGGAAAAGGTATCAATGCATGTCAGCAGGAAATTAACACCATCGTTTTCTTTATTCATAGACGACATGTCCACCAAATCCGCTTGCCATTCATGATCGATTCCGTCAACAAGTACGCGATTACGTTGAATATTTTTCCTGATCGGCTTATGAAGTGTATACGTATCCTGTGTTGCTAACCAGTCTCGTATTTTCTTTCTTGATATATTAAACTTTCCTTCGTTTTTCACTTCGCGGTAAACAGCATCCACTCCTCCAAAACTTCCAGCATGGACGGGATTGTAATACAGACTTTGTAGGTGTTGGTCCATCAACACAGTCAGGATTGTTGATCACTATAGTTCCACCACAACACGCAAAAATACACTTTGTACGTCTACAGAAATTGTTTGCGCTAAGTTTTAAAGGTGAATCAGGAAAACAAGAACTCATGTTCACTGTAGAACAGTTTGTTCGAAATGAACTATTATTTGTATGCGCGTTACAATTTATTTTTATAGAAGTTAAAGACTAAATAAAGGCCACTAACACAAAAATTTGATTTGACTCACAAACATTTTATTTCTACAAAGTTATAATTTTTACAATTGATTTTCTTTCAAAAGACTGTTTTTCAGTTTCTTCATTCCTGCCACGTTGTATAAAGTGACAAAATACCAATCTAGACGATCGTATTTTAACATTTCAAAACCACTGACTGGTAGTTTGACATCTTTCATTGCTTTTCTAAACTCTGAAGAAAGCTGGTTTACATCAACTTTTGAAATAGCTTTTTCTAGACAACTATCTAATATTTCTTCATAGGAAGGATTACAGCAGATATCGTGGTCACGCTGACTTGGACAGTCATAGATACAACCGTGACAGTTTTCTTTAATTACTGTGGATAATTGTTCTGACACTTTGTCAACATAAAGTGTCCACAGAATCTCTTGGATTTCCTTTTCTCTGTCAGACATCTGCACTTCATCAACGATCAGTGAAGCCTTGGGGATTTTAAGTTTGAGATGACTGGCTGGTACTTTTTTCTTAAAGTTCAGTGTTTTCTTCACTTTTTGTTCTTTTGGTTCTTTGGGCTTTTGGATAGTCTTCAACACATCAAGGCTAACCAGGGTCTTTTTCCGATAGTTTCTGGTTTCTTTCTCTATAAAATCCAGCGCTTCCTTCATATCGTTAAGGTCTTCATTAAAAAGTGGTTCTAGTTCGTCGTAGATGTCGATAAAAACTGAAAACTTACTGCCATCGGGTTTCCCTTCGATGGTTGCATAGAATTCTTCGTCAACATAGGTCCAAGACATGGTTTACTGATGTTCTCTTCTCAACTGCTTTCACAAACTGAACGATTTTTTAGCTAAATCTACACGTATTTATGTATTTCAATAGAATTCAAAAAACTACAACTATTTCATATTTCTCAATCTAACAATTTTTCTTATTCATCTGATAATTTAGTTAATATATTCATCTGTTGTGACCACCCCTCCCTCGTCTGTTGTGAAGTGGTGGTGACGTGTTGTCCGGAGATTCCTGACATTCTTCATATTTTACATTCCTGACATTTTACATTCCTTACATATCTGACATGCCTGATCTCTGACCACCCCCTCCCTTAATGGGGGGAGGGGGTGGTGCCAGAGTGGGGGTTATAACTACTCAGTGTGTTCCTGTGTTGTCGAGGGAAAGTATTCGCCTTCTCACTTATAATAATATAAAAACAATGTAATGGTGCAGGGCACTTTCGGTACATGTAAAATGTCTAACAATACAGATTCGAGAGTCTTTTGTTTTTATTTTCTTTCTTTTCATTTCAAATAGATACTGTATTGCTAACAAGCCGTATATTCCCAATTCCTTAATTTTTCAAATATTCCGTATTCCATAACTTCTTTTCTCAAATATTCTTTATTCCACAATATTTGCCCCTGGTACGGTATTCCGTATTTCTCTTCAACCCCCGAATTGAAATCAATCAATAATTCTTAAAACTCAGTAATATTTCATGACTTTCTCAGCCAATTATATTCCTTTTTTAGGCTCACACGCATAGTTAGGATACCTCGATCCAACAATGCATGGCAATCAGATCCAAACACGTGTGTTGATATATCCAAACCCTTTCAAACCCACAGATTTAGATCAAATATCCAAACCTTTCGAGATGTTGCTGAATCACTTTTCAATAAAAAAAAATTGTTGAATGTTGAGTTTAATACAAAAGTGATATATATATATGTATATATATATCTATATTTGTAATATAGATTTATTCTAACGTGCGCTAACGGTCGCTAACGCTCGTGATTTTCTTAGGTCTTTTTTCGTGTTCTCCCAAACATCCTGCGTGCATTATTTAACCGATAAAACTCGCGGAAATCCATCCTTTATTGCTTAAATATTTGGAAATGACAAATCCTCTATTAATAAATATATACAATAATTATAAACAATGAATATATACAATAAAACACTATAAATGAGTGAAATATATCATCCGTGTTTTTTTTACTAAGCCGGGTGAGCTTAGTCAAAAAGTCAAAGCACAACATTCTGAACATTCTGTATTCCGATCAATCGAGTTGGTGTAAATCTGTAGATTTGTGTGATACATGATACACTTGGCCAAGTAGAAATTTGTTTCATCCTTGTTTAAAAAAAATGATATATACGTAATCACCGGACCTTATTCTGGCCAAGCGATTGGAAAAGGCAGCCAATTTGCAATCGCAAACGATTCGAAGGTCAATATTACAACGGCAATTTCTATTCTATCTGTTCTATTATTTGCACTGGGGAAGACAACGTTGTCCAAAACTCCTGTCGTTCTAATTAGTACATATACACAGAAGTTGTCTAGTTCCAGTTGAATAGATGTGTACTGAGTCGATAAAACAGCACACTAGATTTCCTGGAAAATATTTTGATGTGTTGCAACAAAAATCAACACTTTGAGTGGTGCCATAGAGTGCTGATGATTAATGGGTTTGCAGTAAAAGATTATTAGTATTTATATTATTATTATCATTATTAACACTGTATACACACAAAATTTGGCGGTTACCACAATTCGTTACACATAACTGTTTCTTCTATCACTGTGCCAAAAGCTACGTTTTCGGGTCCGAAAACTCTTGAAAATGGATATGCAAACGTATCGTTTTCGTGCGTCTTCTATAGTTTTCAAGTCCGCATAACAACCCGTGCGCCTGACGTTTGAGGGACGAAAACATACTGTTTTTCCGTTTTCAAGTCGGAAACGCCTGTAACTACATTTGAACTCTTAGTTCGCGTCATCGAAAACGTACTCGCTATTTTGTACGGATAGTTTTCAATCGTATTCGAATCGAAAACGCCAGAGACACGCGGCGTCGTGAGTGCTTATTGAAAACTCCTGAAAACCCCGAGTCACTCTCACGTTTTCGGAGGTCAAAAACTCCCGAAAATCTTACTTTTGGCATAGTGTATTAACTCAAAGGTAAACGTGGGTCGCACATCGTCTTTATTTTCTGGTATATCTTTACCACTACCTATGTCAACTATCAGATTGTATCGTGGACCAACTCGTTTCTTCGTTTGACCATCTGGTTCCTTTGACTGGCCATCTCGTCTATTTGATTGACCATGTCGTTTCTTTGAGATTCTTGTCAGTGAAAAAGTCTTGGGCAGTGAGCGGTCGGAACTTTGCTCATGGTTTGAGTCAACACAACTTGCACACTTGCACATCTCGGAAAGTCCTTCCCCATAAGCGTATTGCTCAGGCGTGAATTGTGAGGTGTCATGAATGACTGACGGCGCTGCACGACCACGAGGATTTTTTAAGTTTCGATCTCTCACTTCACCTTCCTGTTGACTTGATGAGGAGTTTTTTCGGCCACGTAGTTTTTGAATCGCGTTTCGTAGTCGGTTCATGATGTTAGTAGTGTCTGCTGAGTTTTCGTTTTGATGGATAACCATACAGCACTATTCTACTGATGCAAGGTCACTGAAGCAACCGAAAAAAATTTCATTTGCGTTAATAATCTCAACATTTGCTGGATTTTTATTGGTGCACCATAATGTAATTACGGCTTTGAGAAGGCAATACCTCATAATATTAAAGGCTAGTTGGGAGAAAATATATTCCGTATTTTGTCAGAGTAGCGTTGCGACGGAGCCCATTGTTTGTATATATTTTCTGTCAACGCCGTCAATATTTTGTGGTATTGCCATCTCAAAATCGTAGTTAGTTTTGCATTGTGATTCCTGACATTTCTTGTGAATTTATCTTGAAAATAAATGGCGTCATCATGATGAAACAATAAATTCTCACAACCCAACGACACGTTTCTATGGCGATAATCAAGCACGTTTCCATAAGCATGAGCGGATTTTCATTCTTCCCGATATTTTAAAAAATCAAAACCATTTTGCCAAAAACATACGAAGATATCTAAAGTAATACGAATATGTCGGTATTTCAAGCTTTTCATAAAATCGTGCTTGTGATGCTGATGGGTACCGCCTCGCTGCTTCCATATAATTGAGAACGATCGAGAACTGTCGCAAGCGATTGAAAAAGAATTCGATTATAGGGACGACCGTTTTCGATCCACATACGATGTCGATGGAAATCGTCCAAAAAACGGATAGGATCAAAAAATCTTTGTTTTTCCAAAAATCGAAATCTTTTTTCGATCGTTTGCGACCAGAGTCTCGATCGTTTATTATCGCGATTATATTGAAACCAGGGAATGAACAACAATTGCCAATGTAATTTGGGCGATACACCTCTCGGATCCAGTGATAAATGAATAAAACAAACATCAATATGTATGCAAAGATAAGCGATTGGAATTTAATGTAGGTGTAGGTAGTGTGAGAGAAGCGTTCTCTAGTCGTTTGGTTGATATGTTCTGGTGAAGAAATAATTTGTTTCAATGTGCAAGATTGCAGAATCCTAAAGCAAATCAACAGCAGTTAGCAAACAAGATTTTTCAACTAACAAGCAATGTGGAATGATTTTTCCTGAGGAAAATGCTGTACGTTCAACTACTAGAATTTTTCAGATTTTTCAATCTAAAAAAGGTATTGCTTATTTTAGAGAATATTAACATTGTTTTTGCTTTGTTGAATTATTATTTTTTTGTTTTTACTGATGTTAGTGTTAATGACAGTTTGACGTCATGCACATTTCGGTTGGTTTTGTGTTCGTTGTTAATTATTGCTGTTAATATCAGAATACTGCCGTACTTTCCTTTTAAGGAAATTGTCAATCGAAAGTACATGTCATAGAGTCAACAGTCGATCACATTATGCGTGAGACAGTGCCTATTTGCTTGTTTTTTCTTTTTGTTTTTTTGACTTCGTAACTAAATTATAACTAGCTAGGTAATTAAAGTCGTTTTCGTATGAGTGGGAAACGGTACGATTACGATACCGCTACGATACGGTAGATAGTCTAATTCGAAAGTTTTCTTTAAAAACTACGCTTACGATACGATACTGTACTGATCCCACTTATACCAAAACGACTGTATCAATCGAAATGAAAGTATCATGGTCAATCTTTGATCATGCACGTTTTGCTGGATTGCCAAGATTTAAATTTGGCGGATCAAGCGGAATATTTTGTGCAGTGTGTTCCTGTGTTGTCGAGGGAAAGTATTCGCCTTCTCACTTATTCTTTTACAAGTATTCTTTCATATTTCCTAAATAATATAAAAACAATGTAATGGTGCAGCGCACTTTCTGTACATGTAAGATGTCTAACAATACATATTTTAAAGTCTTTTTTTTTTTCCTTTATTTTCATTTGTAAATAGATATTTTATTGCTAACAAGCCGAATATTCCCAATTCCTTAATTTTTCAAATATTCCGTATTCCATAACTTCTTTTCTCAAATATTCTTTATTCCACAATATTTGCCCCTGGTACGGTATTCCGTATTTCTCTTCAACCCCCGAATTGAAATCAATCAATAATTCTTAAAACTCAGTAATATTTCATGACTTTCTCAGCCAATTATATTCCTTTTTTAGGCTCACACGCATAGTTAGGATACCTCGATCCAACAATGCATGGCAATCAGATCCAAACACGTGTGTTGATATATCCAAACCCTTTCAAACCCACAGATTTAGATCAAATATCCAAACCTTTCGAGATGTTGCTGAATCACTTTTCAATAAAAAAAAATTGTTGAATGTTGAGTTTAATACAAAAGTGATATATATATATGTATATATATATCTATATTTGTAATATAGATTTATTCTAACGTGCGCTAACGGTCGCTAACGCTCGTGATTTTCTTAGGTCTTTTTTCGTGTTCTCCCAAACATCCTGCGTGCATTATTTAACCGATAAAACTCGCGGAAATCCATCCTTTATTGCTTAAATATTTGGAAATGACAAATCCTCTATTAATAAATATATACAATAATTATAAACAATGAATATATACAATAAAACACTATAAATGAGTGAAATATATCATCCGTGTTTTTTTTACTAAGCCGGGTGAGCTTAGTCAAAAAGTCAAAGCACAACATTCTGAACATTCTGTATTCCGATCAATCGAGTTGGTGTAAATCTGTAGATTTGTGTGATACATGATACACTTGGCCAAGTAGAAATTTGTTTCATCCTTGTTTAAAAAAAATGATATATACGTAATCACCGGACCTTATTCTGGCCAAGCGATTGGAAAAGGCAGCCAATTTGCAATCGCAAACGATTCGAAGGTCAATATTACAACGGCAATTTCTATTCTATCTGTTCTATTATTTGCACTGGGGAAGACAACGTTGTCCAAAACTCCTGTCGTTCTAATTAGTACATATACACAGAAGTTGTCTAGTTCCAGTTGAATAGATGTGTACTGAGTCGATAAAACAGCACACTAGATTTCCTGGAAAATATTTTGATGTGTTGCAACAAAAATCAACACTTTGAGTGGTGCCATAGAGTGCTGATGATTAATGGGTTTGCAGTAAAAGATTATTAGTATTTATATTATTATTATCATTATTAACACTGTATACACACAAAATTTGGCGGTTACCACAATTCGTTACACATAACTGTTTCTTCTATCACTGTGCCAAAAGCTACGTTTTCGGGTCCGAAAACTCTTGAAAATGGATATGCAAACGTATCGTTTTCGTGCGTCTTCTATAGTTTTCAAGTCCGCATAACAACCCGTGCGCCTGACGTTTGAGGGACGAAAACATACTGTTTTTCCGTTTTCAAGTCGGAAACGCCTGTAACTACATTTGAACTCTTAGTTCGCGTCATCGAAAACGTACTCGCTATTTTGTACGGATAGTTTTCAATCGTATTCGAATCGAAAACGCCAGAGACACGCGGCGTCGTGAGTGCTTATTGAAAACTCCTGAAAACCCCGAGTCACTCTCACGTTTTCGGAGGTCAAAAACTCCCGAAAATCTTACTTTTGGCATAGTGTATTAACTCAAAGGTAAACGTGGGTCGCACATCGTCTTTATTTTCTGGTATATCTTTACCACTACCTATGTCAACTATCAGATTGTATCGTGGACCAACTCGTTTCTTCGTTTGACCATCTGGTTCCTTTGACTGGCCATCTCGTCTATTTGATTGACCATGTCGTTTCTTTGAGATTCTTGTCAGTGAAAAAGTCTTGGGCAGTGAGCGGTCGGAACTTTGCTCATGGTTTGAGTCAACACAACTTGCACACTTGCACATCTCGGAAAGTCCTTCCCCATAAGCGTATTGCTCAGGCGTGAATTGTGAGGTGTCATGAATGACTGACGGCGCTGCACGACCACGAGGATTTTTTAAGTTTCGATCTCTCACTTCACCTTCCTGTTGACTTGATGAGGAGTTTTTTCGGCCACGTAGTTTTTGAATCGCGTTTCGTAGTCGGTTCATGATGTTAGTAGTGTCTGCTGAGTTTTCGTTTTGATGGATAACCATACAGCACTATTCTACTGATGCAAGGTCACTGAAGCAACCGAAAAAAATTTCATTTGCGTTAATAATCTCAACATTTGCTGGATTTTTATTGGTGCACCATAATGTAATTACGGCTTTGAGAAGGCAATACCTCATAATATTAAAGGCTAGTTGGGAGAAAATATATTCCGTATTTTGTCAGAGTAGCGTTGCGACGGAGCCCATTGTTTGTATATATTTTCTGTCAACGCCGTCAATATTTTGTGGTATTGCCATCTCAAAATCGTAGTTAGTTTTGCATTGTGATTCCTGACATTTCTTGTGAATTTATCTTGAAAATAAATGGCGTCATCATGATGAAACAATAAATTCTCACAACCCAACGACACGTTTCTATGGCGATAATCAAGCACGTTTCCATAAGCATGAGCGGATTTTCATTCTTCCCGATATTTTAAAAAATCAAAACCATTTTGCCAAAAACATACGAAGATATCTAAAGTAATACGAATATGTCGGTATTTCAAGCTTTTCATAAAATCGTGCTTGTGATGCTGATGGGTACCGCCTCGCTGCTTCCATATAATTGAGAACGATCGAGAACTGTCGCAAGCGATTGAAAAAGAATTCGATTATAGGGACGACCGTTTTCGATCCACATACGATGTCGATGGAAATCGTCCAAAAAACGGATAGGATCAAAAAATCTTTGTTTTTCCAAAAATCGAAATCTTTTTTCGATCGTTTGCGACCAGAGTCTCGATCGTTTATTATCGCGATTATATTGAAACCAGGGAATGAACAACAATTGCCAATGTAATTTGGGCGATACACCTCTCGGATCCAGTGATAAATGAATAAAACAAACATCAATATGTATGCAAAGATAAGCGATTGGAATTTAATGTAGGTGTAGGTAGTGTGAGAGAAGCGTTCTCTAGTCGTTTGGTTGATATGTTCTGGTGAAGAAATAATTTGTTTCAATGTGCAAGATTGCAGAATCCTAAAGCAAATCAACAGCAGTTAGCAAACAAGATTTTTCAACTAACAAGCAATGTGGAATGATTTTTCCTGAGGAAAATGCTGTACGTTCAACTACTAGAATTTTTCAGATTTTTCAATCTAAAAAAGGTATTGCTTATTTTAGAGAATATTAACATTGTTTTTGCTTTGTTGAATTATTATTTTTTTGTTTTTACTGATGTTAGTGTTAATGACAGTTTGACGTCATGCACATTTCGGTTGGTTTTGTGTTCGTTGTTAATTATTGCTGTTAATATCAGAATACTGCCGTACTTTCCTTTTAAGGAAATTGTCAATCGAAAGTACATGTCATAGAGTCAACAGTCGATCACATTATGCGTGAGACAGTGCCTATTTGCTTGTTTTTTCTTTTTGTTTTTTTGACTTCGTAACTAAATTATAACTAGCTAGGTAATTAAAGTCGTTTTCGTATGAGTGGGAAACGGTACGATTACGATACCGCTACGATACGGTAGATAGTCTAATTCGAAAGTTTTCTTTAAAAACTACGCTTACGATACGATACTGTACTGATCCCACTTATACCAAAACGACTGTATCAATCGAAATGAAAGTATCATGGTCAATCTTTGATCATGCACGTTTTGCTGGATTGCCAAGATTTAAATTTGGCGGATCAAGCGGAATATTTTGTGCAGTGTGTTCCTGTGTTGTCGAGGGAAAGTATTCGCCTTCTCACTTATTCTTTTACAAGTATTCTTTCATATTTCCTAAATAATATAAAAACAATGTAATGGTGCAGCGCACTTTCTGTACATGTAAGATGTCTAACAATACATATTTTAAAGTCTTTTTTTTTTTCCTTTATTTTCATTTGTAAATAGATATTTTATTGCTAACAAGCCGAATATTCCCAATTCCTTAATTTTTCAAATATTCCGTATTCCATAACTTCTTTTCTCAAATATTCTTTATTCCACAATATTTGCCCCTGGTACGGTATTCCGTATTTCTTATCAACCCCCGAATTGAATTCAATCAATAATTCTTAAAACTCAGTGATATTTCATGACTTTCTCAGCCAATTATATTCCTTTTTTTAGGTTCACACGCATAGTTAGGATACCTCGATCCAACAATGCATGGCAATCAGATCCAAACACGTGTGTTGATATATCCAAACCCATCCAAACCCACATATTTAGATCAAATATCCAAACCTTTCGAGATGTTGCTGAATCACTTTTCAATAAAAAAAAAATTGTTGAATGTTGAGTTTAATACAAAAGTGATATATATATATATATATATCTATATTTGTAATATAGATTTATTCTAACGTTCGCTAACGGTCGCTATAGCTCGTGATTTTCTTAGGTCTTTTTTCGTGTTCTCCCAAACATCCCGCGTGCATTATTTCACCGATAAAACTCACGGAAATCCATCCTTTATTGCTTAAGTATTTGGAAATGACAAATCCTCTATTAATAAATATATACAATAATTATAAACAATGAATATATACAATAAAACACTATAAATGAGTGAAATATATCATCCGTGTTTTTTTTACTAAGCCGGGTGAGCTTAGTCAAAAAGTCAAAGCACAACATTCTGAACATTCTGTATTCCGATCAATCGAGTTGGTGTAAATCTGTAGATTTGTGTGATACATGATACACTTGGCCAAGTAGAAATTTGTTTCATCCTTGTTTAAAAAATATATATATATACGTAATCACCGGACCTTATTCTGGCCAAACGATTGGAAAAGGCAGCCAATTTGCAATCGCAAACGATTCGAAGGTCAACATTACAACGGCAATTTCTATTCTATCTGTTCTATTATTTGCACTGGGGAAGACAACGTTTTCCAAAACTCCTGTCGTTGTAATTAATACATATACACAGAAATTGTCTAGTTCCAGTTGAATAGATGTGTACCGAGTCGATAAAACAGCACAGTAGATTTCCTGGAAAATATTTTGATGTGTTGCAACAAAAATTAACACTTTGCGTGGTGCCATAGAGTGCTGATGATTAATGGGTTTGCAGTAAAAGATTATTAGTATTTATATTATTATTATCATTATTAACACTGTATACACAAAATTTGGCGGTTACCACAATTCGTTACACATAACTGTTTCTTCTATTAACTCAAAGGTAAACGTGGGTCGCACATCGTCTTTATTTTCTGGTATATCTTTACCACTGCCTATGTCAACTATCAGATTGTATCGTGGACCAACTCGTTTCTTCGTTTGACTATCTGGTTCCTTTGATCGACCACCTCGTCTATTTGATTGACCATGTCGTTTCTTTGATATTCTTGTCAATGAAAAACTCTTGAACAGTGAGCGGTCGGAACTTTGCTCATGGTTTGAGTCCGCACATCTTGCACACTTGCACATCTCGGAAAGTCCTTCCCCAGAAGCGTGTTGCTCAGAGGATGAGGAGTTTTTTCGGCCACGTAGTTTTTGAATAGCGTTTCGTAGTCGGTTCATGATGTTAGTAGTGTCTGCTGAATTTCCGTTCTGATGGATAACCATACAGCACTATTCTACTGATGCAAGGTCACTAAAGCAACCGAAGAAAATTTCATTTGCGTTAATAATCTCAACATTTGCTGGATTTTTATTGGTGCACCATAATGTAATTACGGCTTTGAGAAGGCAATACCTCATAATATTAAAGGCTAGTTGGGAGAAAATATATTCCGTATTTTGTCAGAGTAGCGTTGCGACGGAGCCCATTGTTTGTATATATTTTCTGTCAACGCCGTCAATATTTTGTGGTATTGCCATCTCAAAATCGTAGTTAGTTTTGCATTGTGATTCCTGACATTTCTTGTGAATTTATCTTGAAAATAAATGGCGTCATCATGATGAAACAATAAATTCTCACAACCCAACGACACGTTTCTATGGCGATAATCAAGCACGTTTCCATAAGCATGAGCGGATTTTCATTCTTCCCGATATTTTAAAAAATCAAAACCATTTTGCCAAAAACATACGAAGATATCTAAAGTAATACGAATATGTCGGTATTTCAAGCTTTTCATAAAATCGTGCTTGTGATGCTGATGGGTACCGCCTCGCTGCTTCCATATAATTGAGAACGATCGAGAACTGTCGCAAGCGATTGAAAAAGAATTCGATTATAGGGACGACCGTTTTCGATCCACATACGATGTCGATGGAAATCGTCCAAAAAACGGATAGGATCAAAAAATCTTTGTTTTTCCAAAAATCGAAATCTTTTTTCGATCGTTTGCGACCAGAGTCTCGATCGTTTATTATCGCGATTATATTGAAACCAGGGAATGAACAACAATTGCCAATGTAATTTGGGCGATACACCTCTCGGATCCAGTGATAAATGAATAAAACAAACATCAATATGTATGCAAAGATAAGCAATTGGAATTTAATGTAGGTGTAGGTAGTGTGAGAGAAGCGTTCTCTAGTCGTTTGGTTGATATGTTCTGGTGAAGAAATAATTTGTTTCAATGTGCAAGATTGCAGAATCCTAAAGCAAATCAATAGCAATTAGCAAACAAGATTTTTCAACTAACAAGCAATGTGGAATGATTTTTCCTGAGGAAAATGCTGTACGTTCAACTACTAGAATTTTTCAGATTTTTCAATCTAAAAAAGGTATTGCTTATTTTAGAGAATATTAACATTGTTTTTGCTTTGTTGAATTATTATTTTTTTGTTTTTACTGATGTTAGTGTTAATGACAGTTTGACGTCATGCACATTTCGGTTGGTTTTGTGTTCGTTGTTAATTATTGCTGTTAATATCAGAATACTGCCGTACTTTCCTTTTAAGGAAATTGTCAATCGAAAGTACATGTCATAGAGTCAACAGTCGATCACATTATGCGTGAGACAGTGCCTATTTGCTTGTTTTTTCTTTTTGTTTTTTTGACTTCGTAACTAAATTATAACTAGCTAGGTAATTAAAGTCGTTTTCGTATGAGTGGGAAACGGTACGATTACGATACCGCTACGATACGGTAGATAGTCTAATTCGAAAGTTTTCTTTAAAAACTACGCTTACGATACGATACTGTACTGATCCCATTTATACCAAAACGACTGTATCAATCGAAATGAAAGTATCATGGTCAACCTTTGATCATGTACGTTTTGCTCGAGTGCCAAGATTTAAATTTGGCGGCTGAAGCGGAATATTTTGTGCAGTGTGTTCCTGTGTTGTCGAGGGAAAGTATTCGCCTTCTCACTTATAATAATATAAAAACAATGTAATGGTGCAGGGCACTTTCGGTACATGTAAAATGTCTAACAATACAGATTCGAGAGTCTTTTGTTTTTATTTTCTTTCTTTTCATTTCAAATAGATACTGTATTGCTAACAAGCCGTATATTCCCAATTCCTTAATTTTTCAAATATTCCGTATTCCATAACTTCTTTTCTCAAATATTCTTTATTCCACAATATTTGCCCCTGGTACGGTATTCCGTATTTCTTATCAACCCCCGAATTGAAATCAATCAATAATTCTTAAAACTCAGTAATATTTCATGACTTTCTCAGCCAATTATATTCCTTTTTTTAGGGTCACACGCATAGTTTGGCTGATACCTCGATCTAACAATGCATGGCAATCAGATCCAAACACGTGCGGTGTTGATATATCCAAACCCATTCAAACCCACAGATTTAGATCAAATATCCAAACCTTTCGAGATGTTGCTGAATCACTTTTCAATAAAAAAAAATTGTTGAATGTTGAGTTTAATACAAAAGTGATATATTTATATATATCTATATTTATAATATAGATTTATTCTAACGTGCGCTAACGGTCGCTATAGCTCGTGATTTTCTTAGGTCTTTTTTCGTGTTCTCCCAAACATCCCGCGTGCATTATTTCACCGATAAAACTCACGGAAATCCATCCTTTATTGCTTAAGTATTTGGAAATGACAAATCCTCTATTAATAAATATATACAATAATTATAAACAATGAATATATACAATAAAACACTATAAATGAGTGAAATATATCATCCGTGTTTTTTTTACTAAGCCGGGTGAGCTTAGTCAAAAAGTCAAAGCACAGCATTCTGAACATTCTGTATTCCGATCAATCGAGTTGGTGTAAATCTGTAGATTTGTGTGATACATGATACACTTGGCCAAGTAGAAATTTGTTTCATCCTTGTTTAAAAAATATATATATATACGTAATCACCGGACCTTATTCTGGCCAAACGATTGGAAAAGGCAGCCAATTTGCAATCGCAAACGATTCGAAGGTCAACATTACAACGGCAATTTCTATTCTATCTGTTCTATTATTTGCACTGGGGAAGACAACGTTTTCCAAAACTCCTGTCGTTGTAATTAATACATATACACAGAAATTGTCTAGTTCCAGTTGAATAGATGTGTACTGAGTCGATGAAACAGCACAGTAGATTTCCTGGAAAATATTTTGATGTGTTGCAACAAAAATTAACACTTTGAGTGGTGCCATAGAGTGCTGATGATTAATGGGTTTGCAGTAAAAGATTATTAGTATTTATATTATTATTATCATTATTAACACTGTATACACAAAATTTGGCGGTTACCACAATTCGTTACACATAACTGTTTCTTCTATTAACTCAAAGGTAAACGTGGGTCGCACATCGTCTTTATTTTCTGGTATATCTTTACCACTGCCTATGTCAACTATCAGATTGTATCGTGGACCAACTCGTTTCTTCGTTTGACTATCTGGTTCCTTTGATCGACCACCTCGTCTATTTGATTGACCATGTCGTTTCTTTGATATTCTTGTCAATGAAAAACTCTTGAACAGTGAGCGGTCGGAACTTTGCTCATGGTTTGAGTCCGCACATCTTGCACACTTGCACATCTCGGAAAGTCCTTCCCCAGAAGCGTGTTGCTCAGAGGATGAGGAGTTTTTTCGGCCACGTAGTTTTTGAATAGCGTTTCGTAGTCGGTTCATGATGTTAGTAGTGTCTGCTGAATTTCCGTTCTGATGGATAACCATACAGCACTATTCTACTGATGCAAGGTCACTAAAGCAACCGAAGAAAATTTCATTTGCGTTAATAATCTCAACATTTGCTGGATTTTTATTGGTTCACCATAATGTAATTACGGCTTTGAGAAGGCAATACCTCATAATATTTAAGGCTAGTTGGCAGAAAATATATTCCGTATTTTGTCAGATTAGCGTTGCGACGGAGCCCATTGTTTGTATATATTTTCTGTCAACGCCGTCAATATTTTGTGGTATTGCCATCTCAAAATCGTAGTTAGTTTTGCATTGTGATTCCTGACATTTCTTGTGAATTTATCTTGAAAATAAATGGCGTCATCATGATGAAACAATAAATTCTCACAACCCAACGACACGTTTCTATGGCGATAAACAAGCACGTTTCCATAAGCATGAGCGGATTTTCATTCTTCCCGATATTTTAGAAAATCAAAACCATTTTGCCAAAAACGTACGAAGATATCTAAAGTAATACGAATATGTCGGTATTTCAAGCTTTTCATAAAATCGTGCTTGTGATGCTGATGGGTACCGCCTCGCTGCTTCCATATAATTGAGAACGATCGAGAACTGTCACAAGCGATTGAAAAAGAATTCGATTATAGGGACGACCGTTTTCGATCCATATACGATGTCGATGGAAATCGTCCAAAAAACGGATAGGATCAAAAAATCTTTGTTTTTCCAAAAATCGAAATCTTTTTTCGATCGTTTGCGACCAGAGTCTCGATCGTTTATTATCGCGATTATATTGAAACCAGCCTTACACAAAGTGAAGTCCACTTTCTAATTCTCATTTACAACTGTCTTTTTCACACATCAAACCTTGGTGTTTCCAGGGAATGAACAACAATTGCCAATGTAATTTGGGCGATACAACTCTCCAGTGATAAATGAATAAAACAAACATCAATATGTATGCAAAGATAAGCGATTGGAATTTAATGTAGATGTAGGTAGTGTGAGAGAAGCGTTCTCTAGTCGTTTGGTTGATATGTTCTGGTGAAGAAATAATTTGTTTCAATGTGCAAGATTGCAGAATCCTAAAGTAAATCAATAGCAATTAGCAAACAAGATTTTTCAACTAACAAGCAATGTGGAATGATTTTTCCTGAGGAAAATGCTGTACGTTCAACTACTAGAATTTTTCAGATTTTTCAATCTAAAAAAGGTATTGCTTATTTTAGAGAATATTAACATTGTTTTTGCTTTGTTGAATTATTATTTTTTTGTTTTTACTGATGTTAGTGTTAATTACAGTTTGACGTCATGCACATTTCGGTTGGTTTTGTGTTCGTTGTTAATTATTGCTGTTAATATCAGAATACTGCCGTACTTTCCTTTTAAGGAAATTGTCAATCGAAAGTACATGTCATAGAGTCAACAGTCGATCACATTATGCGTGAGACAGTGCCTATTTGCTTGTTTTTTCTTTTTGTTTTTTTGACTTCGTAACTAAATTATAACTAGCTAGGTAATTAAAGTCGTTTTCGTATGAGTGGGAAACGGTACGTTTACGATACCGCTACGATACGGTAGCTAGTTTAATTCGAAAGTTTTCTTTTACAACTACGGTTACGATACGATACAGTACTGATCCCACTTATACCAAAACGACTGTGTCAATCGAAATGAAAGTATCATTGTCAATCTTTGATGATGCACGTTTTGCTCGAGTGCCAAGATTTAAATTTGGCGGTTGAAGCGGAATATTTTGTGCAGTGTGTTCCTGTGTTGTCGAGGGAAAGTATTCGCCTTCTCACTTATTCTTTTACAAAGATTCTTTCATATTTCCTCAATAATATAAAAACAATGTAATGGTACAGCGCACTTTCTGTACATGTAAGATGTCTAACAATACAGATTTTAAAGTCTTTTTTTCCCCTTTATTTTCATTTGTAAATAGATATTGTATTGCTAACAAGCCGAATATTCCCAATTCCTTAATTTTTCAAATATTCCGTATTCCATAACTTCTGGTCTCAAATATTCTTTATTCCACAATATTTGCCCCTGGTACGGTATTCCGTATTTCTAATCAACCCCCGAATTGAAATCAATCAATAATTCTTACAGCCAAATTCGTTGTATCGCGACCAGCCGTTTCAAAACTTTGCTTTATAATTTTGGTCTTTTCTGAACCGTCAATCAAGTTCATAGGGCGGGGCTTGAGCTAACACGATCTGTCATTGGTCAACTTGAAATAAACTCCACCTCTGAAATTGATTGACGGTTCAGAAAAGACCAAATCAAAACTAAGTTTCCAAACGCCGGGTCGCGATACAACGAATTTGGCTGTAAGACTCAGTAATATTTCATGACTTTCTCAGCCAATTATATTCCTTTTTTTAGGGTCACACGCATATAGTTTGGATACCTCGATCCAACAATGCATGGCAATCAGATCCAAACACGTGTGTTGATATATCCAAACCCATCCAAACCCACATATTTAGATCAAATATCCAAACCGGCTTTCGATTTCATTGGCGTAAGATCCTGTCAAAAAATAAAGGGAGGTTTCACCGAACTTTTGATTTTGGGAGTAAAATTCGAAAGATAAGATAAGATATCCGGAAAAAATAATGAATTACTAGTCGGTACATGGATCTAAATATATACAATTCTCTTCATTTTGTAACTTTCTCATAAAGATATAAATATCATGTGAATATTTGACCAGATAAACATTTTTTCTCACCAAATTCGGCAAATTTCTATCATGGCGTATGGTGTTCTAGGGAAGTCAAGTGCCTGTTGAAATATCTCAAGATCTGGACATGCAAGTTTTTTGACAATTAGATATGTGATAGAAAACGTTGTTCTTAAAAAAATAAGAAAATAAAAATATCGTAAAGGTTTCAATTTAAAGCATTTTTCAAATATAATCTAATGTCAAAATTGTGAAATTTCTCAACTTTAAAACATGCGCAGAAATGTGTGCAGTGCAAAACTACGGAATTAGCTTAACAACTTATATCTTGGGGAGGGGAGAGCGTATCCAGCCCCAAATCTCCTTCCCCAAGAGAGCCCGCATGCCAGCACGCTACAACTTATTTTTTGCATAGGAAATAAAACCACACAAAGCAAGCAGCTGTTTTTTTTATCTACGCGGGACTGTTCTCTAACTCTAATTCTTTGCTAGGACGCGGACGATCGTTTCTTGAATTGTACGTTCTCTATTCTAGGCTGTAGTACAGCACCTCCAGGTAATGGCTCAAGAGAAGGCAGTTCGACTTCTGAATGATTCTCTAATGAATACCTTTGTAAAAGATTTGCTAGAAATAAAAACAACTCACAACGTGCAAGGACCTCCCCCATACACGACCTAGGACCAGCCCCAAATGGCAGAAAACAGTCCCCAGAGGGGAATACGAATTTGCCTTCTCCATCAATGAACCTATCTGGACAAAAACAATAAGGGTCCTTCCACATAGAGGGGTCACGATGAAGGGCCCATATATTGATGATCACTGTAGCTCCTTTTGGAATAAAATGCCCTTGTAATATAGTGTCCATGGTAGCTTTATGTGGCACGGACAGAGGCAATACGCTCGTGAATCGCATCGTCTCACAAATAAACGCTTCCAAATAAGGCAATGATTTTCGCTTGTCTAGATGAATACGCTGCTCAGTCCCAATTCTCTTGTCTATTTCCTCATGCAGCCTGCGTTGTATGATGGGAAAATGGAGGAGGTACAATACAGCCCATACTAATGTGGTTGCTGCAGTTTCTGAGCCCGCGATGAATAAAGTTGTAATCGACGTTATTAAATGTCTGTCATCTAAATATTTCAAATCCAAAGAGTTTTCGTTTTGAGCCTCTATCTTAGCATTCAGCATTAAATCGGTATAATCTCGTAGATTTTCCTTGTCAAAAGTATTCTTATGTTCGATTATTTTTCGTTCAAGAATTGCTCTCCATCTATCATTGGTCTTTTGTAGTTTTTTAACATCACCGCTAACCGGAAGTATATGAGCCAAAAGTGGAAAAACATCACTGAGGCTTTGACCTGCTACGACGCTAAGTCGAAACAACTCCGCTTGCAATCGGAACATCTCGAGAAATTCCGGATCTCCGATGTCATACCGAGAGTTAAATATTTTTGTGCAAATAATGTTCATGATCGATAATGCCATTTCTTGTTTGATGAAGACTAGTTGATTCCCTGCATGATCGATTCTATTAAACAAATCACTGATTTCTCTCTGTATTATAACTTCAAACCGATTTGTTCCAAATACTTTGATTACCTGATGTGCCAGTCTGCGATGTATTCTCCAGTGTTCACCATAATCGATTAAAACCAAAGGAATATCCTCGCGTAAAGCTATCTTATAATATGACATGAAAGGTCTGCCAGCAAAGTTAGCAGGGTTTCTGACTAAGCCCTCTCTTATCGCATTTCCACTGAGAACAATCACCAACTTGCTGCCAATATACAATCGAAACACATCGCCATATTGTCGAGACAATGTTTCTAAAATAACATGAAGATTATCGCCCAAAAGGTGAAGATTTCCCATCAAAGGTAGAGGGAAAGGTCCTGGAGGTAACGTAGGGTCGTAGAATTTAACTCCATAGTAATACACAAGGATAATTATAACAATGAAAGTCACCGCGAGCATGCACGTGAAGTACATATTGTCCGCCATTCAAGGGTTTTCCCAATTAGCACAGGAACCCCAAACTGAACTCACACAGACTTTTACTCTTTAAAATATTCCCACAGCTGACAGTCGCAATGATTCTTAGTTGATTTTAGATTTTTTTTTAGACATAAGCTATAGCCTAGTCATATATTCATTATTATTTTCGAGCTTACCATAATTAAATTTTAGGAGTCAAATCTAAGATTTATACTTTAGCCGGATATCCGTATTGCTGTACGTACCTCGTCTTCAAGCGTGTGGAGAGGGGGGGCTGGGTAAGGTTCAAATTGTATTAAAACTAGAAAAAAAAAAAAAAAAAAAGAAAAGTAAGAAAATAATTCTTTCTTTAAAATACGAATACATAATACATTTTTTTTTACTTGTCTTTATCCGTTTGTTGGTTTAAATTCATTCTTTATTGCATTTGGGGATTTTTGTTTTAGAAATACCTTGGGAAAGACTCCTTACACCCTCCCCCCCCCCCCCCATAGTGCAGGAAATTGTCCACTTCCTTTGCCGACTGTCGAACAACACGGACCGGCAAAATGGCCGACCAAGAAAGTCAGTTGGGAAAGTTTCCCAGTCTTTTGATACTTCTTCAAGGTCTTTTGCTGATACTTTTTGTAGTATTTGCTGAGTATGATCCTGAGATATTGCCAGATGCGAAAAATCCTGCAATTATAGATGCAAAATATCCCGGTTAGTACGATCGAACGACAAACGAACATTCTATACAAATTTCTTAAAGTTTATATGCAGTTTGCTAGTAAAAATTCGACTACACATATGTAGAAAACCTTAAACACAATCAAAGAAAAGAAAAAAAGACATTTGTTTTGGATATTTCATCCAGCTGATTTATGTCATGTATTGTTTATAAATTAGCTTTTGTGCAGCGTTTCGGAAAAAAAAATTTTCGCATGGCGACAGGAAAATTTTACCACAACATTAATATGTCTCAAATCCTTTTTGTTTGCTTAAAGTCTCGGGCTCGAACACGATCACTTGAGACCACTTGATCACTTGAATGTACTTGTTCAGACTACTGCTCGTTTTAAAGCAAAAACTTATATGCTGAACAGTTGAGCGCCATTGTGAATAATTTACTCAATTGACATTGATCTATAAAGCAACAAAATTTTTCGAATGAAAATTAGCAAATATAATTTTGATAACAAATCATATTTTATATATTCCTATTACGAAAAACATTAATTGTCGTGGAAAAAATGGCCAGTAGCATGGATTTGCTTTTATTGCAAAAAAGGCATGTTTTTTTTAATAGCTGTATTTTTAAATAGCTGTATTTTGTTTGTCTTTAAAGTATTTCAAGACGTTCATACTTTGATTTTGGTTGGCTTTGGTTTACTCATGATATTTCTGAAGAAATATGGTTTTAGTGGCCTTGGCTATACATTCTTGATATCTGGAGTTACAATGCAATGGGCTGCAATAATGGATGGATTTTTAAACATGAAAAATGATAAAATACAACTAGGAATTGAAAGGTAAATATAAAACTATTCTGACTTGATAGTCTGTAATTTATATAATGAATATGGAAATGAAATAAAGAAATAAGAGAAAAAAATCAAATGATTGTGGTGAGATTTGAGCCTAGTACTTCAGTATTCTATTTGATGTGTAACACTACAACGCAAGACCAACTATGCTGGAAAATAAAGAGGAAATATAGAGGATATTTTGAAAAAAAATATTTAAGTATATAGAGACTCATTCCCAGAGCAAATATGCACCCCCGCTAATTAATATTGTATCACGGGGTCATCACCATGTATGAGAGAGACGTGGTGGCCTAGTGGTTAAGGCATTGGACTTCGGGTCCACTGGGCCGGGATCGATTCCCAGACCGGGCGATCATGTTGAGTCCTTAGGCAAGATACTTTACTTTCTCAGTGCCTCGTCTTCTTGGATAAGGACGTAAAGCCGGAGGTCCCGTCTGCCTTCACTCTGACTATGTTATAAGGTGGACGTAAAAGAACCGCTGAGGGATTAAACAAATCTCTGGCAGTGACCACCCTCAGTGTCTGTCTCTGCAACCAGCATTGAGGTCGGCTTGACGCAAATGTTCGAATAAAGGTTACTAGTCAATGAGACCTTGTACTAAAATATAGCTAGTAACCCAATGGACTTTGCCAAGTGCTGGAACCATGTAGATGAATATAAGTAATTAGCTGATTGTAATGGGTAGTACAAAATTTATATTATTTTTTTTCGCAGTATAAATACCATATTATTATTATTAAATTTGGTAGCCTCCAGACAAAAAAATGAGCTGAGGGTGAGTGGGTGTCCTCTTCTGTTCACTTCATTCTGAATCCACTCGTCCTTAAAATTACTTACTTGTTAAAATTATTCATATAAAAACTACTAATTGAAACACTACTAAGTTTGACCTGTGTTGAAATCACACTTAACATCTGAGACCTCTATTTCTCTACAATTTCTAAGGTGATTCAACTTAATATCCACATTGATATATATTCAACTATTTACCGGTAATATATTGCTTTGTTAAGTAAATTATTCTCCTATTAATGTCACCCTTTTTTTTATCAGCCTAGTTACAGGAGACCTTGCTGCCGTCACAGTTGTAGTTACATTTGGTGCTGTCCTGGGAAAAACAAGTAATTTACAGCTGTTAGTAATAGCTTTCTTTGAAGTTGTATATTATATAACAAACAGAAATATCTGTACAAAGTACTTACAAGCTGTGGATCCAGGCGGTTCCATGTATATTCATATGTTTGGTTCTTTCTTTGGGTTAATGGTCGCTAGAGTGTTATATAATAAGAGAGCTGTGGCCCATGACAATGAGACGTCAAGATATACTTCAGATATCTTCGCTGCTGTAGGTAAGTTGATTAAAGTTCAGGACAAAACTATTGTACCATTAAAATAAAGAATTATAAAAGAATATTATATGCTCTTGGTGGGAATCAAGCCCTGATGTCTTTGATATTCTAGTCTGATGTGTTTAGCCACTACACCACTAGACCAACCATTCTGGAAACACAGCTGGAATATGTACATGTAGTATATAGGGCAATTGTGGTAATCCCAGAATGATATTTTTATCTACATGTAAGTTTAATAACACTGTGAATTCATTTGAAGACAATCTAAAGATCAAAAGGTTATCGTGGTTGGAGGGGGTTAGGTCAATGCTAATTCATAGAAAATTGTTCTAAACTACATCCTAATAAATCATAAAATGGGATAAAATGGGATAATCACAAAATGCACAAAATATTGATGTATAAACATTTTTATAATTTATTTGATATTTTTAGTTAATAGTTAGATTATTAAATTATTGTAAAGTTCTTTTGAATCTTACTAAATAGCACTATATAAATTAATTATTATTATATTTTATTAATATTATTATTACTACGTATTTATACATATTATATCCAAATATATAACATTGATATTCTTAAGTGTTGTTTCTCTTGAAGCACATTTTAATTTGTGAAGTTTTTCATTGGATATGGCAATTCTGTACCCACACATAGACAAACTTTGTCTCCCTCGCATGAGGATGCCAGGAAGATGATGATGTCATAGTGCAAAAGTGCAATTTTCTATAATAATGTGTTATATACTAATGTTTGCATCATTGATTATATCAGGCACTCTATTTCTGTGGATATACTGGCCAAGTCTTAATGCGGTTGTGCTTGATGGCACATTACGTTATAGAGCCATTGTTAACACATACTATGCTATGGTTTCTAGCTGTGTGACAGCATTTGGATTATCGTCGCTTTCCACAAAGGGATCTAAACTGAGCATGGTGAGGATAGTCTGTTAATGAGTCAATCAGTCAGACATTCATTTGGTCAGTCAGTGAGTCAGTCAGTCAGACATTCAGTCAATCAGTCAGTCAGTGAGCCAGTGAGTCAGACAGTGAGTGAGTGAATCTGTCAGTGAGTCAGTCAGTCGTTTGGTCAGTCAGTCGGTTGGTCAGTCAGTCGGTTGGTCAGTCAGTCAGTCAGTCTGTCAGTCAGTCAGTTGTTTGGTCAGTGAGTCAGTCAGTTTGTTGGTCAGTCAGTCAGTCAGTCCGTCAGTCGATTGGTCAGTCAGTCAGTCAGTCGATTGGTCAGTCAGTCAGTCAGTCGATTGGTCAGTCAGTTGGTCAGGCAAGCAGTCAGTGAGTGAGTCAGTCAGCCAGTTGGTCAGTCAGTCTGTGAGTCCGTTGGTCAGTCAGTCAGTCAGTAAGTCAGACAGTCAGTTGGTCAGTGAGTCAGTCATTCTCATCACCTGTTTCAAGACCCAAAAAGGCTCTTGGTTGACAGCGCATTGCTCTTCCAACTGAGTACACCAATCAATCATTTTACTTGTAGGTCCATGTACAGAATGCTACACTGGCTGGCGGTGTGACTGTAGGTGCTGTAGCAGCTATGATAATACAACCATGGGGTGCCATACTCATCGGTATAGTTGGCGGCATTGTCAGTACACTGGGTTATAAATACTTCCAGGTATGGGAACTTCAAATCAACTTTCATCAATTTTGTACCATTTAAATCTGTGCCTGGCCAATAGATCGTTCAGGTGTAAAGAATGTAAACTTTGTACTTTGTTTGGTACAGATTTGTCATAATAGACCTTTGGTAGGATGTGTTGACTTTTCTGTCAAGCATGCATAAGTTTTGGACAAATGCTAACGGATTGCTGATAAATGTGCTGCATTTCCTTGTGGAGGTTTTTTAAAAGACACTCAGCCACGCAGGGTAAAACCTTTTAAAACAAGAACCAAATGATCAATAAAGGCCTTCTGACTACCCTGACCCCACATTCTAAAATGGCATTCTCTAGTTTTGTACATGGAACAGTAATCATATTGAGTGTCAGATTGTATTGTTTATGGAGCAATGCGATATTGAGTGACAAAATTCAAAGTTCTTACATATCAAAAATTACTGTCGTTCCTTGGGATTCCTGTGTAATTTTCATTTTTGGTTTTTTTCTGACTGTTTCTAAACAAAATTCAAACTGGCTACCAGTTTGGTAAAGTTGTTCACTTCAATCTCTGTAAGTTTTGATCGAATGTTTCCGAGAATTGTTGCCGTAGAAAGTAAAAATATCACCAAAATAGAATTCATCCTCAATTCCAAATAAGGCGAGATCATGGATGGGAACGACAGTTCTTTTAAGATGATTGTTTTATATGCAAATTGCTTAATATATTTGTTTACCATTATTGCAGCCATTCCTAATCAAGAAGCTTTATATCCACGACACATGTGGTGTAAGCAGTTTGCATGGTCTACCTGGTGTTATTGCTGGAATAGCTAGTATGATAGCTAGCAGTATGGCTAATTATAGCAGATATAAAACAAGGTAACATAACCCTAGTTTTCTTGAGGATTTCGTGTTCGGTCATTAAGTAAGATACTTAGGTTTTTCGACGGCGAGTTATGCATGTTAGAATTCTGATCAAGACTGCCACAGTTGAGTAGAAAAACTAATTGAAATCGACAACGTTTCGTTGCCACCACGGGAATATCGTCAGGTGAAATGGATAAATTAAGATAAGGTCAATATGTTTATAGGTAACAACTGCCATAGCGTAGCCGAAACGTCAACCTACACAACTCGCCGTGTTTCTAACCGAAAAACCTCAATATCATAACCCTAGTTTATAGTCAAATTTCACGTGTCAAATTTTATTACCTCAGCATGTTAATCTAAGTAAAACCAAACTGCTCTCAGCGAGTGTGAAGTTTGCACATCTCGAAAAAAAAAAGAAAGAAAGAAAGAAAGAAAAATATATTCCAAACACGGTGGTTCACCTCGGCTCCGCCTTGTTAAACATTGGCGGTCTCGGGTCCACAAAACACTGTTTCCCTCGGTCCCAGTCAATAAGTGTAGAAATGTTAATTTTATTTAATTATTAACTTGGTTCACATTTTAGTTTATACACAGTTTTTCCTGCAAGAGCACCCACTCTCAATAGTACCCAGTACCTCGATTGGGCCCAATATGTCCCAGGTGCTCCTAGTGGGCTGGGAAGAAGTGCCAGTGCTCAGGCTGGATATCAATTTGCTGCCTTGGCTGTTACCATGGCAATAGCTTTACTAGGTGGCACAATAACTGGCAAGTACCACACGTCTTTTTTCCATGATAAGAATAACATGAAATATTTTTATTATACGACTTTTACGTCATTTTACCATATATGGTCAAAGTGAAGTGCAAATACCAAGCCGTATTACACCTTTGAAAGCTGTATTACACGGTAGAGAAATCATTTTGCAAAACTGGTTTTAGCGCGCACGCTTAAAAAAAACATTCGCTCTCATAAACTTCTGTTATCTATTTGCGTTTTATTCGGAAAAATCTTGAAAAATGAACCTTTCTGTACGTTGTATAATAAATACCTCATTTTTTGTTTAATGTGTATGGATATTTTGCTCATATCTAGCAATTTTTCCTCATGCCTTCGGGATTTGGAATAATACGTTCGCAACTCGCAAAATACCCGTCCGTATTACACGAAAAAACATCTAATAAGATATTTTTAATCCATTTTTTCAGGATTTTTAGTGAAGCAGTCTTTTTTCTCTCCTCTTACGGCTGATGGCTTCTTTTATACTGACAGATATTCCTGGGAGGTAATATAACGATGATAATCTTAGCATAAAATATTCATTTCTGTTGAAGATTTTGAAAGAGTTCTCGAGATGGACCCTCACACTGACTACCCCTACATTAATTATCTTACACAGATCTTTGCATACATGTTGATTTTGATTAGGGTGGAAAACCGGTGCCAACCTGAAGAAAAATCATTGTGTAACATGAGAGAACATCACATCAAACATACTCAGTGGACATATCTTCCCGGACAAAATAAAACAAAAAAATTCAGTCATTTGCAAAATGTAATAGCAATAGCACTAGTGGCTGAACAGAGTATGGCTTTTTGAGCTTTTTATCATAAACAGCAGGTTAAGAAATTCTACTCTGTTGATAAATGTTTCCTTTCCTATTCAGAATATCTGCTTTCTCAGTATAAGCCTGTCTGTTGTCAAAACAAGACATGCGAGCTGATATGATAATTGAAACAAGAACTCGATACAATATAACATAATATTTGTTATCCTACTCGTCGTGCTATTTTTAGAAACTTGTTAACAATCTCCGTACATTTGTCTTGAGATGTTTTGACGCTGCGACCGCGACTCCTGCAATCTGTCCCATCCCCTGATGAGCGTAAAGACCAATACGGGGGATAAACTCTCTTATCTCATACTCTCATGACAGGGTCTATGAAGTTCAGTTATCTTTATCACAAACCAGATAACCCTTTTAGGATCCCGAACACCACTACCCTATACTTTGCAGAGTGCCTCTCCCCGGGCAGTGACAGCCATTTTCCCTGTTCGTTATTTCAAATTCTTTAGCAGTGACAAATCCTGGATTTTGCAAAGTATGGATATTCCCTTTTTCTCAAGCTGTCTTTTGTAGGACACATTCTCATTTTTTTCAAAAAGTCATGGGGGTCCATGGAGCCACCTCAGAATTGGCCAATACCTAGTGGTGGTCCAGTTAGGCATTGAACCCAGTACATCCAGTACAACAATCCTTTGCAGTCGAGTAACAGCTAGTCTTTAGTTTGACACTAATATGATCGTGGTTTTGTGTTCCAGGTTCCAGAGGACTATCCATCATTACCAATTCATGAATTTCCTATTACAAGTCCTGTTTTCAACACAAAACCAAGTGATGCTATGCTTTCACAAGAGCTCACCGATAACACAATAACAAGGGCGACACCTAACGATATCCATGCTATAGAAAGCCTCTCATGACAACAACTATCAGTGATGATTATATACACTGTTCCAAAAGCTACGTTTTCGGGTCCGAAAACTCTTGAAAATAGATATGCAAACGTATCGTTTTCGTGCGTCTTCTATAGTTTTCAAGTCCGCATAACAACCCGTGCGCCTGACGTTTGAGGGACGAAAACATACTGTTTTTCCGTTTTCAAGTCGGAAACGCCTGTAACTACATTTGAACTCTTAGTTCGCGTCATCGAAAACGTACTCGCTATTTTGTACGGATAGTTTTCAATCGTATTCGAATCGAAAACGCCAGAGACACGCGGCGTCGTGAGTGCTTTTTGAAAACTCCTGAAAACCCCGAGTCACTCTCACGTTTTCGGAGGTCAAAAACTCCCGAAAATCTTACTTTTGGCATAGTGATATTATGTAGTAGATTAGTTATGTTGGCGAAGACAGTAATGAGGACTTAGAAAAGACTTGTGGAAGTCGTGCGAATCATATTTCAGTATATTACTGACGGTGATGATGATGTACAATTGGTTTGATATAAGATATGTAGAACTAGAAGACAATCAACATTCAGGTAGTAAACGATCGGGGAATGCTCGTCGTATCTTGTAGGGTTAAAATGATTAATGATTTGGTCTCTTTTAGGGTTTAATATACGAGATTTGCCAAATTTGGTATCTTTTAGGGGTTGAGTAACTTATGATTTTGGTATCTTTTAGAGATGAACAATTTTGAAGCCACGTCCTTTTGAAAAACGTCCGGTATCTTTTAGGGGTATTTTTGAAAAATTCCGACGAGTATCCCCGATAGTTTATGCCCGGAGTCCCCCCCCCCCCGGGTGCGAATCACTCCACCAAAAGATCTTTGTACGTACATGTAACAAAATACACACCAATTGCTAAAACACTTTTAACTATCTTTACTTTGCAATATTTAGGTAATCGTGTTTTAGTGTCGAACGTTTGGTTTCAATTGAAAAAAATTGACATTCGAAAACCAGCATTCTGCATTCTTAGGGCATTTTTGCTGTAAAAATGGCTATGTTGGCCAGAAGCTTGGTAAAGTAAGAAACACAAAATGGTGATAATATGTAATGCCCTGGGGGTAGTCCCAGGTGGTTAGGGTTTATTCGGTTTGGAAAATGATGCTTAAAGGTACACAACAATTAATTGCTGAGAAACTGATTTCAGACATAAAAAGTACCAATACATTCAATCATGTTTTTAGTTGATAAGGGACCGTTCATTATTTATGGCAGGGGGGGGGGGGCTGGGTGATTAAATGGGGGGTCTTGAATTTTTTCCAAGTCTGAGAAGGGGGGTATTGAAATAATTTTTTGGCTATCAGGGGGGGTCTAGAAATTTCATAAGACAGATAAGGTAAATATGAGGGGGATCCTGAAATTTATTTTGTTCTTGCCAGGGGGGTCTTTAAAAAAATGGGTTCCTTGGTAATTAATCACCCAGCCCCCCTGCCATCAATAATGAACGGTCCCTAAGTATGCACTTAGCCACTTGAAATACTTATAAACAAATATTCGATGGGAAATATATCGATAATATTTATGAGAAATCAATGGTTGTATTCAGTGATACCATTGATGTAAGTTACAATGATGAAAGAAATATTAATTTATGTTTGAAATCTAAAAATTTAATATTTATAACGACGATTGTCAATTTGTATCCGAAATTTCTACGGATGTGATTATTAGTATTTAGTACTTTATAAAGAAAGGTGATATGATATACAAGATATTCAAATGCTCCATGGTCTATTAATTTTGAGATGGTAAATACCAATGGAATATTGCAAAATTAAAGTGGAAACAAATTATAGTCGAATTGCCTTATGGCCTCATTTTACTACGACTACCAGCATTCTTTGCGAATTCTCTTTCACATTCTAATTTTTAATCCTCATGGAGATTAAGAAAACAATTTTCACTAATTGCGACACAAAAGAAAGTCTGCAAAGCATTGTGGTAGCATTCTACGTCATCATGTAAATCGCCCATAGCGATGTTCACGCTGAGTTTGTCACAGGCTCTCACAGGCTTAGCTTTGTTATTCATGTGCCAACCAGACAGTGATTGGCTCTTATTTCAATAGCATCTTTTGTGCTGTGGTTGGCACATTAACATAAGGCCCGATTTACACGGTGCGATTAGTCGCATGCGATTTGTAGTATACGACTAGTTGTAACTTCTAAAACTAGTAGATCGCGCTCTAAAACGTGTTTTAGAATGTCCTACGACTAGTTTTAGAACGTTTTGAACCTCACGACTAGTCGTATACTACAAATCGCACGCGACAAATCGTACCGTGTAAATCAGCCTTAACAATTCGTTTGTGCCGTGTTTGTTTGTAAACAGTGAATATCCCTTTTAAGGGTGCATCATGGACCACTAATTAATTCAATGATTCGAAAGAAGTGAATAAAAAGAGAAAACAATGGTGGTATTCATTGGCAATGGCAATCAAATTAATGCAATAGGCGATCTGCATGATGACGTAGAATACTACTCACAACCAAGATGCTTTGCTGACTTTTCTTTTGTAGTGTAATTAGTGTTCTATTAATCTCCAAAGGGATTCAAGATTTGAATATGAAAGAAAATTCGCAAAGAATGCTGGTACTATAAATCATAATGAAAATCGCCACTGATTGTAGGTAATTTACGTTTCAATAAGCCTGAAGCGTGATGACGTTTTACCCCCGTGTCTAGACCAGAATCCTTTTCACATTGCTTTTGTTCACTAATTATGACTATTGTTCCTATATTCTCGAGGGATTATAAAATTTGAATATGAAAGCATTTAAAAACTATTATGGTATAGAGACGGGGGTGAAACGTCATCACGCTTCTGGGCTATTGCAAACAGTCAAAAATGATGGTCATGCCATATCTACTCTTTCATTTTTTATTTTATCTTATTTTTTGTCAATATATTACTATAAAGTAATTTATGTTTTCAGAAAATTGACTATTATAGTAATGATTATATATATATATGACTAATTATACAAAATAGAGTGCAAACACTTAAAGTGTGTAATAGTTGTCGCTATTTGTGTTGCGCACTTTTAGAGTTTGCACTGTATTAAGCCTGGTTTCATATAATCGAGAACGGTCGCAAGCGATCGAAAAAATTTCGATTATAGGGAAACCAACGTTTTTCGATCCTATGACCGTTTTTGATCCATATATGATAGCGATCGAAATCGTTCAAAGACGGTCGTAGGATCGAAGAACTTTGGTTTCCCAAAAATCGATTTTTTTCCGATCATTTACGACCGTTCTCGATCGTTTGCGATTATATAGGAACCAGGCTTTAGTTGATAATTTGGAATAAATTGACGTTTAGGTGTGCTTTGCTCCAGCATATGCTTATTTTAAACGTTAATAAATGCTCTACATTCCGACTAAACATCAAGACCCTCTCTTTATTTGAGGGGTGTACAACTTTACTACCTCAAGCCAGATTTGATTTCTTTGTAAAGTGCATTTGGTTTAAACATTCAAGAATGGTTAACATATAATCGAGAACGGTCGAGAACGATCTCAACATTCCGATCAAAACACTTTGGTTCCCATGTTATAATCGAAACGTTTTTTCTCGATCGTTTGCGACCGTTCTCGATCGTTATTGATTATATGAAAACCAAGTTTTAATAAGTACCATAGAAGTACCACTGACATTATCATGAGAACAAGGCTTTAGTTCTAGAGGAAATACGCTGGACTTTTGGAATTTATTTGAACAATTCTTTATAAGGGCAATTGTCAGTGAAGACTGTGTCGCTGTTCCTAATGAATTAATGATGTAGATTTATTTGGTGCACCATTGATTTTCAGTAAAATACATGAACATATACCAAAATAGCAGTGTACTAAATAATATATACCTATAACCTGAAACCTAAAGCCCGATTTACACAGTGCGATTTGTAGTATAAGACCAGTCGTAACTTCAAAAACTAGTCGCACGCACACTATAACGTGTTTTAGAATGTCCTACGACTAGTTACAGAAGGTTTTGACTAGTCGTATACTACAAATCGTACCGTGTAAATCAGCCTTAAGAGTTTGCTCCAATTCAAAATGGGGTGAGATAGTCTATTCACAAATTGGCTCACTTTTTCTGTTCGTTTTTGTTTTTCATTGCATTACAAAAATGTTAAATTAAAATTTCGAGGTAAATAATTGCCTTTTTTAATTTGTAAAAACTATTTGATTAATTATATTATAATCTATAATTGGCATTTGGTCAATCAAGACGCAAACCAGTCATTCAATCTCCAATTCAAGATTCCATGGCAGAAAAAAAGGAACTCAAAGAGATCGCAGACATTTTTCTTTAATTTGGATGGCTATCTTTTTGAGTCTCATCATCTTATCATCTCACTAAGGCCTCGATTGCCTGGACATTTTTGGGCCTAGACTACACAGAAGGCTTTTCTGTTTGTGTCCCTTTAGATCACAAAACAAACGACTTCCTTCCAGCCTGGTGTTAAAATGTCCCCCGGCGGGTTTCTCTTTTAGGTTTTAAAGTATCAGATTTGACAAATCCTCACTTTTTGGCATCTTAAAGGGGTTGAATAACACTGAAACCCATGATTTTGGTATCTTCTAGAGATAAACAATTTCAAAAGCCACGCCCTTTTGTAAAACGTATTTTTGAAAAATTTCGACGGGCATCCCCGGGAAATGTCCATGTAATTGACCCTGAAACCGACACACTACAATGTCCAGTAAAACAAATTCTAAATTTGAATATTGATTTTCATTTAGCAATAGTATAAGACTACGTCTGTATCAGAGGATTATGATAATTATTAGCAAAATCCCTATATAAACCTATGGACCGACTATTCAATGGTATACCAAGGTTGCCATGACGAGTTGTTTGTGTATATCCAGTATATATCAAGAGCGAGTCCTGTTCCAATAATGGTAACTTGACTTGGCGCAATGAATCATGGGTAAATGGATAATTTGCTTGCCTGAAAAGAACAACATTCTGATAAACAAGAGCCGCTACGTAATCACAACTACGCAGATTTAGTGGTGTGCTGACCTATAATGGTTTACTGCTACAGTGATCCTTTATGTTTATTAACAAACAAATTGCTATGCTAATGTGCCAATAGAACTACAATAAGCCAATAAACTACAAAATGACTTGAGACTGCGTGTGCAAAAACGTCTATTTTTTATTCAACACATTTCACACATTCATGCGCATTTTTCAGACATGTGACCCCCTCCCCCTTCTCAATGTTGTTGCCTGGATAGCAACTATCCCAAGCGTGATTTCTAGACTGCAACAACATTGTTCTTGGGGGGAGGGGGGCAGCAACATCCACAAGACTGAAAAAACGTACAAAAAAGTGTGTTTTGTCTCAAGTGTTTTGTCCAAGATTGTAGCTCTATTGAAATAATGGTCAATCGCTGTCTGGTTGGCACATGAATAACAAAGGCTTACGTCAGTTGAAGTATCGCTATAGTGGTCAAAGTGATGATTGAAGCTAATTGAAAATCATCATCAAAATCATTAAAAAAAATTGATTCTAGCAGCTTGTGTTAATTTGAAAGGAAATGCAATACATTTATTTTTGAAGAGCTTGTCGAAAAACAGCGAAACTCAGCCCGTTGTTATATATGCGGGTTTTGCCATGTTTGTCAACCGTTGTTGTTACTTCACATCGTGATTTGGCATTACTTTTACATAATGAAGTTGAGGTTCAATGATTTTTGACCTTGTTATTCAGAACCTAAGATAAACCAAATAACATTTTTTTACCATTTATGTTGTGTTTTGTTTGCTTGCTTTCCTCTGTTGGGTTCAGATTGCTTGCCGATCTCACAGTATCTAGAAAAGAAATCGCTCGGTTCAGATTGTAAAAGAAACAAAATCAGCCTTCAATAAATGAAATAACAAACATGAAAAAAAAATCATATGCCCTTATACAACGCCTCACCCTTGTTCAACTTACACTTAGAGAAAAATGTCGCTCTGGGATCCTAACGGTTGCCCTATACTTCATATTCTGGCTACATTGTCAGTGTGGTTGGTCCCTGTAGTGTAGTGGTTAAAACAAAATGAAAAAAACAAAATTCTACCTTTCATCTCCCTCCCTAAAATTCCGACCAAAAGAAATCCCCCTATCACTTTGCGAATGGTTCGTCCCCAAGACCAACAAACACATCTTACCTATCATAAATATCTTTGTTAGCTGTATTGGGAGCATTCAATCCAACACCGTACACATCCTTCATGGACGGCATCAGGTCCTAGCGAAACAAAAATAATAAGGTATTCAACACGTAATGGAATTAAATGTTTGCCCAAATAAGTAAAGACTATTAATCACTTCTTATCTCGACTTTTTTATAATTGGCCGCTTTTATATCCAAATGGCTTTTCGAATATACTACATATCTCATAGGGAATTTGACACTACGCTATGTACTTCACAGGAAAAAAATTATGATTCCCAAAATGGGTTTATTTTGGGTTATGGTTGGGAAAGTGCTACAAAATCCAACATTGGGTTCAAATTTGGGATTCCCAAAATGGGTTTATTTTGGGTTATTGTTGGGAAAGTGCAACTAAAACCAAAATAAACCCATTCTGGGAATCACATATTTTTTCCTGTGACTTAAATGCTACATGGATAGGAAGACAAGCTTTTGAACAAAAAAGATGAAATAACATAGCTCCCGAAACGTTAATTTACATAAAGTGCAATTCAAAAAAATACCTCTATTATACCATCACGTTTGTGCTTTCCATTTATGGAACGAGAAAAGCTCATCCGCGAGAAAATTATTTACAGGTGCAATCACTTTGTCTGTCACCACATTCGTGCAAATCTACATGACACTTTTTTCTGCACCATAACATGACACTTTTTCATAAGATATTAGATGTTTTAACAGGCCTCGTGCTACAACTTTAACATGAGTTTTAAGGGATTTTCAAGCACTTTTCAAGCATTTTTAGAGTAGTTTGACATGAAAACTTGTGCCTGCATTAAATTCAAGGAGTTCTCCTGACCAGAAGTTTTTGGCTAATTTGGATTTTAAAGGGCTTTTCAAGTGCACTTAAGAATGTTTTTCAAATTCAAGGAGTACCACAAACCCTATTTTGAAGTAGGCTCCTCCGCAGGCAACTCTTTGCTACCTTTAAGAAAAATCCTCCTTTGGGCTTCCTTTGCAACGGTGTTTTTTGCCGCGAAGGACTAGACTGTTTCCTCCCCCTCTCGCCTCTCATTTACACAGGAAACCCAAGCAAAGGAAGCCCGAAGCCCGACCGTGTACATAACAGTGATGCCTGCGGAGGAGGCTAATTTTTAAGGTACTCAGTTCCCACTAACATACCTGGAATGATACAATTGATATGACACTAGATGAATCTTTCTTTGGTGATGTAGCACCAAGATTGTCATCGTCAGAGGTAGCTCCATCATCGCTACTATCATCACCAGCGATACCAGGGGCTGCTGCGATATCTTTACGTACGGCCGCACGATTACGACTGGCAAAAACAATAACTGACATCACTATTCGGTATTCTTAATATTATTGGCACGAACATGAAATCAAGGCTAAGCACGGTCTGTTTTTTATAATGGCGGCCGAACATTGTGCACCAACAATTCGCACTGTAAGTGACGATGGTATCATATGATTACTTACAAAGACTACTTACGTTGGTGCCTTAAACAGATCCCTAACAATAAATGGTGAGTGGTCGTTACATGTTGCTGGCATAAAGTCTCTGAATTGAAAATAGAAAAAAAAATAGAATAGAATTAGAATGGAATTAGAGGATCAACTTTCATGCTGATGCCTAAAAACCTAGACTGATTCCATAGGTCAGTCCTGGTTTGCTCTTGTTGAATTATTCTTGTTTAAATTAATTATGACTACCGATAATTCTTCGACTGTAAACACTACCTTCAGGGGCGGATACAGGGGAGGGGAATTGGGTGACTTTCCCCCTCTTTTCTAAGCTGTTATATCCTTATTTTTTTCGTTGAAATTATTGACATCTCAAGCTAATCACAGAAAAAAGTAGGTATTATTATGATACGTTTCTCGTAACATCCAAACATGTTTTGTTAGATTTTTCAACTGTTCATTGAACACCAATATTACAAAATTCCTTACAAAGTCATTTCCGGATTGGCTCCAGCATAATTTGGGTTTTTAAATATCCGTAACCAAAATTCCCCTCCCCTCTTTGAAAATCTTGGATCCGCTCTTGTACTTAATATTTTTCATGGTACATTAAAACACTATATCTAACGGCCCACAAAAAAGCTTGTTCACTTCGTGCGAAACACATCAAGTCCAGTGTTCATTCTCTCTAAAAAAATGGGTCAATTTTATTTTCTTATTATCATTCTTACTTGCACGATCGTTGCATAGTCAGAGGGTAAATTGTATCAAACATTGTAAACTGATGAGGTCTGTAAAACTCCGAGAATACATCCATTTCCTCGTGACTGACAAACTCTGGGTTAGTTAGACACATGCTTTCTTTTTCTTCTTCAGTAGGCTCATAGTTATCCAAACACAAACCTGTAAGTGAAAGTCATGTAATTATAATAATAAGCTTCTTGGAGTAGACCTTTTGATGTCCAAGGTCGAGAAAGCTTGTGTGTGAAGGAATTAGCTACTACAAACGATATTCTCTGCAAACGTACATAGGGAAAATGGGGCAGAAGATGCCTACCCTAACTTGCGAAATGATTTCCTAACGTTTTAGGGATTTTCCTAAAAAAGTTGGAGCTTATTGATATTAGGAATTTATTAGGAAACATGATTTTTGAAAGATCTCCAGTGTCTCAAATTTCCTAGGAATTAATTGCCCTATTTCATTATGACATCACATCAAAACAAATCTATTGTTTCAACGCTAAGAATCATGGCCGTTAGAGGGGATACGGCATTAATTGAATTAAAAATATGCTAAAAATCTATTTAAAATAAAAAATATATACGATCGAGTGCAAAGCAAAATTAGGTCTGTTCTTATTCATGTAAACAAACCATGACGTCATAGCGAAATAGGGCAATTGGGAGTTTACTAGGACTTAATACAATGCATGAGGTTTTCAAAGATGAGAATTGTAGGAGGAGTTACAGTTGCTTCAAACAAGGGAAGCTTGCTCCTGCTGGCTACTGTGAAACAATATGTTTTACAGTTATATCTGATGCACTGATTGTGTGTTTGGGGGACAAGCTCCCTGGGGCCGATTGCACGAAGCCTGAATAGCACTATCCACCGGATA
Organism: Diadumene lineata; assembly: GCA_918843875.1. Lineage (NCBI taxonomy): Eukaryota > Metazoa > Cnidaria > Anthozoa > Actiniaria > Diadumenidae > Diadumene > Diadumene lineata. The sequence continues at coordinate 7,181,003 of OU974082.1, forward strand.
AATCACTATCCAGCGGATAAATCCTAAAGAAATCCTATGGAGTGGATAACTTTATCCAGTGGATAACTTTATGCTTCATCCCGGGTCCCTGATGTATGCCAGCTTCAATGATGATGTTGGAAGTGGTACAAAAACAATAGAAACTCATGTATCTTTATCTTACTTTCCCAAACAGGATATGGCAATGAATTGAGGACCTTCTCATCCAGCCATGAAGTATAACTGAAACAAAGAAAGATGACAATTAATCGCCAAAACTATATATAATTATCATTATGGTGCATTCCACAATTTTAATTGTAACGAAGTGATAAAGTATTATACCATCAACACTAACTTATTTTTTATCATGTTTACAGCAAAAACCGTTTGAGTGTTTAATGTAAACATTTGGATCGTTTGTTATTTTTTTTATTCAATTAAATGTCGTGTTTCCAAGGAGATCAGATATTGTTTTACTCGAAAACCAATGAAATGTCTCTTGTGATGGCTCCGCCCCTTGAAACGCTTGACATCTCACATAACAACGGAAGATTTAAATTGTCTAAAGAAACTATCAAAATGTTCTCATTAAACACTCAAACGGTTTTTGCTGTAAGAAGTACAAATAGTGAACCGGTGACTTTATTAAAAGAGCTGAGATCTAACAAAGGGTATGCTATGGTATCAGCGTGTCAACAGGTTCATACAGTACGTTTTTGTGAAAACAAGAAATAATTGTCCAGTTTTCAACAGAAATTTGGGCTTCTAATAGGTTCACTGATCTTCTACAAGTCGACATGCAAAGAACGAAAAAAGACATGCTTTTAGTAGGGTTCATTTCATTTGTGCAGAGAGCATTCAAACACAGAAGGCCTTTTGTGAATAACAAAGAAAAGATTTTGTTAATAACAAAGATTATGTAGTATCACATTTTGCACACTGGCAGCATGGTAATTGAATATTAAAAACAATATAGTCAGGATAAACCCTGTGTTTTGTTTAGAAATACAGCATTTTTTTACCATCCAGTATGGGCGATAGTACCACGCATCTGTTGCTGCAAAAGGCCTAATTCTAATAGACCAGTTTTAAGGTTTTCATTACTCAATTGTGGGTAAATTAACAAAAGAGTGAAGACAAAGCCATTGATGTTTATTTGTGGATGTGTGCATTCCCATGGGATGTACTTAGCACAAAAGAATACAAAGAACAAGAGTTACTACCTTGGTCTCTTCCTCATTGCTCGTAGGTTACAGGTGGAAGTGTGGTGAAGGTAATAATCGGTCATCATATCCCAGATATTGCACATGCCTTCACGAGGTACAAACACGCCTAGAAAGACGTTAATTGCTTGCTGCTTGTCAGCATCTGAAGATGAAAATGTGGTTGCATTAACCTTAGTCAGGTAATCACTCTTCCGTATGTAGAATTTATAAAATGAGAAGAAGTGTTTTAGGGCGAAGCCGCATATCTAAAGCGCTGATTAAACACGAATTCAAATTTTATACCCCACGAGCAGAGTCTTCTTTCATCTTCCCCCGAGAGAGTTTCCTTTCCTTTCTCTCTCTCGGGGGAAGGTTCAAGAAGACTCTGCTCGACGGGTAAAATTTTATAAATTACTTCTAAAACACCAAACGTAAGTTTAGATTTTTCCAACAACAACAAAAAAAAAAACTAAAAAAAAACTAAAAAAAACTCGATAAGCATTACAATGTCTAAAATTAAACATTGTTTCACTTTTCACGACCCTAAACATAATTTCATGACTACCAAGGCCTGGAAAACGAAAATATCAATTTCTATGACTTTCCAGGATTTCCATGACCCGTACAAACACTGAAACGTGAAGGGATTTTACAACCATTTTCGTTGAAATGCGACTCTCAAAGCTAAGGGATGGACCATTAGATATTTGGCGGAGGGGGGGAGGGTGGGGGTTGGGCAAATACCAAAAAAATATCGAGCAAAGCCTTAAACAGAGAAAAAATATCGTGCACGGCAGATGTGCGAATAAAAAATATCGTGCAGGGAGGAAGAAAATATCCTGCACAACCATCACATGTAAAAAATATATTCTGCACAAACCCAACCCCTACCCCCTCAAATATCTAATATAATATGTACCTGAACGACTCATCTAGAACATGGCATTTTGGTGGACGTCAATCAAAAAGCTGCAAAGTCCTTACTATGAAACAATTGCGACACCCTGTCTTACGCGTGCACTTTGTCGGCTTTTTGATTGACATCCACAAAAATGCCACGTTCAGACGCAGTGGCGGATTCAGGATTTTTTTAAGGAGGGGGACCAATGGGAATTATTCAACTATTTTCGTTATATTCCTTATTGGATTCTCATTACCATATTCTAGCACGTCATTCATTGCAGTTCATTTATGAGAATAAAGCCCTCAAAATATATTCGGTTGATATCATTTATTTTATTTCGGTAAATGAAATGAAAAAATTATAGTTGCTTCTAAATTATAAAAGAAATAAAAAATCAGTACATTTTTTTGGGGGGAGGGGACAAGTCACCCATGTCTTCCTCACTGGATCCGCCCCTGGGACAAAACGTTTAGCTTTGAAAGTCGCACTTCAACGAAAATGGTTGTACAGGATACCGCATTGTCTTACCACTGAAAGTGTTGCTGTAGTAGCGAGATATGGTCTGCATTATGTCATGCGTGTGAGACGTGATTAACGGAGAAACTTTACGGTATGTACGAATCCTAAAAGATAACATAACATTAAAATGATAAAATTTACAAGTAACATTGTACCATTTAATTCTGAACTTTACCATTCAAATCAGATAATGTGTAGTTACTCCAATTAAGGTCATGCTCTGTGGTACTTTTTCTTTTTCTGTATGTGATAATTGATTTTTTTGTAGTTTGTGTTAGTTTTATTTGGAATGCTTTCATAAGTCCATAATGTTTGGGGTTTAGTAGAGTATTTTAGATTCAATTGCTAGTTATGCCGGACTTTATGATTTTGTATTTCTATGTTGTCTTTTATAAATAATTTTTTTTCCGTTTTAGGTCAAGTAAATCTGCAAAAGCATCTACCAAAGTAAAGGAAGGTGATATAACTAATAATGTTAGAATGCCAAGATTATAATTTACCCATGAACTAGCTGTGATCCGCCATACTGTAAAGCTAACGTGTCACCATGGGCTTCATACAGATCTTCTAGAATCCTAACAGTCACAAAGAAACTAATTCAGTGATTGGAAATTTACAGCCAAATAAATAAATAATAAAAGAAATAAAAGAATAAATATTTCACACATCCCATCCAAATAGTGGTTACTCTTGAGATGGGCACTCACACTCACTACACACATCTTTTCATAAATGTTGATTTTTGATGAGGGCGGAAAACCAGAGAACCCGGAGAAAAACCCTTGACACCTCTGCGATCCAGGGATCAAACTGGGGTCACAGCGGCGAAAGGCCAGCGTTCTCACTGCTCAAGCATCCATGTCACATAAATACCAACTAAGTCATGACTTTTAGACATCTTGTTCATGTCATGCAGCCTTACCTTACGGCATCAGTGTCAAATGCTACGGATGGACTATCAATCACTCCTAATGAATAAAGCTACAAAACAGCAAAAGATCATGTCAAGGCTCGAATTACAATACAACCTTTTAGAACTATTGAACATTACAGTTATCACTGCAGAACGCCTGGCTATATGCACATTATTGTATATTATATTTGCAAACTCAAAAAGACTCATAACATTGCCTTGTTGTGAGATCATTACTGTCTTTATCAACTACATTCGTTTGATTTATGCTGTTTAGTTTGGTTAAAAATTAATTGTATCACCTGCAGTTTTAAAGAACACATTGAAGACAACTGGAATTTTAAAAATACCTGGAATCCAAGAGCACATTTTCCAACCATAAACTGTGCTGTATTAGTTCTGTCCAGACAGTCAACACAATTGACACGAAGTACACCATTCTACAAACATGACATTTTACCATAATATAATTGAAGGTGGCGTGGATTGAGATTACTCAGGGAAACTCAACTGAGGGGCTGTTTATATGGAGTGAGTCAGCCCGGTTATGCGGGCTGGTCTCTTTGGTGTTTAAGCTATCAGAGCATTAAAACAAAAACAAACCAGCCCAGTAAACCAAGCTGGCTCACTCCATTTAAACAGCCCCTTATGTTAAAAGAACCTGATGATAGTGAAAGTCATGGCATTGCATATTATGCCAAGGGTGAGAAGGAAGGGAGAGAGGGTACCCAAATATATGGGGATGATCAGTTGAATACTATGCGCTTCTTGAGATTTTGTCATAAACAGCTACACTCTATTAAAATATGTTGTCCATTCAAGTAATTGTAATTTCCTACAGCCCAATCTAGCTACTTTCCAGGCTATCTGTTGTCAGAAAATGACTTGTCAGCTGATGTATTGGAACCCATGCAACCATACATTATCGTTTGTGAAGTCATAACCAGGCTTTGTAATTTGAACTTTTTAGTCACAAACAGGGTCTACCAAATTCAGTTTTTTGCCATAAACAGGGAAAAAACATGGGATCAGTTGCACAAGCCTGGATAGCACTATTCATTGGATAAATTCCTATCCAGCAGATTAATTCTAATTATTATATAATTACAGAATGGATGACTTTATCTAGTTCTCATACAACTATATCCTGGTGGATGTCTCCCCACTAACTAATGCTAAATGATGACTTGCTGAAGACCAGGTGCCAGTCGCACAAAGCCTGGATAGCACTATCCACTGTATAAATCCCTATCCAGTGGATAAATTGTAAAGAAGTCTTATGGAGTGGATAACTTTATCTGTTGGACATCTATATTTAGGCTTTGTACAATCAGCCCCAGTACTGTAACACTAACTAATTAAAGCTACTTACCTGTGCTCTTCCCCTTGACTCACTGTATTCCAGGCCTCCCATCTGGTCCCATCTGATAGGCAACAACACATCAGTTTTTATATTGGCAGAGGAGTGGGGGTGGGGTAGGGGGATAGTCTTTCAAACATTAGGAGACTGTCCTATTTAATACAAAAATCAGGGCCTCTAAAAAAATCGCATTTTTTCAACAACAAAAAAATCACACTTTTTCAATTTTTTTCCCAAACAGATTTATTTGGACCAGTCGGAATTAAACTGACAACTATTCCATAGAAGGGATTTTTAATTTTTTACAAGTTAGAGTGATCACACCGTGAGACCTTCCCGAATACTGGTGAACTCGCACACACTGAAACCCTGAATAAGATTATATTGGGGCTTTGTAATTTTTCAGGGCATCTGGAAAAGTATGGCATACTTGGTACCTTGGATCTCTTCGTACTTGATTGCAGTACAATTCAGGACAGTTATGGAAGAAGCCAGTAGCCTTGAATACTTGATCAGCAATTGATGTGAGCTTGTCAATAACTGCATGATCCTTACTAAAAGTAGAGTACCGAAGTGATGACATCATAAATAATAATTTCATGATTTATTAAATTTTGATTCCCAATTTGCAAAGAACGTATTTTGAGTTTCATCAAAATTGGTTCAATAGTGGCTAAGATAATATGACCAGATGAATATAAAATTACGCCATACATTTCCCTTACTTGGTTCAAAACTTTAGGAACCACTATTGAACAAATTTTCATGAAATTTAAAATATGAGCTTTTTTCAGGAATCAAAACATCTAAAATCAAACTTTTACTTTTTGTAACGTCACACTTTGGTACTCATGGCATCATGTGAGAAATACAAATAATCACACCAATTCATCAATATTTTTCTATTTGTAGCTCAAAGAATAATTCTGATGGGCTAGCAGTGAAAAGACTGTTTGTGCAAGCTTACCACTTAGAGTACCTCAAAATGGTTTCTGATAAAATTTCTGAAGTGATTGATGACATGTAACAAATTATATTTTCAGGTTGCAGCTATGCCTAGCAAGCAACCATCAGAATCATTTGCCTTCTATTTCACATACCATTAAGCAATGAGGGTAAAATGCAAAAATCTAAGAATATTCAATGATAGTACCTGGTTCACTTTAATGTATTACATTCACAATAGCGTTGATATAAATTAATTTTTTGTGGTCAATTCAAAAGGAAATATGGAAGTAGTTACCTTTTCCTAGATCTGGCCATATCCCATCCTATGTATTTAATGTGGAATTCTACTGGTAAAAACTGGTTCAGGTATTCAACAAGAGACTGTAATTCTTCACTTAGTATCTGTTCATGTTTCTTTCTTTCTCTTTTCTGGTGATTAAAAGCCAGGCTGAGCATATTATAAAATTAATTTTAAATCTATATTTTTTTAATTGCCTGGATAGTTATTATTATTTTTTTATCTGTATAATATATTTCTCACAATCATCTACTGTACAATCATATAGATTTGTTCATTATACTTAATAGATCTTATTAACCGAGCGGGAGGTCTGTACAGGAGATTCTCCTGTACAGACCGACCAAGCTCGGTTAATAAGGCATTTATTATATGACCTTTTTTAAATAAAAAACTAGAACAAAATGTAAAAAAAACTAAAATCAATCAATCAATCAATCACGATATTTTTTGCGCGGTGATTGGCTGAAAACCTTTACAAACCCTTGAAAATGCTGTCAGTCGATGCTGGAGCTGGATGGTGTGCTAAAGTTAGCAAGACGTTTTTTTCTCAAGAAAAAATGTGTAAATGGACAAATTATCAATGGAAATTAAGAAAATGTAAGTAGCTTAATACAATAAATCTTTTCATGATTTGACAAATCGTTTCTGTTGATAGTTTTTGTTCGTTTTTGTCGAAAAGCTCAAACCTTGAAATTGGCATAGTTTTGATCAAGCAAACTTGTTTGTTCGTTGTTTTCTCGCAATAACACACCAAAAAATCAACTTCAAAAATGGCCGCTCTAAGCATTTGATTGACATGATAGACCTCAGCGCCGCAAAGCATCCTGGCTATTGGTTCCTTTAAGATAAGAAACGACCATGAAAAAATATGAAAATTCAAATAATCACAGTCCCATGGATGTTTGGTCCAGATGGCATTTTTTAAATATTGGTCTTTTAGACAGTGAGATTCTCTTATATCAGTTCTCTTTATAGCAAGTATGAAACTTTACCTTCACAAGATTAAGGATAACTAATGGAGCACCAAATCTCTCAAAAAGATTATTGACATGCTTTGAAGCTGCATTGCAGAATGGATCAGCACGGTCAACTATAAAAAAAAAAGAATTAGATATAAGAAACGTATACTTGAAATGACATTCAATTAGAAATTACTTTAAATTCCTCTGAAAAACATTTGTAAGAATTGTCATGACTTATCAAATAGGTTCAATTGCTACTAGCTACCAAAGTCCACAAGCAACAGAGATTGTG